>OX453296.1:20712015-21929199 GCA_949710035.1 Crambus lathoniellus | reverse complement strand
TCACCGGTTATTCTCCGGTAGTCGCTGCTCCGGTGCAAACCTCTAGTCAGCATATTGCATCGGACAGCCAACGCCCTCGGCTCCCGTTCGATGTCTAAATCATCCTTAAGATCCGCAGTGACCCAGTGACCCAGATACTTAAACGCTGTAACTTGGCAGAGAGGAGATCCTGACAATAGTACTGGTGGCACATTAGAGTAACATTTGGTGCCTGCTTTAAAAACCACGAGCTTGCTCTTCTTCGCATTGTACCTGAGTCCATGGGCCGCCGCGTATCTCTCACAGATACTGAGCAGTCGCCTTAATGCAGCGATCGATGGGCTCAGCAACACCATGTCATCAGCGTAACTGATATTATTAATACAGACTCGGTCTATATGACAACCAACTTGGGTGTTGCTGAGCTCAACAATCAACTGATCAATTTACAAATTAAACAGTTTAGGTGATGTTATTCCTCCTTGTCTCACACCACAGTTAAGTTTGTACTCATCTGAGTGAGAACCCGCCCATCTTACTTGATTTATTTGATTATGATACCAATATTTAAACAAGGACACTACCTCATCAGGCACGCTGGACGCGTTAAGCTTGTCCCACAGCTTAGTGTATGAGACAAGGTCAAAGGCCTTAGAGAGATCCAGGTAGCAAGCATAGACTGGCGTTTTCCTCTCTGAATAGTACTGTACAGTATGCTTAAGCGACAGAATTGCACTCTCAGTAGACAGGTCGGGCTTAAAGCCAAACTGCGCGTCGTGCAATTTAAGATAAAGACAAAGAGATCGCATGCAATTAATTAAAGAAAGAGGTCATATATACAGAAAGGTGGACCACGAACATAAATTTATGTTCGAGTTTCACCCAGGTAGACAAGGGTGGACCACGAACAAAGATTAGTGTTCGTGGTCCACCTAGGTGTACTGAGCAGGTGAACCACGACCACTAAGGGTTTTATTTCAAAAGTTAGAGTGGGGGGGGGGGGACACACACACACATTTTACCACTTTGGAAAGATTAATGTTGAGAAAAAATGGTCTGAGAAACCTTTGTCATTTTTATGACCTATTATACACACACCCCACACGAATAGGTTTGATTAAAAAAAAACAAATCAAATAATGAAAAATATACTATTTTATTTTAAAATATACTATTTCACATTATTTGATCTGTTAAGAATTACTGATTGATGGTGTGACATTATGATGAATATTGGACATTTTCGCGAACTGGACATTGTGTGAACTGGACCTTTTTCGAACGCTAGACATTTTGAGAATTGGACAATATGCGCCTAAACAAACAAGGTGGTCGGCCGCTTGATAGTGATATTTTTTATAGACGAAAAATAGTTGAGACTAGACAGAGGTTCATGAAAAAGGCTAAATTTGGTGCCAGAGCACATTTCGCAGAACAAACTAAAAATATATGAAAAGTATTGTCTGTCCTGATGGTCTGTATTTAGTATAGCTTTAAATTAAGAGTAGACATTATTTGTTGTAGTCCTATGGGGCCTAGATATTTCTAATAGCTCAATTGGTTTATCTGATATATTAAATTCAAGTGCTCAATGTTACGACTACCGAGGAAACAACAGTTAATAAAATTCATTTTCCATTTTATACAAGAAACTGTATTGGCCTAAAAATCATCTAAAATAAATTATTGTCCATTACACTTGAAGCGAGATTCTTAAGCAATTGTAAGTAACTTATAATCTTATAAGTATAATATTACAGGTAATTCATTATGACAAAATATATTATATCTTTTTATACTTAAGTAGGTACACATAAATGCAAACAATAACAAGAAGAATTTAATCTTAAGTTAGAGGTAGATCTTTTTCAATATCATAAGATTGAAAAGAGCATTGTACAAAGTGACTTATGTAGCATTCATATTATAATATTTGTCGGAACATACATTTGTGCACATCTTTTTGTCAACACTGCTTTACATTTGTATAAATATAGCTAGTATCAGCTACAAAGATCTTATGCAGCTTCAAGGTTAAAACGATTTATTCATATCTACCCAATAATGCTCAGCTATGATATGTATATTGATTTGTTCACAAAAGTAAAGATACAACATCTTTCCTAAATAAAAGTTAAATAATACTAATTCAACCACCAAACTAAATCAATCAGCCATTCTATGACTAAGATTTCACAACTCGATCAAATACTTGATTGTACGAAAAGGATTATGTTTATAGTTCTATCTAAGAAGGAATGGCAGTTTGCTTCCAAACAGACATGATATAACATACAACATTCCAAAATAAAAATTTAATCTTGCTGTTTGTCTCGGCACATACCTCATTGTTTCTGAACTTCTAAACCTTCGCTCTATTTCGAATGCTCTAGGTAATGTTAACATTGGCAACAAAAACCACAAGGAACATCGAACCGATGCCACCACAAATACAATATAAGGAGTAAAAAGTAAAAATGCATAAAGTAAGTATGAAAATGTTCTGCCAATGAGTATTGCTAAAGTAACAATTTCTGCCTTGCTATCAGTTTCTAGGTCTCTAGTATTATTACTATGAAGTATAGCTTCAGTATTCAGAGCAAGTGGAACAGCATAATAAATTATAGGCCAATCTACTCTACCTGTCTGAGCTAAAAATGCAAAAACTACTGACACAGGACCGAATATAACTAAAACTAATATATCTCCAAGCGCAATGTATTTTAATCCGATACCTCCTGTGTAAAGAAATGAAGAGGATAAGCCGCCAAAATAGACCAAAGCGAGATGTTCCATTCGAGCAGGTGACAATATTACAAGAGGCACAAAACTAACACATCCTGCCAAATACAAGATTGCACCTAAAGATACCACTTCATCTTTACTTAGAATATGGTCCACTAACGTTCTATCATCAGACTTTCGGTTATCTATACCTTTGACAAAATCAAAATAAGTATTAACAACATTTCCAGCTCCGTGTACTGGCACAACGGTGCAAAGCGTTAACAGTAGAGTGAGCCAGCTGAAGCCACTATCTCCAGGCAAGCGGTAAGCCAGAGCTGCGCCCAGCAGCGTCGGCAGCAGGCTGGCACTCAGCGACCACGGCCGTAACGCCAGTACGTAAGTACGCATCTTTATGAGAGGATTCCGATTCGGCGTATTCACCTCCTTCGGCTGTTCCAAAAGGTTGCCTTCTGCTGTCGGTACATCCATTGCGTTTTGCATATCATAAGAATGTAATAAAATAAAGTCTCAGGGACTTAATTTCAATAAGATATTATAAATTTGATAGTGGTTTTTATTGTTAGTGCACTTTTAATCTACAACCTACTTTTCTTTCAATGGGATTGAATTGAATTACTATATAATTTGTGATTGAATTGATTGATTTGGCCAGTAAGTAGCCGAACTGGCCGCCAGTTGTCACGATGGATGTCATTGTCAAATTTGACATTGACAATCAGCTGTTACCAAAGAGTAGGTAAGGGTGGTACCATGAAGCTAGACATAATACTGAGTTAACTGGAGAGTGCAGTACTAACACTTTTTTGTGGCACTACTGTGGCTGTCTTCCGTCTCACCTACACCAGGGGTGTGTCACTCCGCAGTTTAGGTACGTTCGGCCGGCGCGCCTGCCGGGCAGGCGTATGGCAGAAGGATGCCGCTCGGCTCGTACGCTCCACGTTCGCGCGTAGAACGATCGATCATTTCTGTGATTTTTGTGCACCGAACAATGAATTATAAATGTTCCTATAATCCGTATATAAGATACTGTTGTGTTTACGGGTGTCTAAATAAAAGAAATAACAAAACCGAACCCGCAAGTCGCTCGCAACCCTAACCAGCGAGCGAGCTGTTTGAGACATTCATAGAAATAAAAACGCTCGCGCGTAGATATTGGGTACAGTTTTGCTTGCATGCGCGAACTCTAGGTTATTATAACAATAGGTAAGCGATGACAAAGCAACCGGAATTGGACTTTATTTCCACGCAGAAAGATTAATTTTTATTTGAATGAGCTTGCAGAGTGAGTCTTCTGTGCCTTAGCACTATTATTTATTCTGTGCCTACACTTTGAAAAAATCAAAGCCATCTTCTATCTCACTCGTTGCAGGAGCGCAAGCAGCCGAGAAATAATAGCGGGCCATGGAAATAATACATGAAAAATACTTATGGTCATATGAGACAACTGAGACAACTGACAACCACTACATACTTAATGTCAAATTTGCTGGGCACACTTTTTTATTCAGGGTGAAAATTCCAGTTCGAGATCACAGATTATACGGTGGCATAAATCAGCCCGACCGTGCTACACATGAAGTTTGACTTAATACTCTGAGGTAACTGGAGCTCTCACCCTGAATAAAAAAGTGTCGCCAGCAAATTTGACATTTATGTATGTAGTGGCAGGTAGTGGCTGTCAGTTGTCTCATATGACCATACGTATTTTTTTAAAGTGTAGGTGAGACGGAAGACAGCCACTGTGTTATTTGTGGTATTCAAAAAATTGTTCGTACTGCACTCTCCAGTTACCTCAGTATTAAGTCGAGCTTCATGGTGCTACACATATGAACGTCATTTCATGTGTACCTTACTCCTTCTGGCTTATGAGCTGTAAAATCCTTCAGTGACGGATAAACCATTTCTTATTTTAGTATTCAGAACAAACGTAACGCAAGAGTTTATGAATTATTGACGTTTGAACAAGGGCCACACGACCTGACGCTTCAGATTATGGATGCTGAAAATAACAAAAACTAGCTAACGAAAGTCCAGTTTCACTCCCTGGCTGCTCAGTGACGCAAAAATAAATAAGATTTAACACACAAACATCATTCAAAACAGAATAGATCTCTTATAATCGTTGTTCAAACAAGGGCCACACGAAACTGTGTGTACCAGATTTAATTTGTCAAAATATCGATAACCATACCATTTGGAGCCAAATAAAGTAGTCTAGCAGCGTCACGTTTGATATGTGACAGCATACAACACTTCAAATCCGTTCGCATTACAACACATCAATAGAAAAAGCAAAAACAATATTTCGACCCGTCAGACTGTGTGGCCCTTATTTAAAACCGTCACATTACGTAAATTTTGCGTTACGAATGTTGTAACGCACTAAATAGTCAAAAGAATTTCCGTCACTGAGGATCTAGCTTTACCTGGAACCAATCACTGCAGTAGTTACCTACGATGCAATCCTTGATAAAATTTGTATGAGATTTTTAAAACAGGGTGACAACAATGTACGTACATTAATGGACATAAAGCCTGTTTGGGAACGAGTAGCGGCATCTAGTATGGATCGTGGAAGCTGTTTTTTATGGTGCATCAGTAATGCGCCAATCAGCGGCGCCCGGCCGCACGTTGAATTTTAGGGCACCAATCGCGGGTGCGGATTTTGTATTTCGCTAATCTTTTGTTCATTTTTGATTTTCTTTTATTGTAAGATTTTCACTTTTTCATTACACACGCTACTTATTTGATGGAAAACAAGGCTTTTTATTTTTCGCAAGAGAGAAAACCACATTTAGTTTATTTTATCCGCATCCTCAACAAGCCTATAATTGTCCTGTTAGTTAGTTAGTTTCACAGCTTTGCATTCTAGCGACTAAAGTTACCTAGATATAAATAAATAAATATTGGACACCATCACATACATTGTTCCAATACCAAGGTATAGTAGCTTGAGCACTAGTATTATGGAAATTGGAAACAACGACGGGTATATTACCAGATTACCACATACACCCAGACCCGAGGAAATATTGAAAAGTTCGTTTTCAACATTTACCCGACCGGGGATCGAACCTGGGACCACTAGAGATAGCGGCACCTTGAAACCAAATAAAAATAATCCATATCCTTACTAATATTATAACTGTGAATATCCGTTTGTTTGTTTGTTACGCCTTTACATCTTAACTACTGAACTGCGGAATGGAATTGCGTAAAGTCAATCGTATTCATTTGAAAGTTCATATTGTATCATAATAAATGTCATTCCATACAATGCAGCCGATTGAATACGATATTAACTGTCAAATTAATACGATTACCTGACGCAATAGGGTTTACTGTTGTTGAAATGTAGATATTTTATGATGACGTTAAAAAATATTGCAATCAAGAATACTAAATGTGAAAAAATTATGTGAATCTGTTTTATAATAAAAGAATTATAGTCTGTTTGATTTTGACTATAGCTGTCTCTTTCTAAAACGAAATCTTCTATGGCGTGACTATGACGCTACTAACCCACTGACGTCACTAAGATAGCGTCCTGTCCTTGTCTAATAGGGAAGATGCAATTTTAATATTTATGAAAGTTTTATGATTAAAACGTTACAAAAACATAAATGAAGGGCTACTGCAACGTTTTTATTTTACATTTATGTTGATTTTTATAATATTTCAAATTAAAAATGACGTGAAACAGAACGCATTTCAAAACACCAATCAGCGTTTAGTGACGTCACTCCTATTATGAAGACTTATTCGAGGTTATGTTATCATTAGGAAAGTGAATAAATTATCTTGAATTTATTTACGTTTTTCTATAAAAATGGAAGTTGGGTTTGTCAAAGCAGACTCAAGAAATTTACCTAGAGTTACTGTCGACATGGTTGTCACATTTTTTGTCGAAAGTGCAGAGTTTTCTAGTGTAAAAATGAAAGGGACTAAATTATTACGGTATGTATAAATCATAGTTGTTGTTGTTAAACCTTTTATTTTATTCAGCGGCTTCTACACATAGAAACTTTTTTCAGAAAAAGTTTTCCTCCAAACATTTTAAATCTTATTCAATTTTCGACGTCGTTCTCCAACTGTAAATAGACAATAAAAATATGATACAGACAAAGTATGTAAGTGTAAAAAGTACTAGGCAGGTAGGTAACTAAAGTGTTTTTACGTAGGTACCTACGCAAGCAATATAACAAGTATAATCGCCAACTTACGTCAAAGTGGTCTTCACAGCATCGAATAATGGTCTTGGGAGAATAATTGTCATTCCTCTTCGCAGCTTGAAACCACTTTCTTCTCAGTTTTGGGTCAGAAGGTCCAGTCAAAAACAATTTACTTGGAAACTTTGTTGAAGTAGATGGACACATTGGCACAAAACATGAGTCAACACGGCTTTTTTTTTGGAATATTAGTGGTATTGTTGTGATCACCTGATGTCGATGGATAGTCCATTTTAAACTTTTACTATTTTTTACAATAAAATATCTCTAAAGTCAAGAAAATAAATAGGCAAAAGTATGAAAACCACCGACCGACGAACAGTACGATACAAAAAAACCTGTGACAGACAGTAATGACGTCATCGGAACTATAAGTCCGTTTTCGCGCGAAAATGTCAACTGTCAATTTAAAACCGCATTTTTTCCGTTAAATTACAATGTTTTGATTTTTTTATATCTTTGTGGCCTATTCTACATGAAATTCTTTATAATTAAAACAAAACTAAAAATATTGCATGTTCCCTATTATAAAGTTTGAAGTCCTATATCTTTGAAAATATTCAAGATAATTCAAAATGAAAACTTGTTTTGTGTAGCTAATATTTCGAAAAACATTTTAAAGAAATAAAAAAAAATCAGTAAAATACCGTATTGCACGTACAGCAAAAAACTTTCCACGCAGACGAAGTCGCGGGCGTATGCTAGTTGTATATAATGAGTCACACCAATGATTGTTGTTATCAGCATATTATCTAAAAAATATGTAACTCGAGAAAAAAGAATCTAATTTTATTTTTTTCCTATCTTCAAAAATGACTGAGATATTATTATTAAACGTTAAAGTACGGCCTCCGTGGAAAATTCGGGTGAACCAATGGCAGTACCGTGTGACGTCACATCGCAATTGAGAGTTGGCGCTTCCATATACCTACATAGAATCGTTTGGCTATATAGTTGTGCTCTCACGGTTTCGCAATAAATTTATTTATTTTCTTATAGTCGATCAATGAAATGTTTAAAAATTTTGTATTGTGCCTATGTGAAAAAACAACCTTCAAATACATGTTTTATTTTCATGAATCATAAATTAAATCAACTTTCATAATGGCGGGCGGTATTCTGTCAATACATATAGCAACCGTCAAATTAAAATGTACTAACAACCTTAACTGACTTGGTGGTCAAATATGCACCCTAAAAACTGACAGCCATTTCGATAATTTTGTACTGCTAGTGGCACCTCCACCACAGGGTCAGATAAGTTTGTGGGATAAATGTCTTTTGGTATCGACAGTAGGTGAGAGTTTTAGATTGCGCCTACGCGCGGTCGAAATCGAATACTAATCAATTACCATAACCTTAGAACGATTAAAATGTCCTGTAACTAGCGCCAAAAACGCACCAGTTGCGCACAGATTGCGCACGGACGGACTCTATGTAGGTACAGTTGGACGGAAATCACCCGCAACAGCTGCAATCGGAGATGTCAGTGCGACATGACGTCATCGCAATAGCGCGCAAGGAAAGCAAATTTACAAAAGCTGGTGAAACTTTACAACGCTGTAACTTTGGAAATCGTGGCCAGATTTCGATGAAACAAAAACTGTTATTACTTGCACGAGTACGCGCATTAAATGCAGTAATTTTTATAGTGATATTTTGATGTGTTGGTGTGACTTATTTTGTAGGTTTTGTATTATATCGGATCAAAATAATTTATCAGCTAAAAATATGGATATATCGATTTAAAAATATCAATATATCGATATTTTTTCAACAAGCCAGCCTGCCTAGCATGACCATCATTATATCACGCGATATGATATAGCACGTCATGCTGTCTTGCTTACACCTTAGTGGGGTAAGCCGCTCGTGCTAGGCCAGCAGGGATCGTTTGCACGTGCGCTTTTTTGAAGTTCTATCGCACGTTTTTTTTAACGCTCGAAGCATGGAACATAATTATGTGACAATCCACGAGAATAAGAACTTTTTCCTTTGTAACGTCACATGACTACTCAGCTATGTGTTTGCACGGACGTCATTTTTACCGTTTGCCTGATTCTCCCGATGTGCGTCCAAGGTGGCCAGATTATTCAAGATATGCCCATTTATCGCAAATTAGGCTATATTTACGCCAAAAGCTTTAGGCCTGATCCATGGGCCACACAACAACATAATTTATAGTACACTAGCTTTCCGCCCGCGGCTCCGCCCGCGTGGTATAGATGACGTTATCCCGCGGAAATGTGATATTTTTTCAGGATAAAAAGTAGCCTATGTTCCTTTCCAAGTTACAAAGTATCTATATCCCAAATTTAGCCGTTTTGGCGTGATTGAGTAACAAACATCCAAACATCTAAACTTTCACATTTATAATATTAACTAGCTTTCCGCCCGCGGCTTCGCCCGCGTGGACTACACGACGTTATTTCGCGGGAATGTGATACTTTTCCGGGATAAAAAGTTGCCTATGTTCCTCTCCAGCTATGTGCTCGCACGGACGTTGTTTTAAACGTTTGCCCGATTCTCCCGAAGTGCGTCCAGTGTGGCCAGATAATTCGAGATATGCCTATTTATCGCAAATTAGGCTATATTTACGTCAGAAGTTTTAGCCTGATCCATGGGCCACACAACAACATAATTTATAGTACACTAGCTTTCCGCCCGCGGCTTTGCCCGCGTGGTATAGACGACTTTATCCCGCGGGAATGTTATATTTTTACGGGATAAAAGTAGCCTATGTTCCTCTTTAGGCTACAAAGTATCTATGTTTCAAATTTGAGCCAAATCCGTTTAGCCGTTTTGGCGTGTTTGAGTAACAAACATACAAACATCCAAACATCTAAACTTTCACATTTATAATATTAAAATAGTAAGATTATTAGGATAGTAGTAAGTAGTAAGTAGTATATTAGTAAGGGTTATACCAACTCTTCTATCACACCAATAACGCAACAAATGAAATTATTATACACACCAGCCATGTCCCCACCATAGATTCACTAAAATACGTAGGTATAAAATTCGCAATATTATGTTATCAAATCAAATCAAATATTTATGTATTCACATAGACATAATAAGCATGTACTTATAAATCGTCAATATTTTCCTACTACCCATTCAAGACTTTTTAACTGACAAGAAGAACGGGCGCAATAAACTTGCCAGCGTTTCTCAGGTAACGACATTTACAAAAAAATCATATCGTTACTTATTACAATAATTTCTTATAGCGTAAAGCACATATTATTATACAATATTATTAAATAACACTTAAGTGGAAAATTTTCTCATACCCAAATATTAGAATATTACCCTTTTAAACAAATGTAAAGTTATAGGTTTAGGTACATTTAATAACCAAGCATTGTGGTCTTTCAGATTATCTTTGACTTCATAATAACCTTTGCTGATGAGAGTCTTTTTAACATGATTTTTAAATTCATGCAAAGGCAATTAAATTACATCTTGTGGAACTTTATTCAAAAAGGTTATGCCTTTCCCCAAAAACGAGCCTCTAGTTTTTTCTAGTCTAAATCTTGGAACAGCAAGTTTATTCTTATTTCTTGTATTTAAATTATAGACATCACTTTTCTTTACAAATGAATTAAGATGCTTTCTTACATACACTAAGTTTTCATAAATGTATTGTCCTGCCAAGGTTAATATATCAATTTCCTTAAACAAGTCTCTTAAAGAATCTCTTCGCCGAAGATTGTATATGGCGCGAACAGCTCTCTTTTGGAGTATAAAGATATTTCCAGCATTAGCTGCTGAACCCCACAACAAAAGGCCATAGGACATTACTCTATGAAAATAGCTAAAGTATACTAGTGTTGCCGTTTCAATATCAGTTAATTGCCTTATTTTTTTTTGCAAATGCTGCAGAACTGAGTCTACTCAACAAGGCTTTAATATGTGGATCCCATTAAAGTCGTGAGTATAATGTAACACCAAGAAATTTAGTGCTTTCAATTAACTCGACTACGTCTGCGTTTAACATAATATCCAAATCAACCTCCCTTACATTAGGTAAGAAAAATTTAACACATATAGTTTTCTTAGAATTTAAGGCCATATTATTAATGTTGAACCAATGAGCAACTTTAGAAAGAGCACTATTTACGTCGTCAGAACAATTATTACCTCTATAAATTTTGAAAATTAATGAGGTATCATCGGCAAATAGCACTGTCACTGTCTTACACAAATTATTCGCGTAGCAAGGTGGCTCATTTACGTAAATCAAAGGGGACGCCCATATTAATGGGGGCTCCAGCAGATGCGATATTATTAACAACTACTTTCTGATTTCTTTTACACAAATATAATTGCATAAGGTTTACTGATGACATACTGGTTAATATACCGATATTTTAATATCAGTACCATACTGATACAGTTAATTTATAGTAAGTATCGATATTTTAGAATACCTAGTTGGTACCTATAGTACTAGTCTGATTTTCAATAAATCATTTGTACATATTGTGATTGAACTGTTATATCTTTGACATTATTGACATATTTGACACAAAATAACTTGAAAAATCGGCCAAGTGCGAGTCGGACTCGCTCATAAAGGGTTCCGTACCCACTTAACGTACCAATTACATACACCTAGCAAAAATACCACTGTCATTCTATGCCAGAAAATAATAACTTTGTTTTTCATAGTATTCGTATGAATGACAAAGTTATATTTGCGGATTTTGAAAATGTGTTATATCTCAAAAACTTGTAAAGCCTACTTAGCTGTGATAGTTTTCCTTTTAACTTTGTCATATGTACTACTATCGTGAAATTTTTCACGTTTCCAGAAACAACCATTTGGCTGGTAGAGGGGGGGAAACTTTACTCAAACAAAATTTTGCAATTTAAAGCTTAATAATTCACAAACAGATGCCTCAATCAAAAAACTGTCTTTACGTACCCACAACGTTTTTGAAATTGCTATCCAACAACATCCCACATTAGGGGTAGACAAGAAAAAAAAATTACATACCCACTTCATGCGCAGGGGAGGTAACATAAAAAAAAAATTCAAAATTTTACTTTACCACTTTGTTGGCGTGATAAATATGTATATTCATGCCAAATTACAGCTTTCTAGTACTAAGAGTCTATGAGCTAGACTGGGGTCAGACGGACGGACAGACGGACAGACGGACATGGCGAAACTATAAGGGTTCCTTGTTGACTACGGAACCCTAAAAATGGAAAATGAAGTATTTAGAAAAAATCTACCCGTCTCACAACCAGCTCCAATGGGACTCGAACCCACGACCTTTCGTTTTCCGGGCGACTGCTCTAACCACTGAGCTACGAAGTCGTTCTTTATTCTATAAAATATTTCAATCATTATTTATCAATACAAATACTTCATTTTTCATTTTTCAATAATAATAATTTCATTGTGAATGCAAAAAACTAAAAATTAAAATAACAACATAACTTTTTTTAATGTGTCACACTTTAGCGTTAATACTTACCTAAATCATAAATTGTTGAACAATTTACTGTAATTTTATTTGCTTAAAATCCTAATGCTACAATAGGTAAGCTACATACATTCTCAGTAAACTTCAATACGATGTCCTCAAAAAATTACTTCGTGGTCACCCTAGCTTATTTTCATACTAATTTTAAACTTGAATTGCATCGTAAGTACAGGTGGCCTACCACAAGCTCTTATAGCAGTTATTTTTAAGTTGAGAGAGTGAGACGCCGCTATACGGCGTGCAGTGATTGGTCCCAGGTAAAGCTAGATCCTCAGTGACGGAAATTCCCTTGACTATTAAGTGCTTTACAACATTCGTAACGCTAAATTCACGTAAAGTGACGGTTTTAAATAAGGGCCACACAGTCTGACGGGTCAAAATATTGTTTTTGCTTTTTCTATTGATGTGTTGTTATGCGAACGGATTTGAAGTGTTGTATGCTGTCACATATCAAACGTGACGCTGCTAGACTGCTTTATTTGGCTCCAAATGGTATGATTATCGATATTTTGACAAATTAAATCTGGTACACACAGTTTCGTGTGGCCCTTGTTTGAACAACGATTATAAGAGATCTATTCTGTTTTGAATGATGTTTGTGTGTTAAATCTTATTTATTTTTGCGTCACTGAGCAGCCAGGGAGTGAAACTGGACTTTCGTTAGCTAGTTTTTGTTATTTTCAGCATCCATAATCTGAAGCGTCAGGTCGTGTGGTCCTTGTTCAAACGTCAATAATTCATAAACTCTTGCGTTACGTTTGTTGTGAATACTAAAATAAGAAATGGTCTATCCGTCACTAAAGGATTTTACAGCTCATAAGCCTGAAGGAGTAAGGTACACACGAAATGACGTTCATCTACACATGGCGCTGCTTGCCTCCTGCTTGCTGTGTGTGGAGTGGGGAGATTGTGTGTCAGGCTGGCAGAATGACAAGACACTGCTTCCCTGCGGCAGGAATACGATTGGCAGTGGCACTGCAAGCCAAGCAGGGCTTTGATTAGGCCGCTTAAATGCCAGGAGCTACTCAAAGTTCCAAAAAAACGTATGACGTTCATATCAATAAACTTTTGTCCAATCCAAAGCCTTTGTTCTGCTGTTTTGTTCTGTAGAACGTTGCTAGCTAGCTATTATTATACCCGACAGGGGGGCTACCGGCTAAAAAATATGAATATGGATTTGGGCTTCATTTGACACTTGAAGCCCATATTATGCCCATATAAGGATAAAATATATTTAAACCGGTAGCCCCCCAGGGGGGCGTAACTTTATGGGTATGAACTTCATACGTTTTTGGGAACTTTAAGTCAATTTTATAAAGAAAATAGCTGCTATCAGTTCCTTGTTTTGTGACGTCGGGTATAACGATAACTAGCTAGCAACGTTCTGGGGGGCTGATGCCCGGGCTTCACCAGGGGGGCTACCGGCTATGAAATCTGGATATGGGTATGGGCTTCAACTGTCATTTGAATTCCTTATTCTGATAGATTTTTGCTGCTTTGTTCTGTTGAACGTTGCTAGCTAGTTATCGTTATACCCGACGTCACAAAACAAGGAACTGATAGCGGCTATTTTCTTTATAAAATTGACTTAAAGTTCCCAAAAACGTATGAAGTTCATATCCATAAAGTTACGCGGTAGCCCCCCTGCGTCTAATGCCATTAATTAGCGCGCTATTTGATATAATACGCAGGTGTAGCCGGGTTTTAGTGCACTTATTTGATACAATAAGCGCGCTAAAAGAGGGCGCACACGGGTGACCGCAACTATTTTGTCACTCGCATCAAGTCTATGGGTTAGTATGAAAGTGCGCGCACGTAGCGACGCGACACCCGGGAGACTTTTCTGTCCGCGGGTTCGAGGACAAGCCCGCGACGCAACTGTCTCCTTCTCTATTGGTTTCAATGCAAGTGCGCACACGGCGACAAATAAGTTGCCGGTCGGCCAGTCAACTCAACTCAACCGCCGCCTGGGGTGATAGTGTGTACCTAGTAACGGAAAATCCACATACGCTTCCTACTATCGATCTAAATTAAAGTATTATATCCTTAATATTATTAAAATACTTTTTATAATAGTATACAGATTTTATCCTTAGGTTAAAATGTTGGTGAAATGTAAAATGAGCTTACTCGCGAGTAATAAGCGATTTTCTGAGAGGCCATTTAAAAAAAAAAAGCTTGAATAAGTATGTACATGTCTATGGTATATTTTGGTATGAAACATATTTAAATTAATTACTTTTTAACAACCCAAAGGAAACTAATAATATATTAAATAAGTACTACTGTGAGGAACAGAAACGAAATAGGTAAAGGAAATAATTGAAACACTATGAAGCGTGGTATATTATTAAAATTACCTTTAACCATACATATGTGATATATCAATTGAAAGAGAAAAAAAAATACTTCGTTAAAATGAAATCAGTTATTCTATTTATCCCTTCACATTAATTATTTTATTTTATAATTATTGGTTAGCTGGATTTTAAAATCGTTAGATTGCAACACTAAGAGCTCTTGACAACACTATTTTTGACGTTCCGTTTCGCTAATTTTAATACGTACATTATTGTCAGATACAGCACAAAAACAATTTGACAACAAACAATGATTTGAAATACATTCTATTTAAATTAATATTGTACCTATGTAAAATAAATCTTGATTTTTGTTACTAAACGCGAGACTTTTCTTAAAAATATAAAATCTGGCGACAAATACAAAGAAGCGTGATACGGAACGCACTATCTGTCAATCTGTTCGTCTGTTAAGCGCCCCACAGATGGTCAGTTCGCCTGTCGGCAACGGCCTGTCAGTTTGCCGCTATGATGGCCCATCACGGTCGGCCAACATGATCGGCCATCCTGTACTGGGGGCTTAAAAGGTTTAGAACTGACGGCTAGTGCGCAGGTATAGTTTGTGGCCGCTGGGGGTCGGGGCCAATCTTGACACTTATCGGCCGGACAGAAACTACCGATTAGTACTAAAACTGACGGCTATCAACTACGGCCTCAAAGTCAGTTTTCGATTATTGCCGACAGGCAATGACCGGTCTAGTGTGTGGTCGATGGAGGTCTCGTATCGTACGTCAGACGGCCGATCTGGGGGGCTACCGGCTAAGAAATATGAATATGGCCCATAATCATATTCGAGCCCGAAGCCCATTCGGGCTTCAACTGTCATTTGAATTCCTTATTTTGATAGATTTTTGCTACTTTGTTCTGTTGAACGTTGCTAGCTAGTTATCGTAATACCCGACATCACAAAACTAGGAACTGATAGCGGCTATTTTCTGTAAAAAATTTGCTTAAAGTACCCAAAAACGTATGAAGTTCATACCCATAAAGTTACGAGGTAGCCCCCCCGGTCTTGACCGACAGGCGACCTGACCGTCTGTGGGCTCCTTTAAGGAGTCAGGTTGCCTGTCGTATGGAGTTTGCCAAACTCGGTATGAGTATCATAGATGTATTATTCCTGATGAGTATGGTATTAAAAACTCGTGGAATACTATTAAAAAACTCGCCAAGGCTCGTTTTTTAAACTCCCACTCGTGTTTTAATACCCCTCATTATGCGACAGTCACTTAAAACTACTATTAATTGATTTGTCAAAAACTCGCGCCAATAGATCTGCTCAACATCAAAGATATTATAATATAACAAGATTGCGCACTCATGAGTTACAGCCGAGCCGAGCGAGATAGGCCTATTATGATGTGCGTCCCTCTCTAATGAGAGAGACGTGAGTGACTACACGATTTGGTTTTTTCGAGGACAATTTATAGTTAACCAGACTTGGCTCACGTAGGATTCGAACATCACGCTTCCTAGGGAGCTCTTGTAGCTAAAAGAAACATACATTTAAACATCCGAACTCACTTTCTATTTATAATATTAGTTAAGATGAGGACTCCGCGAGGCAAAGCATTTGAACCACTTATGAGGCAATAATGTGACAATCGGGACATACACATATGCTTTATAAGCATACTTACTTTTAAACCGACTTCAAAAAAGGAGGTTGTCAGTTTGACCTGTATGTACTTATATGAAATGTATGTCTGTATTTCTGATAGGCGTATTTTGCTAAAATGGATAGAAATAAAAAGTCCACGTACAGTAATAAGAATCTGTTTATTAGTTAGACTATACATTGATAAACAAATTTTCTTGAGGATCTTTTGACGCATGGAGGCTTTGTGTCCAATTAATTTTAAAGATTCTTTTTTTGCGTACCTACTTTTTTAACCTTAAATTAAGATACAGATGTTATAATACATTTAATAAGTTTTGTTTCATGCCTATTTTCTGATAAAGTTCTTCTTCTTTTTCTTCTTCCGCTGAGTATTGTGTAATTTTTTCAGATATGAGGTTAAGATAACCTTTTTTAATTTCTTCATCTTTAGGAAATCTGAAACAATGAAAATTACACTCTCTAATACACTCACCTGTGAAATTACCGTCAATGCATACAACATGAGACTTGAATATAATTTGAGACAAAACTTCCGCGGCATATATTATTGCATGTGATATCATTACTACTATAGCAATACTGACAGTTTCTTTCCAAAGTTGTTAAGTGTGAACGTCATTTTGCTGTCAAGAAGAAACTTGGACACAGCAAGTGGCATTCATTGAGAAATTGCCGCTGAATTTTTATTCCAATATATTTCTGAATTACATATGCCTCAAAACTCTGGTTATTGGTAAAAAACTGCAATGATTCATATCGATTTAATAATCCCATCTTGTGAGACACTTTACCAAGGATAATTTGAGAGCATGTTTGACATTTTTGGCATAGTTTTACCATATTTAAATTAAATTTTCTCACAGATAGAAGTATTTTTTTTTATTGGAAGGTAAATTGAGACTGAGTCTCAAATTAGGTGCATAGTCTCAAATAAACAGCAAGTCTCAAATTACCTTCAAATACCTATTTTACTGGGTGTAGGTAATAATTATTTTAGCAAGGTTTGTTTTTTGTTCAAGGTTAACAGTATATGGCAACGCGTCCGGGTAGACGGAGAGCTCCTGGAGCGAAACCTTATAGAAATTACCCGTGTTTTATAGAAATATATGAGTTGAATATACCCAGTCAATTGTTCAGCTAAGTGCCAAACACATAATAATATATATCGAAAAAAAACTTAAGTAATTATCTAAAAAAAAACTAAGTTGTTAAGAAATGACAATTTTTGGACGATTTTATTTTTGGTTTTATTTTATTTTGTTTATATTTGACATATTCTAACCATTTAAAATTATAAACCAGGTTTTGCAGATGAAAATTTGTTTTTTATAATTTCTCGAGTTGTATTCAACATATTTACAAAATTATTAGTGGAAATTCAATATTTCGTTATTTTTAGTGTCTCATGTTAAAAGCAGCGAAATGTTACATGAGATACTATGAGTTTGTTATACTGTCTCATGATTGCAACAATTGAAGGTAAATTGAGACAACGACAAAAAAAATAAAAAAAAACTCTAGCATACTATTTTGTCCACGCGTGTGATGTGCTTCTTCTTCCTGAACCATAGACTCAAATTTATGTTATACTTTGATAGCATTGTATCAAATATCAAAAAAGATATAATCAATTACTGCTGAAAACTGTCTCATGTTGTATGCATTTACGGTACCTTTTTCTCCCTTTTTTCGTACCGAGTTTTACAAACACACATTTCCTCATGTTTATGAGCTTAACTTTCACAATAACTTTCAGAATTAAATATGAAATCACACCAAAATAACACAAAATAAAATAAATATTTTTAAAAATCTCGCGGCTGTCACAATCTCACGTCAAAATTAGTTCTCAGCACCATCGTACTGACACTAGTAGCGCTTCAAATTGTGACACAAAATTAGCTGTCATTTGTATGGATACAGCCCAAGGAATTTATAAGTACTATACAGCCACAGCCATAGATGTATTCTATGGCCACAGCCGTCTCTATCGTCTTCTACAAGCCATGCTATGATACGGAACGGCAACATTGCTGTGAACCGCTCCTCTGAGTACTAAATCCTATGGAGGTGGCATACCTACGAAAAAGTGAGGTGTAACTAAGTCACAATGTAAGAAAATCTTGGAATTCAATTTTAAACTACTTCTAATTGTCGTATTAATCGGTCCGTCAAAATCGGTCCAGCCGTTTCCGAGATTAACCGGAACAAACAGACAGACAGACAAAAATTGTAAAACATGTCATTTTGTTATATGTACCGTATATTTAATCATATGCACGTAGTAAAAAGCGGTTATTTAATGTTACAAACAGACACTCCAATTTTATTTATTTGTATAGATGTATAGAAGATATGCCATCTCCATAGGATTCAGTACCTACTCGAGGTTTACTCGCTGTTTACCTGTCAAACGGTGCAAACGGTGTCAAATCGGTTCACTTAAAACTACGTTGCCAACTTTATGCGCATGGCTTGTAGAAGACGATAGAGACGGCTGTGATACAGCCTATCCAGTGGTAAAGTGTGTGCTGGTGGCATAGCCGGTGGCCAAAATGCAAGGAATTTTTAAGTACTACAACCAAAATGTGAAACTAGAAGTGTTTGTGTTTTTTGTGTTGTCTAGCGTGTTTTTTTTAATGTCATTCTGCTGTCAAGTTGATGTCCAACCATGAAGTTTGACTTATTACTCTGAGGTAACTGGAGCTCTCACCCTGAATAAAAAAGTGTCGCCACCAAATTTGACATTTATGTATGTAGTGGCTGTCAGCTGTCTCATATGACCATACGTATTTTTTTAATGCCCCCAGTACAGGATGGCCGCTCATGGTCGGCGACCATGACCAATACATCGTACATTGACACTTTTGAACGAACAAATTTAAAAAGGTTCTTTCAAAAGTGTCAATGTACGATGTATTGGTCATGGTCGCCGACCATGATCGGCCATCGTGTACTGGGGGCTTTAAGTGTAGGTGAGACGGAAGACAGCCACTGTGTTATTTGTGGTATTCAAAAAATTGTTCGTACTGCACGCTCCAGTTACCTCAGTATTAAGTCGAACTTCATGTGTCCAACCATAGCGCTGCTGGCGGCTGAAGTTCTTAGAAGTCAGGGCCGGTTAAATTGCTACAAAAAAAACGTACGTAGGTGGTACGCATGAAGTTCGACTTAATACTGGTTACCTCAGAGTATTAAGTCAAACTTCATGGTGGTACGTATAGTGTGTGTCAGATAACCAAGGAATTTATAAGTACTTTGCAGATAACTCTGCGCATGACTGGCGCGTTTTTGGCGCTAGTTACAGTGCATTTTTTTGTTCTTATGTTATAGAAAAGATTAGTATTCGATTTATACCGCGCGCAAACTTATCTCTTCTCTCACGGCTGTCACCGGAACAGAAAAGCTTGTGGCACTTTAACTGGAGTTCTCGAGGTTCTCACCCTGAATAAAAAAGTGAACACCAGCATATTTGACATTTAGTATGTAGTGGCTGTCAGTTGTCTCATATAACCATGAAGCTCGACTTAATACTGAGGTAACTGGAGTTCTCACCCTGAATAAAAAAGTGTCCCCAGCAAATTTGACATTTAAATGTATGTAGTGGCTGTCAGTTGTCTCATATGACCATACGTATTTTTTTAAAGTGTAGGTGAGACGGAAGACAGCCACTGTGTAATTTGTGGTGGACAAAAAATTGTTCGTACTGCACTCTCCAGTTACCTCAGTATTAAGTCGAGCTTCATGCATATGACCATACGTATTTTTTAAGTGTAGGTGAGACGGGAAACAGCCACTGTGTAACTCAGGAATAATACATCTATGGTGTAACCATAAACTTATTATACTCTACTAATAGACGGACAGAGTTCGCTTGGTTGTGAGACCGAAAATGACATGAGCTAGTGTGTGTAATTTGTAAACGTGTGTGTGAGTTTTAGAGCTGCCCTCAAGCTCATTTTAGGTTGTCGATAACAATAATGTAAATAAAACACAAACAAGATTTAATAATTCATATGATATGAAGTATACTTCAATGGACATGGGAAAATAAAAATAAAGTTCATGTTATTTAAAGGAGATCAGTCACGCTTCATACATGTTTGGACCAAAAAAGTAAAAGTATCGGCCAACGAAAAAAAAATGCATATTACTATTGTAAACAGTGTAGCGATCATGTTTTGTTATGGCGTCAACAGTGTACGATTAGCGGCCAAGCAGTTATTCAAGTTTGAAAATGTCATTTTTTTTCGCTTTATTTTCAAACTCGAATACCGCACGGCCAAAATGCGGCCAACGAAAAAAAATTGCACATTACTATTGTAAACAGTGTAACGATAATTTTTTGTTATGGCGACAACAGTGTACGATTAGCGGCCAAGCAGTTATTCAAGTTTGAAAATGTAATTTTTTTTCTCTTTTTTTTCAAACTTGAATACAGCTTGGCCAAAGTGCGGCCAACGAAAAAAAATTGCATATTACTATTGTAAACAATGTAATGATAATTTTTTGTTATGGCGTCAACAGTGTACGATTAGCGGCCAAGCAGTTATTCAAGTTTGAAAATAACATTTTTTTTCTCTTTATTTTCAAACTTGAATACAGCTAGGCTAAAGTGCGGCCAACGAAAAAAAATTGCACATTACTATTGTAAACAGTGTAACGATCATTTTTTGTTATGGCGACAACAGTGTACGATTAGCGGCCAAGCAGTTATTCAAGTTTGAAAATGTAATTTTTTTTCTCTTTATTTTCAAACTTGAAAACAGCTTGGCCAAAGTGCGGCCAACGAAAAAAAATTGCACATTACTATTATAAATAGTGTAACGATCATTTTTTGTTATGGCGTCAACAGTGTACGATTAGCGGCCAAGCAGTTATTCAAGTTTGAAAATAACATTTTTTTTCTCTTTATTTTCAAACTTGAATAGAGCTTGGCCAAAGTGCGGCCAACGAAAAAAAATTGCATATTACTATTGTAAACAGTGTAACGATCATTTTTTGTTATGACGTCAACAGTGTACGATTAGCAGCCAAGCAGTTATTCAAGTTTGAAAATGTAATTTTTTTTCTCTTTATTTTCAAACTTGAAAACAGCTTGCCAAAGTGTGGCCAACGAAAAAAAATTGCACATTACTATTATAAATAGTGTAACGATCATTTTTTGTTATGGCGTCAACAGTGTACGATTTGCGGCCAAGCAGTTATTCAAGTTTGAAAATAACATTTTTTTTCTCTTTATTTTCAAACTTGAATAGAGCTTGGCCAAAGTGCGGCCAACGCAAAAAAATTGCACATTACTATTGTAAACAGTGTAACGATCATTTTTTGTTATGGCGTCAACAGTGTACGATTAGCGGCCAAGCAGTTATTTAAGTTTGAAAATGTCATTATTTTTAGTATAAATACGATCGCAAAACGGATTGACTCACCACGTAAATTGTAATTGTTTATCAGAATATCAGTTATTACATTGAGATCAGTTCCTCGTCAGCATTATAACTGACCCACGAACGTCCCACCTGCTGGGTACATGAATCGACTAAACAATAATGCAATACTTTTAGCTAAATAGTAACTTTAACTAAGGTCTAGTACACTACAGAGCCAGAATAAGGAAATATGTCTCCCTAAAATAGATATTGACAACAACACAAAGTGACTTTGGCCAAGCTGTATTCAAGTTTGAAAGTAAAGAGAAAAAAATGACATTTTCAAACTTGAATAACTGCTTGGCCACTAATCGTACACTGTTGACGTTATAACAAAAAATTATCGTTACAATATTAACAATAGTAATCTGCAATTTTTTTTTGTTGGCCGCACTTTGGCCAAGCTGTATTCAAGTTTGAAAATGAAGAAAAAAATGTCATTTTCAAACTTCAATAACTGCTTGGCCGCTAATCGTACACTGTTGACGTCATAACAAAAAATGATCGTTACACTGTTTACAATAGTAAAGTGCTTTTTTTTTCGTTTGCCGCACTTTGGCCAATCTGTATTCAAGTTTGAAAATAAAGAGAAAAAAATGTCATTTTCAAACTTGAATAACTGCTTGGCCACTAATCGTCCTCTTCCCCCCGGACCGCTAAACAGTGCGCACGTATACTAAAACCTTTATCAGTTATACGCAAAATAAAATATCCTAAAAATAAATTTTTTTTCGTGATACAAAAAATAGGAGTGCATAAACAAGAAAGAGATTAAAATCAGGTACCAGCAACAACCAACGACTCGGCGGGCGCCACAGCGCGCAACAAACATATCCCGTCTGCGCTCGATCTACCAGGCAGGCAGAAGCAGTGAGATATCGTCGAAACACGCAAAGAGTACCCGTCTGTCGGAAATAGGCACGTAGCACAGTGCTACGGAACATCACCACTGCTACGGCCCAGTGCGCTACGACTGCTACGCCGCCGCCGCCGCTACGCTGCTTTTATTCCATTGGACCTATGTTATCCTGGTACTTTTTGTTACGGACCCATATTTACCGGCTGGCATTTTGAACGTGCATCGGACTTAGTAGTTACTTTAGCACAATTGCTACAACTCCTACACTTCTATACCAACCCAGTACACAATGAGTGAAAAACATAGTGAAAATGACTCGGAAATGTCGGTGTGCCAATCTGAAGATGAAAAAACTCCACCGAACTTTGTTACTCAACGCATGCAAAGATCGGATTTTCGTACAGAACCCATACATTATAACCAATTTAAAGATGAAATGAAGACGCTTATGGAGAGCTTTGCGGTAAGACAAACAAAGGATCTAAATGACCTTAATTTGACATTGAGGGAGGTTCGCGCGTCAAATCAAAACATTGAGAGTTCGGTAGCACTTATAACGGCTCAGAATGAAGAATTTAAGAAACAAATTATATTATTGCAAAACCAAGTCAAAGAAGACAGGGAATATATTATGATTTTAGAAAGTAAATTGGAAGATTTGCAAATATCGTCTCGTAAATCAACATTTGAATTAAAAAATGTACCTAAAAAGGACAATGAAACAAAACAAGATTTGATTAACATGACTCTGTGTTTGTCGGAAACTATTGATTGTAAGATCACAAAAAATGATATTAGAGACATATACAGAGTACGCGCGAAAAAGCCGGAACAAAAGAACACGCCTATCATAGTTGAAATCCACTCAGCGCTAATAAAGTCGGATTTTATAAAAATGGCGAAAGCCTTTAATATCAGGAATAATAGAATGAAACTAAGCGCAAAACACCTTGGCTTTAAGACCAGTGAAGAGACGCCAGTTTTTGTCTCCGAGCATCTCACTGCCAAAGGGTCAAGATTGTATTTTCTAGCCAGAGACCTAGCAAGGTCAAAAGGATTTAAGTTTTGCTGGACGGCCTACGGTAAAGTGTACATACGCAAAAATGAACAGTCGCCAGTCATTATGATCAGAAGCGAAGACCAAGTTCAGCACCTTCTACAGGATCCATGACTATTTTTAAGCGCAGTGAGATTTCTACATTTTCTTTTATATTTTATTTTTTGTTTTACCATAACATTATTTTTTTGCATGATTCATGTCACTTACAAAACATACGCTACTTGGCTTATTGTACCATATTTGTTGCACTTGTGTTACCTTAACTATTTAATATTTATGTACTTGCAACACTCTCACACTTACACACATATAAAAAAACAGTTCTTACTCTTACACTTAAACTGTCAGCTTTTACTCTCATACACACCCACTCAGTTTATACCCTTACATACATACACTTACGCTCTTTCTCAAACACGAACCCAGAGTCTTTTTCTTAAAGGTTTATATTATATCTACGCCTATGTACAACCAGCAACTGAATTTTTTACTCTAAAACTCGATAACGCTTCAAAAAACGAAAACAAACTGATAAACCAGTATATTCTTAACCTAGCAAGACATCAGTTCCAAACTACAATACTAATTATACAACTGACACATTTCTTGATTACGTGTTTCTCCCTAATATTTTACCATGAGTAACACAATTACTACATTACAAGCATTAGACAAAATAGAAATAGCTCACTCCTTTGAATGTGATCTAGGGGACATCCAAAAACATATACAGGTAAACAAGAATGACTTTACCATGATATCCCAAAACATAAGGAGTATACTATGTAATTTTGATGATTTTACGATATCATTAGCTAGTCTTAACTTGGATATAGATGTCATTGTCTTGACCGAGTGCAGAATTAACTCAGAGAAACCCATACCTGTTCTAAGTGATTACTGTTCGTACTCTACTAAATATCTGCTTAATCAGAACGATGGAGTTGTCTTTTACGTTAAAAATACATTAAAACATAACATAAAAGAGATACGCTTGATGCATGCATCATGTCTACAGCTGGAAATACTAAACAACATTGTGTTGTGTATCTATAGATCACCATCAAACCCCAATGCCGATTCATTTGTAAATTCTTTGAACTCACATTTAGACACGCTTAACACGGCAAAAAATGTTATAATCACAGGTGATATAAATATAAATATAATTCCAAAGCTCGAAGAGTCATCAAATGAACTTAGAAATCGTTTAAGTTATTTGGACATGTTGTCTGTTCATGGTATACTTGCTGGTCACACTATCCCCACGAGAGGGAAAAATTGCATAGACCACATTATGCTAAACATAAACAAAATTAAAGTACATGCTGACATAGCGGTACTGCACACTACCTGCACTGATCATTATGCTACGTTCCTCTCACTTTCTAAAATTAAACCGCAGCGACTAACTTGCAAAACTAAAACCTCTATTAATTTCGATAAAGCTCTTAACCACCTTAAAAATCAAAACATATCAGAGCTATTACACTGTAATGATCCTGAGGTTGTAATTGATAAGCTTATTTATTTCCTCTCACAGTCAATAAAAGAACACACCATTTTGTCACACATACCCCGAAAAAATCGTACAATGAAACCATGGATAACACCTGGTATTCTACGCTGCATAAGGAACCGCAATAGTTTACAGAAAAAAGCCCGCAAAGATTCTTTAAATGACATAGCTGTGATGACATACCGCAGATACAGGAACTACTGCAATAAATTAATAAAAAAGCTAAAAAGAAACTATGAGAGAACCTTACTAGAAAGCTCTGTCAAAAATAACAAACAATTGTGGAAAAATATTCGGACTATAACTCACAATAACAAACAACATAGCATAAATTCAGAACTCTTAAATATTAAATCAGACCCAAATTCATCTGCTAATTTTATAAATAATTACTTCGCTAATATTGGTAAACACCTAGCCGAACAAATAAAATCGGAAAATAGCACTACTAATACATACCTGCAGAGTCTGCCATCACGGCCCGATTCTTTTGTTCTCCTACACACAGACCCTGATGAAGTTAGCAGCATTTTGAGCAACTTAAAAACAAATAGTGCTTCAGGCTGGGATAATATCCCAATGACTTTTCTTAAACATGCAAAATCTGAAGTTGTACCAATCATTTCACATCTTGCAAACCTCTGCTTCGATACAGGTGTGTTTCCTGTTTCCTTGAAAAAGTCTCTAATTACTCCTGTGTACAAGGCTGGGGACAAGACCGATGTCAGCAACTATAGACCTATATCTGTGCTGCCAGCGATCTCAAAGATTTTGGAGAAGTTAGTTAACTCGCGGCTTACTGCTTATTTAATCAAATATGAGATCCTGTCCTCTTCTCAGTTTGGGTTCAGACAAGGAAAATCTACCGAGGATGCTGTAACTGCATTGAGTTCGCTGGTAGTTCAGGAAGTGGACAAACATAATAAATGTATGGCAGTATTCTTGGACCTAAAAAAAGCGTTTGACACCGTGTCGGTTCCCATCCTTGTACGCAAATTGGAAATGATTGGTATTAGAGGAGTTACTTTAAAGCTATTTTTAGACTATTTGTCAAACAGACAACAAATGGTAAGGCTAGGAGACTATGCCAGTGGAAGGATGGATGTGTCCTTTGGAGTTCCGCAGGGAAGTGTTCTTGGCCCAACATTATTTTTAATCTATATAAACGACTTGTGTGAGATGAAAATAAAAAATGCAAAGTTATTTTCCTATGCGGATGACACAGCCATCGTTTTCACTGGTAAATCCTGGGAAGATGCTAGGCAGAGTGCTGAGAAAGGGTTGGAAAAAATAGGTTCCTGGCTCCAGTGTAACCTCCTTACACTCAATACAGATAAAACGCACTACATATGCTTTAGTATTTACGACGCTACTCAGCCTGATACCGATTTTGTTGTCAAAATACACCATTGCAACCCTCTCACTGAAAAGCAAACATGTTTATGTCCCACCATAAAATACCTAGGTATTCTGGTTGACCAAAGACTTTCTTGGTATCCTTATTTGGAACATATTACCCAAAGGATACGAAAACTAATATGGATGTTTAAGATTCTTCGACATGTAGTCCCGGTAGCGAAAACAGGAAGTAAGGAAAGAAACGTTTTAAATGATATTTACGTCTCTCTTGTCCAATCTATCCTAATTTATTGTATACCTGTCTGGGGTGGTGCTGCAAAGACTCGCTTTCTTGCTGTTGAACGAGCTCAACGAAGCCTAATAAAGGTTATGTACTTTAAGAAACAAAGATTTGCAACTGACTCTCTTTACCAACTTAGTCGACTGGCTTCTGTTAGAAAATTATATATCTTGCAGACAGTTTTAAGAAAACATAAGACCATGGTGTATGATACAGCAAATGCCACAAGGAGACGGTTGAAGTTAGCTAATACCACATGTACAACAACTTTTGCCTCAAAGCAGTATAACGCACGCTCTGTTTTTCTATACAAGGCAATCAACAATAAAATTGACATTTATAGTAAAAACCATCACGACTGTAGAAGGTTGTTAGAGAATTGGCTAGAAAATAAGACATACAACGACATAGAGGCACTACTTGAAAGAACAAGTTAGTATGGGTTATAAACACATATAACAGCCAAACACATATACTCACACGTACACGTACACACACACACACACATACACACACACACACACATTCACATACACACTCGTACGCATTCACACACAGGTGCACATATTATTAAGAGAAATGGAAAAAAATGTATAGGTATGTAATAAGAAATAAAAACTAGTTGTAAGTATACAAACTGTTATTAGATAAATAAGGCATTGTTATTGAAGAGCGGGGCCCCCTGACACGGGCAAATTAGCTTAAAAGGGGACTCTTGTCACTCTTGTAATGTATGTACATAACAGTAATAAAGATTTTTATCATTTATCATTTATCATTATCAATCGTACACTGTTGACGTCATAGCAAAAAATGATTGTTACACTGTTTACAATAGTAATCTGCATTTTTTTTTTGTTGGCCGCACTTTGGCCAAGCTGTATTCAAGTTTGAAAATGAAGAAAAAATGTCATTTTCAAACTTCAATAACTGCTTGGCCGCTAATCGTACACTGTTGACGTCATAACAAAAAATGATCGTTACACTGTTAACAATAGTAATATGCAATTTGTTTTTGTTGGCTGCACTTTGGCCAAGCTGTATTCAAGTTTGAAAATGAAGAAAAAAATGACATTTTCAAACTTGAGTAACTGCTTGGCCGCTAATCGTACACTGTTGACGCCATAACAAAAAAATATTGTTACACTGTTTACAATAGTAATGTGCAATTTTTTTTCGTTGGCCACACTTTGGCCAAGCTGTATTCAAGTTTGAACATAAAGAAAAAAAAGTGTCATTTTAAAACTTGAATAACTGCTTGGCCACTAATCGTACACTGTTGACATCATAACAAAAAATGATCGTTACAGTATTAACAATAGTAATGTGCAACTTTTTTTTGTTGGCTGCACTTTGGCCAAGCTATATTCAAGTTTGAAAATGAAGAAAAAATGTCATTTTCAAACTTGAATAACTGCTTGGCCGCTAATCGTACACTGTTGACGTCATAACAAAAAATGATCGTTACACTGTTTACAATAGTAATTTGCAATTTATTTTCGTTGGCCGGCACTTTTACTTTTTTGGTCCAATTTGACTGATCTCCTTTTTACTTTTCTTGCATTCACAATGCAATTTTTATTATTGAAAAATGGAAAATGGATTTTATTTTCTAATTGCTTCATTTTCCATTTTTCAATAATAATGGTCATTTCACTTCAATACGATAAGTATTTACAAAGCTATTGTAAAAATTAATTTGCTTAAAACACTATTGACTCGGTTGTTCGCTAGCAATCGGCTTTTACCACGTTCGACGTCATTCCTCCCGACCGCTCGTATACCGCACCGGCCGGTCATACTTACCAACTCGCACAGCACTGCTTGAAATCTTGTTTATTAAAACTAGTTCTGGAGTTTTTGGAGTCTCTTTTCATCGCATTGCACCAAATTTTTCGATTTATTACGAAAAATATTTTTATTCTGCGTTTTGATCGAAGTATTCGTACATAGAGGCACAATACAGTATTTAATTACCTTAGGTACTTTGTGAAGACATGTTGATAATTTTCTTAATTAATACAATATTGTATAGACTATACAATATTGTATTATTCAAGCACGCATTGTGGCTGTCACGAAAACACTAGCACGTGAAAAATCGAAAATGAACCAGCTCCGATGGGTGGGACTCGAACCCACGACCTTACGCTATCCGGGCGGCTGCTCTAACGACTGAGCTACGGAGTCGTTAACGACGACGACGACGACGAATACAACGATCAACGTTTCCGTAGCTCAGTGGTTAGAGCAGTCGCCCGGATAGCGAAAGGTCGTGGGTTCGAGTCCCATCGGAGCTGGTTGTGAGACAGGTCGATTTTTTCCAAATACTTCATTTTCAATTTTTCAATAATAAAAACTGCATTGTGCATGCAAAAATTAAAAAAATTAAATAACTTGGTGGTCATGTTTTCGAATCTTTAAAAATTCATTGTGAAGTATTTTGAAGGGCTAAGGTAAAAAAAATAATGACATATTTTAAGTTAAAATGTATATATTTGAAAAATAAATAAATAATTATACCTTTCCTAAACCCATTGAACTTTTAGGTACACATTAATTATTGTCCTCTGAAGAGAATAATTTTATTTAAATAATTTCTCAACGTTTCTTTGCAGTTTTGCTTGAAATATTTGCTGCACACCACAGAGTTTTGGCGAAGCTCCCAGTCTATTCTTTATTAATTTTATCCAGTTTAACTTAATCACTGGATTTACAAGAAACCTGAAAATATTGTTCAATTGGTACTGAAGTACTAAAATTAAGAAATTAAGAAGTAGTAAATTTACTATTTTAAAAGTGTCGGATAAAATCAGCTTTAAATAAAACTATCAGTGTTCACAAAGACAAACAAAGTTATATTAGAAACCATCGACATGAGTATCGATAATTTTTGATCAACCTCTACGTCATATTTTCTCAAGTTCACGGATATAATATCTTTTTATCTAACACATAAAGTTTAAAAATCAGCCTTTATTTAGAAAATAGGTAAATAGTATGGTATTAATGTGTCACTTAGTGTATTTGGAAATATTTTCAACTAAAATATGAACTATGAAAATGGTAATTGTACAATCCTATTTACCTGTGAAATTAGTGTTTATTTGGTTTATTGTCGTAAGTAACATTACAATTCAACACAGAACACTACACCATTATTGATTTATATAGTTATAAGAGCCAAATCGCCGCGATCGCGATAAAAATCACAAAATAATCGAGTGGACGCTTTTCATCAAGATGATAAAAGACGCTAAATAAGTCAAATCGGGTTCTGCTGTCATTTTCTCCCAACTCTTTCTCGCACATAGCTTCTGCCGTAAGGACTGGTTTCTCACTCGCACCATTGTCCGTCTATTACCCCTAGTATAAATAAGTTTATGGGTGTAACTTGTGGTCACAAAAAATTGTTCGTATTGCCAAGGAATTTATATTGTACGTAGTACTTATAAATTCCTTGCGTATTGCACTCTCCACTCATGCTTTTATGCTTTAATTATCTTTCTCTATGGAATAGAGCTTGCGTCTGTCTGTCACTGTCAATGTCAAAAGAGATTACTTCACAAATTATATAGAATTACTTTTGTGAGATTACTTTTCCACACTTTTCTTTCATTGCATAAAAAAGAAGAAAGAAGAATTTACTTTTCATTTGAAACCCTGTAGGAATATTGAATTATATTGGGATTCCGAACACAACTTATCTGTAAGTCAACAACCTTACCTTTAAATTACAACGAAAATGTGTGTTTTACATTTTGTATTTATACAGAATTACATTCTTTTAATTTCTATTTACAAGCATATTCTATAAATACTAAAGGCATGCAATATAATTTGGTCAATTTTGTTTAAGTAGAACAGGGCTCACACTGTATATACACCGGTGGGTATTTTAGGTACTTCAGTGAGTGTCAGCTACAGAGAGTGTAGCTGTAGAGATGATGTATTGTAGGTATGCTAAATTTCTAAACATCATTTTAGATTCTAACTCATACTGACTTTATAACTCCTAGGTGCTATGCTGAAATTGATTATAAATAGTAAATTAGGTAGGCCTGATACTAATAATTATTTTAAGTGTTTTATTGTCTACATTTAGTTTGAAGTCTATCAACTAGTAAATACTTAATATTCAACAATCATAATAAAGGCTTCATGTATTTAATTCTGTGCCATTCTGCCAGATTTAATTATGTATTTATCAACAAATTGACTACTGATATAACACTACTCAAATTGAAGTTGAATGACTGCTGTGTGTACACCACTTATAACTTAAAAATAATTTAAAATAATAATAAAAACAAATCGTTTAAATTTTATAGTTCTTGGGGGCAATTGCGTAAGGTAATCGTATTAATTTGACAGTTCATATCGTATTCAATCGGCTGCATTTTGTATGGAATGACATTTATTATGATACAATATGAACTGTCAAATGAATACGATTGACTTTACGCAATTCCATAGCTTGTCTAAATAACAGCAATAGCAGCTCCCTTTGCAGCATCTCCTCCACAAGTAAATTCTAAAGGCAGACTGTAGTAGTGTTCAACAGCTCTTTGTAACACGGCATTCCTTGACAAGCCTGACCCATTTCCAACTATTCTTTTGATATTCGAGTTTTGCAATATTTCCTTTGGCATCATATTATGCAAATTTTCAATTAAACTGTCACACAGCGATTTAAAAACATGCCCCAATTGGATATTTGAGAGATCAATATTTTCAACAGCAATCTTTGCAGTTGGCATATGCCTTTCTCCCAATAAATGAGGACTTATCTTCATTGAAGTTGAAGCTTGTTCTTGTAAGCCAAGAGATATCAATTTTTCCCAAACCTTTGATTGAGGAATTGGAAATCCAAATTCCAGCATCCACTGTTGCAACATCTTTACAAATGTTGCAAGGACATTACCACCATTCAAGGAAGCTGCAGCAACTAAATAATTGTTATTAAAATATGGTAAATGCTCAATAGTACTGTACCCTAAATCAGAAATATCCTTTACAACAATAGCCAGCTGTGCTGAAGTGGAAATGTTGAGTACTGCATCTTTGTCACTCTCCAGTGTAGCAAGAATTGAACACTGTAGATCTCCCAATGCAGCACCTACTGGTGTTCCCTCAGGGATGCCATTCCAAGAACATGAAAGGTTACCAGCAAGTGCACCACCCTTGACTATGTTTGGTAACAGAGTCACAGGAAAATTTATAGATTCCAATATATCAATATTCCACTCATTCAATTTAGTGTTATAATATCCCCAGCCTGCAGCATTTTGGTCGGACATTATCGGTTTGTCTAAGCCACACAACATAGCTACCACAAAGTCTTGTACAGTAGCAGCACATGTGTAATTCTTTAGTTTATCTGGTTTGTGTTTCAACATCCACAACAAAGTAGCACAGCCATAACCAGAGTAACATTTAAGATGTGAATTAGGTTCTGGAAGTGAGTCCAAGAACTCTGGCTTACACCTTGTATCCTGCCAGGTGTAAAGAGCTGACATATTGTTTCTAACACCTTCGAAGCGAATAACAGCACTGTCCTTCTCCACTTTTTCCCAAGCACTGGAAATAAATAAAAAGTCATTTAAATGAACCATATACTTTTTTATACAAATATACTGAATACTAAAACTTTGCTTTAAGCTCTGTTAGTTATTAAACTACTTAAGAAATCAAATGTTCTTACCCATCTCTCCATAGAACGACTCCATGCATTTGACCACATACCCCAATTTTAATTACATGGCGTAAATCGTCCTTGGGAAGTCGCGACACACAGTAGTGAAGTGCTGAAACTATTTTCGGAACATCCTGTTTATTGCCCTCTATTCCTTGATCACTCGGTATATTCGCTGCCGTATCCTTAGTTTGTTTAACGACAACTTCTTTTGTATTAGGATCGTAAACACAAACTTTCACAGACGTAGTTCCAATGTCCACTCCCAAAATAAATGCTTTCTCTGCCATATTGTACTGGCGAAATGTAGGGAACTGATCCTAATGTTAGTTTATTAAAATAATAACGTGACCGGCTCGTAGACGGATCGACGCGCGGCAGTATGTCGCTATGCTATGTAGATGCCTAGTTGATTACACTGCAGACGATACGATACGTTTGCGGTAGTTGGTTCGGCTCGCTCGGGCGAGTGGCGCGGGTGGTGGGCGGATTGGCGTTGCGTCTCGCGAGTCGCGACGCAGCAAGTGTAGGAAATGTGGTTATAGCCACCAACGTCATCACGTTGGTTATAGCGACTTAGCGAGGGAGCGGGCGGACGGACGCTTGCCGGCCGAGCTACCAATTGATTACGTAAACGTAAACACTTCTCTTATCTCGATGATTGCACGGCTGATTGTGTATCTCGCACTTCAACATGTTGTCGGTAATATATAAATAACTTAGTCTTGTTTCAAAGCAACCAAATTAATTTAATGTCGGTATAGTACATAGGTACAGTCAGCATCAAAAGTAGCTTAGCATATGAAATTTTCAAATTATTGTTACGGTTGAAATGACCAGAGTTGTCTGACATAGCTTTTGAGTCAAAAGTACATGACCGTCACTAACTTCTAAATAAACTAAAACTTAAATTTCAAAAATAGATAATTTTAGAGAAGTTATAAATTATTTGATCGTGTATCATACCATAAATATCTGGCATGTTACTGTTTCATAAGTAACTGAAATACATTTGTGAAAACTCTTTGAAATGTATCCAAATAAATGATTGTTCTAAAATTGAACGATTTTTTTTTCAATTTGATTGTCTTCCGGTGACATAGTTGACATTCACGCATAAGTTTTAAAATATATATCTTTATGAGGAGGGCTACCACGAAAATAGAACTTCGAAAAAGCTGTCTTCAAAAGATATCGTACCTATCGCCGTCTTTGTTCATACGTATTTGAGCGTCAGAGATGGCGACATGATCGTCAGATCGAGCTGTATTTTCGACGTTTGATTTTCGTGATAGCCCCCCTAAAATCTAAGTATGGATTTCTGTCTAGCCACACATGATAATATGCAAGACGTCAAATACGTTCATTCTCTTGTGAGTTTTTGGACTTTCCGTTAATTTTGAAATTATATTGTTTAAGATTCTTTTGGAAAATGTAAGGTAATAAGTATACTTTTCTTTTCTAATATGAACACAAAAAATGTCATATAATTCTGAAATGTTAAATGGTGAGTATGTTTAGACACTTTCACGTGACTATTACTTTTGCCACCTTGTTTTTGTTCAGTTACTTTTGATGCTGACTGTACATCGTTAATTACGATTTTGGAGCATTTCTACGCCCTCAAAACTCAGTCAGTCATTATAATTTATGTCGTTTTATTTATTACTCGCTCGCTGACCCGGCAAACGTTGTTTTGTCATATAAATTAATTCTGTTTTTTCCGTTTGGACAGATTTTCGTTTCGACAGATTTTGTTTCGACAGATTTTGTTTCGACAGATTTTGTTTCGACAGATTGTTGTTTCGCCAGATTTTGTTTCGACAGATTATTGTTTTAACAGCATGTCACTTTGTTATCTCAAATGTACAGTTACGTACAAACACAAAGTACACACGGCGGCACATCAGACTATACATGTTGACCTTGAGACCGCCTTTATTAGTCCGGTCAATTTAGACATCCGAAGATACATTAATTCGCAAGAAGCTGAAAGTTAGTGAAATTGTTCAAAACATAATTATAAATGAAATGTAAAAAGTCCTCATCGATTCGGTACCTGGAAAAAAAAATTCGAGGTCAAATGTCAAATTCGTGTTTTTTCAGCAAAAGGGTAAGTTTTATCGTAAAATTAGCAAACACAAAATTGTAAATCATGCAATTATCTGTAAAAAATGGCTCAATACTTTTTTTCCTCAGAGCCACCGTTTCTGAGATATATCGATTAGAAAATTTGGAAAAGTCTAATCGTCATTATATGCAAAGCTTAGATGTTTGGACGTTTGTACTCAATCACGCCAAAACGGCTGAACGGATTTGGCTTAAATTTGGGGCACAGAAACTTTGTAGCCTGGAGAGGAACATAGGCTGTTTTTTATCTCGGAAAAATATCACATTCCCGCGGGATAACGTAAATGTGAAAATTTAGATGTTTGGATGTATGTTACTCATCACGCCAAAACGGCTGAACGGATTTGGCTGAAATTTGGGACACAGATACTTTGTAGTCTGGAGAGGAACATAGGCTACTTTATATCCCGGAAAATTTCACATTCCCGCGGGATAACGACGTGTAGTCCACGCGGGCGAAGCCGCGGGCGGACAACTAGTCTGCTTTAATGCAATCGTTTAGAATCACAATATACCCGTGGAATAGGCCTACCGGGGAAACCACGTTAAAAAACACGCTGCCTTATAGGTGGCGTGCAAACGTGCATATGATGCACTTGATTGATTACAACTTTTTCAACTTTTTGACTCGTTATATTTCAGAAACAGTGACTCTTAGGGAAAAAGTATTGGTACCTACATTTTTTGTAGATAATTACATGGTCTACAATTTTTGTCTGAACTACTTTTATGATAAAACTTGATAAAACTTATAATTTTGCTGAAAATCGCGATGTACCCATTTTTTACCTTTGACGTCGAGTATTTTTTTTCCAGGTACCGGATCGATGAGGACTTTTTAAGTTCCATTTATAATCATGTTTTGAACAATTTCACCAAATTTCAGCTTCTTGCGAATTAATGTACCTTCACTCTTATTTTTTGGTCTAATTTGACCGGACTATTATGCCCTACCTAATAAAAGCTGTTATCGCAGTTCAACTGTTTAACCTGATGTGCTGTCGAGTGTACTTATAAAAAAACAATTTAACTCAATCTATCAATACTTGTGATTGTACTTTTACTGTCGAAACAAAAATCCGTCGAAACAAAAATCTGGCAAAACAAAAATCCGACGAAACAAAAATCTGTCCAATCGGAAATAACCCATTATTCAATAAGACTAGGTATGTTATATAATTTGGTGCTGAAAAAAATCTCTTTGTTGACGGGCTATTATAATTATGTTTTGAACAATTTTACCACAGCTTCTTGCGAACTCTTATTTTTTGGTCTAATTTGACCGGACTACCTATATGGATTTCAACGATTATGATTTTTATTATTGTGGCTTTCAACAATTATGCATTATTATCATTATGGGCTATGCAGTTTATGCCAAAGAATAAAATGCTTTTCAATTTTATGCCATATGTTATGTGTGCCAAATAAAATTATGACAATCAACTGTGTGCGTTTCAATGTGTCGTTCATTTTAAAGATGGTGACCATCTTTAAAATATGACTACCTTCACTACATAGTATAAAACAAAGTCGCTTTCTCTGTCCCTATGTCCCTTTGTATGCTTAAATCTTTGAAACTACGCAACGGATTTTGATGCGTTTTTTTTAATAGATAGAGTGATTCAAGAGGAAGGTTTATTTGTACTTTTTATCCCGATATTCCCACGGGAACGGAACCACGCGGGTGAAACCGCGGGCGGCCGCTAGTAACGAAATAAAGAGATTTTTTTACGAGATTACTTTTGCTAATGTACCTAACTGCTTATTCTACATTTCTACATGCGCATTTGATTGATGCTCTTGAGTTTTCTACAAAAGAAAGGGATTCGATCATCGACAGAACTTCAATAATTTTATTATTTATGTAAATTATGGTAGCTCTGAGGTAACTAATTACGTCAGAACTGGTGGAAGCTTCACTACATAGTATAAAACAAAGTCGCTTTCTCTGTCCTTATGTCCCTTTGTATGCTTAAATCTTTGAAACTACGCAACGGATTTTGATGCGTTTTTTTTAATAGATAGAGTGATTCAAGAGGAAGGTTTATATGTACTTTTTATCCCGATATTCCCACGGGAACGGGAACCACGCGGGTGAAACCGCGGGCGGCCGCTAGTTTGTAATAAATCTTTCGCTAAAGTATTAAGTAGTTTCCCGTTTTATATCTGTATGGATTTCGACTTTGGTGCTTAGATATGGTGACCATAAACACATGTTCACGATAAAATTGGTGATAGCATATTTTCTGACAAAATTGCACCATTTTCGGGGTATAACTTTTTTTTATACTTTCCAATGCGATATTATCTTGGATTCCAAAATATAGTCTCTTAAAATTATATTTAAGGGCAGTTTACAAAATTTTGGCCTGTTATTGAATTTTTTACAAAAATATCGGATAGTTCTTGGGCTATTGGTTCATTGTTTGAGGCGCTAATTAATAGGCAACATACAGATAGCTGATAAAGTTACTTTTTCGAATTTATAAAATTTTGGAATAGATACAAGTTGCAAGGTTGCAAGTCTTGGTAAGGTAATCTTATCCTAGTGACGAATCTATCAACGACCAATTATTTATACTCGTACGGCTCGTACCTAGGTAGGTATAGTAAGTAGTCGTGGGGAGCTAAACGTGCGTCAAAACTTATATACCTACCTACCTACTTCGTCCGTTAATCCTTCTTCTAAACAACTGATATTAACTGAACGACATAATTACACCACAATAACAAACAATATCTGTATCTATTATAATTATCACTACATAGTATAAAACAAAGTCGCTTTCTTTGTCCCTATGTCCCTTTGTATGCTTAAATCTTTGAAACTACGCAACGGATTTTGATGCGTTTTTTTTAATAGATAGAGTGATTCAAGAGGAAGGTTTATATGTACTTTTTATCCCGATATTCCCACGGGAACGGGAACCACGCGGGTGAAACCGCGGGCGGCCGCTAGTAATATCTAAATTCTAAGCTATACTCAGCCAATGATATTGTTCAAAAATACGTCTGACGTTTGTTTTGAATAGGTTCAAGGTAGTTTTTGTTGGTTAGAAGTTGAAAAGTTTCTTGTTCCTCCCTCAAAAACGAATTAAAATTAACGTCATTGATTTTATGGACGAGGTGGATGAGCTTGGACGTTATGAAGAGCTAATTCCGGAAATTCCTTTGTCTCCAAGGCAAAGATTATACCTTAGAAATATTACGGATCCGTACGAGTTCTACAATGACGAAGATTTTCAAGACCGGTATAGATTCCGGAAAAACAAAGTAAAGGAATTGATTGTGCCTCTAGTACACCCATGTGACCACCACACCTTGAGTGGTCTGCCAATCAATTCCAATAGAAATACAAGGCGCAATAGCGCTACGCTATTATGCAACTGGATCCTTTCAGGTAGGTATGCAAACTTTACAACATTTCTTCAGTTGCTGTCCATCTATCCCATCATCAAAACTTGATAATAGGTACCAATACCACGTTACATCATGCTCGCAAGTGAGAATTGCATTTTTATTTTTTCAACACATACAGCAAACATTTCAACAGCAGACCAAGCTATTTCACGGTAGGCATAAAAAAAACTACTCTAAAAAAGCGTCATCTCAGATTCCAATATTACAAACCCCGAGATATCCATACTTCCATCCATACTAATATTATAAATGTGAAAGTGTGTTTATTTGTTTGTTTGTTTGTCCTTCTTTCACGACAAAACGGAGCAACGGATCGACGTGATATTTGGTATGGGGATAGTTTGGGAGCTGGAGAGTAACATAGGCTACTTATTATTCCGGAAAATTGAGTAAACATTGTAATTTTCTATGAAAAATCGTTTATCTATCGTACCTTCGATACAAAACTGTCATTTCTTCCATTGCCGTTTCCAAACAGTATGTAATCACTGACGTCTGCGCGGTCAAAACCGAATACTAATCTTTTCCATAAGCTTAGAATAAAAAAGTGTACTGTAGCTAGCGCTAAAAATGCCCCAGTCGCTCATGCGCGCAGAGTTATCGGACACTCACTCTAGTTCACAGAGTATTTTTTTATGTAAGAAATAGAGACCAAGCTTGGGCCCCTTTATTGGTAGTGTGTAACTAGCGCTATCTGTTTTCTGGTGTAAGGAACTTTTGGTGTATAAACACACACACAAGATGTTGGTGACCGGGTCCACTATTATATGGCAAAACAACGTTTGCCGGGTCAGCTTGTAGAAAATAAAACAAAGTACCAAAATTACAATAAACTGCTAAAGAGATGTATCTTTACAGCTCAAAAAATTGCTAACGCTAAATACATAAGTATTGCAAAGAACTTATGCAGAGCTACATGGAATGTGATACACAATAAGACATAATTATGAAACAGACATAACGAATTATTTTAATGATTATTTTATAAATATGACGGACTCAAATGACGAAAAAATTGACACGACCCTTTCTGATAACATAAATGCAATAAATGATAAGTACTATATTTTTAGCCCCAACTGACATGTATGAAATTGTAAAAATCATAAATTCCTTAAATATTACAAATTTTTCTGGTTATGATGACATTTCAACTGTAATAATAAAATCAGTAAAATACGAAATAGCAGCAGTCTTAAGTTTTATTGTTAATATTATGTCGTTCAACTTTGGTGAATTTCCAGATGCGTTAAAAATATCAGTCGTCAAACCTATATTTAAAAATCGGCCAAGTGCGAGTCGGACTCGCTCATGATGGGTTCCGTACCCACATAACGTACCGATTACGTACACCTAGCAAAAATACCACTGTAATTTTTTGCCAGAAAAAAAAAATTGTTTTTTATAGTATTCGTATGAATGACAAAGTTATATTTGCTTTTGGTTTTAGAAAATGTGTTATATCTCAAAGACTTGTAAAGCCTACTTAGCTGTGATAGTTTTCCTTTTAACTTCGTCATATGTACTACTATAGTGAATTTTTTCACGTATCCAGAAACAAATTTTGCACTTTAAAGCTTAATAATTCACAAACAGATGCCTCAATCAAAAAACTGTCTTTACGAACCCACAACGTTTTTGAAATTGCTATCCAACGACATCCCACACTATGGGGTAGACAAGAAAAAAAAATTACATACCCACTTCACGTGTAGGGGAGGTAATCTAAAAAAAAATATTTTTCAAAATTTTACTTTAGCACTTTGTTGGCGTGATAAATATGTATATTCATGCCAAATTACAGCTTTCTAGTACTAAGAGTCTATGATCTACACTGGGGTCAGACGGACGGACGGACAGACGGACATGGCGAAACTATAAGGGTTCCTTGTTGACTACGGAACCCTAAAAAGGTGACAAATCAAATCCCGGAAATTATAGACCGATATCATTAATACCTATCTTATCAAAGATATTCGAAAAGGCTATGCATATTTAGAATAACAAGATTCTTAGAAAAGTATCAAGTCATTTTAAATGAACAAAACGGTTTTCAAAAAGGAAAATCGACCACGATGGCCGCTTTTACACTAGTCAATAGAATAACTGAATACATTGACTTGCCTAAGCCTGTAACTGCAGTTTTTTTCGACATGTCAAAAGCATTCGACTTCGTTTCGCATAAGTTACTTTTACATAAATGTGAGAAGTACGGCATTAGGGGCTTGGCAAACCAATGGCTTCAATCATATCTTTATCAGAGAAAACAATATGTTGTCATAACAAAATTAGATGAAAATGACACAGAAGTCAGTTACAAATCAGAAATGAAAATAAACCGTGCAGGCGTTCTTCAGGGGAGTATTTTAGGGCCATTGATTTTCCTTATCTATATAAACGATCTGCCTAGTATAAAAAAAAATTAGTGTGTTCTTTTTGCGGACGACATCTCAATTATTATTCCGTGTAATGACATAAATGAATATAATACTGACATTAATAAGACTGTAGGGGCAATAGTACTTTGGCTAAGACGTAACAATTTGAAGATAAATATTGACAAATCAAATTATATACAATTTAGGAATAATCGGGGAAAGAAAACAAACATCCAAATTACTTACCAAAATAAGATGATTAAAGAAACCAGTGACATTAAATTTTTAGGTATAACTCTGGACGAACACTTGACGTGGTATAAAAATGTAGATAATATGTGTAACAAATTCTACCCATTTTCTTATGCTTTGTGGAGATTGGCTAAAACTGCTGGAAATAGAGTGGCTCTTCAAGCATATCATGGTTTAAGTTCAATCTTAAGATATTTTGTGGGGAAATTCTTGCAATATAAATAAAGTACTCATTGCACAAAAATCTTGTATCAAAGCTATTTATGACGTAGACAACATGGTGTCATGCAGGCAATTATTTAAAAGCCTGAATCAACTAACTGTCTCTTGTTTATACATTCTAGAAATATGTATTTTTTGTCAAAAGTCATCCTGACTTATTCAAAAGAAATGACGAATTAATAAGAAAATTTCCTACAAGGTATCCATCTAAACTGAGATTACCAAAGATGAGAACGGAACTCAGGTCAAGGAGTTGTTATCCTATGGCTATTAAAATATTTAATTGTATTCCAAACGACATTAAAGATCTGCGTCTCAATCAATTTAAAACCAAATTAAAGTCATGGCTAGTGAAAAATTGTTTTTATAGTCTAAATGATTTTTTTAATTTCAAATGTAAATAATTTAAATATTTATTGTTTTGGTGGGGTTGTATGAAATTTATTTATTATACTTAATTATCAATTTAATGTTATTACGAGTATATTGGATTCTTTCATTTTTGTGATGGTACCTAATTATGTAATATTCTTATCATTATTATGTTCTCCTCTATGTTTTGCATGCCAGCTCCTGGTGAATAACTCTCATAATTTAAGATCTTTTATGTACCGCATTCTAGCAAATAAATTCTTGATTCTTGATTCTTTCTTTTTACTTTTGTGAAAAACTTCGTAAATCTCATACAACAAACCTTAGCAAATAATTTTGACAGCTCTTTCCCTCTAATGGATGTTTAGCTGCAGCCATCTCTATCATACTCATGTGGAAAAAACCGATTATGAATCGTAAGTGAAGGACATCACTTTTCGTACCATAGAAGGCGCTAAGCCATGCTAAGCCAAGAGGAGGTTGAGCCACGATTGTAACTCAACTGTGAATACGAATTTTAAGACTGTTTGAGCTGAGTGGGATCTCAAGCTTAACTGAGCAGCTGCCGAGTCCTACTCTGCAAGCTGTCTCTGAATGAGGGCCTAAGAAACTAGACTAGGTGGAATAAGGTTTTACTGTCCTATTTGGTAATTATCTAAACCAATGGGAGTTAGCCGGACCGACCTGTTTCTTACGGGTACTAAGCGGTGTTCTGCTGCAATAAAAATAATGGGATATAATTTGGAAAAAACGCTTGTCTCACTTTTTCTATTTTGTATTTCCATGGAAATAATGGCATTCATACAATACACCGAGCTCTGCAAGTGGCTTCCGCAAGAGTAGGAGGTAGTATTTCGCTCAAGAGCTACTTGCAGGGTTCCGAATATCTTTAAATTCCGTTTTTTCTATACATCACTAGTAAAAAATATAAATATAAATATGTAAGTAAGTATATGTACTTACCTGTAGAATTAAACGACTTTTTTTATTTTCAGAACTATGGGTAAGAGAAAGTCGCAATATCGTTCCACAAAAGCTGAAGATAAAACTACAGAATGTGATGAAGAGAAAGCAAATACGGAAAAAGTTCCCCATATAAGTTCAAATAAAATGATTAAATCTAAAAATCATATAAAAGAAAAGAAACCTACTCAAATAAAATTTGATGGTGATGATAATCCTCAAGAAGTCAACATAATCAATACAGTAAAAGATACTAAATGTAAGAAAACAGTTATTATAGACGATACGCCGAAAGCAGTTCCAAGTAATAGTGGACAATCTAGTGTATCTAAAAAACGAAAAACTAGGGATAATAGAAATGAACTAGAAAACGAGGAAACAATCAAAGACGAAGATATCGATAAGTTTTGTGATGAAATATCACTAGATGATAATGTACAATATGAGAACTGGGTAAAATTAATAGAGGCTAAGTTACATGCAAAAAAATAAATGACATCCTATCATATGACTGTTATTTATTTTATCAGATAAGTATTTATTTTATTTCATTCCGAAGATCAAAAAGTTGTCCGTAGCTACTGGAAATATCTCAACTCGACACAGCATTTTTTTAGAATAAGTACTAAATGATATTCAGAATTTTTAATGATATTTTTTATTTGTATGCTGTGCTTAAAACTAAGTTACGTACTTCTGACTTCTGTACCTCGATTACTTAAGGGCAGGATCTTCCAAAAACTCTGTCTTTGTCTTTTTCTTTATGTGTGAAGAGTAACGAAAATAACCTCACTTTTTCATTTTTTCAATGTTTTTGTTGTTATTTTGAGCATAAATTCACTTTTTGAAAAAGTAGCCTGAGAATAATCTACTATATGTCATCTGTTCTGTTAAAGCTGATGAGTTTTTTTCGCCTGTTTTTCTTGTCAGTTAAAAGATGTCCATAACAGGTGGTAGGTAAAAACTTTGTTGGACGATTCATAAGCATTAATTTTATTTAATCTATATGAATAAAAATTTATTGACTTTGACTTTGACTTTGACATCACCTATTTTTACCACACTTTTATTAGCTTCACTTGTAACTAAGTCACAATGCAAGAAAATCTTGGAAATCAATTTTAACCTACTTCTAATAGTCGTATTGATTTGAAACTTTGCAAGTCTATATGAATCCGATGACAATACAATAATTTGCTACCATCGAGCTGATCTGATGATGGAGTCAAGAGGTGGGCAATATAACTCTTCAATGGCTGCTAGGAAACCCCTCGAGCTTAGGCTCATTTCTTTTGTTCTGATAAGACCTGTTCGTTACACTTGATGGTGAGGGTCTGATGATGGAGCAGGGAGTGGCAGCCAGTGGCACTTCTTAATGACCACTAGGAAACCCCTCGAGTTTGGCCTCCGTTGTTTCGTTCTGATGAGACTTTTTAGTCGCACTTGGTGGTTAGGGTCTGATGATGGAGCAGGGAGGAAGTCAGTGGCACTTCTTAATTACCAATAGGAAACACCTCGAGTTCTGGCTCATTTGTTTCGTTCTGATGAGACCTATTCGCTACACTTGGTGGTAAGGGTCTGATGATGGAGCAGGAAGGAAGCCAGTGGCACTTCTTAATGACCACTAGGAAACCCCTCGAGTTTGGCCTCCGTTGTTTCGTTCTGATGAGACTTTTTAGTCGCACTTGGTGGTTAGGGTCTGATGATGGAGCAGGGAGGAAGTCAGTGGCACTTCTTAATTACCAATAGGAAACACCTCGAGTTCTGGCTCATTTGTTTCGTTCTGATGAGACCTATTTGCTACACTTGGTGGTAAGGGTCTGATGATGGAGCAGGAAGGAAGCCAGTGACACTCCTTAATGACCAATAGGAAACCACTCGAGTTTGGGCTCATTTGTTTCGTGTTGATAAGACCTATTCGTTACACTTGGTGGTGAGGGTCTGATGATGGAGCTGGGAGAAAGCCAGTGAAACTCCTTAATGGCCTCAAGAAAACCCCTCGAGTTTGGGCTCATTTGTTTCGTTCAGACGAGACCTATTCGCTACACTTGGTGGCGAGGGTCTGATGATGTGAAGATAGAGCTGGGAGGAAGCCAGTAGCACCCTTAATGACCACTACGAAATCTTTTGAGTTTGGGCTCATTTGTTTCGTTCTGATGAGACCTATTCGCTACACTTGGTGGCAAGGGACTGATGATGGAACAGGGAGAAAGCCAGTGGCACTCCTTAATGGCAAATAGGAAACCCTTTGAGTTCTGCCTCATTTGTTTCGTTCTGATGTGACCTATCCGCTACACTTGGTGGTAAGGGTCTGATGATGGAGCAGGGAGGAAGTCAGTGGCACTCCTTAGTGACCACTAAGAAACCTCTCGAGGTGGGCTCATTTGTTTCATTCTGATGAGACCTATTCGCTACACATGGTGGTGAGGGTCTGATGATGGAGTAAGGAAAAAGTAAGGGTTCAGCACGCGCATCTGGTAACTAATAGACTCCACTTGAATTTGTAAAACTAAATACATACAATCACGCCTTTGAGTTATAATGTTTACGGGGTGAGCAGACACATGAATGGACTGTGAAATCGATTATCAACCACCCATAGCTTGCCATTTATTTAACTAAAAAGTAAAAAATAAATATGTAGTTTAAAAAACTAAAAAAACACACTTTTATAGGAACAGACTAAAAAGTACAAAATAACCGTCTATTCAGTAACTGAATTTAAAAAGCGTGGTGCGCCCTTTGCAAAGCATGCATTCAAGTATAGTATAGTCCGTTCGGTTAGATAGTGTCGGTACACCCGCACGGCATTGTGGCATACGTCATTCATCATTTATTAAAAAAAAACTGTATTTATGTTTTGCTTGACAGTTGAGCTCAGTTGACTTTTTCTTTTCTCGGTGAATTACCCCTACCAAATAAAATAGACAACGCCTTAGCTTTTGTCTCCGATTAACTCACGAAGGAATCAATGAAAAGTTTCAACCAAAAAAATATCCAGTGACCTACTTTACCTCGCCAGTTTTAAAATCCATAAACAATTAATATTTGGATTTATTCATTCATTCTCTTAGCAAGGCGATGACAGAGTTACGACGTAGTCTGTCAGTGCAAACAAAAATTTTAGCTCGGCTGTTTTAGGCTGTTCCTAAGCTAAGATGTATCGTATCTAGGACAAGCTCAACCCGAGTTTAGTGCAAACGGGCATTAGTGTCTTATCTATGACTTGTATACTCAAAGGGGGTAGTAAAAAAGTTCGTCCTTCTTTTGGACAGGCGAAGACATTAAGCCATTCTGCCAATTCTTGAGTATCATGTATGTTATTATAGTTTCTTATGTTTTCATTAGAATGTAGGTGTGTTACATTCCAATGCTTCTTAGAGTATTTGGCGTCAAGTATGTCGAGTTGTTCTTCTCGGTAATTCTTGCTGAGGTAGTCACCACAGTCACCACTACACTAAAACACTCGGCATCATGATACCGAGATAGCGCATATTTTAATCAGTCCACAGCCACACATCTTCGTATTATTGTTTTCCGGAATTAAGAACCACTAAGCAAGAGAATAAATACATTTTAACAGCTTGAAACACACATAATCTTACTAAAATCCGCTAATAATTTCTGAATAATGTTATAAAAACTGCCTCCGACTAGCTTTTTATTTCGACATAAGCGAACGGTCAGTTATCGGCTGCAATGTAAAGCCCCCAGTACAGGTTGGCCCACCATGGTCGGCGACCATGACCAATACATCGTACATTGAATCGAAATCCAAGATGGCTGCCAACTTTTTTGTTTGTGGGCCGATTTTGATGAAATTCGGTTTTTGGTACTATTTGGATAAGAAAATAGCAACGCAATGTCAAAAATGTAAAAAATTAAAGATGGCGCCCTGTTGGCCGATTTTGATGAAACTCGGTTTTTGGTACAATTTTGACCAGAAAACAGCAATGCAATGTTAAAATTATAAAAAATCCAAGATGGCGGCCAATTTTTTTGTTTGTGGGACGATTTTGATGAAACTTGGTTTTTGGTACTATTTTGACAAGAAATAAGAAACGCAATGTTAAAATTGACGAATTAAAATTAAATATAAGCATGTAAAATAATAAATTTTGAGACTTCCTGCCCCGATATTTTTTCCACAATACCTTCGGGGTCCTAAAACATCTACCTTCACATTTTAAGACAACCCTTCCGTACTAACGTTAATACCTATACAGGTGTCGGTATCGCTCAACTTCAAGGGCCTACTGTATGGAAAAGTTGCTTTTTTCTTGTCATAATACTACCAAATACCGAGTTTCATCAAAATCGTGCATATTTATTTATTCAATCTTTATTGCCAAATATATAACAAATGGCGGACTCAATGCTGATATACATTCTCTTCCAGTCAACTGGAAAGGGTGTCAGGAAGAAAATGAACAGCAGCAATAAAAAAAGTGACAGTTAAAAGAAAACAGAAGGAACTTATGCAAGAAAAAAATACTAAAATTAAATAACAAATGAAAATTTGTAAATGCTTATAAATATATGAGTATTAAAAGGTATACATACTAAAGTAGCAATAACATGATATATAATTTATACATACACATATTATACATACAACTATAAATAAATAACATAAAGTCAGAACAGATCTATCATGATAAGTGTAATCAGTTCGAGTAATGTTCGCGGACCATTTTCTTGAACACGCACTTACTTGGGGCACTGCGGATATTTTAAGGGCAAATCGTTCCAAAGTTGTACAGGCGAAAAAGAAAATGATTGGGAGACGAAGCCAGAAGAGTGGGATGGTGTTTTCAGGAGAAAGTTGTCACTAGAGCGAAGGCTACGTTCATTAGAGTCGCCCAGAAACTGAAATCTGGATTTCAATTAATCTGGGGTAAGTGGATCTAATAGAATATTGAAGAGCATGCAGACAACTCTAACGTTCCTACGCTCGCGAATAGGGAGCCAATTGAGCTGCTGACGGTGTTGAGAGATATCGTATTTACGTAATCGATATATGAAACAATACAGTTTTTAAGGAAACGATCCAACTTACTGAGGTTTTTTTCTTTTGAGGTTGGTACTACAGACATCAGCGTAGACAATTATAGGTAAGACAACCGTCTGTATTGGAGCAATCTTGATACTGGTAGGCAGAAAGAACTTAAACCTATAGAGAGATCTAAGTGCATTAGTGGCTCTGAGACATGCTTGTTCGATATGATCTTTCCAAGAGAGGCAGGCATCGATATAGGCAAACCCAAGTCCTTCACTTGTTGTGAGTAGGATATTATCACGCCGTTAAATACCAAATTGTAGAAACTATTCCAGTTTACGCATGAGAGCTGTCGAGAACTACCCTACCAGCAATTAAAGATTGACATTTAGGCGCGTTAACTGATATGCCATAATTAGTCGACCACACAGAAATCTTCATCAAATCACAGTTGATTAGCGCGACAACAGTATTTAAACTGTGGATATTATGTTGCGCATAAAGTTGTAGATCGTCGGCATAGAGATGGAAAGAAGAGGAGAAATGAGAGGTCAGAGAGTTGATAAACAAGGAAAAGCGAAGAGGGGAAGAGTACACCGCCTTGTGGAACGCCTGCCTCCAAGTCGAGCCAGTCAGACAGCGTCCGATCTACTCGCACGGCTGGCTGGCAATCGCCAAGATAGGAAGAGAACCAAGTAGGTGCCATAAAATAAATACCTTACCGACCGAGCATAGCTAGGAGAATTTCGTGACTAACGGCATTAAATGCGCTGGAAAAATCTATTAAAACTAGGAAAGTTAATAATTGCTTAGCAGACCCAAAAACCCATTACATGACACCAATATCACAAAATACAAAAAAAAACGCAGCTGCCATCTTGGATTCCAAAATACATCAAAATCGTGCTTAGCATCCCTAAAAACCTCTTACATGACACCAATACCACAAAATTTAAAAAAACGCGCGGCCGCCATCTTGTATTCCGAAACGCACATCAAAATCGAGCTAAGCATCCCTAAAAACCCATTACATGACACCAATATCACAAAATACAAAAAAAAACGCAGCTGCCATCTTGGATTCCAAAACACATCAAAATCGAGCTTAGCATCCCTAAAAACCCCTTACATGACACCAATACTACAAAATTTTAAAAAAAGCGCGGCCGCCATCTTGGATTCCGAAACGCACATCAAAATCGAGCTAAGCATCCCTAAAAACCACTTACATGACACCAATATCACAAAACTGAAAAAAAAGCGCGATTGGACATTATTTCTTATTCTACGATTAAAATAAGGTGTCTAGATTAAGATTGGTATAATTTGGATAGGAACAGAGAGTGTTTTGACACAATTAATTAAAGTATTTTAATTAGATGTCAGCTTGCCTACAGGAGGCAAGAAACCATTGGAGCGGGTAAAAATACTTGCCTCTGGGAGGCAAGGAACCATTGAGTAAATAATATGTTAAAATTTAGGGTTAAAAGCCTATATACAACGTGTTACTTAAAGGGGGTATCAACCCGAAAGGGAAAAATAGTGTACCTTGTGCAGATTCTTTGTGCAAAATTTCATTGAAAAAAAAAGACCTTTGAAATTTTTTTAAATACTTACCATAATACATTTTTTAAATGTTTGCATGTAAACAAATGTGGCACAACACTATTGAGGTCACTGTCCCTTAATCACACTTCGCTTTACACTATCACCATGTCCTCCCCCCCGCACATTTTATTATTCTCCTTGCGTGTCCTGGTCGCCTGGTACTGGCGGCGCTCGCGCCTCGGAAAATCGCACGCGCGGGCTATGGCGGCAATCTTCAAAGGATTTCGGCGGCATCGTCAGACGAGTCGGCAGCTCACTGTGTTGGCGCTTCACTTCGCGACTGTAACAAACAATAATGGTACTAAATGCACTACTGTTAAGAGTCATTTTGCCATGGCAGTTTTTATTTTATTTTTAGGTCCATAGCGAGTGATATTTAATAATAATTAACCTATTATTTTATTACGTCTGTCTAATTGGGTGCCTACCTTTGTATTAAGGTTAAATTGAAGGCGGTAAATTAAGTAGGTAATTTAAATAAATTAAGCACGACACTTCAAAAATCACCTAGGTACCTAGTTATGTAATTAATAAACTTACTTACGTTTTAAAGCAAGGGTTCGAAATGTCGTCCTTCCTGTTGAATGCATAGACCAGCTCGCCTGTAACTAGACGCTCTGGTATTACGCAGCATCTCCGGCGTCACAGTGTTGAATGCGTCGATTATGCGCTGCTTCATTTGTTCTCTTGATGAACACTCGACGGCATAAACAATGTTTTTAATGTAACCCCATAAAAAAAGTCCAAAGGGGTGAGGTCTGGGGACCGCGCAGGCCAGGCAACGCGGCCTCCTCGCCCTATCCACTGAGGGAAGCGCGCGTTTAAATAGTTTCGCACATTACTCGCAAAGTGCGCCGGAGCACCGTCGTGCTGAAGTATCAGTTCATTTTCCATGACGAGGTTAACGTAACTGATTACTGGCATCACCGTTAACTCATCATCCAGATCGTTTCTGAGGAACTCTAAATAGTTTGCGCCATTCAGGTTTTGCTCCAAAAAATGTGGTCCCACTAGAACATCTCCGATGATACCAGCCCACACGTTGATCCTCCACTGATGCTGGAACGATGATTCGGATGATACATGGGGGTTTGTGTGCGACCAGTAATGTTCATTGTGCACATTATTAATCCCCGCTCTTGTGAAAGATGCTTCATCTGTCCACAGAATTTGGGAGGCAAAATTCGGTGAGCTTTCGACCTGAGTTCGGTACCAGTCGCAAAAATGACACGCGAGGCAAATAGTCAGCAGGAATCAGCTCCTGCGTGCGGCGATAGTGATAGGGGTGCTGGCCATCAACGTGCAACACTCGCCAAACTTGCACGTGGTTAGCAGCCCCCAATGCCAGGGCAGCACGACGCGTACTGGTCCGTGGGTTTGCATCAAAGTGCTCCAGTACGGCTTCTTCAAAATCCGGATCCTGGGTCGTCGGGCGGCCAGTCGCAGTTGATGGCTGAAACGAGCCGGTTGAATACAACCGATTCACCAGGCGCCTAAAGCAACGCAATGAAGGCAGCTGCCTACGTTCAGGTGCAGCTGGTCTACCTTCTATGAACCTTTGGTAATACAAATCCCGTGCTGCACTCAAGTTACCGTCGGTGGCACCCACACAAAGAATCATTTCGTAATATTCCGGATTACTTAAAGACATTATCACTATTTATCATATTACACAACTAAAAACCGATTATTTTACTAGATGTCGATTCGAACTTATTTACATCAGAGCGGATGACTAGCGAACTGCGAAGTAGCGACTGATTTGTCACTATTGTCACTCCCGCGCAATGATGCCAGATGCCCGTGTATTAGTAGTAAGTAGTATTTTCTTTCCACTAGACCGGGAGGCGACCGTCAGTAAGGGCCTACCTGATAGAGTACCACAATGACATACCTACTCATGTTTAAGAGTAAGGCAAAAAGTTGCGTTAAAAAATGGTTGTCTGTAAAGTCGGTCTACGGACGATAATTTTACGTGATAACAATATGCCGCTGTCTCTCATTGCCTCCCGCGACGCGGTGCCAACCGTTTCGCTGCACTGCAAGGGTTTTTTTTGGTTACTTGAAATTCTAAAGTATTTATTTAAATTAAATAAGGTAAAGGACAATTTTGATCTACATTTAATGGCCTCGGTAACTAATATACTTATTTAGATAAGGATTAATACTGATTATAATAAATTAGCTTTGCAAATAAAGTAATAGAAAATGATGAATGACGGGTCGATTTTTTCTAAAATACTTCATTTTCCATATTTTCAATAATAAAAACGGCATTGTGAATGCAAAAAAGTAAAAATTTTAATAAAAAAAAGTAAGTAAAGTAATAGGCCTTTTAATGGTATACTACTCCTTAATACATAATTTTAATGTATCTCATACGGTTTTGCCAGCGTTAGCAATGTAAGCGCTAGATAAACCGCCTTCAAAACAAAACTGCGAACAAAACTACAAACAAAAAACTCATTTTCCAAAAAACACGTAAAAGTGAAAAATAAATTGAATCATTCAATTCAAAGTACGAAAGTGCTTTTTCTAATTAATCTTGAACTTACTGATCTGATTGAAGTCGGTGTCAAGCCATATCATAATATGTATTTGATAGGTATCTGTTCAGTACACCCCTGCCTATACCGCGGAATCACTTAGCGCAGTGGAAGATTTATCATGAGTAGACTCCGGACAAGAACTAGGTTTCAGCCGGGATGTAACTGAACAAATTGGACTGCGATACACAGCGGAGAGAATGTTAAATAAGGTGAGGTTACATACGGGTCTGTGTGTCGAACGTCTCCAAGGCAGAAGTGGTGTAAGGGAGCGCGCGCGCCCCTGGGGTCCTTTCTTCTGCAGACCTTACCAATTAGTCACATCACACACACACACACTGGGGAGCCTCTTTTATTACGATTTACAGTCCCGACAAAAGCGCGTGGTGGACAATTATCTTTCTTTCAAAAACTCCGCGACCAGCCCGATGGATGGCGTCAAAACCTTGGTCGTACAAAACGGGATCACATAGATAATTTAAGATTTTATTCAAACTCGATATGCCAGGCACATTCAACACGAGCGATTTTTAACAAATTCAGCAAAATTATTCCGACATCTTGCCACGAGAATTTCAATCCAGTGTCACTGTCAACTTCAAGTGACAGCTAATAAATTTGACGTGACATTAGCGATGCGTTCAGAAATGTCGATCTTTTCCGAACATCCCCCCGCCCCGGACCGTTAAGAACGGTACGTCAATCTACGGGTAATCGGGAGAGCCCACTAACTGCTCTCTTCAAAACCGAATCTCTAACCAAAACCTCAGCAAAACGAGGAACTCCGTCAGTTCCGGGGTAGAGTTTAACAATGCGCCCCCTTCGCCAACATAGGGGCGGCAGGTTAGCATCCTTAATCAACACGAGGTCGCCATTCTGGGGTGGGGTGGTTTTATCTGTCCACTTCACGCGCTGTTGTAGGATATGCAAATACTCCATCGACCAACGTGCCCAGAAGTTTTGGGACATCTGTCTCAAAAGTTGGTATCGCGACAAACGATGGGATCCTACATCCTGAATCGGATATTCAGGCAACGCCAAAAGGGGCTGTCCGATCAAGAAATGACCTGGGGTCAACGCTTCCAGGTCATTCGGGTCCGAAGACAACGGGCACAAGGGTCGCGAGTTGAGGACGGCCTCAATTTTACAAAATACCGTATCAAGTTCCTCAAACGTGAGAATAGTTTCTCCAATCACGCGACGCAAGTGTGTCTTGGCAGCCTTTACACAAGCTTCAAAAATTCCTCCCCAGGTCGGACAAGCTGGAGGGCTAAACTTCCAGATTATCCCACGCCGGGAGAGGGTGGTTCCAATGTCTATTTTATTATCAACAAAAAACTTAACTACTTCCTTAAGATAATTACACGTTCCCTTATAATTAGTACCACAATCGGAACGTATCAATGACGGCAGTCCTCTACGGGAAACAAATCTGCTCAAGGCGGCGACAAAGGCTTCGGTAGACAATTCCGAGACAATTTCCAAGTGGACAGCCTTGGTGGACAAACACACAAACACGCACAAGTACGCCTTATAGGTTTTAGCATTACGCAGTCTCGAAGCCTTTACAGTAAAGGGACCGGCGAAGTCGGTGGCGACTCCGGCAAAAGCTCTACATTCCGTGACGCGATCAGCAGGCAAATCACCCATCTGGGGCTGCATGGTCGCGGCCTTCAATTGATAACAAGGCAGGCAACGGAAAACCACAGTGCGAATGGCTCGACGAGCAGACAAAATCCAAAATTCACGCTGCAAAATGGCCAACAAAGCATTACAGCCAGCATGTTGTGCATTCACATGGCGATCTGTTATTATCAGTTGAGTCAAATGTCCGGCTTTAGGTAACAAAAGGGGGTGACGAGCTCCATACGGCAGGTTCGCATTTCGAAGTCTTCCGCCGACTCGCAAAAGCCCACTCTCGTCCAGGAAGGGATTCAATCGCGATACCGCGCCCTTCAACTTGCGACGGCCTAAACGCAAAATTTCAATCTCGGACTCAAAACTATCAGCTTGTACTCTCCGGACCCAAAACAAGAGCGCGTCCCTACGCTCGTCCGGAGTGAGAACCGACGAATCACGCCTCGCGCGTGGGTTTCTGCAATTGTACACAAAACGTCTGATCCAAGCGGTAACACCAAGCAGCTTCTGTAAGGAGCTGTACCGATCCAACAACAAATCCTTTTCCCCGGCGGGGTGAGTCTCCAGGACGCATGCCCGCATATCAGGAACGGCTACGTTCGACAACGCTGGAGAGGGCGGCCACTCCGACTCAGGCCGCATCAACCACTGTGGGCCCCACCAGAGGGGGTGGTTAATTAGGGTTGGGGCTTCACAACCCCGAGACGCACAATCCGCGGGATTCATGGTTCCCGGCACGTGTCTCCAAATCAACTCGATGTCGGAATTACAAATCTGCGACACTCGATTGGCCACAAACACGTCCAAGGTGTGCGCCGGAGCCTTCAACCAACAAAGGACGACCTGACTGTCCGTCCAAGCATAAACTTCTTGTATCTTAATAGATCGACCTAATGTGAGCCATACGTGGTTCAACAAACGCATTAGGAGGGCAGCTCCACACAATTCCAACCTCGGGATCGTATGACGAGTCCGAAGGGGAGCGACTTTGCTTTTCGCTATCACCAGATGCACAGCAACAACTCCGTCAACAGTAACGGTGCGGAGGTACACGGCCGCAGCAAATCCACGTTCGGAGGCATCGGAAAAGCCGTGAAGAGTAACTTTACAATTTTCAGAAGGGAGGAATAGCCTCGGCAAATGCACTTCATTAATCTCGGGGAGGGATGAAACGAAGCTCGACCAATCTCGGAGTAACTCGTCCGAGAGGGGTTCATCCCACGACACACCCGAAGCCCATAACCGTTGCAAGAAACACTTGGCCATAAACAGCACGGGGCAAATCCACCCATTGGGGTCAAAGGTACGTGCGACAGTAGACAATACTAAACGCTTGGTCCAGACTTTCGGTGGTCGTAAATCCACACAATACGTGAAAGTGTCAGAGACCGGTTTGTACTGTACGCCAAGGACGGTCACCACATGGGGATTATCAACATTTTCGAATAGGTGGGGGTCCTGCTGGTGCTCTTCGGGCAAACCTACCAGTACATCAGGCGAGTTGGATATCCATTTCCTCAACTCGTAACCTCCCGACTTCAAAAGGGCGGTGAGTTCGTCTCTCAGGACAATCGCCTCTGAGACAGATGAGGCGCCCGTGCAAATGTCATCCACATAGACGTCACTGGCCAAAATGGCGGAGGCGCGAGGGTATCTCAAGCGCTCCTTCTCGGCCAACTCCAACAAAGAACGAATCGCAACAAACGGGCTCGAAGCCAAACCGTACGTATTCGTATTTAATTCATAAATCAACAAGGGGTCCCTAGGACTCTCTCTCCACAAAATCAATTGGTACCTCCTATCCTCTGGATGGATGACCGTTTGTCTGAACATCATCCGGATGTCAGTCATAAATACAATTTGGTGCCGCCGGAAGTTGGTCAAAATGTCTGAGATCTCCGTGTGCAGCTTGGGACCTACATGCAGACACTGGTTCAAGGACGCTCCAGTAGAGGTGGGAGCCGAACCGTCAAAGACCACCCGAATCTTTCCGGATTTCAAAACGGCGTGGTGCGGCAAAAAGAAGTGCTCAACGGAGCGCCAATCCAAATCGCTCACGGACATGTGCCCTAACTCCTCATACTCCCGCATGAATTCAACATACTTCTGGCGGAAGACCGGATCCTTGCTCATGCGACGCTCCATCGCCACTAGCCTACGTTCCGCTAGCGGTCGGGATTCGCCCAGAGGAGGTCGGCCGGCACGAAAGGGGAGACGGGTGATCAAACGGCCAGAGCGGAGGCGACCAGTGTTATTCTGGTAATACAACTCGCATTCATCCGCCACTGGGTCGACCCGCGGGGCTGGTGGAGGTTCCTCAACCTCCCAAAACTTCTGCACCACTTCGGAGAGAGACACATTAAAAACAAGACCGCGATCCTCATCAAGGGAATCCAAAACGCGGCGAGCAGGGCCCATCACAACTGTACCGAGTGTCGTCTGCAGAGCTACCAAGCCATCTGGCTGCAAAACTCGCTTCCCCGTCAACAAAACTCGCCCCAGGACATCGGCTCCAAGGAGAGCATCAATCGGGCCTGGGCGGAAGAAATTTGGATCGGCGAGTGGGGAATCAGACACCAAAGACAACATACTCGGTCCCAAGTCAACTGAAGGTTGACGGCCAACAACTGTGTCCAACACAATCGCCGAGGTCTTAATGCCTGGCGTGGACTTATTACGTGATGTAAATGTGAAGTCAACATGCCCTAACAACCCGGGGACTTTCACATCGCCAACACCTCTCACGCCTTCCGTGTGGGGGTGCACCTTGAGGCCCAACCGCCTAACTAACCAAGATGACACAACACACCCCTGAGCACCGGAATCCAACAAGGCGCGAACTTCCACAAGGTCGCCATTCAATCCCCTGACAAGCACAGAGGCCGTGGGCAACAAAACGGTCTCTGGAGGGGTGGCTACAATCGACCGTAAACACGTTGATTGCTAGTATGTGGGGTCCCCAGACGTCCCCCCATGGTAAGGGGGTCGCTCATAGCGATCCAGTGGGTCCCAGTCTCCCACATACTGCCTACGTCCAAATCGCCCGGTATCAGGCGGGTTATATCTCCCGGCCCCTTGAAGACGGGGCGGGCGCCGCTCCAAACGCGGGTATTCGGCGAGCGGCGGCGAGAATCGGTGCCTATCATCCACCGTGTACGTCGCCCCATAGTCGCGGGGGCACGGTGACCGATTTTCAGAGGGGGGGTCCCGGGGACCCCCGGCTGTGCGAGGCTCAACACGTTGCGGGGGGCTTCTACGACCTCCCGCAACGCTCGCAAAATCGAACCCCCTAGTTGGGGACCGATTTCCCATGGGGGGGGTCCGTGGGACCCCCGCCCGTGCGAGGCTCAAAACGTCGCGGGGGGCCTCTACGACCTCCGGCAACGCCCGCATAACTCATCCCCATCCTTGGGGATCGGTTTCCCATGGGGGGGTCCCTGGGACCCCCGCCCGTTTGAGGCTCAAAACGTGGCGGAGAGCGTCTGGGGCCACTCTGGTGGCCACTAGAACTGCTGCGGGATGCAAACACCGCGGGGGGTCCGAGCCCCCCACCCATACGAGGTGATCCTGCAGCGACGCGCTGCGGCGCTCCGCCGCCCTCTGGGCTGTTCATGCAGAGGAGGGGATGGTGGTTGCCCTTACAAAAGCGGCATGGGTGCGCTTGGGTACATTCGCGCTGCATGTGCAGGCCCAAGCACGAGTAGCACCATGTCCGTTGTCGCGCGATCGCTCGACGGCCTTGGACGCGCTGGTCGAGGAACTTATCACAACGGGTCGTGCTGTGACCCGGTTCCCGACAGTACAAGCAGCGGGCGGTCTCCTGGACGGCGGCATAGCGGCCGGGCGCGCGAGGGGCCATACGCCCCCTACGGGGGGGTCCGGTGGGGGATCTACTCTGTGGCACAGGTCGTTCGGGTCCCATAGGACCGGCCAGAGAGGAATTATCTGCCAGTCTACTTTCTCCTTCCAGGAACGTCAAGAGGTCCGAGAAGGGTGGCAGATAAGTCGCACTATCCCCACCATACTGCTGCTCAAAACGGACCTTAACAGAGTCCGGCAACTTTCCCAGGACAATGTGCAGTAACAAAAACGACCACTGCTCCACTGGGAGTTTTAAGTTTTTTAATGCGTTGTATGCCACCAACAGCGGATTCAACAAAGCCACTCTCAAGTGCATCACGCTGGCAACGCGGGGTAAATTCAAAATGGCGGCAACATGGTTGTCCGCCAGACGTCGTACGTTCTGGTACCGACGGGCAATCAAATCCCTAGCAATAGGGTAGTTTTCATCCGAGGGGGCCAAATGTTGAACCGATTCAAGGGCCTCCCCTTCCAACACGGATAATAAATAAGCTAACTTCTGGCCCTGGGTCAAATCATCCCGGGCATGTACCAGACTATCAAAAATATTAATAAAGCCCTCCCAGTCCTCTAGACGACCAGCAAAACGCCTTAAGTCTAAGGGGGCCAATCTAGCAAAGAGAGGGGGCATACTCTTAGATGTGACCGGGGACGGGCTCGGTTCATTCTCTCTTGCCACTTGCAAAGGTCGAGCTACCTGGGTAATTCTGTCCGCAAAATCATAACACTGGTCCACATCCAAACCGACTTCTTGTCGCATTTCCACCTCGGCCTCAACAGTCCTTTCCAAAAATAAGGCATACTGCTCATCAACAACAGCCAAACGTATGGGCAGATCTACGTATCTGTTCAACAAGGCCTCCGTTCTATCCGGTCGATCCAACAACGCAACGGCAGAAGCTAACCACCGTAACTCAGAACGTATTTTGGCTTTAGCGGAGGAGGCCGTCATTGTAACGTCCCAAATTTATCAACAAAAACAACAAATTCAAAATATTCACTATAACACAAAATCTCCAATATTTGGAGGTTATTACTAACCACAAAATTCCAATATTACAACAACAAAGTATTTATAATGACACAAACTCTTAAATATCTGGAGGTTATCAGAAAACAACAAAACTCACTGACTATTGAAATTCACTCAAAATCACTGACTATTGAAATTCACTTGGATATCAACACAACATACTGTTACACAACAACAAGTTAATTTTAATTATTTCAAAGCACAAGTTTCAATGAGTTTCAATGTGTAAACAATGTCCCAAATCATTTAAGTTTCACTAAGTATTGAGTGCAAACTTATTAGCTAACCTTTTATTAGCTATTATTTTAGCAACAAACTTGTCAATATTCACAACTCAAATTTGCTAACAAAACTGAATAATAATTATTATGAGCAAAGAAAGGCATCTGTTTACAATTTGGAACTTCAATACATGACTTCAATACATTAATTACAAGACATGGAACCAATAACAAAGGAATGCCCTTTACTTTTCAAATGCAAGTTAATTACCATTTACAAGTACAAATTAATCTAGTCCGGACCAGATGGTCATCAACACGGCACTGATTAATACAAAGTTTTGGCGTGGGCCTCTCAGGCCTTCAAGCTACGCTCTTGGCTACCAAGAAATGTTCAGTACACCCCTGCCTATACCGCGGAATCACTTAGCGCAGTGGAAGATTTATCATGAGTAGACTCCGGACAAGAACTAGGTTTCAGCCGGGATGTAACTGAACAAATTGGACTGCGATACACAGCGGAGAGAATGTTAAATAAGGTGAGGTTACATACGGGTCTGTGTGTCGAACGTCTCCAAGGCAGAAGTGGTGTAAGGGAGCGCGCGCGCCCCTGGGGTCCTTTCTTCTGCAGACCTTACCAATTAGTCACATCACACACACACACACGGGGGAGCCTCTTTTATTACGATTTACAGTCCCGACAAAAGCGCGTGGTGGACAATTATCTTTCTTTCAAAAACTCCGCGACCAGCCCGATGGATGGCGTCAAAACCTTGGTCGTACAAAACGGGATCACATAGATAATTTAAGATTTTATTCAAACTCGATATGCCAGGCACATTCAACACGAGCGATTTTTAACAAATTCAGCAAAATTATTCCGACATCTTGCCACGAGAATTTCAATCCAGTGTCACTGTCAACTTCAAGTGACAGCTAATAAATTTGACGTGACATTAGCGATGCGTTCAGAAATGTCGATCTTTTCCGAACAGTATCACTTCGAGCATGAGATATTGTGTATTATTGATTCACTATTTCTTGTTACTTTCGGCTTGACACCGACTTCAATCAGATCAGTAAGTTCAAGATTAATTAGAAAAAGCACTTTCGTACTTTGAATTGAATGATTCAATTTATTTTTCACTTTTACGTGTTTTTTGGAAAATGAGTTTTTTGTTTGTAGTTTTGTTCGCAGTTTTGTTTTGAAGGCGGTTTAATTTTTTTGAAAAAATTTGTTTATTTTTCCATTTTTAGTTTAAGAAATCTACCATAAGAAACCGCATAATGAGCAAGCGTAGCGCAATGTGCAACGACTGTAGCCCATATCTAAATTAGAATACTCAGACAAGCACCACCCTCCAACTCCCAACTGTTATGCAGTTTCCTTCCACCATCAGCTAACCTAAATTACTTGAAAGAATACAACCTAAAGTTCTATTCGCGCTTGTGGTACTTAAAAACATACTTTAACTCCTAAGCGTTCAGGAGTTTTACCTTCCATCATCAGCTTACCTAAATAACCTAAAAGATAACAACTATAAATATTTACGCATCAACAATATATAAAGAATTATTCTCCAACTCCCAACCGTTGAGGAGTTGTACCTTCCATCACCAGCTCATCATCGCGAGATGATGACTACCAGACGCAAATACTTGAAAATTGCTTATAAACCATATTAAAGAAATCGTATCGCGCCCGTAAAATTTAGTGTTTTATTAATATTTCCGATGACCATCTATGGTCCTCATCATCAGTTCCATTCCACTACACTAAATGGTGCTTACCGAAAGCAATTGCTCGAGTTATTTAAGAAAATACAATAATCGCTATAGGTTTGCCTATAAAATTTGAAGAGTTCCCTTGATTTCACCAAGATCCCATCATCAGATCCTGACCGTATGACAATGGGACCAATTTGTAACTATATGCTTTTGAATAAAAAAATAATTTCTAAAATCGGTTTACAATTGACAAAGTTATGAGGTAACAAACATTAAAAAAAAAAAAAAAAAAATTCAACCGAACTGAGAACCTCCTCCTTTTTTTGAAGTCGGTTAAAAAATCTGTTTTCTGACGGCTTCATCACAAAACATGGAATTTTCTCTATTTTACAAATACTTAATTATAATGTTTTGTATGTATAAACCTTCGGGAATACATTTTCTAAATAATAGTGAAAACTGCATTAAAATCCGTTGCGTGGTTTAATAGAAGAAAGCTTAGAAACAGTCAGACAGAGGTGGAGAGCGACTTTGTTTTATACTTTGTAGTGATTGTTGTGCGGCCAATTATTTTAGAACTAATTGTCGTGGGGAAAAGATAATTTAATGTAACTGTTTCAAAAGTTAGCTCTCTGTACCATTACCTAGGCCAGCCTAGGCGGAACGTGACTATTACGTCATGGTTTATCGTGGATGCAACCGGGCGCTCATCGATTTATAAGACGTTATCACGTCAAAAAGTTGGGTCGCCTAGCCGCAACCTGGCCCTCTTAGTACAGTCATGAAAAAAGTGCGGCTTAAATGATAAAAATATGTCATCGGGTACCATCATGAAACGCTGTTCATACGATCAGGCTCGATAGATAAGACTGGATAAAGGTTGTCTGCCACGCGCCGTTTTGGTCGCTTGGTCAGTCCGAGCGATTTTAGAGGTGGCTTGTGGGGTGGTTTTCATGTCATGGGGTACCAGTATGAATCTAACGTTTTACTGTAGAACCACTGTTAGACCAACCTACGACAAAAAAATACTGGCCTGCTGTGTCTTTTGTGTGCGAGCAATTTTATGTTTCAATTGTTACTGTTACACCAATAATATTAATGTACAGGCACAGATTACTAAATAGTTACTATGTAACAGATAGTTCACTCCGTTTAAATAAATAGCAACTTTAACGCAATAAAGTAGAATTATACCATAGGAGGTGGTTGTGAGATGGGGTGAATGTTTCTAAATACTTCATTTTAAACTTTTCTACATTACTTATGTCATTTTTAATTGTTTTTATTGTAATGCTTAATTTTTTTCCTTTCAGCAAACCATTAACTTTTGCTAACCGAGACCGCTTTTTCTGTTACTACTTCTTTAGTTTGACTATTTGAGAGTTATACCTTTTTGAATTATTTCGAGTTTCATAATTTATTAGTAGATGGCAGACCAGTATTTTTGGTAGTTAGTTGGTCTAAGCTACAGTAAAACGTTAGTTTCATTCTGGTACCCCATGACATGAAAACCACTCAGCAAGCCACCGCTAAAATTGCTCGGACTGACAAAGTAGATAAGACGGCGCGTCGCATACCACTTTTCGAGCCTGATTGTACGAACAGCGTTTTATGCTGGTACCCGATGACATATTTTCTCATCATTTTAGCCGCACTTTTTTTCATGACTGTACTAAGAGGGCCATGTAGTGGCTAGGCAACCCAACTTTTTTAACGTGACTTTTTGCCTTACTCCTAAAAATGAGTGTCATGGTGATACTCGATCTGGTAGGATTACTGACGGTCGCCTTCCGGTCTATACCGCTTCCAAATGCCGAATCCTAGCCTCCTAGTACTTAGGGTAACTGTCCTAATTATTGTCATTTAAAAATAAACGAAAAGGTAGCTTGCTAAAAAAGAGTTCGAGACGTGGTGACTTATGAAACTAATTGTTTTATTTGGTGATCTGACTGATCATAGTATGTGGGGTGGTATTTCATGTTTCGTAATTAATTGAAGGACTAATCAATTAAAATAATAATACCTCCTTAGATTGAGTTTGGAATAGGATAATATTTATTTTCTATACTTGAGTTTTTTTCCAAATAGTTCTGAATTGATTCATAGTCTTGAACAACTTGCATAAAGTTCGACCTTTTTCTATCGAAAATTTCAATCAAATGCAACATACGAACTGACAAATATGTGTATGAAATACCGTAGTGCCCTATTTCTGCATATTTGCCTATTCGTCATAATTATGTTTGCCAAATATTAACAAGTACCAATTAAATAGCAAAGATAGTCCACTGCTGGACAAGAGGTATCCCTCACAGTCCCACAATTGGTTCGTACTGGGAATTAAACCCCGGATCTCACAATAACTGTGAGCCGAATTTCGGAGGTTGTCGAAATACTTACTTACATATTGAAAAAAAATAACATTTATTTTTTAACACTTGAATTATTGCCATTTTTTGGCTCGCTTACCCTAGGGTCCCACCCCGCAAATATGGCGGATGACATTTGATTGGTGGGTCGGCGGATCTTTGATCGTAATTGGTCACAGATCACCTGTAGTAGCAAGTGTGATTGGTTATCGATTTGATATTATTGTTATTGGACAGGGTGGGTGGGATCAAAAATTAGGGTTCAATTTTAAAATGGATGCATAGCCGGTTTCGAACTCTTTCATACTCATGCATGTATTCCTGGTGGTGATCTGTAAAAAAGAACTTTGTAATGGTGCGCAAGTTTACATGTTGGGAGAGCCTAGGCGAGCCATCACGAGCGGCTAGCATAGCATGTAAACATCGGTTTGTGATGGCTCGCCTTGGCTCATCCTTTGTTCTCGGCTCATGTAGACGCGCCAAGCCACGGCCAACATGTAAACACACCATTAGACCGCTTTTTACGAAGCGATTTTGCCCAGCCGCATCCGCATATTATCAGAATACTCGCCGGAAGGCACTCGGTGCATACCGCCTTTTCTGATGCAATCCGGAATTTTTCTTACAGAAATTTCTGATAAATGTATGGATTCGGGTCCGGTTGTGTAGTTCACGATTCGGAGGTTGTCTCGCAAATCTGATGTAGCAACAACTTTTCTGATAATGAAAATAATCGTACGCAGGTTTGATACGGCTTGACGTGCTTTCCGAAGCACGGAATCATTTATTTTCTTGAAGAATAAGGCGATTCTGCTTCTTTGCCAACAAACCACAACCAACCAAAACAAACCACGCTTTTCAGGATTCATATTTTTTTGTGAAATCCGTTGTGTCTTTGCTTGTAGTGCAAAAGTACCTACTCGCACATACCTACCAACAATCGTTCGTGTTCGTAGGTATGGAATTTGCCGGTTAAGACCACTCCTTTCACGCGCATTTTTCGTGCATGATTAAAACTAACAATTAAAACAGAAAATAATAAATAAATATTGGACACCATCACATACATACATTGTTCGAATGTCAAAATGTAGTAGCTTGAGCTAACTAGCATTATGAAAATTGGAAACAACGACGGGTATTATCACATAAACCCAGACCCGAGTAAATATTGAAATGTTCGTTATCAATATTTACCCTACCGGGAATCAAACCCGGGACCTCTCGAGATAACGGTGTAGTAATGAGTTTTTATATAATTAAAACAATATTTTCTTGTTGAAACAATCACTTTATTTTCAGTACTTTATAAAAACTGACAGTTGCTCGCAGTGTTGCCCACACATGCACTCTACTTTATACTACATCTTCCCCTTCAGAACTACACACATAATCCTTTAAATATTTTGGAGGCCTAGCCGTCCTGGTGGGTCTTTTATTGCAATTTACATTCTGGGGGCCTACCGCCGAAAACGCCCAAAATGGTTTTTCTGCAAATCCAATTTGGATTTATGACGTAATGATTCTGTCGTACCGCCGAACGACCGTAAAACGCGAAGCCGGTTTTATGACGTCACATCATCTTGGGCAGGCCGATTGAACGAATGATTTCATATATTTGACAGTTGTTTGACAGTTGGCGGTACCGCCGAAATTATCCAAGTTGGGAATTTGAAAGCTATTACGGATCTAGCTGTCAGTTGATTGCGGGAGCTCTGTAGTAGCCGACATCAATATTTTTTCATATTTTTACCACAGTTTTACTGTTTTTATCAAAACGGTAACATCTTTTTAAACTTTTCTTACAATTTTATATTAGCTACGTGGATTTTCTTGATAAAATACCGTAGTAAATTCCTGAAATTGTTCGTCATGGAGAGAATGATTTTGTGGGCTGCTGCCTTCGATCAACAATAACAGCTGCTGAAGAAGACCGTCTTCAGAATCTCGAGCGAATTGATCGCAGGATACTTCGAGAGAATAGCTAGCCCATGCTCCTCACAGGTAAACCTATTTCTTACATTTTTTCTGACAAATAAGTATGTTGAGAAAAGCTATATTTAAGTCATTACTAAGTATTGTTTTGTTTCATAAAGTAGCTTCATTGATAATTTTCGCCTGACAAAAGATGCATTTCGCACTTTGTGCACGCACATGATTTGTGACATAAATGTTGACCAAATTGAGATAAAATGAGGTTATTTATAATAGTACAACCTTTAATACACCGATGTGTATTTATTACAGGTATTGGCTGCTTTCACACTACCAACACTGACGGCAATCAATGACTATAAATTTGAACATGGACAGCAGACTGTTTCAGATAATCTTTCAGAGGTGACAAAACATAATGAGCCTAACATCATAAGCAAATAGGTACCTACATCAAGTTTCAATTTTCAATAGGAAGTATTACTATTCACTGAATACTGGTAAGTATCATGCATAATTTTTATTTAATTATTATTTATTAAGGAAACAAACGGTCATACATAATACATTGTACAATGTTAAATGAATCTAAAAAGACCTATAGTTCCATTAAAGTAAGTTACAAAAAAAAAAGTAGTAACAAAATTTTTTGCAATCTAAAAGATATTTCAGAGCAAACAAAAGAAATTGTACTTAAGTGTTATATGTTAGAAAGTTTAAATTGATTTATAAACCTAACCTATAATGGCAGTAATACATGGTTCACTTTTGCTTTTCAATTTGGATGAAGCAACCAAATTTAACAATATAAATGTAAAAGTGAATCGTTCAATATCATTATGCACTTGTATTTCTGTGCCTTTCCACCAAAGTGAATCAATTTGGTTAAACCATGTTACTTATATTACCATTAGGTACTGAATTTGTTTTAATTCTTATGATAGTTAATTAAAAAATATTTAAATTTTCTTTTCAGGTTTGTGATACTGATGCGAATAAGTGCACTAAGTAGGTACATAGGTATTACGATGTACCATAATGCCAGCCACAATTCCCATATTTGGAACAGCAGCGCTCTGAAAAGGAAAATGAATCATCTCCATACCCTAGGCAATTCATACTGGCTTTTGGGAGACGTTATTAAAATTGATTAAAGTTAAAATGTATGTATTTAATAAGCTTGTATGTAAATAAATTAAGGTATGTTATCTTAGTAAATGGTCCTTTAAATGTTATACATTTAGTTAGACCATAAATATTTATGATTAATTATGTTATCTATGTTGACTTGTAACATCCTTGAAATATCCTGAAATACATAACTGTCTTTTTACAATAAAATTTACAAGTGCCCCACGTCCATCAGTTTTTCTTTTGTGGTAAACCTATCACACAAGCTAAGAAAACCTTAGCTTAGTATTTTTGATGAAAACTATTTTATAATTTTAGGGTGTAGTGTAGTTTGGTAAATACTTAAAATTAAAATGACTAGTTACATATTTATGTGTCATCATTTCACTCATTCTCACGCTGCACCGCACATCGCTCCGGTTTGCGTGGTAGTGCGCTTGTTATCTATGGCTGTAGAATCTTGATGAGCATACAAAACCCGCATTGAAAAACCAAAAACGCCTGCCACTTTTCGAGAGCAAATTTATTCTACTAAAACTTTGCTCTTTCATTTGTTCAGGTGTTGTAGAAGTGAAAATGTTAAGTAACAAAAAGACTTAGCTGTGGCTCAAACAAACTGAGCTTAATGTGATGTTACGTCCGTCAGAAGACATCGGTTTTCATAGTAAATGTATGCACTAGAACCCTGTTTTCTCGTGGGCACACTTCTGTGTGTGACGTGTTATAAGATATGTAAGTGCGTTTCTAGCTGAGTTTGTTTGAGACTTGCAACTTAATTCCGGTAATGTTACACGACTTTCGAGAATTATTATCTGAGTTCTAAATCTAAGAGTAGTTGGTTCAAAGAAATTAATAGTAGTTTTGTGATAGCAGCTTGATTCAACCAACTTCACAACAAATCTCCAAGTTTTCAAGAAATGAATCATGGCAGTAAAACCCTACTAATATTACAAATGTGAAAGTTGTTGTGTTTGAATGTTTGTTACTCAATCACGCCATAACGGCTCAACGGATTTGGCTGAAATTTGGAACACAGATACTTCGTAGCCTGGAGAGCAACAGAGGCTCTCAACAGAGAAAAATATCACATTCCCGCGGGATAACGTCGTGTAGTCCACGCGGGCGAAGCCGCGGGCGGAAAGCTAGTTACAAATAAATCTATAAAATACTAGCGGATCCTCGCGGTTTTACCCGCGTGGTACTCGTTCCCATGGGAATATCGGGGTAAAATATAGCCTATGTCACTCGGGAAGAATGTAGCTTTCTAATGGTCAAAGAATTTTCGAAATCGGTCCAGTAGTTTCGGAGCATATTCGATGCAAACAAACAAACAATCAAATCATTCCTCTTTATACTATTAGTATAGATTATTTTCTTATATAGGTATTGATAAATAAAAAAAAAAAATTCTTTGTTGCCAAAATGGTAATCTTAAATACATACCTCAATAAAAAACTAGTGTTAGCGATAGAGTTTAATTTAACACTTATACATAGTTTGTTTGTATTATTAAGTAATTTACTTGAAGAGGTGTAAATAATTTTCAAATTAGAGATCATTTTTGTTCCATATTTCCATTTGGCACATACTTCATTATCTTGAATTGAGTTGGATATGAGATTGAGGTTAGAGGTCGGGAGCGTTGAATCTGTGAAAGACAGTCTGGCGCAACTTCCATACAAAAAAGTGTTGTATGAAGTTTGTACCAGAAATATCGCTGTCTTGCTTTCACCTATTTGACTCTCACTCACTCTGACTGACAGTCAGCCGCCAGCCGCCAAATTTGACATTCTTGTCTTGTTGACTGTTTGTAAACGAAGCTTGATTTTAGTATTATTGTGTGAATTTGTGCATTTTGTGAATTACTCGCAAAATTTCGCCTTAATTGTACGTTTTCGTGGTCCCGTGTGATCTGTTGAGAGATGTATTACAAAACTTGTGAAATATATTGTGGTTTACGAGCCGGCTGGTCAGAAGGCCAAAAGCTAATATTCATGGCCAAATTTCCATTTAATGAAGAAAGGTAAGCATACATTCACATTTTGTTATAGCCATTACATTAAGGATTACGTGATTTAAAAGTTTTCTATTAAAATTTAAAAAATTGAGAAGAAAACCTGATAAATAGTGCTTGACATTTTTTTATCGACAATCGATAATTTTTTAACCTACTTCAAGAATTGAAAAGGAGGAGGTTATCTATTCGTCGCGTTTTTTTTTAAGTATGTACACTAATTACTCGAAGTCGGCTGAACCGATTTAAATGATTCAAACGTTATAACATCAGGTTTTTTCCCAAGTTGGTGCAATTTTGAAGTGCCTATTGCACAATGAAGTAAAGTCCGTTCGGTTAGATAGTGTCGGTACACCCGCACGGCATTGTGGCTCTTTTTTAGTGCATTCGTGCATGCAGTCGGGCGAAACAAAAACACAAAAAATTGTAAATACATGTTTCACGCCTGACTTCAAAGTACTTACTTAAGTACGTATACTTAAATACGTATTAATTACGTACCTACGTGAATTTTTTAAGGCGGTTTGTATGATTTACATTATTTATTCATTTACATGCTATGCTATATTAACATGTTTCTTGTGAATATTCCAGAACCTTCAACTACAACTGCAAAAATAGCACCTGCAGCCCCTCGGAAAAGAAAACAGGTTTTTTTATAGTATCTTTATTGCCAAATGCATGTATATATATTATAAGTTCGATTAAATTAGACTTTGACTTTAATAATGGAGTTTACTTTTAGCCCTATTTGCGCCAACGTGAAATTCTTGTTAAACTTGGTTTAACTTTTTGAATGAAAATTTTATTGTCACATAACTCTTGTTTAATTTAAACCGAGAATTAACGTTAGCGTAAGTAAGGCATCAATTAGACCCTAAAGTTTGCAAAATGATAGAAATGGAATCCTGATATTTTTTAATATAGCCATCGATAAAAAATCCCACGACTGGTACATCACTATTTCGGTTACTATGTTGGGAACCCTGTACGTCATGTACGTCATAATTTCAGCTATGTGGTTGGTATTCCGTTTTAGTATAACTTCCATACAAAACGATAATTCACTTTTTTTCTATGAAAGACCCGTCTCTTAAACGTAGTGATTACATGCTCTTTGGTGAAAGAGAATAAAAATTACAACATCATTCTAATTTATTTATTTACTTACTTAGTACAAAGACATACAAGTAAAACTAACAATAAAGAAGTAAGTAGATATAAGTGTTGGCATTGTCTTTTAATTTTAATTTAATATTAAAATATAGGTATACTAGCTGACCCGGCAAACATTGTTTTGCCATATAAATTTTATTGGACACCAACCTGCCTGACACAATGTCACTTATTAAAAAAAAAGAAATCCTGAGCGGCAAAAATGTCAGTGATTACATACTCTTTGACATACCTTCTCTTTGGAAGCGGCTAAGAAATTACAGTTGTCTGAAGTATGACAGTTTAACGGTTTTCTATACAAAATTACCATTTTTATTTTATAATTTTCCTGGATAAAAAGTAGCCTATGTTATTCTCCAGCTCTCAAATTATCTCCATACCGAAAATCTTGTCGATCCGTTGCTCCGTTTTGACGTGAAAGACGGACAAACAAACAAACAAACAAACACACTTTCACATTTATAATATTAGTATGGAAGTATGGATTAGGGAAAGGTATTTTGACACCTTTGAAACTTAATCACCTCATGCCATTTGGCATTTTGCCTGGTAGTTGACATTCACATTTTTCGTTAGGTAGGTATATTTTTTTTTTAATGAATCCATAATTCTTCCTCTACAAACTAATGTTGGATGTACCAGCATTGGTTAATTACACATCAAGCACCCTGCTTTGTAACACATAATGCAACTGCTACTGTATAAAGTACGTTGGCATGAGCCCGCTCGCAGTGAACCATCGAGTGGCGTTTTCATTGCGAACACAAAGGTACTGCGGATCCGAGAGCTTATAGCGCAGTGACTGGACGAGCCATACTCACTTGCAGGTTGATACAGTAGCAGATATGTTACATGCTACAAGCTAGATGAGTAGGTACCCTGTTAACACGGTTGCATTGGAAAACAATGATTGTTTTAATGTTTTTCCAGTTAAGTGAATGTTTAGTCCTTCATATGAAAACATAATATTGTAAATCATGTGTAACGTTAATGTAAAGGTTAAAACTTACATTTACAATACCTACTGTGAGCTTGTTATATCTCCACCATTAAGAAAACGCGAAATCTGGGTTTTTCTGCATTAGTTGCAGGAGAAACCGTTCTTGTGCACCCGGCAATGGTTATGTGCAGGCATCTGAAAACAATCGGAGCTATTACGACGCTGTTAAAATACTCAAAATGAAAGCTCACTATATAAATAAGTAGGTAAACAAATTGATATTAGAACAAAATATCAATTGTACAAAAAACATTCACTTACCTAGGTATACTATATTTAGCACAGCAGCTTAGAGATATTGAGTTATTTCTGTTTATCTCTTTAAAATCAACCATCATACCAACAATGAAGCAACAACTTTGTTAAATTAATATCATAACATAACCTCTTTGCTTTCTTGAATTGCGTTTAGTTTTTGTTTTGTTGCGTTAGTCCATCGTTGCGTTTTTCTTTTATTTAATCATTTTAAAGACTTCACAAAGTAATTATCATAAAATATCATCATGTACATAGAAATAGCATACAAAGTCAGTCTGTGTTTTAATTTTTATTAAAGTAAAAAATGTTTAAAAGTTTATCAAAATCTATAATCGAAACGCAAAACAAAAACATTCGTTCAAACAGTCGCCTCACTAGAATGTCTACTATTGTCTATGGATCCATAATGGTTTTCATAAATTGAAGTCTGGAAATTTGCCCGGTACGAAATAATCGTAATCAAAAAATTTTAATCGGGATCAAATGCCCAAGTTGGGCGTTTTCGGCGGTAGGCCCCCTGGTTGCCATCATTTTCAATAACATCAACATTCTGGTCATTTTTATCAAATAACTTATAATTAATATTATTACTATGGTTGTCATTACCAACAGCATCAACATAATCATCATCACGCTCTAGTAACTTATCATTTATTACGTTATCACAATTTTGAGTAACATCATCCACATTAACTTTACTGATAACAACAGATTCTTCATTATAATTTGAAAGATTGTTTGCATTTAACTCAGTTTCCTTAACAATATTATTAGTATCCACCTCATTGACTGTATCATTTTCTTTATTTAACAAAACAAGCTTGTTACTATAACTTGGCCTATTATCTTGATTACCATCTTCTCTTACAACCAACTTCTGGTTAACACTTTGATATAAATCTGAACAGTGCCTTAAATTATAGAGTTTTAAATTAGAATCTCTACTTGTCACTATTTCAGACTTAGATGGCTTTACATGAAACGTATTCCTTCTAAATTGGTTTCCCCGTACATCTTCAATAATCAAAGACCTAGGAGAATTGTGAAAAGCAACAACTTTACCTTTCAACCATACATTATTTTTTAAATAAACTATACTTTGGCCAATATAAAATAGATTTTTATATAATTTCGAGTTTTTATCATAATTATTTTTGTTACTCAAATCCTTTTTTATTTGATATTTACAAAAATTTTCAACAACTTTTGGTAATAACAGATTGTCATGTACAGGTATTTTAGATCTGAGCATTCTACTAGACAATAGTTGGGCAGGTGAGTATGGTGATGCCATCACCGGTGTGTTCCTATACTCTAAAAGTAAATACTCAAAATCTATCTTACTTTCACAACTCTTTTTTAACATATTTTTGGCAATTCCTACAGACCTTTCAATAAAGCCATTTGATTTTGGATAATAAGGACTAGAGGTTATTATCTCAAAACCCCACAGCTTAGAAAATTCTTTAAATTCCCATGAATTAAAAGGCATGTTATCAGCTCTTATGATTTTTGGGATCCCATGAATAGAAAACAATTTTTTTAAAATATTTTTTACTGTAAGTGCTGACAGAGATGTAACTTTAACTAGATCAAACCATTTTGAATAATAATCTGCTACTATAAGATAATTACTGCCATTAAATGTTAAGAAATCACATGCTATCTTTTCATAAGGAAGTTTACATGGTTCATCTATTATCATGGGTTCTTTAGTTTTCATGACACTATATTTTTCACACAAACTACACTTTAAGACTAAGTTTAAAATATCTTGATTTAATGAAGGCCAATAAAATAAAGAATGTGCTCTGGATTGTGTTTTCTTTACCCCAAAATGAGAACTGTGTATCTCCTGCAGAATTTTCTTTCTAAGAGTAACTGGTACAATAATTTTATGGTTTACATATAAAATTATGAGACTGAGGGTCGTTTAGGAATAATGTCTACGATGATAGTAGGACAATAAAACAATCACTTTGACACAAATTCACGAGAATAACAAATAGCGTGCGCGCTGGGTACATACGCGCCATTAGTCGTGGGCGCAGGTCGCGGGCGCGGGCGGCAGACTGTCATGTATTCTAGCGAGCCGAGCTTCGCGGCGGGCGGATGCGGAAGCCGCGAAAATCAATATTTACGAGCATACGTTCCGGAACGCACGGGTTGATTGCTATTAGCCTACGTTCGGAAACGCACGGGTTGCTATATACTCCCCCTCTAGTCTAGGAATACGCCCTCGTGCCTAGACTAGTATTCTTCAAACAACTAGTTCTAGTCCCTATATCTCGCGGGTCTACCGCGTTTTCTTTTTGGGATCAAGGGTTTAGGAGGGTTCACTTCCTCGCTTACGCCATGGTAGCGCGAGAGGTCCTGTGAATGGTAGCGGCCTATCACTACGTCCTGTTGGTCCGTGCTTGTAACTTCAAATGTGGTCGGACTTACCTTCCTTGCAATTTGATAGGGGCCATCACGGCGTGGAAAAAATTTGGCCGTTAAGTTTTCCGTGCCTTTGCTGAGCAGGTGGGATTTTATAAGAACTAAGTCACCAACCTGGAAATCCTCTGAAGGTCGACGGGAAGCATCAGCGTACTGCTTAGTCTTGTCTTGCTGAGCCTCTACACGTTCTCGAACTGCTGACAATGACTTTAAGAATGACCTGAGGTAAGGGGTTATTTGGGGTACAAAATTATCTTTGTCCGTAACTGGGCGATTGTCATGAAGAACCTCTGTGGGGGATCGCAATTCCCTGCCAAAGGTAAGAAAAGCAGGTGACATACCTGTGGTGCGGCACTTCGCACTATTTAGAGCGAAGCGTATAACCGGCAACTTCTCTGGCCAGGAAGTGTGATCCTCTTCCACGAGATGTGCTAACATCGCCTTTAGGTCTCTATTTTTACGCTCGGCAGGATTCGCCTCAGGGTGATACAAAGGTACAAAGTTTTGTTTGATACCTAGTACAGACATGCACTCGCGCATAACCGCGGACACGAACTGGACCCCGTTGTCTGAAATGATCCTGCGAGGTAAACCGAATCGCATAAAATGCTCCTCAATGAGGGTACGAGCACAGGCGTCAGCTGTCGCATCTTTAAGAGCGTACAGTTCCGTCCACCTAGTTGCTGTGTCAACTATTAAAAGAATCCACCGCTCCCCCTGGTCTCCTACTGGTAACGGGCCGAATAAATCCATTGCAAGTACCTCATTACGTTGGTTCATGACCGGTGTTTGGAGTAACCCTTGGGGTTTGGTGTTCGCGGCCTTATAGCGCTGGCAGTGAATGCAGGCTTTGATATAATCGGTGATTATTCTCCGCATCCCTGTGAAATAATATAATTGACCTACCTTTTGGTACGTCCTATCGACACCTGGATGGCCGGCTGTAGGAGAGTCGTGTAGCTGGTTCAGAATTTCATTAATTTGGCCAGCTGGAATAACTAATTGAGGGGTTTCGCACTCAGAGTCCGGGTTAAAACGGAACAGGACGCCTTGGTCCATGAGGTACCCCCTTTCTGACCATCGTTTGGCAGCGAGATCGTTGGTGCTTTCAAGCTCCTTCAAAATCTTTTCCAGTTCAGGGTCAGCGAGTTGCTCCTGGCGCAGCTGAGCTGGCGTCTTCGTTGGCAGATCGCAGATAACAGAGCAGATACCACAACCGTCGCGGGACTCCCCGGTACAGGTGGGTCTACTCAGCGTGTCTGCCACGACGTTCGCCTTGCCTGGTGTGTACTCGAATTGGATATTAAAAGCTTGAAGTTTAAGTGCCCAACGAACTAACCTTCCTGCTGGCGATTTTAAAGAGAGCAGCCAACGCAGGGGCTGATGGTCACTGCCAATGATGACTGGCTGGCCGTCTAGGTACGGTCGAAAACGCTCTACTGCCCACACTACTGCAAGCGCTTCGCGCTCTGTAGTGGAGTAGTTGCGCTCCGCCGAGTTAAGAAGTCGACTAGCGTATTCAATCGGCCTTTCCTGATTTCTCTCACCTTGTAACAGCACCGCGCCTAAGGCGTAGTTGCTCGCGTCGGTGCGTAATATGAAAGGTTGACTAAAATCAGCTTGCACAAGTATTGGAGCCGTGGTCAGGAGACGCTTCAGCTCATTAAATGCTTGGGTCTGTTCAGCACCCCAAGTCCATACCTGGTTCTTTCTAGTCAAGCGTGTCAGTGGTTCAGCAACTTTGGAGAAGTTTGGAATAAACTTCCTGAACCATGAACACGTCTGTAAAAATGTTCTCAAATGTTTTAAGTTACCTGGCTCGTTCATGTCCAGTACAGCACTCACCTTCTCTGGGTCAGTGGAAACACCATGTTGGGTTATCACGTGGCCGAGGTATTTAACGCTTTCTCGAGCGAAGGCACACTTCTCCCTGTTAACATGGAGGTTAAACTCGGCGAGACGTTTGAAAACGGCCTCCAGGTCTTCCAGGTGCTTCTGGAAACCACCTTCAGTTATCAGGAGCAAGTCATCTAAATAAGCGAGTAATATTACGTCTTGCAGAGCTGAGCAGGAACGGAGCCGATCAATGAGCCGTTGGAACGTTGCTGGTGCGTTTTTCAACCCGAACGGCATTCTCTTAAAACGGTAAGTACCTAGAGGGCAAATAAAAGCAGTTTTGTCCCTGTCAGCTTCCTGGACCCCCAACTGCCAGTACGAGGACCTGAGGTCCAGGGTACTCATAAAGCAGTCCCGTTTGGTGCTCTGCAGCAGCTCGTCAATGCGAGGCATTGGGTATGTATCGGACTTGGTGACTGCATTCAAACGCCTGTAGTCGACGCAGAAGCGAATAGAACCATTAGACTTCGGCACCATCAGCGCCGGGGAACACCAAGCCGATTCACATTCCTCGATGATATCCTCCTGAAGCATCTTATCTATCTCTACCTTCATTTGCTCCTTCTTCGAGGGGTTCAAACGGTAAGGAGGCACCGCTATGGGTGGATGGTTACCTGTTTCGATGCGATGCACTGCATATGGCGTAGGACCTCCCCCTGGTTTAAAAACATGCGTGTGCCTGGAGAGAACATCAGCCAGAGCAATCCGCTCTGCTGGATTGAGTTGACGGCCTTCATCATCTCTCAGGACCTCTGTAGCAGCACAGGACATGGTATGCGAAGTAGGTTCAAACGATAAATTATATTTCATAAAATTGTTATCACTAAAATACCAAAACCCTTTATGAAAATCAATAACAACTTTAGCGGCAGTGATAAAGTCTATACCTAACAATGTTTCATTATTTGTAGCGTCGGGAAAAATCAAAAACGGAATTGTAATATACGCCTGTTCTAATTGCACCGTTAATGTGGTGTTAAGCACCTCCATGGTTCGGACTACGCCGTCAGCAAGTTTTACTTCGCGCGCGGAAGGTTGGAGGGGATGACCCAGACGTAGAAGAAGAGCATATAGCGTATGACCGGCGATACAATGTTTAGCAGCCGTGTCTATAAGTGCGGTACCTTTGTGGCCCATAATACTAATGTTAAAGATGGGACGCGAATCGCGAATAGGCATGAGCATAACCGAAGAATTCGAACCGCGCGCACACGCTACTTCTTCATTCGTTACTTGTTTATTTAAACAAACACAATTTAATACATTGAAATTACATTTTGATAAGCATTGTTCATTACATAAAAAATTACGACATTTATTATTCGATCCGACTATCCGATCCGACGGAACCGACCGCGATTGGACACTGTAAAATTCACTTTTATCACTGTTTACGTTCTCGCGCACTTCTGGGTAAATATGAGTTTGGGACTCACCTCTGCGCTGGCTCTGCAACTTACGACATTGTTCATATGAGTGTCCGAACCGTTTGCAGTATGAACACACAGGGCGGGGCTTTCTCACCGCAGTGGCGGGAAAGGCGGCGGCGGGGTCATCGTCCGGCAGCGGCGGCCTTGGCGGCGCCGGTTGCCGCGCCAGCTGCGGCGTTTGGCGCGCAGGCGGCGTAGGCGGCGGCGGCGGCGGCTTCGGCGGCGGCGCCCGCGGCGCGGCTGTGCCGGCGCCAGGGCGGCGCGCAAACGCGGCATCGGTCGCCGGCGCGAAAACACACGGGGTCATCGACCGCTGTACAGTCGAACTAGTCGTTGCACGGGGAACCGTTTCTTCAATATTTCGAGCGTGACGTATTAAATCCTTGAATGTCTCGCATTCCTCTCTTCTTAGCCTTTTCCTTACTTTCACATTTAAAAGTCCGTAGATCATGTCAATCTTGGCTTTCTCCGTAAGGTCATCTTCGGGAATCTTTGAAAAAAAGGCGCGGCTGCGCGCAACGAAAACGTCCGTGTTTTCATCGTCGGTTTGCGGGTTGCTAAATAGTTCCACGTAAATTCGATGGGGCGGGCGGCGATCGCCGAAGGCGCTGATAAGGTTATCTTTCGCCTCTGACCACGAGGTTATTGTGCCTTTTATGCCCTGCCACCATATCGCGGCTTCTTCGTTGAGGAGAAAAGCGAGGCCGCGAAGAATGTTTGGGCCTGACACCTGCGCACATTCACTATAGGCCTCCACTGCATCGATAAATGCTTCGACGGCTTCGTTCGGTCGGCCGGAGAACGACGATTTGCATCGTGCCAAGGTACCCGTTTCGTATTGCACAGGAGTTGAAGTGTTGGCACGAGTCATCGATAACAGGATGTCCTTGAATGCTTCTGTTTGAGATTTTTGTAAGTTAGAAATCATTCCTAAACGACCCTCAGTCTCATAGGTGACTCGACGGTGAAGTTTGCACGTCGGGAGGGGACGCGAACCGGGAAGCCGGGGAGGGTGGTCGAGGATCATCATCTCGGTCACCCATGCTCGCCGTTCTGCTCCGCGTGACGACTGGCGGCATCTTAATTAGGACGCTTTTCGATGAGCGGCACGCGACACAAAAAGTTTTTGCACTTGTGAAAAAAAAATGGCGATTTTGGTGTTGGACGCGACGCAATTCGCGATTGATTTCAGTCCTATTTTACGTTGGGCGCCACCTATGAGACTGAGGGTCGTTTAGGAATAATGTCTACGATGATAGTAGGACAATAAAACAATCACTTTGACACAAATTCACGAGAATAACAAATAGCGTGCGCGCTGGGTACATACGCGCCATTAGTCGTGGGCGCAGGTCGCGGGCGCGGGCGGCAGACTGTCATGTATTCTAGCGAGCCGAGCTTCGCGGCGGGCGGATGCGGAAGCCGCGAAAATCAATATTTACGAGCATACGTTCCGGAACGCACGGGTTGATTGCTATTAGCCTACGTTCGGAAACGCACGGGTTGCTATAAAATGTAATTTTCAAAATAAATCATGTGTTTAAACTTGTAAAACGGTTTTATACAATCAGGCACCTTGTTAATACTATTTGGCCAACCATTTTTACAAAATTGTACTAAGTTTTGAAGTGAACTATCTTTTTGTGTCTCTAAGATTATTTCATTTAAATAAGAATCTGAAACATTGACAGTATGTACTACTTTGTCAAGAGACTGCTCAAGCTCTGTTGTAGCAGCGACACTTGAAGCTCTACTTATTGCATCAGCTATTAACATCTGAGAACCTTTAATGTACACTAACTCAATATCATAGATAGCCAATTTTAATCTAATTTTCCTTAGTCTTTGAGAGCTGATATTATGTATTTCTTTATTCATCAAAGCTACTAAAGGCAAATGGTCAGTTTGCACTGTAACATGCCGGCCATAAATATAGTAATGAAATTTACGACACGAAAATAAAATAGCTAGAAATTCTTTATCAATTTGTCCATATTCACATTCATTTTTAGTAAGACTCTTAGAACCAAAAGCAATTGGATGATTATTCTGTAATAGAACACAACCAATAGCACTCTGTGAACTATCAGCTTGTATTACAATTGGTAAAGATGGATCAAAATTCTGAAGTACAGGAGGACTAGTGATAATTTGCTTTATTTCATTAATACATTTAGTGTGAACATTATTATTCCACTGGAAAACAGTATTTTTCTTTAAAAGTTGTCGCAAAGGAGTAGTAATTTCAGATAAATTAGGAATGAAGTCCCTTAAATAGTTCACCATTCCTAAAAACCTTTGCAAACTTTGTCTGTCTTTGGGAATGTCATAATTATTTATAGTGTCTATTTTTCTAGAATCTGGTCTTAAACATCCATTAACAATTTCATGTCCAAAATACTGAACAACAGAAGGGAGGTATTGAAATTTTTTAATATTAAATTTAATGTTTAGTTCTCTAGCTCTTAACAATACTTTTTTTAATGCAATATCATGTTCCTCCTTTGTCTTTCCAAAAATTAAGTAGTCATCAATATATATAAACAAGTTTTCAACATCATTAAAATGTTTTTCACAATTTTCTTGGAAAACTTCAGCTGACACATCAAGACCAAAGGGTAAAACATTGAAAGAATAAGTTCCAAATATTGTAGAAAATGTACACAGCTTTTTACTTGTCTCACTTAAACCAATTTGCCAAAATGACTCCTTAAGATCTAAAACTGAGAAATATTTAGCATTACCAATTTTTGCTTTTAAATCATTAATGGTTGGAATTTGATAGTACTTTTTTAATATACATTTATTCAACGCTTTGGGATCCAAACATACTCTGATGGAATTTTCATCTTTTTCTACAATTACAATACGGTTAACCCATTCTGTTGCCTTGTCCTGTTTTGTAATTATTCCCAACTCACACAATCTGTCCAGTTCAGTTTTCAGTTTTTGTTTCAATTTTAATGGCACTCTATGAGGTGGTTTTGATACAGGTACAGAATCTGGTTTAAGTTGGATTTCATATTCATTGGGGAACTTCCCCGAGCCTGTAAAAACATCAGTATATTTATTAACAATTTTATCCTTTTCATTCTGCAAATTTTCACTATCTACAACATTAATTTGCTTTCTGATAATCAACCCTAACAGTTCACATGTATCCTTCCCCAAGGTCGGGTGGAATCCTGATTCTGTTACAATGAATTCAATAAAGCAAGATTTAGTTTTAAATTTGACTTCTAATAGAACTGTTCCATGAACTCGAATATGTGATTTATTATATGCAAATAACTTTATACGACACTTATTCAATTCTAATTTCTTGGATTTTGTCAATCTTTCATACACACTGTATGGAATTAAGTTTACTTCTGAACCTGTATCTAACTTGAAATCAACAAACAAAATATTTTCAATCAATAGCTTCTGCGACCAATCTGTACTTGACACTAACCCACAGTAGAACTCCTCCTCATCTGAAGTGCTTGATTTTCCCACCATCTTTACAACTCGTTTGACTTTTGTTCGGCACACTGTAGCAAAATGGTTGAGATTCTTACATTTGGAGCATTCCTTACCCCGGGCTGGACATTTATCTAGTCTGGCAACATGCTTGAGACCACACCACTTACACAGAATGATATTCTTCATATCACTAGCATCTGCACCAAAACTAGAGCCTTTTTTTGAAATTGCATCAACAGAACTGTTTCCTGCATCCAACTGTCCATTTTTACCTTGAGCCAACTGTACATTTTTAATTTGTTCCTTGTCAAACTCTGATATCCTTAACTTTTTTATTACATCAGATAAAGTTATTTCTTCTTCGACCAAGAGTGAACTCTGGCACTTTTTATCATTTGTTCCGAGCACTAATTTATCTCTTAGAGCTTCTTCCTCGCTTTGGAAACAACAATCTCGTAATAACTTTTTCACATCAGAAAAAAAACTATCGAACCTCTGAGTACTGAATCCTATGGAGATGGCATATTGTTCTATATGAACTATCGGTTATACAAATATGAGCTAAATCGACATTGTACTCATAAACCTGTAGCCATCTTGTTCTATCTTACCTCCAATACTTCATGTAAAAAGAGACAGCAATATATTTATTCGACCTATTTTTTGGCAACATTGAAACGTGACGTCATCGTAATGCATGATTGAAGCCGGTCGCCATTTAGGTTCTCTGAGTACTGAATCCTATGGAGATGGCATACCTACGAAAAATTGAAGCTTACACACACACACAAGCACACATACCGAGAAACCAAAATGGCGCCTTTCCGTAGTGCTGCCCTATTTGTACATCGATATATTTATTGATGAAGTTATAGATCAAGTATTTTTGTGACTACCTACCTATATTACCCTATATTTTATAAAAGCAGTTTCGTAATCACCTCGATAATTTAAAACGGAATTATAGTGTATAATTATATACCTAGTTTTTTTGAAAAATAAATCTTAATAATGTGCTTTCTTTATGACAATGACACAATGTGTATGTGTTTGTGCATGTACGCTCACAATCATTGGCCCGACCGCGCGCGTGAGACGCAACAACTGTAAAGCCCCCAGTACAGGATGGCCGATCATGTTGGCCGACCATGATGGGCCATCGTGTACAGGGGCGGCTTGCGTGTGATTGCCGTCTGCGAGTAACGCCATCCTGTACTGAGGGGCTAAGCCCCCAGTACAGGAAGGCCGATCATGTTGGCCGACCATGATGGGCCATCGTGTACAGGGCCGGTTTGCGTGTGATTGCCGTCTGTGAGCAACGCAAACCGGCCCTGTACACGATGGCCAACATGGTCGGCCAACTTGATCGGCCATGGCCTGTACTGAGGGCTTAAAGCCCCCGGTGTGAGAGTTTGCGTGTGATTGTCGCCTGCGAGCAACGCAAACCGCCCCTGTACATGATGGCCCATCATGGTCGACGAACATGAGTAGCCATCCTGTACTGGGGGCTTCAAGGTGAGAAGAGCCACCAAGTGCTTCCTCATCTATAGTAATATCGTAAACAGGAAAGATTTGATTTGTTGTTGTTTGAATTTAATAGGTTCCAAAACTACTAGACTTTAGAAATTTCTTGACCATTAGAAAGCTACATTCTTTCCGAGTGACATAAGCTATATTTTATCGTGATATTCCCATGAGAACGAGTACCATGCGGGTAAAACCGCGAGGATCCGCATGTTATTCAATTTATTATAAAATTTATTGCTTGTTAAGTACATAATGTATCAAAAATTCTAACGCAGATACAGATTAAAAATAAGGTCCTGTAGTTTATTTACAAACTAACCTTAGTAAAATACAGTTCATGTTGCAGTAGTAGTAGATAAAAGACCAACCTACTATATTTTACTGAGGTTATAGTTTGTAAATAAACTACACGACCTTAGCTTCAATCTATACGATTGTAGATACATTAATACTTAGCGAGCAATAAATTTGATTGAGGGCGCCCCACTTGTCGGCTCTACTCGCCTTTACTTAGCAACTGCAATTTTATGATCAAATTTTTTATGTTTTCCGAGTCACGCGTCTATACACATGCGAGACTTCCGTAGAATTCCAGATCAAAGGTCGCGAGAACCAGTTTAAGTAAAAAAAGGTAATGAAATAAAACAAAAAGCTCCATATTATAAAAACCTATTATGTTTATACAACAAGGATTGGTTTTTTTTACATAACAGACATTACAATATAAATCAAAAAGGAGAATGCCTACTAGGTACCTACCTACCATAGAAAAAAGAAATGTCTCAAAAAAAAAAAAAACAAGCATTATTAAGTAATAAAATAATAAACAGTTTGACACGAGATCTTTACTAACAATCATATTTTTTATATATCTAGAATATAGCGAAGCGACATCTAGTGGTAAAAAATATACTTACTTTTAATGTGCTAGAATGAATGAAAGTTGGACAACAACTTTACAGCAAAATGACATTAAAAAAACACGTTATATATAAGTATCCAGTTTTTGGCAACCGGAACAGAAAACGTTGTCGCACTATAATTTCGATTTTGCCAGTGGCCTAATTAACGTCTTTTTCAAAACTTAAACTGTCGTTGACGTTTGAAACTGTTCTTCAAAATGAAAAGAGCACATAAAAATAGTTTCCGTACGAGTCTTTAAATTTTCCTTTTGCATTGTTCCAGCCATATTTTTCTTTTTTTGTTATTTTTAGGCAACCTAAAACAATAAAAACAGTTTAAAATTAATACACTCAATTTACACTTGAAATTTGAAAACATCGATAATTCGATAAGAAAAATGCTATAAGGGCAACCCTAGCGCATAACAAACAAATTTATATTTTCTTGAAATACACCAACAAAACTCACCAAAATAAGTAGTAAGCTACATTTGGTATGAATTCTAAGTAAACTATTCACAGGAAAACCAAAACACAAGGCATTTATTGTATTGTTTTGGTGTTTTTGCAAAATAAATAGTACGTACCGGTGTAATGTAATGTTTGGACGATTTTCACTTTTTTTGATGCCACAAACTACCACACTGCAATTAGACATGTTCCTTGTTGCTTTCTCTCACTTATTAATACCTTTTATTCACATAATAGTCTCAAATTAAAAGACTTTTATCACAAAACACTGCAAATACAACTCGCGTTGACAGCTCACATACCGAGAAACCTAAATGGCGACCGGCTTCAATCATGCATTACGATGACGTCACGTTTCAATGTTGCCAAAAAATAGGTCGAATAAATATATTGCTGTCTCTTTTTACATGAAGTATTGGAGGTAAGATAGAACGAGATGGCTACAGGTTTATGAGTACAATGTCGATTTAGCTCATATTTGTATAACCGATAGTTCATATAGATCAATATGCCATCTCCATAGGATTCAGTACTCAGAGTTTAGGTTTCTCGGTATGTGAGCTGTCAACGCGAGTTGTATTTGCAGTGTTTTGTGATAAAAGTCTTTTAATTTGAGACTTTCATGCGAATAAAAGGTATTAATAAGTGAGAGAAAGCAACAAGGAACATGTCTAATTGCAGTGTGGTAGTTTGTGGAATCAAAAAAAGTGAAAATCGTCCAAACATTACATTACACCGGTACGTACTATTTATTTTGCAAAAACACCAAAACAATACAATAAATGCCTTGTGTTTTGGTTTTCCTGTTAATTGTTTACTTAGAATTCATACCAAATGTAGCTTACTACTTATTTTGGTAAGTTTTGTTGGTGTATTTCAAGAAACTATAAATCTGTTTGTTTTGCGCTAGAGTTGCCCTTATAGCATTTTTCTTATCGAATTATCGATGTTTTCAAATTTCAAGTATAATTGAGTGTATTAATTTTAAACTGTTTTTATTGTTTTAGGTTGCCTAAAAATAACAAAAAAAGATAAATATGGCTGGATACAATGCGAAAGAAAAATTTAAAAACTCGTACGAAAACTATATTTATTTGCTCTTTTCATTTTGAAGAACAGTTTCAAACGTCAACGACAGTTTAAGTTTTGAAAAAGACGTTAATTAGGCCACTGGCAAAATCGAAATTATAGTGCGACAACGTTTTCTGTTCCGGTTGCCAAAAACTGGATACTTATATATAACGTGTTTTTTTAATGTCATTTTGCTGTAAAGTTGTTGTCCAACTTACATTCATTCTAGCACATTAAAAGTAAGTATATTTTTTTACCACTAGATGTCGCTTTGCTATATTCTATGAATATAAAAAAAAATGCTTTCTAGTAAAGATCTCGATTCAAACTGTTTATTATTTTATTACATAATAATGCTTCTTTTTTTTTGAGACATTTCTTTTTTTCTATGGTAGGTAGGTACCTAGTAGGCATTCTCCTTTGTGATTTATATTGTAAAGAGTGTTATGTAAAAAAAAAACAATCCTTGTTGTATAAACATAATAGGTTTTTACAATATGGAGCTTTTTGTTTTATTTCATTACCTTTTTTTACTTAAACTGGTTCTCGTGACCTTTGATCTGGAATTCTATGGAGGTCTCGCATGTGTATAGACGCGTAACTCGGAAAACATAAAAAATGTGATCATAAAATTGCAGTTTCTAAGTAAAGGCGAGTAGAGCCGACAAGTGGGGCGCCCTCAATCAAATTTATTGCTCGCTAAGTATTAATGTATCTACAATCGTACAGATTGAAGCTAAGGTCGTGTAGTTTATTTACAAACTATAACATCAGTAAAATATAGTAGGTTGGTATTTTATCTACTACTACTGCAACATGAACAATTTTTTACTAAGGTTAGTTTGTAAATAAACTACAGAACCTTATTTTTAATCTGTATTTGCGTTTGAATTTTTGATACATTATGTACTTAACAAGCAATAAATTTAATAATAACATGCGGATTCTCGCAGTTTTATCCGCATGGTACTCGTTCCCATGGGAATATCACGATAAAATATAGCTTATGTCACTCGAAAAGAATGTAGCTTTCTAATGGTCAAAGAAATTTCTAAATTAGTCCAGTAGTTTTGGAACCTATTAAATTCAAACAACAACCATCAAATCTTTCCTGTTTACGATATTACTATAGATGAGGAAGCACTTGGCGGCTCTTCTCGCCTTGAAGCCCCCAGTACAGGATTCAGGGTGTACAGGAGTGTACAGGGTCGGTTTGCGTGTGATTGCCGCCTGCGAGCAAAGCAAACCGCCCCTGTACATGATGGCCCATCATGGTCGACGAACATGAGTGGCCATCCTGTACTGAGGGGCTTCAAGCCCCCAGTATAGGATGGCCAATTATGTTGGCTGAGGGGCTTTAATCCCCCAGTACAGGATGGCCGATCATGTTGGCCGACCATGATGGGTCATCGTGTACAGGGCCAGTTTGCGTTACTCGCAGACGGCAATCACACGCAAACCGCCCCTGTACACGATGGCCCATCATGGTCGGCCAACATGATCGGCCATCCTGTACTGGGGGCTTTACAGTTGTTGCATCTCACGCGCGCGGTCGGGCCAATGATTGTGTGCGTACATGCACAAACACATACACATTGTGTCATTGTCATAAAGAACTTAATTATGTGCAAGTGTAGGTATAATTTAAGCACATTATTAAGTTTTATTATTCTAAAAAAACTAGGTAAGTATATAATTATACACTATAATTCCGTTTTAAATTATCGAGGTGATTACGAAACTGCTTTTATAAAATATAGGGTGATTTAGGTAGGTAGTCACAAAAATACTTGTATCTATAACTTCATCAATAAATATATCGATGTACAAATAGGGCAGCACTACGGAAAGGCGCCATTTTGGTTTCTCGGTATGTGTGCTTGTGTGTGTGTGTGTATGCTTCAATTTTTCGTAGGTATGCCATCTCCATAGGATTCAGTACTCAGAGTATCGAACGGCTCACCAGGTTTCTGTTTTCGTTCATAGAACAAAAATCTCGCGTACAATAAATTTCTTTTCGGGTTACAATAATTATGGAATTCTTTTATCACCCTTTCGTAGGTATTCTCCTCTTCTTTCAAATTGAAGTTATTATATATTTTCAACCCTTCTTCTCCAACTAAATTAAGCAATATTGCTAATTTTCTCTTAGCGTCCTTTTCTTCCAAACCGGCGGCCACTATGTATATCTCCAAGGCTTGCTTGAAAACCCGCCAGTTTTCCGACAAATTACCGGACAGGTTTAACTTTTCTGGTAAATAACACTGCATTGTTCTTTTTATTACGGCTGCGCCATGTAGTAATGAGTTTTTATATAATTAAAACAATATTTTCTTGTTGAAACAATCACTTTATTTTCAGTACTTTATAAAAACTGACAGTTGCTCGCAGTGTTGCCCACACATGCACTCTACTTTATACTACAAACGGCACATTGAACACCGGTGCGACCACTCGGCAGTGGAGGTCACGGTCGTCAACAGTGATCCTAATGTTTTAATTAAACATGTAAAAACGAAATTTCACTCTTCTACTTTTTTATTATTATTGTTTTAAATCACAATTAAAACAGTGACACCAATGTTTTAATTAAACCTGTAAAAACGAAATTTCACTTTAACAAAAAAAGTTTGTAATAAAATTTCGGATGTCCGGAACCCATTTCAATAATGTGTTCAATAACCAGGAGCACAGCTAGGAGTGAAAGGGGTGGTAACTATTTCGAAAGGAGCGGTCAAAGGTCAATACTCCTTAACAGCTGATTACTCGCTAGTGATGTGCGAATTTAAATTAAATCCATGAAGAAATCGAATTCAATTATTTATTAATAATTAAAACATGAACTTTGAAGGTTAAATGCTCTAGCATGTGGTTTGTAAGCTGTGTCAGAATCGGTACACTTCGGCATGATACCCCCTTTCGGTAACACGCTGTATAGTATTCGGGAACACTACTTAGAAGCCATGGCCGGTTAAATTCTTAAAAAATACATTTCTTAAATTTTAACTAGCGCCATCTCTCGAGAGTTAATGCAAAAGCGTAGCCTGAAAACTGCTCATACGTGCTTCGCGTTGACCGAGCTTGTCTACTGGCTGAGCTGTCGTAAACCAGTTTTTTCTAGTCTTGTCGCGTACGTGAAAAGCCATTGACAAGCGGCCAGTGGACAGTAGTAGCACAGTCTACTTACTACATACAGTCGTTCATCGGAGGCGTCTAGACAGAGCAATCGTGCGGGGTACGCGGGGCAGGAGGGGAGAGGGTCCTTCCCATCTACCATACAAAATTTTGTTAGCTAGATGGGAGCTTTGCGACAGGGCTTTCGCATTTGATTTCAAATATTGAATTGGAAAAATAATATTTAGTTTCTTTTATATTGGTTTTATGTAGGGGGTTTTTAAGTGTGTTTATTACGATTTTTGGAATTCAAGATGGCGGCCGCGTTATTTTTTAAATTTTGTGATATTGGTGTTATGTAAGGGGTTTTTAGGGATGCTAAGCTCGATTTTGATGTGGGTTTTGGAATTCAAGATGGCGGCCGCGCATTTTTTCAGTTTTGTGATATTGGTGTCATGTAAGGGGTTTTAGGGATGCTAAGCTCGATTTTGATGTATGTTTTGGAATCCCAGATGGCGGCCGCGCTTTTTTTTCGTTTTGTGATATTGGTGTCATGTAAGGGGTTTTTAGGGGTGCTAAGCTCGATTTTGATGTGAGTTTTGGAATCCAAGATAGCGGCCGCACCTTTTTTCAGTTTTGTGATATTGGTGTCATGTAAGTGGTTTTTAGGGATGCTTAGCTCGATTTTGATGTGCGTTTCGGAATCCAAGATGGCGGCCGCGCTTTTTTTAAAATTTTGTAGTATTGGTGTCATGTAAGGGGTTTTTAGGGATGCTAAGCTCGATTTTGATGTGTTTTGGAATCCAAGATGGCAGCTGCGTTTTTTTTTTGTATTTTGTGATATTGGTGTCATGTAATGGGTTTTTAGGGATGCTTAGCTCGATTTTGATGTGCGTTTCGGAATACAAGATGGCGGCCGCGCGTTTTTTTAAATTTTGTGGTATTGGTGTCATGTAAGAGGTTTTTAGGGATGCTAAGCACGATTTTGATGTATTTTGGAATCCAAGATGGCAGCTGCGTTTTTTTTTGTATTTTGTGATATTGGTGTCATGTAATGGGTTTTTGGGTCTGCTAAGCAATTATTAACTTTCCTAGTTTTAATAGATTTTTCCAGCGCATTTAATGCCGTTAGTCACGAAATTCTCCTAGCTATGCTCGGTCGGTAAGGTATTTATTTTATGGCACCTACTTGGTTCTCTTCCTATCTTGGCGATTGCCAGCCAGCCGTGCGAGTAGATCGGACGCTGTCTGACTGGCTCGACTTGGAGGCTGGCGTTCCACAAGGCGGTGTACTCTTCCCCTCTTCTCTTTTCCTTGTTTATCAACTCTCTGACCTCTCATTTCTCCTCTTCTTTCCATCTCTATGCCGACGATCTACAACTTTATGCGCAACATAATATCCACAGTTTAAATACTGTTGTCGCGCTAATCAACTGTGATTTGATGAAGATTTCTGTGTGGTCGACTAATTATGGCATATCAGTTAACGCGCCTAAATGTCAATCTTTAATTGCTGGTAGGGTAGTTCTCGACAGCTCTCATGCGTAAACTGGAATAGTTTCTACAATTTGGTATTTAACGGCGTGATAATATCCTACTCACAACAAGTGAAGGACTTGGGTTTGCCTATATCGATGCCTGCCTCTCTTGGAAAGATCATATCGAACAAGCATGTCTCAGAGCCACTAATTCACTTAGATCTCTCTATAGGTTTAAGTTCTTTCTGCCTACCAGTATCAAGATTGCTCCAATACAGACGGTTGTCTTACCTATAATTGTCTACGCTGATGTCTGTAGTACCAACCTCAAAAGAAAAAACCTCAGTAAGTTGGATCGTTTCCTTAAAAACTGTATTCGTTTTGTTCGGAAAAGATCGACATTTCTGAACGCATCTCTAATGTCACGTCAAATTGACATTAGCTGTCACTTGAAGTTGACAGTTCTTGACTTGATTGGAATTCCTTGTAGAAAAAGGTCGGATTAATTTGGCTGAATTGTTAAAAAAAACGCTCGCCTTGAATATGCCTGGCATATCGAGTTTTAATTGAATCTTGAATTATCTATTTGATCCCGTGTTGTACGACCAAGATTTTGACGCCATCTTGACGAGTGGCTGGTCGCGGTGCTTTGAAAGATAACCTTCCACCACGCGTTGTTGTCAGGACAATATATCTTAATAAAAAAGCAAGCCCCGCGTGTGTTAGTGTATTGTTGGGACGCCCAGTGTTTTGGGACCCTGTGTGGTGTTCAAGATTCAAGATTCAAATTTGTTTATTCAATTTAGATTGTTATTTACAATACTTGTGAACGTCATAGAAGCTACGCCATCGGTTCGCAAACCCTACAGCGGGAGGCCTTGGAGAAGAACCGGCAAGAAACTCCAAGGGTTGTTTTTTTCTCCCTGTCTTATTTCATACAGAGTCGTCAAATTGAAAAATGACCTTAACATGGTATGACTAAGGTCAGTTTCCATCACAATTACACAATGGGTTATGATAAATACAGTTAAGTATAAGCGAACTAATGATCATAGCGGTGAACAATTTTCAGTTACTTAGGAACTCTACTTAAAGCTTTAATATTAGTTTAAAACAAAAGACAATTCTACTATATACTGCAAGTTGCGCCATACATGTTTCAAATGTAATTCTTAATAAAATGAATAAAAACAAAAGAAAACACATTTTAAGGCAAGCAGATAAGAGCAGCCCCATTCCCACTGGCAGCACCCGTTCACGAGCATGACGCATGAACCAGCCATCGCTTCGCTCAACCATATTTTAGGGAACGTAACGACCCGCCTCACACGCCACCACCGTAGAAATGTTTGTTTTGTGAGTAAGGTGACGAATTGGTAAGGTCTGCCGAAGAAGAAGGAGCATCAGATGGGGGCGCGCCCCCTTATACCACTTCTGCCCCGGAGACCTTCGACACCACGGACCCGTATGTAAAATCACCTTACTTCACATTAAGTCGCTGTGTATCGCAGTTCAATTGTTCAGTTACATCCCGGCTGAAATCAAGTCTTGTCCGGAGTCTATACTCATGATAACCTTCCACTGCGCCATGCCGGTTCCGCGGGTCTAGGCAGGGGTGTACTGAACATTGCTTGGTAGCAGAGCGTAGTTTGAAGGCCTGAGAGGCCCACGCCAAAACTTTGCCTATTAATCAGTGCCGTTTTGATGACCATCTGGTCCGGACTGGATTAATTTGTACTTGTAAATGGTAATGAACTTGCATTTGAAAAGTAAAGGGCATTCCTTTGTTATTGGTTCCATGTCTTGTAATTAATTGTCATGTATTGAAGTTCCAAAATGTAAACAGATGCCTTTCTTTGTTCATAATAATTATTATTTAGTTTTGTTAGCAAATTTGAGTTGTGAATATTGACAAGTTGTTGCTAAATAATAGCTAATAAAAAGTTGTCCTAAAAGGGCTTGGGTACTTAATAAGTTTGCACTCAATACTTAGTGAAACTTAAATGATTTAAGACATTATTTACACATTGAAACTTATTGAAACTTGTGCTTTGAAATAATTAAAATCAACTTGTTGTATGTTGATATCCAAGTGAATTTCAATAGTCAGTGATTTGTTTGAACTGAATAACTTTTGACTTATAAAGTCAAAGTTAGTTTGTGTCTAAGTTATAACCTCTTGAGAGTTAGAGTTATAATTATATACTTGAGTTTTGTTGTTTTCTGATAACCTCCAAATATTTAAGAGTTTGTGTCATTATAAATACTTTGTTGTTGTAATATTGGAATTTTGTGATTATTAATAACCTCCAAATATTGGAGATTTTGTGTTATAGTGAATATTTTGAATTTGTTGTTTTTTGTTGATAAATTTGTGACGTTACAATGACGGCCTCCTCGGCTAAAGCCAAAATACGTTCTGAGTTACGGTGGTTAGCTTCTGCGGTTGCATTGTTGGATCGACCGGATAGGACGGAGGCCTTGTTGAACAGATACGTAGATCTGCCCGTACGTTTGGCTGTTGTTGATGAACAGTATGCCTTATTTTTGGAAAAGACTGTTGAGGCCGATGTGGAAATGCGACAAGAAGTCGGTTTGGATGTGGACCAGTGTTATGATTTTGCGGACAGAATTACCCAGGTGGCTCGACCTTTGCAAGTGGCAAGAGAGAATGAACCGAGCCCGTCCCCGGTCACATCTAAGAGTATGCCCCCTCTATTTGCTAGATTGGCCCCCTTAGAATTAAGGCGTTTTGCTGGTCGTCTAGAGGACTGGGAGGGCTTTATTAATATTTTTGATAGTCTCGTACATGCCCGGGATGATTTGACCCAGGGCCAGAAGTTGGCTTACTTGTTATCCGTGTTGGAAGGGGAGGCCCTTGAATCGGTTCAACATTTGGCCCCCTCGGATGAAAACTACCCTATTGCTAGGGATTTGATTGCCCGTCGGTACCATAACGTACGACGTCTGGCGGACAACCATGTTGCCGCCATTTTGAATTTACCCCGCGTTGCCAGCGTGATGCACTTGAGAGTGGCTTTGTTGAATCCGCTGTTGGTTGCCTACAACGCATTAAAAAACTTAAAACTCCCAGTGGAGCAGTGGTCGTTTTTGTTACTGCGCATTGTCCTGGGAAAGTTGCCGGACTCTGTTAAGGTCCGTTTTGAGCAGCAGTATGGTGGGGATAGTGCGACTTATCTGCCACCCTTCTCGGACCTCTTGACGTTCCTGGAAGGAGAGAGTAGACTGGCAGGTAATTCCTCTCTGGCCGGTCCTATGGGACCCGAACGACCTGTGCCACAGAGTAGGTCCCCCACCGGACCCCCCCGTAGGGGGCGTATGGCCCCTCGCGCGCCCGGCCGCTATGCCGCCGTCCAGGAGACCGCCCGCTGCTTGTACTGTCGGGAACCGGGTCACAGCACGACCCGTTGTGATAAGTTCCTCGACCAGCGCGTCCAAGGCCGTCGAGCGATCGCGCGACAACGGACATGGTGCTACTCGTGCTTGGGCCTGCACATGCAGCGCGAATGTACCCAAGCGCACCCATGCCGCTTTTGTAAGGGCAACCACCATCCCCTCCTCTGCATGAACAGCCCAGAGGGCGGCGGAGCGCCGCAGCGCGTCGCTGCGGGATCACCTCGTATGGGTGGGGGTCTCGGACCCCCCGCGGTGTTTGCATCCCGCAGCAGTTCTAGTGGCCACCAGAGTGGCCCCAGACGCTCTCCGCCACGTTTGGACCCTCAAACGGGCGGGGGTCCCAGGGACCCCCCCATGGGAAACCGATCCCCAAGGATGGGGATGAGTTATGCGAGCGTTGCCGGAGGTCGTAGAGGCCCCCCGCGACGTTTTGAGCCTCGCACGGGCGGGGGTCCCACGGACCCCCCCATGGGAAATCGGTCCCCAACTAGGGGGTTCGATTTTGCGAGCGTTGCGGGAGGTCGTAGAAGCCCCCCGCAACGTGTTGAGCCTCGCACAGCCGGGGGTCCCCGGGACCCCCCTTCTGAAAATCGGTCACCGTGCCCCCGCGACTATGGGGCGACGTACACGGTGGATGCTAGGCACCGATTCTCGCCGCCGCTCGCCGAATACCCGCGTTTGGAGCGGCGCCCGCCCCGTCTTCAAGGGGCCGGGAGATATAACCCGCCTGATACCGGGCGAATTGGACGTAGGCAGTATGTGGGAGAATGGGACCCACTGGATCGCTATGAGTGACCCCCTTACCATGGGGGGACGTCTGGGGACCCCACATACTAGCAATCAACGTGTTTACGGTCGATTGTAGCCACCCCTCCAGAGACCGTTTTGTTGCCCACGGCCTCTGTGCTTGTCAGGGGATTGAATGGCGACCTTGTGGAAGTTCGCGCCTTGTTGGATTCCGGTGCTCAGGGGTGTGTTGTGTCATCTTGGTTAGTTAGGCGGTTGGGCCTCAAGGTGCACCCCCACACGGAAGGCGTGAGAGGTGTTGGCGATGTGAAAGTCCCCGGGTTGTTAGGGCATGTTGACTTCACATTTACATCACGTAATAAGTCCACGCCAGGCATTAAGACCTCGGCGATTGTGTTGGACACAGTTGTTGGCCGTCAACCTTCAGTTGACTTGGGACCGAGTATGTTGTATTTGGTGTCTGATTCCCCACTCGCCGATCCAAATTTCTTCCGCCCAGGCCCGATTGATGCTCTCCTTGGAGCCGATGTCCTGGGGCGAGTTTTGTTGACGGGGAAGCGAGTTTTGCAGCCAGATGGCTTGGTAGCTCTGCAGACGACACTCGGTACAGTTGTGATGGGCCCTGCTCGCCGCGTTTTGGATTCCCTTGATGAGGATCGCGGTCTTGTTTTTAATGTGTCTCTCTCCGAAGTGGTGCAGAAGTTTTGGGAGGTTGAGGAACCTCCACCAGCCCCGCGGGTCGACCCAGTAGCGGATGAATGCGAGTTGTATTACCAGAATAACACTGGTCGCCTCCGCTCTGGTCGTTTGATCACCCGTCTCCCCTTTCGTGCCGGCCGACCTCCTCTGGGCGAATCCCGACCGCTAGCGGAACGTAGGCTAGTGGCGATGGAGCGTCGCATGAGCAAGGATCCGGTCTTCCGCCAGAAGTATGTTGAATTCATGCGGGAGTATGAGGAGTTAGGGCACATGTCCGTGAGCGATTTGGATTGGCGCTCCGTTGAGCACTTCTTTTTGCCGCACCACGCCGTTTTGAAATCCGGAAAGATTCGGGTGGTCTTTGACGGTTCGGCTCCCACCTCTACTGGAGCGTCCTTGAACCAGTGTCTGCATGTAGGTCCCAAGCTGCACACGGAGATCTCAGACATTTTGACCAACTACCGGCGGCACCAAATTGTATTTATGACTGATATCCGGATGATGTTCAGACAAACGGTCATCCATCCAGAGGATAGGAGGTACCAATTGATTTTGTGGAGAGAGAGTCCTAGGGACCCCTTGTTGATTTATGAATTGAATACGAATACGTACGGTTTGGCTTCGAGCCCGTTTGTTGCGATTCGTTCTTTGTTGGAGTTGGCCGAGAAGGAGCGCTTGAGATACCCTCGCGCCTCCGCCATTTTGGCCAGTGACGTCTATGTGGATGACATTTGCACGGGCGCCTCATCTGTCTCAGAGGCGATTGTCCTGAGAGACGAACTCACCGCCCTTTTGAAGTCGGGAGGTTACGAGTTGAGGAAATGGATATCCAACTCGCCTGATGTACTGGTAGGTTTGCCCGAAGAGCACCAGCAGGACCCCCACCTATTCGAAAATGTTGATAATCCCCATGTGGTGACCGTCCTTGGCGTACAGTACAAACCGGTCTCTGACACGTTCACTTATTGTGTGGATTTACGACCACCGAAGGTCTGGACCAAGCGTTTAGTATTGTCTACTGTCGCACGTACCTTTGACCCCAATGGGTGGATTTGCCCCGTGCTGTTTATGGCCAAGTGTTTCTTGCAACGGTTATGGGCTTCGGGTGTGTCGTGGGATGAACCCCTCTCGGACGAGTTACTCCGAGATTGGTCGAGCTTCGTTTCATCCCTCCCCGAGATTAATGAAGTGCATTTGCCGAGGCTATTCCTCCCTTCTGAAAATTGTAAAGTTACTCTTCACGGCTTTTCCGATGCCTCCGAACGTGGATTTGCTGCGGCCGTGTACCTCCGCACCGTTACTGTTGACGGAGTTGTTGCTGTGCATCTGGTGATAGCGAAAAGCAAAGTCGCTCCCCTTCGGACTCGTCATACGATCCCGAGGTTGGAATTGTGTGGAGCTGCCCTCCTAATGCGTTTGTTGAACCACGTATGGCTCACATTAGGTCGATCTATTAAGATACAAGAGGTTTATGCTTGGACGGACAGTCAGGTCGTCCTTTGTTGGTTGAAGGCTCCGGCGCACACCTTGGACGTGTTTGTGGCCAATCGAGTGTCGCAGATTTGTAATTCCGACATCGAGTTGATTTGGAGACACGTGCCGGGAACCATGAATCCCGCGGATTGTGCGTCTCGGGGTTGTGTAGCCCCAACCCTAATTAACCACCCCCTCTGGTGGGGCCCACAGTGGTTGATGCGGCCTGAGTCGGAGTGGCCGCCCTCTCCAGCGTTGTCGAACGTAGCCGTTCCTGATATGCGGGCATGCGTCCTGGAGACTAACCCCGCCGGGGAAAAGGATTTATTGTTGGATCGGTACAGCTCCTTACAGAAGCTGCTTGGTGTTACCGCTTGGATCAGACGTTTTGTGTACAATTGCAGAAACCCACGCGCGAGGCGTGATTCGTCGGTTCTCACTCCGGACGAGCGTAGGGACGGGCTCTTGTTTTGGGTCCGGAGAGTACAAGCTGATAGTTTTGAGTCCGAGATTGAAATTTTGCGTTTAGGCCGTCGCAAGTTGAAGGGCGCGGTATCGCGATTGAATCCCTTCCTGGACGAGAGTGGGCTTTTGCGAGTCGGCGGAAGACTTCGAAATGCGAACCTGCCGTATGGAGCCCGTCACCCCCTTTTGTTACCTAAAGCCGGACATTTGACTCAACTGATAATAACAGATCGCCATGTGAATGCACAACATGCTGGCTGTAATGCTTTGTTGGCCATTTTGCAGCGTGAATTTTGGATTTTGTCTGCTCGTCGAGCCATTCGCACTGTGGTTTTCCGTTGCCTGCCTTGTTATCGATTGAAGGCCGCGACCATGCAGCCACAGATGGGTGATTTGCCTGCTGATCGCGTCACGGAATGTAGAGCTTTTGCCGGAGTCGCCACCGACTTCGCCGGTCCCTTTACTGTAAAGGCTTCGAGACTGCGTAATGCTAAAACCTATAAGGCGTACTTGTGCGTGTTTGTGTGTTTGTCCACCAAGGCTGTCCATTTGGAAATTGTCTCGGAATTGTCTACCGAAGCCTTTGTCGCCGCCTTGAGCAGATTTGTTTCCCGTAGAGGACTGCCGACATTGATACGTTCCGATTGTGGTACTAATTATAAGGGAACGTGTAATTATCTTAAGGAAGTAGTTAAGTTTTTTGTTGATAATAAAATAGACATTGGAACCACCCTCTCCCGGCGTGGGATAATCTGGAAGTTTAGCCCTCCAGCTTGTCCGACCTGGGGAGGAATTTTTGAAGCTTGTGTAAAGGCTGCCAAGACACACTTGCGTCGCGTGATTGGAGAAACTATTCTCACGTTTGAGGAACTTGATACGGTATTTTGTAAAATTGAGGCCGTCCTCAACTCGCGACCCTTGTGCCCGTTGTCTTCGGACCCGAATGACCTGGAAGCGTTGACCCCAGGTCATTTCTTGATCGGACAGCCCCTTTTGGCTTTGCCTGAATATCCGATTCAGGATGTAGGATCCCATCGTTTGTCGCGATACCAACTTTTGAAACAGATGTCCCAAAACTTCTGGGCACGTTGGTCGATGGAGTATTTGCATATCCTACAACAGCGCGTGAAGTGGACAGATAAAACCACCCCACCCCAGACTGGCGACCTCGTGTTGATTAAGGATGCTAACCTGCCGCCCCTATGTTGGCGAAGGGGGCGCATTGTTAAACTCTACCCCGGAACTGACGGAGTTCCTCGTTTTGCTGAGGTTTTGGTTCGAGATTCGGTTTTGAAGAGAGCAGTTAGTGGGCTCTCCCGATTACCCGTAGATTGACGTACCGTTCTTAACGGTCCGGGGCGGGGGGATGTTCGGAAAAGATCGACATTTCTGAACGCATCTCTAATGTCACGTCAAATTGACATTAGCTGTCACTTGAAGTTGACAGTTCTTGACTTGATTGGAATTCCTTGTAGAAAAAGGTCGGATTAATTTGGCTGAATTGTTAAAAAAAACGCTCGCCTTGAATATGCCTGGCATATCGAGTTTTAATTGAATCTTGAATTATCTATTTGATCCCGTGTTGTACGACCAAGACTTTGACGCCATCTTGACGAGTGGCTAGTCGCGGTGCTTTGAAAGATAACCTTCCACCACGCGTTGTTGTCGGGACAATATATCTTAATAAAAAAGCAAGCCGCGCGTGTGTTAGTGTATTGTTGGGACGCCCAGTGTTTTGGGACCCTGTGTGGTGTTTGTTTTGTGAGTAAGGTGACGAATTGGTAAGGTCTGCCGAAGAAGAAGGAGCATCAGATGGGGGCGCGCCCCCTTATACCACTTCTGCCCCGGAGACCTTCGACACCACGGACCCGTATGTAAAATCACCTTACTTCACATTAAGTCGCTGTGTATCGCAGTTCAATTGTTCAGTTACATCCCGGCTGAAATCAAGTCTTGTCCGGAGTCTATACTCATGATAACCTTCCACTGCGCCATGCCGGTTCCGCGGGTCTAGGCAGGGGTGTACTGAACACGTTTCATTCATATATCGATTACGTAAATACGATATCTCTCAACACCGTCAGCAGCTCAATTGGCTCCCTATTCGCGAGCGTAGGAACGTTAGAGTTGTCTGCATGCTCTTCAATATTCTATTAGATCCACTTACCCCAGATTAATTGAAATCCAGATTTCAGTTTCTGGGCGACTCTAATGAACGTAGCCTTCGCTCTAGTGACAACTTTCTCCTGAAAACAACATCCCACTCTTCTGGCTTCGTCTCCCAATCATTTTCTTTTTCGCCTGTACAACTTTGGAACGATTTGCCCTTAAAATATCCGCAGTGCCCCAAGTAAGTGCGTGTTCAAGAAAATGGTCCGCGAACATTACTCGAGCTGATTACACTTATCATGATAGATCTGTTCTGACTTTATGTGTTATTTATTTATAGTTGTATGTATAATATGTGTATGTATAAATTATATATCATGTTATTGCTACTTTAGTATGTATACCTTTTAATACTCATATATTTATAAGCATTTACAAATTTTCATTTGTTATTTAATTTTAGTATTTTTTTCTTGTATTTAATTAGTTCCTTCTGTTTTCTTTTAACTGTCACTTTTTTTATTGCTGCTGTTCATTTTCTTCCTGACACCCTTTCCAGTTGACTGGAAGAGAATGTATATCAGCATTGAGTCCGCCATTTGTTATATATTTGGCAATAAAAATTGAATAAATAAATATGCACGATTTTGATGAAACTCGGTATTTGGTAGTATTTTGACAAGAAAACAGCAACTTTTCCATACAGTAGGTAGGCCCTTGAAGTTGAGCGATACCGACACCTGTATAGGTATTAACGATAGTACGGAAGGGTTGTCTTAAAATGTGAAGGTAGATGTTTTAGGACCCCGAAGGTATTGTGGAAAAAAAATCGGGGCAGGAAGTCTCAAAATTTATTATTTTACATGCTTATATTTAATTTTAATTCGTCAATTTTAACATTGCGTTTCTTATTTCTTGTCAAAATAGTACCAAAAACCGAGTTTCATCAAGATAGATAGATAGATAGATAGATAGATAAAAAGTTTATTTACTACAACACACACATGACATTACAACAGATACCAAATAAAAAGAATAAGAAAGAACAGACATACAATGAATAATAATTAACCTTAAGCTATGAGCACATGACACACAGAGAGAAAAAAGAAGTATGCATATGTGTGCAGCAGCAAAAAGGGTCAAGGCTCGGTGTGTTAATTTGCCAGACGGCAAAACACCGATTTTCAGCCGTCACCCATAGGTGTAACGCGGGAAGCACAGTGACTGCGCTGAGAACAAGTATGTGCGTGTGTGATGTTTGTGAGTGAGTGTTATGTGTATTAGTACGAATGTTTACGATTAATATTGTAGTAAAATTGTGTTGTGTGCATAGTGTGTTTTTAAATGAAAAAATAAAAAGATATATATATACTTACATTCAATACATATTAAAATTCATGGGAAAATAAATTGAAGAAATTGGGATTAATTAAATCAATATATATATAACAAAATAAACACATAATAAATAGATACTGACTCAGAACCTCACGGCACCAGAACTATCCAGATCACCACCCAGTCGGATTGCCTAACTTCTGTTGTGTAAGTAAGTGTAATAACAATTTTTGTTTGAAAGCGTACTTAGAGGTTAGGTTCCGAATGGGAGGGGGCAAGTCATTCCAGCACTTGGTGGCTTGGTATCGAAAACTACCACGGAAGGCTGCTGTATGGTGACGGTAGTTGATTAGTGGCGCCCGTGTGGCCCTAGAACCATATCTATCACTCAGTGTCGTGAATTTCAGTTTCTCGTACAAATATTCTGGCCTTTTGTACTTCTTAACGTCAAATACGAGACACAACAGATGCATGTGCCTACGTGACTCCATCCTCAAAGTCGACGCCGAAATCAGATATGGCGTAATGTGAGTTCGAGGAGGTACATTGTAACAAAACCTGCAACATGCATTTTGAACCCGTTGTAAAAGCTTCTGTGTTTTGGCCAACAAGCGAGGTCCTACCACGATGTCTCCATAATTGAGTTTGGATAATATTAGAGACTCACAGAGCATTATGCGCGACTTCTCACTCAGATATTTACGTATCTTGTATAACACCTTTAAGCGATACATACAACTCTTAACCAAACCCAACACGTGAGTGTCAAAACGCAGCTGTTCATCAAAGATGACACCCAAATTCCGAGCCTCTGATACCCTCTCTAAGCTTTCGTTGTTCAAACAGAGACTGGGTTCAAAGTTTTCCATCTGTTGTATCTGCGCCCTAGTTCCCAAAATTAAATACTTGGATTTGGAAGGGTTAAGGAGGAGACCATTATCAGCTGACCATTGCGCGATACTATGCAGGTCACTATTAATCTTTTGCACAGTGTCAGGAGTATCTGCGGGCTTACCGGAGATGTACAGTTGGACGTCATCAGCGTAGCAGTGGTACCTGCAGTGTTTTAAAACCCTAGGAAGATCTGCGCTATATATTAAAAATAGCAGTGGACCCAGGATTGAGCCCTGAGGTACACCACACATCACAGGCTCAGGATCTGAGTATTTTGCATCCCCACTTCTAGCACAAGTCAGTTTCACCGATTGGAAACGCTCAGACAGGTAACTTTCAAACCAACGAAGTGACGAGTCATCCAAACCATAATACCCAAGCTTAGCAAGTAGCAGATTTATGTCAATGCTGTCAAACGCGCGAGAGAAGTCAAGCAGTGCAAGGATAGTACCGCAACCACCATCCCGCTCAGATAGAATATTGTCAACAACGTCAAGCAGAGCAGTGGAAGTGCCACGGTTTCGACGAAAGCCGGACTGATACATTGGTAAGATGTCGTTCTCTTCAATATATTGAAGAAGTTGCACATAAACAGCTTTTTCCAAGATCTTTGACATGAATGGCAATATGCTAATAGGCCGTAAGTCCTTAAGATCAACAGGGCGATTGATTTTAGGCAGCGGTGTTACTATCGCATACTTCCACTGTACTGGAAAGACACCTGATTGAATAGAGGCGTTGATAATAGCAGTGATAGTTGTGAGTGTACAGGGTAAGGTTAAAAGGATCATATCTCTGCTAAGATCATCCGACCCCGATGCGTTAGATTTAATTGACAAAATATAATCAGCAACCTCTCTCTCAGTAACAGGCCTTAACTGAAAAGTAGAATTATTAAAGCGTTGAGAGCCGTAAAAGGAAAAGCTTGATCGTGGCACCATGCCATGACTTTGTATGTTCAGAAAATGAGAGTTGATTATTTTCGGATCGCTGAAAATTAGAGGTAGCTCTGAATCATGAGAAGGATCCACTAAAACCTTCCCTTTAAGATTTTTCCAATATGACTTGCCATTATGGACCTGTGAGTTAATAAAATGATTGAAAAATGCTCTTTTTTCAGTGTCTAAACATGTTTCCACCATAGTTTGCAAATCCTTCCATGAGGCTTTATCCTGGTCAGATTTTGTTAAGCGATACTTCTTCAGAGCCTGGTTACGTAACTGCATCATATGCCTCAAGTTCTCAGTAATCCAGGGGAACGATTTATTTGGTTTTATAGTAATAAGTTTTACTGGAGCGTGAAAGTCATAGAGGGATAGTAATAAGTTCAAAGATCGTCCCACAAACAAAAAAATTGGGCGCCATCTTGGATTTTTATAATTTTAACATTGCGTTGCTGTTTTCTGGTCAAAATTGTACCAAAAACCGAGTTTCATCAAAATCGGCCAACAGGGCGCCATCTTTAATTTTTTACATTTTTAACATTGCGTTGCTATTTTCTTATCCAAATAGTACCAAAAACCGAATTTCATCAAAATCGGCCCACAAACAAAAAAGTTGGCCGCCATCTTGGATTTCTTACATTTTTAAAATTGCGTTGCTGTTTTCTTGTCAAAATAGTACCAGAAACCGAGTTTCATCAAAATCGGCCGATAAACAAAAAAGTTGGCCGCCATCTTGGATTTTTCAAAAATTTTATCATTGCGTTGCAGTTTTCTTGTCAAAATAGTACTAAAAACTAAGTTTCATCAAAATCGGCCCACGAACAAAAAAGTTGGCTGCCATCATATTATTCCCATAGGATAACGTCTCGTTCTCGTGCAGTCCACGCGGTCGAAACCGCGGACGGAAGGCTAGTCACAATATAAACCTGTGAACTTCGCCATATCTATATACCTTTTTAGTAAGTTAGTCAAGCAAGATGTATAAAATGTAACTCCTTTTTTTCGGCGAAGTCTTACAACTATACGCGTGACAACTAGGGCATGTAATATCGGAAGGTTTTCAATTCCGATATTGATTTTCGATATTAGATCTCAATATCGGAATTCCGATATTAATATCGGAATCACACAAATTCTTAAAAAAATAATTATTTTTTATAAATTGCAAATTTTCTTCATAAATTGCACATTTTCCTTACTTTTCTTTATAAATTGCTCGAAAAAGGATGGATTGTGTACAATAAAATCAATATTTTGTGCGAATAAGCAAGACGTAGGTACTGTGGCGTAGTACGACGCTAGAATTTCAGACGAAGTACTTTTTTTACTATTTTATTTATCAGCGGATAACGATCGCGCTCGGCGGCTAGTAGTAGTTTGGAATATTAAGTTTTGAAATATACATTACATGTTAAGATTTTAAATTATTTTTATGCATTCAGAATGCAATTCTATAAGTAAAGGAAAATGTAGAAAGAAACCACCAGCCCTGCAAGTCACCCGCCTGAAAGCTAGGTACTTGAAAGGCTGGTGGTTTTTTCTATTAAGAATTTTCCTATTTATATTATAATTATGTTACCGGCCAAACCCGATTTTAGGACAAACTAGTTTTTCCTAGGCCAAAACAGTTCATAGCGTTGATATTTCAGAAGCTGGTTTGCCTCGGAAGTCCTGTAGAACACGTGATAGGTTAGAAATTTAACACAATCGCCTTTAATTTCGTGATTTTTTTTTGTGAAACAATAACAATAACAATAACAACGCCTAAAGATGAACTGATGAACTGATTTGGCCTGGTAAAAACTAGTATGTCCAAAAATTGGGTTTGACCGGTAACATTTATACAACGTGTAAATTAAAATGTCTTCGGTGGTGAGTGGGCTCATGAATATGAACAACTTTTACTATGGGCAGGGGTGTGTCACTCCGCGGTTTAGGTACGTTCGGCCGGCGCACCTGCCGGGCAGGCGTATGGCAGAAGGAAGCCGTTCGGCTCGTACGCTCCACGTTGCGCGTAAAACGATCGATCATTTCTGTGATTTTTGTGCACCGAACAATGACTACTAAACGTTCTTATAATCCGTATAAAAGATATTGTTGTGTTTATGGGTGTCTAAATAAAAGAAAGAACAAAAGAAACAACATAACCGAACTCGAAAGTCGCTTGCAACCCTAACCTAATAGAGCGAGCTGTTTAAGACTTTCATAGAAATAGAAACTCTCGCGCGTAGCTGTTGGATACAGTTTTGCTTGCATGCGCGAACTTTAGATTATTTATAATTTAACAGTAGGCAAGCGATGACAAAGCGCCCGGAATTGGACTTTATTTTCATGCAGAAAGATTTATTTTTATTTGAATGGGTTTGCAGATTGCGCCTTCTGTACATTAGTACTATTATATATTCTGTGCTATCTGTTTTCATACAAATTGTCTATACCTACCTACTCGGCCAGAATGTATGGACTGGCAGATTTTTTTGTAGAGTTGCAGAGTTGGCCCCATAGTAAAAGTTCATATTCATGAGCACAATTACCACCAAGAGGTTTTGCTCTTATTCATTAACACATGGTATATTACTTTATTACTGAAACCAGCACAATCCAACATTGTGAAGGAATTTGCATAATCCAATACACACCATACATTGTGTACCTACATGTCATAACCACCTGGCAATTGAACTAAACGACGCTGTTCAACTAACAGCCTGAATGATATGCATTATATCCATCCAACCAAACAGTAGGCATGGATTGTAGGCACGGCTTGGAGCAATGACTTTTGACTACTTGTCAGTTTATTTACTGTTGGTTGCCAAGCTTACATTTTATTTTGAAAAATGGTATTCTGGTCTGGCGCTTCGCCGGCCGCTGCCACGGTACTCACTTGGCTCGCGCTTTCTTTCTTTGTTATTTATAAACTCTTCGCTTTTTTAAATTTAAAACTATTTAAGTCCTGCACCCTCTTGCTAACTACACCCCAACCGTTACACTGTATTCAATTTTTTTTTCATATTTTTGTCACCAATTATGTGAGTAAAGAGGCCTAAATACCTATGAGACAGCCAGTTGATTAATGTTGTTTTAGACTTAGCTACTGAAGCTGAATAGCCATCAATGCCATTACCTACTTGAACGGTGCCCTATAATTAAGCAGCTAGGCACTTTATTGAACGGCTAATAGAACCATTTGGTTGCTATGTACACACAGGTAAACAGTGAGCGAGGCAGACAACGCTATCATAGTTCTTGTGATACATTCTTAGCTATACAAAGCAGGCTGGTAAGAGAAACATGGTCAATTCAGCCATCTCGCTCGGCGCTACTCATCACAACCAAGGTTTTAAATCTATATTGTAGCTTCGTATGTTGTTTAACGCCGAACTAATTTATATAAAAAGTCAAATAAAAATATTTGTCCGATTCCGATATTACGATATTGGATGACTCAATATCGGAATTGAAATATCGGATCTCACGTTCCGAGATTCCGATATTACGATATCGCGAGATTCCGAGATCCATGCCCTAGTGACAACCCTTACAGTATTAAAACCTCTGAGTACTGAATCCTATGGAGATGGCATATTGTTCTATATGAACTATCGGTTATACAAATATGAGCTAAATCGACATTGAACTCATAAACCTGTAGCCATCTTGTTCTTTCTTACCTCCAATACTTCATGTAAAAAGGGACAGCAATATATTTATTCGACCTATTTTTTGGCAACATTGAAACGTGACGTCATCGTAATGCATGATTGAAGCCGGTCGCCATTTAGGTTTCTCGGTATGTGAGCTGTCAACGCGAGTTGTATTTGCAGTGTTTTGTGATAAAAGTCTTTTAATTTGAGACTTTCGTGTGAATAAAAGGTATTAATAAGTGAGAGAAAGCAACAAGGAACATGTCTAAATTGCAATGTGGTAGTTTGTGGCATCAAAAAAAGTGAAAATCGTCCAAACATAACATTACACCGGTACGTACTATTTATTTTGCAAAAACACCAAAACAATACAATAAATGCCTTGTGTTTTGGTTTTCCTGTGAATAGTTTACTTAGAATTCATACCAAATGTAGCTTAGTACTTATTTTGGTGAGTTTTGTTGGTGTATTTCAAGAAAATATAAATCTGTTTGTTTTGCGCTAGAGTTGCCCTTATAGCATTTTTCTTATCGAATTATCGATGTTTTCAAATTTCAAGTGTAAATTGAGTGTATTAATTTTAAACTGTTTTTATTGTTTTAGGTTGCCTAAAAATAACAAAAAAAGAAAAATATGGCTGGATACAATGCGAAAGGAAAATTTAAAGACTCGTACGAAAACTATTTTTATGTGCTCTTTTCATCTTGAAGAACAGTTTCAAACGTCAACGACAGTTTAAGTTTTGAAAAAGACGTTAATTAGGCCACCATTATATATAACTTGTTTTTTTAATGTCATTTTGCTGTAAAGTTGTTGTCCAACTTACATTCATTCTAGCACATTAAAATTAAGTATATTTTTTACCACTAGATGTCGCTTCGCTATATTCTAAATATATAAAAAAAATATGCTTGCTAGTAAAGATCTCGATTCAAACTGTTTATTATTTAATTACATAATAATACTTGTTTTTTTTGACACATTTCTTTTTTTCTATGGTAGGTAGGTACCTAGTAGGCATTCTCCTTTGTGATTTATATTGTAAGTGTGTTATGTAAAAAAAAAACAATCCTTGTTGTATAAACATAATAGGTTTTTACAATATGGAGCTTTTTGTTTTATTTCATTACCTTTTTTTACTTAAACTGGTTCTTGCGACCTTTGATCTGGAATTCTATGGAGGTCTCGCATGTGTAGGTATAGACGCGTGACTCGGAAAACATAAAAAATTTGATCATAAAATTGCAGTTTCTAAGTAAAGGCGAGTAGAGCCGACAAGTGGGGCGCCCTCAATCAAATTTATTGCTCGCTAAGTATTAATGTATCTACAATCGTACAGATTGAAGCTAAGGTCGTGTAGTTTATTTACAAACTATAACCTCAGTAAAATATAGTAGGTTGGTCTTTTATCTACTACTACTGCAACATGAACTATATTTTACTAAGGTTAGTTTAGTAACAGGACCTTATTTTTAATCTGTAGGTATCTGCGTTTGAATTTTTGATACATTATGTACCTAACAAGCAATAAATTTAATAATAACATGCGGATCCTCGCGGTTTTACCCGCATGGTACTCGTTCCCATGGGAATATCACGATAAAATATAGCTTATGTCACTCGGAAAGAATGTAGCTTTCTAATGGTCAAAGAAATTTCTAAATTAGTCCAGTAGTTTTGGTACCTATTAAATTCAAACAACAACCAATCAAATCCTTCCTGTTTACGATATTACTATATAGATGAGGAAGCACTTGGCGGCTCTTCTCGCCTTGAAGCCCCCAGTACAGGATGGCCACTCATATTCGTCGACCATTATGGGCCATCATGTACAGGGGCGGTTTGTGCTGCTCGCAGGCGGCAATCACACTCAAACTCCCACACCGGGGGCTTTAAGCCCCCAGTACAGGATGGCCGATCAAGTTGGCCGACCATGTTGGCCATCGTGTAAAGGGCCGGTTTGCGCTGCTCGCAGACGGCAATCACACGCAAACCGGCCCTGTACACGATGGCCCATCATGGTCGGCCAACATGATTGGCCATCCTGTACTGGGGGCTTTACAGTTGTTGCGTCTCACGCGCGCGGTCGGGCCAATGATTGTGTGCGTACATGCACAAACACATACACATTGTGTCATTGTCATAAAGAACTTAATTATGTGCAAATGTAGGTATAATTTAAGCACATTATTAAGTTTTATTATTCAAAAAAACTAGGTATATAATTATACACTATAATTCAGTTTTAAATTATCGAGGTGATTACGAAACTGCTTTTATAAAATATAGGGTGATATAGGTATGTAGTCACAAAAATACTTGTATCTAAAACTTCATCAATAAATATATCGATGTACAAATAGGGCAGCACTACGGAAAGGCGCCATTTTGGTTTCTCGGTATGTGTGCTTGTGTGTGTGTATGCTTCAATTTTTCGTAGGTATGCCATCTCCATAGGATTCAGTACTCAGAGATTAAAACTGTCTGGACATCGGCGGCGGCATTTGATGACTGACTGTATGTAGTAGGGGTTGCATTTCCCGGTACTGGGCAGAAAACGGAATTCCCGGTACTGCGCTAACTCTGGTACCGGGAAAACCGGGAAATTCGGTACTTTTCGGTACTGAGATTTTTTTAATGTATCGTAAATAAAATAAAGTAAAAATAACGTTTGTACTATTGGTAATTCATTTTAATCAACAATTATTTTTCATCTGACTAATCTAAAGGTAGAGTTCCGAGTATCGCGGCCGATCGCAGCCGCGCGCAATCGATCGCGTGCGACTGACGCGCGCGGCTGATGCGACAATAGTCAGTGTATGAAAATGTATGGCGCCGCTTCCGAGGTGTGCGACAGACGCGTGCGGCCGACGACAGACGTCGGCCGCACGCGGCCGTAACTTAATGAAAACTTCTTTTCATCCCATCGATTCGAAAAGCGATGATTGTTTATCTGATAACAGGGTCCAAAACGATTCATTTTTTACCTGTTATGACAAGAGGGAATAAATGAGATTTGAATTTTGAACAGCTTCATAACAGGGTCCAAAACGATGAGATTTGAATTTAGAACATAATTAAAGAAGCATTGGTTGGAGGAGGGTTGGATTGTAGCAAAGGGTGAGCAGTACTTAAAAAAAAATTCAACTGATTTTGTATGGGGCCGGGACTTTTTTCGGTACCGAGAAATTTTCAAAAACGGAATTTTATAAAATTGAGAATATCTCTGTAAAACAGCGCCATCTAGCCGCATCGCGTCTAAACGGCTTGTCAGTTGATTAACCGCTAAACTGGCACGTAGGTACCAGCAATTGTTTAGGTTCCTGCACAGTATATTATGTGGCAGAGGGCGCTGTTGTTAAGTTTAGTGAATGCATGAATTTATACAAATATATTTATACCTATAGATAGTAGCATAGTATTTAAGGCCGCACAATTGTCCGGCGAGACCAGATACTATCAAACCGTTTACCTTGCATTAAATAAATAGCCAACCAAAAAATCCATTCTTTCATTCGGCCACCACTTTACAATCTCGTAAACGGTGAGTCGTAGCTAAAATCTAACAAAATTTTCAACCCCCCCTACGGCAACCCCGGAGATACTGTCTTATAAGAAATCTGATGGACATATATTTTTTTTATTTAATTTGTTTTTATTTCAAAACTCAATTTTTTTTTCTTGCCCAACTAGCGCTATGATGTATCCGAACGACAAAGAAAGGTAGGTAGTTTGAGTTGTCTTTACTGCTTTTCTTATAGAGGGGGATGAAAAGCAGAGAGAGTCTTGATAAGTGAGTATCTATACAATACAATAGTAGATTGTATTACAAGGGAGCAAAATAATATATTTTCACCTCGGGCGGCGTATATTGAATCCCTCGCTGCGTTCAGGATTCTACTTTAGAATCCCTCGCTGCGCTCGAGATTCTACTCTAGAATCCTTCACTGCGCTCTGGATTCAAAATAGCACCCTCGCCGTAAATATATTATTTTGCTCCCTTGTAATACAATCTACTATTGTATTGTATAGATACTCACTTATCAAGACTAAAATCCATATTGTTTCTGACTTCACGCTTAAAAAAAGGAATTGCAGTTTCTTGAATCTCGGTGGGGTCGAAAACGCTTCGTACCGCCACAATGTCTGGTTTAGTATGAGGTCTAAAACGCCGCGTACCGCACCAATGGAAAGAATAGCTAATTCAGTGCGGCAGTGAGCGTGTTACAGAAAGGGCTTCGTGCACTACACTGAATTTTACCGTCCGGCCGGCGGCGGTCCGTTTTTTTACGAACCGGCGGCGGCGGCGTGGCATGAAAAACACGGATGATTGGCTTGTGCACTTGTCCGTCTTTTTACTCGCCGGGGCAGCGCAGTGATTACCCCCTCCCCCGCCCCACCCGCTCATGAATATCACGTTTTCAGTTCAATATCACAGTTTCAATGTTTCAAAGCCGAAACTACATGAAATAAATAAATTCTTACTATGTATTATAAATAATTTATGATTAAAATACAACCATCCGTTTTTTTCCGGACGGTAAAATTCAGTGTAGTGCTCAAGCGCCCATACGTATTTCATTGCTGTTATCTCGGAACGGAATGGGGAAAATGAAATGTCGGACGGTAAAATTCCGTGTAGTGCACAAGCGCACATATACATTTTATGGCCTGCCATATCGGACCGTAAAAAATCGGACTGCCGCACGGTAAAATTCAGTGTAGTGCACAAACGCCCAAAAGGAGAGTTTATAAAAATCATCTCAATTCAGAGTTGACACATAAATTTTCTAACAGTGACAGACAACCAAAACATAAGGAAGATGCATGGAAGTATTACCTAAACTAATGCTTCCATGGGAAGATGACAGAAAAGTGAGTATCTATACAATACAAAGAACTTTTCATAATAGTTACGGCCGCGTGCGGCCGACGTCTGTCGTCGGCCGCACGCGTCTGTCGCATACCTCGGAAGCGGCGCCATACACTTTCATATACTGACTATTGTCGCATCAGCCGCGCGCCTTAAGGTAGACTTCCGAGCATCGCGGCCGATCGCAGCCGCGCGCGATCGATCGCGTGCGACTGACGCGCGCGGCTGATGCGACAATAGTCAGTGTATGAAAATGTATGGCGCCGCTTCCGAGGTATGCGACAGACGCGTGCGGCCGACGACAGACGTCGGCCGCACGCGGCCGTAACTATAATGAAAGCTTCTTTGTATTGTATAGATACCCACTTATCAAGACTAAATTCCATATTGTTTCATACTTCACGCTTAAAAAAAGGAATTGCAGTCTCTTGAATCTCGGTGAGGTCGAAAACGCTTCGTACCGCCACAATGTCTGGTTTAGTATGAGGTGTAAAACCAGGGGGGGCTCACTCCGCAATTCAATCGACTACGCGCTGTCTACCGCGAGGTAGAGAATAGGCGGGTGTCACGCGCGCTCACCGCTCAGTTGTGCATGCGACGCCACGCGAGAAAGAAGTTACTTCTTTTACTTTCGCCACACTTTCGCGCCAAAACACACGTGTTACCTTATGGTTTTACCCATAGCAAAATCCGTAATATTAAATATTATTGTGCGGCCTTCGGTTGTCTTAACAACGACAGAAAGAGACCGGATTTAAAATTTCATCATCTTCCTAAAAAACCTGAAAGGTACCTAAGTTTTTTTGTGTGACTATACTGTCTTATTCTAAGTATCTATAATAAGTACTTAATGATCCGAATATTTGATTTAAGGACCTCCGACCCACCTTAGCATAGGTAATTACGACAAAAATTGACAAAGTGATTCTTGCTTTTATACCTACATAGCTAGGTTAGGTACCTACGAATAATTATTATTATGGAAAAATAATCAATAGGAAGTAGCTGTAGTACTTTTAAAATAGGTACCTACCTACCAAATTACAAAATATCTACCTACCGCCGTCGTTGCCGCCGCGCATATTCGTGGCCAGGCCGTTAGAGTATTGGCCCGGACAGTGAAAGGTCGTGGGTTCGAGTCCCATCGGAGCTAGTTGTGAGACGGGTCGACTTTTTAGCGACTCCGTAGCTGAGTGGTTAGAGCATTCGCCCGGACAGTGAAAGGTCGTGGGTTCGAGCCCCATCGGAGCTAGTTGTGATGTGAGAAGGGACGACTTTTTCTCATACCTACTTCATTCTCAATTTTTTCAGTAATAAAAATTGAATTGTGAATGCAAAGAAGTAAAAATAAAAAATCTAAACTGTCTGTATTTAAAAATCATTTGCGCTATTTGTTTCCTTTTACCACTTACCTGTATACCTCGTCGTTACATTGCAGTCGAGTCGACCGGCGACCCTACGCGGCAACCAAGACCACCCAAAACCAATTTGGCTTAAGCGTTTCCGAGTAATAGAAGCGTATTACGTACAGCTACTGTTCAATTTCGCTTGTAATGAACGGTAAATTAGTTAGGCAGGCGTGCGGGTGCAAATTATTTTAGACCTAATTGTCGCGTGGACAAGATTGATAATTTATTGTAGCTGTTTCGGAAGTGAGCCTTCTGCTACAAATATTATTCTGTGGTAAAACGCCGCGTACCGCACCAATGGAAAGAATAGCTAATTCAGTGCCGCAGTGAGCGTGTTACAGAAATGTGTTTGTGCACTATACTGAATTTTACCGTCCGGGGGTCCGTTTTTTACGGACCGGCGTGGCATGAAAAACACGGATGATTGGCTTGTGCACTTGTCCGTCTTTTTACTCGCCGGGGCAGCGCAGTGATTACCCCCTCCCCCGCCCCGCCCGCTCATGAATATCACGTTTTCAGTTCAATATCACAGTTTCAATGTTTCAAAGCCGAAACTACACGAAATAAATAAATTCTTACGATGTATTATAAATAATTATGATTAAAATACAACCATCCGTTTTTTTCCGGACGGTAAAATTCAGTGTACCTAGTGCACAAGCGCCCATACGTATTTCATTGCTGTTATCTCAGAACGGAAAAAACGGACCGGAATGGGGAAAAGTAAAATGTCGGACGGTAAAACTCCGTGTAGTGCACAAGCGCACATATACATTTTATGGCCTGCTATATCGGACCGTAAAAAATCGGACTGCCGGACGGTAAAATTCAGTGTAGTGCACAAACGCCCAAAAGGGTAGTTTATAAAAATCATCTCAATCATGACTCAATCAATGAATTTTTGACAGACAACTAACAATGGGAGAGTTTCCTGCAGTAATTTTTCGATGCACTAGATGGCGCTGTAACCCTAACACTCTGAGTACTGAATCCTAACACAACCTACTTTTTTCAGCATATTATGGCAAAGGATTAGTTCATTCAGCCTAAAAAAGACTTGTGTGTAGATCGGTTGTACTGTCAAATTAATCTGTCTGTGGTAAAGTTTTTCTTCTGTGAGATCTGCAGATTGCTTTGCTTCCATGCGTTGGTGTTGGTGGTGTTTTGTGAGCGTATTCGTTTTTCTTGATAATTTGATTCATCATCATGGATTTCTTCCGCCGACGAAGGCGGGTTCGGGTTTGAGCTTCCGCTCCTTCCCCGGGCTTCATCTCGTGAGGCTACTGCCCCACTGTGTTTGGAGCCGCTTTGCGCGGCCGTCCTCGGGACGGGTGGTGTGCCCCACCGGATGTTTGCGGCCCTCGGCGCGGTCAGCCAGCCGGGTGAGACCCCTTTGGAGGAGGCCCACCTAGCGCCTGCGAGCGGGCGCGCAAACGGGTTATGGGCTATAATTTAGGTAGGGGTGTTAGAAGGGATGTGAGGATTGGGCGAGGTGGGCTGGGGAAGTGGCGGGGGCACAATATCGCGGAGCAGCGCCCATTTCTTCGTGGTTCTGGTGTTGGTGGTAATGTTGTGGGAAGGAGCTGATTCTTCGGTTTCTAGCAGCGGTGGTCGTCGTCTGGGTGCGATGCCCTGCAGGTGTTTGTGGGGCCCGTGATCGGCGCAGTCGAACATTCGACGCGCCAGTTGGCCCACGAAGTCCTGCAGCTGCTGGATGTTGAGGTCCCTCGCGATGACCTCGTTGCGTACGTAGCGCCCCGCTTGGGTGATGATGCGGAATTGCGGAGCGCCACGTTCTGCTGGGCTTGAAATAATTTGATTGAAACCTGGCTTGGACTGGCACTGAATACTGGACCCCGATTGGATAGCTTACATTTTGGCCTGGCACTGAATACTTGACACCGATATTGCTTAACGTTTTGGACTTGCCTAATCACCGCACTGGTGAACGAACTTCAATCATATCGAAAAACTATGGATCGTGTCGTCTTGATCCATAATATGGACATGGGCTTTATTCGACATTTGAAGCCCATTTAAATATATTACTCAGACACATAGATGTATTATTCCTGTAGATGGAGCATAAAAATATGAACGATTCCTTCTATAATCGACTCTCGTCTCTCAAATGGCGACATTTCGTATGTTGAAAAGAGATAACAATAGCCCAACGTGTGCGTCTTAATGAGCCGCGCGCCACTTAAAAGTCAACGTCATATTTGTTTGTTAACCAGCTGGTTACAAATGCTTCAGAAAGAAAATCTTTCTGTGTAGTAAAATATAGAAAGATTTGATGGTGTGGTGCGGTAAATCTGTTGTTTGTTAAGAATGGCCTGTACTGTTCCCGTTTATTCAAGCAGAGTGAGTGTTTTGAAAGAGAATAATGAACACATATCATTTCAGAGGTAAGTCACACTCATTGTTTTGTGTTTTTGGGAACACATTTTTATAGCTTACTGGTCCGTATTTGCAAAAACTAAATTGCTGTACGTGTATACACAATTTAACATTGACTTGGTTGAAGAAAATCAGGTTTTGTTAGGCTAAAAATATATAATTTAAAGCCAATTGGGATTTTTGACATTTGACCAACATGATAGTGTTGTAGTCCGATTTTATTATGTAATATCGATAAAAAATTATAGTGTTAACAATTTTGTATTAAAACTTAATTTTTCTTAATTTTAAACAGATTTCCCACCGCCGCGCCGCCTTCGATGTAAAGGAAACGTGAATAAGAAACGTAAAAAAAGGCGACGATTGGAGACCTTCGCAACAAACAAGAATATGCTCGATGCACTTATTAAAGCAAATTGTGGATTTATACTTAAAAAATTGAATACATTAAGAGTATAAAAATTAGCGTGAAATCTGTATTTTTTACTTGATATCATTCAGCAGATTATTTAATTTAATAAATTGATTAGAAATCTCGTTCAGTTTTACGACTATACCTCCTAGTATTATTAATGTCCTTACTGCTGGGCTATAGGCCTCCCCTGTGCATGAAAATATCACAGGTAGAACGGGCCATAACTGCCATAACCCACCACGCGAAGCCAATGCAGATTGGTGGGTGAGGGTGCCAACGACTGCTAATGCAACCGGGACCAACGGTTTAACGTGCTTTCCGAAGCACAGAGGAGACCGAGATAATAAAGTTTTGGGTCACCATTCAGATGTCCAACCGCAACGAATGTTGCTTAACATCAACCACCGGAAGCAGAATGCGCGTACCAATGAGCCATCGATCTCCTCAAGTATAATTATAGTAGCTACTTCATATTTGGCACTGATTCAAAATTAAAGGGCTTGCTTAGACCAAGAAATTGAACAACTTTCTCTTTGGAGCATAGCATACGTCGAAATATAAAAAAAATATTCTGCCACACTAGATCGATCAGCTGAGCGTGCGCTTTTGTCTGGAGAGAAGAAATTTTTGCCATTTTTCGACCTATGCCGAAGTTTCATAGCGTAAACAAAATTCTAAGGCCGTGAGCACTTTGGACACGATTAGTACTAAAAACTGACAGAAAAGCGGATTATAAACCGCCCAATTACATTAAGTCTCTAGCCGCATGAATAGAGCGCTTCGCGCTTAATAGTTTCGATCAGCCGTATTGAATACGGCGTATCTTGAATCCGCCGCATTACAATGCGGTGCTGTTGTCCAATACAGCTAGTTGGTATGTAATACGGTGAAATATACAATACGCCTGCGATATATACATATGCATTGTAATTGTATGTAACGCATTGCATTATAATTATTTTTTATTTTTTTATCGATAACTTGCTATAAAAAAAACCACAGCACTATCATTGCATCATCATCATCTAGCATTGCATAGTCAAAATGGAGACATTCACTAATTACGACGCAACAGATAAACATGTATGTCTCTTTCTATCTTATGACAATTTGATAGTGTTAGAAGGGGTAAAGGATGGGTGAGTTATAGCTTATTTTTGTGATCCATCTACAGGAATAATACATCTATGACTCAGACAGACTATTTTCTTTGCTATTTTCTATTATGTAAATACTTTTTCGTTACTTTTTCAGAAAAAGTTAGGTCGCTATAGTGGGGTAGCGCCATCTAGTACAAATTTTTGAACTGAACGATGAAACGTCAAAAGAAACTCTCATTAGAGATTAAAATAAGGAAGATGACAAAAAAGTGAGTATCCATACAATACAAAGAAGTTTTCATTACAGTTACGGCCGCGTGCGGCCGACGTCTGTCGTCGGCCGCACGCGTCTGTCGCATACCTCGGAAGCGGCGCCATACATTTTCATACACTGACTATTGTCGCATCAGCCGCGCGCGTCAGTCGCACGCGATCGATCGCGCGCGGCTGCGATCGGCCGCGATGCTCGGAAGTCTACCTTTAAGGCTTAAATCTAAATAGAGCAGAAAGCATAACATAAAGCGACATCAATAAGTAATCGAATTACTTTTAATTGACATCCTAGTAACTAAACTATGATGAGGCTGGCTTAACCTTATAATGTTAAAAGTCCCTAAATAAATAAAGAAATAAAAAGCAATATGAAACGAGTTTTTTAAATTTTTACTTTTTCATTCACAATACAATTTTTATTATTGTGGTTTTTACATAGGAGCTGTTTGTGAGACGGGTCTACTTTTTCTAAATACTTCATTTTCAATTTTTCAATAATATGAAACGAGATCAAGTAATTTACAACTTGCACTCAGGCTTCTTTAAGTAATGAAATTACTTATAAGTTATCATCATCGTCCACTGATGGACATTGGCCTCTCCAAGAGTACGCCATCTAACATCAGTGGCTGCTCTCACGCAGCTCTTACCAGCCACCCTGCAAAAATCGTCGCTCCACCTAGTTTGAGGGCAAACGTAGTGTAGGCACTACGTTTACTGATACTCGGACTCCAATCTTAGAACTCGTTTAGCGGTTATCGGTTCTGCGGCTTATAAGGCCGGCCCACTGCCACCTCAGTTTGCTAATCCGGTGGGCTATGTCGATTACGTTGGTTCTCTGTCGGATTACCACCGCGTTCCGGATTCGACCCTTCAGAGAAACTACGAGCATAGCCCTTTCCATAGCTCGCTGATCAACTTTGAATTTGTGAACCAACCCTGCCGTGAGTGTTCACGTTTCGGCTCCGTATGTCATCATAACAGGTAGGACGCACTGGTTGAAGACTTTCGTCTTTAGACTCTGTGGAATAGGCAACGTAAAGACCCGACGAAGCTTCCTATATACTGCCCAGCCCAGCTGTATTCTTCTCTTGGCTTCCTTCACGAAGTTGTTTCTACCTAACTTCAGAATTTGCCCGAGGTATACACATACTCCGTGACAACTTCAAAAGTACAACCTTGTACTGCAATCGGCTCCAGAGTAATATGTTCATTGAACATAACATTGGTTTTGTCCAAGTTCATCCTAAGACCGATGAGTTGCGAGGAATCAGCTGGACCGTTCAGCATGTGTTGAAGAACATGCAGCGTTTCGGCCACAATGACGATTTTGTCCGTAAATCGCAAGTGTGAGATGTATTCGCCGTTGATGTTAACGCCACGTCCTTTCCAGTCTTACAAGTTATATTATAACTAAAGTCAGGAATCAAATACCCTTATTGATTATAACGACGTGAGCGAAATAGCGATTAAATATAAAACGAACACAAAACATAATATAAAAAGAAATCAGTAAGTAATCAAATTACTTCGCGCCTCATTCATTCATTTTGTTCTCATCGCAAAATAGGGACATTTTTTAACTAATAGACGCTCAATATTGCAAACACGGAGCTTAACATTGGCGTAATTTTAAGTTATAACAAAAGTCTCGAATTTTCCGGGAAATGATGTCTCAGTACCGGTACTGAGTAAAAGGCCAATTTCTCGGGAAATACCGGGAAAAATCGGTACCGGGAATTCCCGGGAGCATGCCCTAGTATGTAGTAAGTAGACTGGTAGTAGTGTAATCATTTCGCACCGTTTTATGAATGAAGCCTTCTCTCTGTAATAAATACGTAGTAGGTTTTATAGGTACCTACATAAATTTTACCTTTCTGCATTCCTCTATGTTTATTATTGTGCCAAATCTAATTATTTCTTTGCTTTATCAACAAATGAGTGTGAAGTTTCTAACGCCAAAATTTAAAAATTACTTGTAATTAAACCATCTGTTTCTCCTACAAAGGTTAGGAATCAGCGTACTTATATCAGACGGCTTATGGCCTAAAATTCTTAGAACAGAAATGAAAACGATCGAAAGCGCAATTAAAGTGACTCTTAATAACACCAGCTCTTAAGTTCAAACTCGTTTGCAACAGTGTAGCGCACGGAACGGCAACGCCGCACTTAGCTGCGTCCAAGACCATTATTTTGAATTTTTTGGCGGGAAAACAGTTTTTTGCCTATAATTTTGAAACTTAAGAGACCCAGAGATTTGAAATCATGCCTCGTGTTTACACCAACTATAAGGTTTTTTTTTATATATAATACGAAACTCTTACTTATACAGTTACAGTGATTCACCATGTGTCAGCCCGTGTTACGTGTCACCAGCTTACACATACTTATCGGTTCGTAGCTCCAAAACTATTTTACCTAAGGATTTGATAAATTTGGTTCTTATTGCATCAATTTTGCAGCAACTTTTGAGGTATAACACATCATCGTTCCTTATATAATTACGAAGATACAGATGTGCAAGCCAGAGACAGGGTACTCCAGCTCGCACACACTTTTATGATCGTAGTTTCAACAGTATTAGAGTGTGACGGTTAGTTTTTCTGGTTCTCATTGCACCAATTGTGCATTAACTTTTGGACTATAGTCTAAAACCCTAACCTCACTGGTTTGCCTTAACGGCATGTGTAAGCTGGTGACACATTTCTCCAGCTAACACACAAAAAACAACTCATAGTAACTAACTTGTGGTTGCACTAAAATTATTACTGACACGTTTGATTGCATCAACTTTGCATCAAAATAGAGCATGCTTAGAATTTATCTATGTCTTATGAGGAAGCTGATGACCCACCCATTGAGGAATTACTGTGGTGGTCAACTAGCTTCATTGACTACACTAATAGTACTCTATTGATTAGGCTCATTGTCCATGTTGTGCTTGCGTGCTTGCCTCTGAGTACTGAATCCTATGGAGATGGCGTACCTACGAAAAATTTAAGCATACACACACACACAAGCACACATACCGAGAAACCAAAATGGCGCCTTTCCGTAGTGCTGCCCTATTTGTACATCGATATATTTATTGATGAAGTTATAGATACAAGTATTTTTATGACTACCTACCTATATCACCTCACCCTATCTATATTATATATATAAAAATGAATCCCTATTTCCCTTGGTCACGACATCACGCGTGAACGGCTGGACCGATTTGGCTAATTTTGGTCTTGAAATGTTCGTGGAAGTCCAAGGAAGGATATAGGGGTAGGGTAGGGGTAGGGTAGGGGTAGGGTAGGGGTAGGGTAGGGGTAGGGTAGGGGTAGGGTAGGGGTAGGGTAGGGGTAGGGTAGGGGTAGGGTAGGGGTAGGGTAGGGGTAGGGTAGGGGTAGGGTAGGGGTAGGGTAGGGGTAGGGTAGGGGTAGGGTAGGGGTAGGGTAGGGGTAGGGTAGGGGTAGGGTAGGGGTAGGGTAGGGGTAGGGTAGGGGTAGGGTAGGGGTAGGGTAGGGGTAGGGTAGGGGTAGGGTAGGGGTAGGGTAGGGGTAGGGTAGGGGTAGGGTAGGGGTAGGTTAGGGGTAGGGTATGGGTAGGGGTAGGGTAGGGGTAGGGTAGGGGCAGGGTAGGGTCGGGTAGGGGTAGGGTAGGGTAGGGGTAGAGTACGGTTAGGGTAGGGTGGAGTAGGGGGTAGGGCCACGGGAACGAAGTCGCGCTGGGTCAGCTAGTATTTTATAAAAGCAGTTTCGTAATCACCTCGATAATTTAAAACGGAATTATAGTGAATAATTATATACCTAGTTTTTTAGAATAATAAAACTTAATAATGTGCTTAAATTATACCTACATTTGCACATAGGTAATTAAGTTCTTTATGACAATGACACAATGTGTATGTGTTTGTGCATGTACGCACACAATCATTGGCCCGACCGCGCGCGTGAGACGCAACAACTGTAAAGCCCCCAGTACAGGATGGCCGATCATGTTGGCCGACCATGATGGGCCATCGTGTACAGGGCCGGTTCGGTGAACCACATCTTACTTCTTTTCGTGTGGCTGGCGTGTCACTGTTCAGTTTGAACTGGAAAGGGTGTCAGGAAGAAAATGAACAGCAGCAATAAAAAAAGTGACAGTTAAAAGAAAACAGAAGGAACTTATGCAAGAAAAAAATACTAAAATTAAATAACAAATGAAAATTTGTAAATGCTTATAAATATATGAGTATTAAAAGGTATACATACTAAAGTAGCAATAACATGATATATAATTTATACATAGGTACACATATTATACATACAACTATAAATAAATAACACATGAAGTCAGAACAGATCTATCATGATAAGTGTAAGCAGATCGAGTAATGTTCGCGACCATTTTCTTAAATACGCACTTTCTTGGGGCACTGCGGATATTTTAAGGGCAAATCGTTCCAAAGTTGTACAGGCGAAAAAGAAAATGATTGGGAGACGAAGCCAAAAGAGTGGGATGGTGTTTTCAGGAGAAAGTTGTTACTAGAGCGAATGCTACGTTCATTAGAGTCGCCCAGAAACTGAAATCTGGATTTCAAGTAATCTGGGGTAAGTGGATCTAATAGAATATTGAAGAGCATGCAGACAACTCTAACGTTCCTACGCTCGCGAATAGGGAGCCAATTGAGCTGCTGACGGTGTTGAGAGATATCGTATTTACGTAATCGATATATGAAACGAATACAGTTTTTAAGGAAACGATCCAACTTACTGAGAAGGTTTTTTTCTTTTGAGGTTGGTACTACAGACATCAGCGTAGAGAATTATAGATAAGACAACCGTCTGTATTGGAGCAATCTTGATACTGGTAGGCAGGAAGAACTTAAACCTATAGAGAGATCTAAGTGCATTAGTGGCTCTGAGACATGCTTGTTCGATATGATCTTTCCAAGAGAGGCAGGCATCGATAGTCAAACCCAAGTCCTTCACTTGTTGTGAGTAGGATATTATCACGCCGTTAAATACCAAATTGTAGATACTATTCCAGTTTACGCATCACAGCTGTCGAGAACTACCCTACCAGCAATTAAAGATTGACATTTAGGCGCGTTAACTGATATGCCATAATTAGTCGACCACACAGAAATCTTCATCAAATCACAGTTGATTAGCGCGACAACATTATTTAAACTGTGGATATTATGTTGCGCATTAAGTTGTAGATCGTCGGCATAGAGATGGAAAGAAGAAGAGAAATGAGAGGTCAGAGAGTTGATAAACAAGGAAAAGAGAAGAGGGGAGAGTACACCGCCTCGTGGAACGCCAGCCTCCAAGTCGAGCCAGTTAGACAGCGTCCGATCTACTCGCACGGCTTGCTGACAATCGCCAAGATAGGAAGAGAACCAAGTAGGTGCCATAGAAGAAATACCTAACCGACCGAGCATAACTAGGAGAATAAAAAAAAAAAAAACGCTTAACGGCATTAAATGCGCTGGAAAAATTTATTAAAACTAGGACAGTTAATAATTGCTTAGCATCCCTAAAAACCCCTTACCTGACACTAATATCACAAAATTGAAAAAAAAAACGCGGCCGCCATCTTGGATTTCAAAATGCACATCAAAATCGAGCTTAGCATCCCTAAAAACCCCTTACATGACACCAATATCACAAAACTGAAATAAAAGCGCGGCCGCCCTCTTGGATTCTAAAACGCACATCATAATTAAGCTTAGCATCCCTAAAAACCCCTTACATGACACCAATATAACAAAACTGAAAAAATGCGCGCCCGCCATCTTGGATTCCAAAACTCACATGAAAATCGAGCTGAGCATCCCTAAAAACCCCTTACATTGCACTGTGTGGGATTTTGGATGAATTTTTTTTCACCTTGATTTTATGTTATAATGCTGTGCATTATGTCATAATACGTCTAAATAAGAAACTCCTTGTTGAATATCTTGTCCAGTTTTTAAGTTATATATTTTTCTATGTAAGGTCATTGAACTTTAATAAATTTGTTTAATTTTTTTCTCGTAAAACATAATCGATAGACTTATAGTTTTTTCTTTAGTAGTTTTTGGATAATGGTCCACATAATATACAAAAAAACACAGCTTTCTGCCGTCACTAAATCATAAGTTATAAATTTTTATGAAATTTAAAAGTTTTCTTAAAATTTCAGGAAATCTGACAATATTAGCAGTTCATTTTATCTTTATTAAATGAAGCGTAGACCTACCTATATTATACCAAAATTTCACACGCTTATCTCTAATGATTCAGGATTTATGGCATTTCTAAGTTTCTTTCCGATTTCTATGGAAATAGGGTTGCCAATACGAGATCAAAATAATGATTAGTTTTATTTTTGACTTAAGTAGTGGCAAAGTTTTTTATTTAGATAGTGATACTTACAATCTATTTGTTTTTTTTTAAAGAAGGGTTTATGTTCCCATTTTAGTTTTATTATTATCTTCCCATATAATATTATTAAGTAAATGTTTAATAATTAGAAAAATATTTTAAAATATTTATTCGTCATTTATCAGAATCAATGAGAACCTCATTCGTGCAGAGAATTATATCAGCGTCGTCATTAATTGTGGGCTGTGTAGTTGATAGCTCTGTGGGTTTTAAAAGGGCCAGCACTTTTGGTGGAATAGGTGACCGCTTTCTTTATTTACGCGATCTCCTGCAGATAAACTGATATCATGTATAGGTATTGGGTTTTAGCAATTGCTTGACGAGGGCGGACCCCTTCCCAATACCACATGATATCCTTCATCAGAGACACAGCAATATAATGGTGACTTAACCGTTCTGCTGCAAGATACACGTAAATATGCACTGAGCAGTAAAGATCCGTTCACGTGGAATCTAGAATTGATGATTTGTGATTTTTTATATATATCGAATTTTTAATGATTCGTGATTAAAAAAAAAACACGAAACGTCGAAGACGGATCCCGTGAGATGAGACCGTTAATGTACTAACAAAACAACAAATAAAATGACAATAAGCAAGAAATAAATGAATGTCAGGGAAGCTATTATCCGGGGTACTCTATCATGGTGACAACCCTAACTGCAATATTTAGAAGAAGAAATAACGGAAATCATGCATTATTTTAATGCCGTTTTTTTATGGATCTTAATACTAATTACACGGAATGGTTTTGTATAAAAATCGACTGCTAATATTGTATGATTATGGAGAAATAAATTAAATTCAATGTTCGAGTAAAAAATATATAACGTCGTTTATCATAGTGATTTTCTACTTTTGTTATATGATAATGGTACTTTAAGATTGTATTAATTAAACATGAACATAGGTAAGTCATAATAATATATGTTAACTGAGAAATACAGTTTTTCTGGTTTCTATGGATTTTTCTCGAGTTTTCAAATATCTCCTAAACTACGTAAGCTAAAATTGTAGGAGTTTTACCATTATCCATTATTTAACAAAATTGATCAAATGTTTACATAAAACCAAGATGGCCAAAACTAATTCGAAATCACAGACTGATCGACATCGTTACAATGCATTGTAACGATGTCGATTCGTACCAGTCATTATGGATGGTTAAAAACTCTATGATGACTGGAAACTCCATCTAGTTCTACATACTGGCCATTAATTTTATCGAATCCTATCCTGTTCTTTCAATTCAAATTCAAAATCTTCGTTTCACGTGTCCTGTTCATCATTTTTTATTCAGTTCTACTAAAATCACCAAGCCGTACAGAGCTCTCGGAGCATTACCAGTTTTTTATACCAGTTTCAATTGTTTGTCATAGTATAAAATAAGTGGAACCCTTGACCCTTGGAAAGGGTTCCTAATCTTCCTATTCTTCCTATACGTTTCTTTATTACTACCTTTATAAATATAAGTCAAGTCCCTATAAACATCATCTTTTTATTCATCTATTATCTACAAATTAAATACTGGGCGGTGACTTCCGACGTTCCGGCTAGTGTACCACTGGCCGACGAGGACGTCCCGTCACAACATAACACCAATATCACAAAATTGAAAAAATAACGCGGCCGCCATCTTGGATTCCAAAACGCACATCAAATTCGAGCTTAGCATCCCTAAAAACCCCTTACATGACACCAATATCACATGACACTAATATCAGAAAACTGAAAAAAAGTGCGGCCGCCATCTTGGATTCCAAAACTCACATCAAATTCGAGCTTAGCATCCCTAAAAACCCCTTACATAACACCAATATCACAAAATTGAATAAATAACGCGGCCGCCATCTTGTATTCCAAAACGCACATCAAATTCGAGCTAAGCATCCCTAAAAACCCTTTACATGACACCAATATCACAAAATTGAAAAAAAGTGCGGCTGCCATCTTGGATTCCAAAACTCACATCAAAATCGAGCTTAGCACCCCTAAAAACCCCTTACATGACACCAATATAACAAAACTGAAATAAAAGCGCGGCCGCCATCTTGGATTCTAAAACGCACATCAAAATCGAGCTTAGCATCCCTAAAAACCCCTTACATGACACCAATATAACAAAACTGAAAAAATGCGCAGCCGCCATCTTGGATTCCAAAACATACATCAAATTCGAGCTTAGCATCCCTAAAAACCCTTTACATGACACCAATATCACAAAACTGAAAAAAAGTGCGGCCGCCATCTTGAATTCCAAATTTCACATCAAAATCGAGCTTAGCATCCCTAAAAACCCTTTACATGACACACCAATATCACAAAACTGAAATAAAAGCGCGGCCGCCATCTTGGATTCTAAAACGCACATCAAAATCGAGCTTAGCATCCCTAAAAACCCCTTACATGACACCAATATAACAAAACTGAAAAAATGCGCGGCCGCCATCTTGGATTCCAAAACATACATCAAAATCGAGCTTAGTATCCCTAAAAACCCTTTATACATCAATATCACGAAACTGAAAAAAAGTGCGGCTGCCATCTTGGATTCCAAAACTCACATCAAAATCGAGCTTAGAACCCCTAAAAACCCCTTACATGACACCAATATCACAAAACTGAAAAAAAGTGCGGCCGCCATCTTGGCTTCCAAAACTCACATGAAAATCGAGCTTAGCATCCCTAAAAACCCCTTACATTACACCAATATCACAAAATTGAAAAATAACGCAGCCGCCATCTTGAATTCCAAAAATCGTAATAGACACAGTTAAAATCCCCCTACATAAAACCAATATAAGAGAAAAGAATTATTATTTTTCCAATTCAATATTTGAAATCAAATGCGAAAGCCCTGTCGCAAAGCTCCCATCTAGCTATCAAAATTTTGTATGGTAGATGCTTACTCAAAGGGTAGATGGGAAGGACCCTGTCTAATGCTGTGTATAAATAATTTAAAAGGTAAAAATGCCAATAAAGTTTGTTATGTCAACGTATTCAAATGGACGTTTTCTTTCTGTGTGTGATGCGTGTAGATTTGGTCCAATACGAGCCGAATAGTAAGCAGTGCCTATTAAAATTTATATTTGAAGTGTAAAAATAGTGATAACAATATAAGTTCAACAAATGTTCAAATGTACACGCATCACACACGGAAAGAAAACGTCCATTTGAATACGTTGACATACCAAACTTTATTGGCATTTTTACCTTTTAAATTATTTATACACAGCATTAGACATTGCCGCCAGCCAAGGACGAACTAGTCCTTCGAAGGAGACTTAACAGGTAAAAAACACAATTTCGTAATAGGTCTCTTAAAGGTACTATTAGCGCATTTCACTATAACAACACAACTCGGGATGAGGGCAGGTTACCCATCAACTGAGAAGCAAATTTTGGTGCATGCCTCCTGCAATACACACATTGTTTAACATGAGACTTAACTAGGGACTTGACATTTGTTATCCAAAAGTACATCTGATGATGTTTAACATTAGTAAAGGATCACCATGTAAGGTTTTCCTGTGAGCGGAATCTAATTAATTTCGATAAGTATGAGTTCCCAGAGATAACAATAGGGTGTTTCGCGTCATAGGCGATTGAAGCATTCTTCAACCTACCTCCTACTCTGATTATATTATTTTGGTCAATAAATGGACGTAAAAAATATAATGGACTTTTCCTTGAGACATTCTCACCTTTCGATAGCTGATAAAATTCATTTACAAAATATACATTTTGAGAAATTTTAATAACACAATTAGTGGACTGTAATAATTCATTCGTAGTTAAATAGTTAGGAATTTCATTCATTAAAATATCTTTGTTAAGCGCTGTCTACACACATTTATAAATCGTAAACAATACGCCACAATTCTCTTAAGTTTTGTTAAACTAGAATATTTCGAAATTATAAATTCATTTTCCACATCATTAACATTTTAAACATTGTAAATAATTATTTTTTAACTCTAAATCAGTTTCATGAGAAACAGTACTAGGTGTAATGACATTACTGTTACTATCAATATCATGCAACCATTGTGGTCCGTTCCACCATAAATCATAGTCTGGCAATTGCGCTGGAGTGATACCCCTAGAGGCGCAATCCGCTGGGTTATCATTAGTGTTAACATGATGCCACCTATTAGCACGAGTGACACTTACAATTTCAGCAACACGATTACCGACAAAAGTCTTCCAAGAGTTTGGTGGTTTTTGAAGCCATGCTAAAACTATGGTGGAGTCGGTCCACCCATAAACATTTTCTTCAGACACACAAAGACTTGTTCTCAAATTATCAATCAATTTTGCCGTTAATACTGCAGCACACAACTCCAAACGTGGAATTGAAAGCTGTTTAATTAGCGCTACTTTGGTTTTGGCTGCGAGCATCTTAACTATAACTTGACAATTATTAAAAATCCTAACATAAACGACACCGCCATAAGCTGAACTCGACGCGTCACTTAACCCGTGAATCTCAACTCGAACGTTAGTATCAGCAAACCCAATCCAACGTGGAATATAAACGATTGGCATACAGTTCACTTGCTCTCTGTAAGTAAGCCATTCACTTTTTTGATTGTCAGGGAGCTCATCATCCCAGCCAAGACCAAGTAACCATAACCTTTGAATGAGTACTTTCGCAACAATTACTACAGGTGACATCCAACCTAAAGGATCATATATTCGTGCAATATCAGCAAGGACTACCCGTTTCGTAATTTTTGTATTAGACTCTTCAGAAAACTTAAAACCTAACTCAAATCTATCCTCCTTTGGATTCCATTTAATACCTAATGTCTTTATAGATTTATCCATTACAATATCATATGACTCTTGTGGTTGGTTGTCATCACCATTAACACATTTTAAAAGATTTTTGGAATTGAACTTATATTGTTATCACTATGTCAACGTATTCAAATGGACGTTTTCTTTCCGTGTGTGATGCGTGTACATTTGGTCCAATACGAGCCGGATAGTAAGCAGTGCCTATTAAAATTAATATTTGAAGTGTAAAAATAGTGATAACAATATAAGTTCAACAAAAATACAGAGATTTATTATGTAAATATTAGTTCGAAAATTTCATAAAACGAAATGACAGTTAATCATTTTGACAATTAATAGAAAAGAGAGAAGTCAAAATTATACACCATAAAAAAAAACTAAAGTTAGGGAAAGAGTATCTGATATTCATTTTTGACATTTCCTGGTTCTGTCTGAAACAAAAAGTGGTCAACTAAAACGGAAGAAAAATGGGTGCAATCCAAATTATTGATTCTCAAAATGAAATCGCTTTACAAATTACCAGATCTTTTTCAAATTATAAGAAATCGAAAGCAAGAATTACAAAGTCATACATTGAAACAAGATTGGAATTATTGGAGTCGAATTTTAAAATTTTTAAAGGTAACCATTTTGAGATTATAAAACTTGCTACTGCGGATGAAAAGAAGAACTTGAATTACTTTAAAAAGGATTGTTACTATACATGTGAAGATACTTATCTCGAATTTAAGACTATGATGAAAGAACAGTTCGACGAATTATCTTCTCATGCGTCAAATTCTTCGCAGCAAGACACACCAACTAAAGCTCTAAGAACCAGACTTCCAGCGATAGAAATACCTGCATTCTCTGGAAGCTATAATGATTGGACAGGTTTCTATGATTTATTTAAGTCTCTGATTCATGAAAACTCTGAATTAAGTAACATACAGAAGTATCACTACTTAAAAAGTAATTTTAGGGAGAAGCAGAGATTTTACTGCGACAACTTCCTCTGACGGAAGCTAACTATGAGAAGGCACTTGTTCAACTCTATGTTCAGTTCAGTCGTGGTCAGTCGTGGTTTACTATATATATGTCGCAGATAGAAATGGATTTCGTTGTAAAATCTCATCTCCGTCCGCCATTTTGTACGTGGGTATTTTCGCGAAATGTTGCCAACGTGACGAAGGTGGATATTTATTAATCTAAAAAAAAATATAAGTATTTTAGGCCATATTTTACATTTTTGAATATTCAATTTTAAATAAATTTAATTAATTTGGCTTTACTGCTTAAAATAACGAATAAAAAGATATTTTTTGTGACACGGTGAGTCAAATCCATTCCACATCGTCACTATTTTCAATGAATTTTTTAGTAAAACTATGCAATTTAAGAGAATAACTTTATTTTATAATAATAAATCAGGATACATTAAAACGAAATACAAGTCATATAAAATATGTGTCCTCATGAAATAGGGAACAATCATAAGTTTTGTATCCGAAACGTCACATTTGCGGCAATCTTAGTACCATTACTTTTCTTTAGTTAATCAGTCTTTACTTTAAACATATTTTTTTATTTTTCAATATTAAACTTATATATATGCTTATTATTAATAATGCGTTTTGCAACTTTTAATCATAAAGCTATAACAAAATCAACAATTATTTGGCCCAGAAAACTAGGACAGTTACTATATAGGAAACACATCGTGACTTCTAGGAAATGTAAAGCAATGTGTACATTATGTAAATTGCAGGGTTGTAATCAAGAACTATCTTAGATATTCATCACAGATATTTATAGCTTTAACACTCTTAATGTAAGTGCAACACATTAAATATATGCACCTATTTACTAAAACAAATGATAAAATAAATGTTTTCTTCTTTTTAAATCAAATCTTATACTACTACAATAATTATTCTTTAAAATAAAATGTTTAACAAATAATTTGTCTTGTAGTCAATTTTATTGACACGTATCACAGTACAGTAGGTATAGTACTATAGTATAGTCAGTTAAGATATTATCATCTTACATGAATTACATGTATAAGAATCTAATTTAGAAGGTTCTGAGACACATGAAATGCAAGACCAAGACTTACAATTTTTACAAGAGACTATTTTGTCTAATCTGAAGGGGTAATACGTTTTACAAATTGTGCAGAAAAATTTTCTACACGATTTAGATACAACAATCGCTTTTGTGGTTTTAGTTTTTTTATTTGGACAGAATGATATGTCATTTAAAACGTGTACACGTTTTCGAATAGGTGTTACTTTTGAGTTTCTGTCTTCATTAGTAAATGTCTGAAAAGATTTTAAATCAACTGGGGGATTATTAACCACTTGGACTTGTGTAAGCGGTGACAAATTTTCCAGATTTTCAACAACGTTAGTGTCTTTAGCTGTTTTTATACTTTTACAGTCATCTAAAGGATTTAAAATCATATTCGGTTCGTTAGGAACAACTTGAACGGACATATTATTGGCTAGATTAGTGGTGTTTGATGTAGTAAATTTATTATCTATTGTTTCAATGATAATATTTTCATTATAACTTGTACAAGCTCTTTTGAGAATTTCAACGTTATTAAAAGAGGTGTTAGAAATATCAATATCTATGTCGGCAAGATCGATATTTTCAAGTATAGGCAAATTAATTTCAATATTTTCGTTAGTAATTGGTGACTCGTGATCGGAATTAATTTCACATTTCCAAGTATCATCATGAGAAATGTTTGTGGGTATCGGTTCGATGGTGATGCTAGCATCGTGTCGTCTAGAGCAGTGCAATTCAATTAAACCCGAGCTTATGGGGATAAGATCCTTTGTTGCTTCTATTTTGATGTCAAACGTAGAATCGAAAGGAGCCTCGTCATTTTGAACTATGTCAGTACCATATGGTTCAATGATATCCAGGTCGTGTTCATGTTCAGACTTATGGAACTCAGTTTTGACAAAATGGCTCTCTGATACTGTAAAATGGTTTGACTTTATTTTTGGAATATCAAATACGTGTTGTTGTGGGTCTACACAGGCACATTGGCCACGTAGATTACCGCAAAAGCAACTCAAGTGCCTGTAAAGTATTTTGTTTCCCCTTTTTTAGTTACAATTTGGTGGATTTGCATTGTTCCTGGGATAGCTTTGAGATTATCTTTAGTTAGAGATTTCATGTTGATAATATCTGATTCAGGAATATAAAAACACTTGACTGATTTCATAGAAATTTCTAAGTTCTGAACGGCATCTGACGCATCAACGATATCGTGACCATATAACACACGTCTGTCAAGGGTGCGTTTGATCGAACCACCTATTCCGTCTGCTATCCCCTTGCCATGACCGCTTTCGGAGAAATTCCAAGTAGCATAGTCGAAATTTAATTTATTGGTAAAATAATTAAGCAGATAAAAGTTTTTTTTCTGCCGGTACTGCGATGAAGGCCCATCCGAAAAAAAATGTACTACACGTAAATTGCAAAATATTGTCCTTGCTAATTTTAAAACTGGGATAAGATGTGCCCATATGGCACTTGGTTCGTGACAATTGTCATCACTTACCGTAGTAAATGATTGACACTTGTTTTTCCCGAAAACCATCCCAGTGTGCAATGTGATAGAGCTTTTGGAACCACCAAAATGCATGGATTGGATTTCTTGGGCCAATTTACAGTCAAAATTCTCTGAAAAGTCGCACAGTATTGCAATTTCTCCGTCTTCTAAATTATTAATGCAATTCCGGTATTGCCTTTGTTGTTCTTTCATATTATAATAGTGTTTTTTGAAGGACTGGAATTGACTCTCAAATCGTGTTATTAACTCTGCCGTTGTGCCACTTTTCAGTTCTTTTTTGGTGATTTTTGTTGTCTGCTCTATACCCGATTTTATATATGATGATTTGTTGACTCTTTCCCATTGCCACCAAGACACACTATTATCGGACTCATTGTCCTTAAATTCTATTTTTGAATTTTTACATTTATTGCAAATATTATACATACAATTGAATGAATTTTCGTTACACGTAAGCATTGATATTAATTCTTTTACAGATTTATATGACATGATTGACCTTTTTCTCAGAGCATCAAAAAGAAATTGGAAGTTACTATGCTTGATGCATAGACAGGTTTCTCGAATTCTAGCTGTAGGTGTCAATATATAGTAAGGTTTATATTTATAAAATGTCGTAAATTCATATTTACCACCCTCTGCTTTGTAAATATTAAACAAATTGTGTAGTGTATCGGTTAAATACCTTATTTGATTTTTTTGACCATTTCTAGACTTGCATTCTTTCTTGCCCGCCGTGCAGCGACTAATGTCATCACGTTCGTAAAATAACTTCATTTCTTCACTAATCGTCTTACTTAAATATTTTTTCTTATTGCTGAATCTTATTCCACTTTTAAGGCCTAAACATTTTGCTATTATTTTAGATCCTTTCTTTTCTTTTGCTGCTTTAGTAGTACCAATAGATCGTAATAATTTCTTCTCTTGTAATGTTTGACACTGCTTGTATTTTTCTTTGAGAGACATTTCCAAAATTTCTTGACGAGCTTGTATTTTTATGTTGTTATCCTGTAACCTTTTTTTTTCTTTCTCATGTTTAAATTTCATTCTGTATATCTGCTTCCTCAGTCGCTCCACTGTAGTTCTGAGCATTTCTACTGTTTTTAAAGTTTTTGTGTAATTGTCCTTAATTTTTTTGTACTTGATCTTAAATGAATTAGCTTTTGGTTTATTATCTGTTTTTAGCTTTGGTTGTTCCTGCTTTTTCTGATCACGGTTAATTTTTTGCTTCTTTTTCTGTTCTCTCCACAGTTTCCTTTTCTTAATCTTGTCCTCTTCACTAAGCTGTGATATTCTTTTTTGGTTTTTCTTTAAACGCTCTAGTTGTTTTCTTCTCTGAGCTTCATACTTTACGGGATCGTTTTTTAATTTATCCCTATAACGTTTTGCTCTTTCGGCCGGAGTAAGAGCCATGACATCTGATCTGAAAATACAAGTTTTTTTTATTACCTACGTGATACTATAGAAAATAAATATACTTTATACTATGTATTTAAATACACAATCATTATATATGCACTTTAAGTCAGTAAAAGGCTTGATTGTAAGCGGTTATAGGCCAAGCGATACCCAGACTTTGCAAGCACTTCACCCAGCCTACTACTTACTTACAAATTATTGACCTGTTCCCTTTTTCCAAAGCAATGGCTCACACAAACAAATGCAATTTCTCAACAAAAACAACACTCTGCAAAACCTTAATACTTTGATGATCCCCATGAATGAATGGCTCGCACGCCGGTTTCATGGTGTCGCTGTCTCTGAGGTCTCGGGTTCGATTTCCCCGGCCGGGCTAATGTAGAAAAAGAACTTTTCTATATTGTCTCGGTTCTGGGTGTTTATGGTTCCTTCGTTATTTTCGCTTTCCCTAATAGTTCAAGTTCATAAGCTATAGCTTGGTTTTGGAACAATGATGTGATCTTATAAGTATTTATATTTATTTATTTAACCTCCCGGGTAACTTTATATCTATCTTATCAACACACACCAAACAAACAAACTTACACAAACTACAAATTTAAAGTAATAAAGACATAACCTTATTTGTATTTTGCGTAGTCGGGTAAAGTACGATGTACACAATGCCTTACATTTCCATAACGTCACTATTTTTTTCCGCTAATAAGTCACGTTACGATGTGGATGTTACGCTAACTGCCTCATGCAACCATGTATTGATTTTTTACCGTTTTGTTTCGATTAGATTGTGATTCAATTAATTATTCATCTAACAATTAAACAACAATTAACGTACTATAAATGATCACGCACAATTGTGATGACCACATCTACTGTGTTCCACAGTTTATTGAAACGAAGGTTTCCCATGCAAAAATTAAGTAAATTAAACTAATCCTACCTTACTAAAATAGTGTCCGTAATCCAGGGGGGCTGACGTTGTCTCGCCGGCGCGCGCGCGCCCTGGCAAAACGATCTCCACACAACCCCCGATGGGATACTCTTACAGCTAACACTCTTATACTACACAATGCCCTAATAGGCCGCTAAAACTTTCCCGGCGCTTTTCAAAGCGAACACACACGGGTTACACGTCCGTACCCCGACCGGAGCCCTAGTAGGTGCAAAACGAATCTCGGTCCCAAAATGGGTAGGTAACTTGCGCGGCACGTCGCTACAGAAACACACGAACTTGTCTCGCGGCTGCTTACGGCCAACTGGTGTTGCGCGGACGGCGCTTGGCGCCGAACCCACGAATCAACGTGAATGAATGAATCACGCGCGGCGTGAACATCCCCCCGTCCCGGACAGTAGCAAACTGTCCGCCAACTCAATCTAAGGGCAGGCGAGAGAGGGTAGCGATCGCTCGCTTCAAAACAGAGTCCCCCACCAGGACCTCGGCAAACCTGGGCACACCATCCGACCCCGGATGAAGCTGAACAATGCGTCCTAAACGCCAGCGGAGGGGCGGCAGGTTTGGATCCTTTACCAACACGAGGTCTCCAGTCTTGGGTGGGGTCGTCCTATCCGACCACTTAACGCGTTGCTGCAAAATGTGCAAATACTCCAGATGCCAACGGCGCCAAAAACTCTGCGTAAGCTGCTGGAGCAATTCAAATCGCGAGAGCCGTCCGGAGGGCACTTCGGAATAAGGATATTCCGGCAAGGCGTTAAGCGGTCTGCCAATCAAAAAATGGCCCGGCGTAAGGGCCTCTAAATCATTCGCGTCCGAAGACAACGGACACAACGGACGCGAGTTGAGGACCGCCTCAACCTTACAAAATACGGTCGCGAGTTCCTCAAACGTGAGGACCGTCTCCCCAATAACGCGACGAAGGTGAGTTTTAGCGGCCTTTACAGTTGCTTCAAAAATCCCTCCCCAGTGGGGGCAGGATGGCGGGGAGTACTGCCATCGTACCCCTCTGCGAGAGAGTGTGGATCCGATCTCAAAATTATTCCTATCCAAAAATTCACAAACTTCCTTTAAATACCTATCGGTGCCCTTGAAATTGGTTCCACAATCGGACCTTATTAACGACGGCATTCCGCGGCGAGACACAAAACGATTCAACGTGGCTACAAAGGCTTCTGTGGTGAGGGCACTAACCACCTCCAGGTGGACCGCTTTAGTGGCCAAACAAACAAATACACACAAGTAAGCCTTTTCCGTTCTAGCATTACGAAGCCGCGATGTCTTAACGGTAAATGGCCCCGCAAAATCCGTTCCAACTCCTGAGAAGGGCATCGATTCGTTCACTCGATCGGCAGGCAAATCACCCATCTGGGGCTGCATCGTATCGGCGCGCAAACGATAACACGGGAGACAACGAAAAATAACGGATCGGATTATTCTCCGCGCTGACAAAATCCAGAACTCTCGTTGGAGGAGCGCGGTCAAAGCATTACAACCGGCATGAGCATTCTTTACATGTCGGTCTGTAATCAACAGTCTAACTAACGGTCCATCCTTGGGGAGCAACAAAGGGTGGCGTGATCCGTACGGCAGGTTGGCATGTCTGAGCCTACCTCCGACACGCAGCAATCCGGTACTGTCCAAGAAGGGATTCAACCGCACCAAGGGTCCCTTCAACTTGGGCTTACTTGAGCGCAGGGCTTTCAGCTCCGGTTCAAACTCTCGCTGTTGCGTCACTCGCAACCAATGCAACAGAGCGTCTTGCCGCTCTTGTGGGGCGAGGACCGGAGACAACGATTTCTCCTGAGGCTGGCGACAATTTCGCACAAAGCGCCTCATCCAAGCAGTCACGCCGAGCAACTTATCAAGAGAACTGTAGCGGTCTAACAAAAACTCCATCTGCGGAGCAGCCACCGTCTCCACGGCGTGAACACGCATGCCTAGGTCTGGGACTCTGGCCACAGCCGGGGTGGCAGGCCATGAGCGCTCAGGCCGTAACAACCATGATGGACTCCACCATAGGTGGTGGTCCACTAACTCAGGCGCCTCGCAGCCGCGGGAGGCACAATCTGCGGGGTTCAATTCGCCCGGTACGTGGCGCCAAATCAACGGGGCCTTTGAAGTCTGAATTTGTGAGACCCGGTTGGCCACAAAAACCTCAAGGGTGTGGACTGAACTCTTCAGCCAACAAAGGACGACCTGGCTGTCAGACCACGCAAATATCGACCCCAAGTCGACACCGGTTCCCAAGGTGTCGGCAACATGATTGAGTAGCCGTACTAAGAGAGTGGCGCCGGACAACTCCAACTTCGGAATGGTTAGCCTAGTCCGAAGGGGGGCGACCTTACTCTTGGCCGTAACTAAGTGTACGGCGACAACGCCTGCTGCATCCACCGTTCGGATGTAAACGGCTGCCGCGTATCCGCTTTCGGACGCGTCACAAAAGCCGTGCAGGGAGGCTTTAAACTTTCCCGAAGGCAGCATTTGCCTCGGTATACAAACCCGATTGACGTCGGGTAGGGATGACACGAACCTCACCCACTCTCGTAGGAGGCTACCAGAGAGGGGCTCATCCCATGACAATTCCGCAGCCCAGAGCTCCTGTAGGAAGCACTTCATCGAAAACACTACAGGGCTGAGCCAACCGTTCGGATCAAAGGTACGGGCTACAGTGGACAGCACCGTGCGTTTAGTCCAGACCTTTGGGTCTGGCAGTTCCAATCTATATGTGAACAAATCCGGGACTGGTCGATACTGGACTCCCAAAACAGACAGCATGTCTGGAGTCTCCGGATTTTCAAAGAGGAGCGGCTCTTGCTGGTGGTCCTTAGGCAAATCTGCCAATAGGTCCGGTGAGTTAGACAGCCACTTCCGCAACTCATAGCCACCAGCCCTCAAGAGCGCAATCAGCTCATCACGTAAGACGAGAGCCTCATCTAAGCTCGAGGCCCCCGTGCAGATATCGTCGACAAATAAGGCCCCCCCCTCAATAAGAGCAGATGCCCGGGGATAGCGTAGCCGTTCGCGCTCTGCGAGCTCCAAAAGCGAACGGATCGCCACAAAGGGGCTCGACCGCAAACCATAAGTGTTGGTGTTCAGCTCGTAAGCCAACATCGGATCCTGGGGATCCTCACGCCAAAGGATGAGCTGGTATCGTCTATCCTCCGGGTGAATCACGGTCTGTCTGAACATCATGCGGATATCGGCCACAAAGACGACAGCGTGCCGGCGGAAGTTGGTCAAAACATCACAGACATCGTGATGCAACTTCGGCCCCGCATGCAGACACTGATTCAACGACACTCCGGTTGACGTGGGCGCTGAACCATCAAAGACCACGCGGATCTTCCCATTGGAAGTCTTCAAAACAGCGTGGTGTGGCAGGAAGTAATGTTCCACATTACGCCAGTCCAACTGCGAGATGGACATGTGCCCAAGGTCCAAATACTCCCGCATGAAGTCTATATACTTCTCCTTGAATGCGGGATCCCTGGCCATCCTACGCTCCATGGACAACAATCTCTTCTCGGCCATCGGCCGGGAGCTCCCTAAAGGAGGGCGAACCGCCAAGAAGGGCAAGCGGGTAATCAAGCGACCCGAGAGGAGGCGCCCAGTGTTGTTCTGGTAGAACAATTCGCACTCCTCCGCTAACGGATCCAACCGCTTGGCAGTGGGGGGTTCCTCCACCTCCCAAAACTTTTGGAGAACGTCGGACAAAGTAGAACCGACAATGGTCTGGCGGTCTACCGACGGGGTCTCTGGTGTCTGTGGTACCTTTCCCATCACCACATGACCCAGCGACGAGGACAAGGCGACAAGATCGGCTGTCTGCAAAACTCGCTTGCTTCCACACAGTACACGACCGAGGACATCCGCACCAATCAACAAGTGTATTGGGCCCGGTCGGTGGAAGGAAGGATCAGCCAAAGCCAGTCCAGACGTCAGCTCAATCGTGGATGGCGGCACTCGCACTTGCGGGAGTGGTCCAACCACCTTATCAAAAACTATCGCCGAAGCACCGATCTTCGGCCTTGGCGTGAAGTGGGGGGAGAAGGAGAACTCAACTCGACCAATCGGATCAGGGATCCGCGAGTCTCCCACCCCCCGTACCGCTTCGTGATGCGGCACAAGCAAAAGACCCAGCTGTCGGACAAGCCACCTGGACATTATGCACCCCTGGGCACCTGAGTCCAAAAGGGCACGCACCGTTACAACATTGCCCTTAGGTCCCCAAACATTCACGGAGGCTGTTGGCAACAGCACAAGCTCCGGAGGGGTGGTTGGGTCCGACAGGGGCGCCATTAAAAATTTTGGGGGGGTACTTGTCCCCCTCGCGCCTGAGTCGGCGCGCCAAATGTGGGACGCTCGTACCGGGCGAGCGGGTCCCAATCGGGTACATACTGGCCCCGACCAACAGCACTCCTAGGTGCAGGGTAATACCCGTGTGGGGCGTGCCTCGGTACATAGTACCCCAATCGAGGCCTCTCCATTAGGGGGGGGGAGTAGCAAATAGGGCCCGTGCCCATCGCCACCGTGGCGTACTCTTGGGGTACCCCCCTACCCCCGCCCGTGGCGGGGGCGTCTCTCCTATAGTTCCCCCTCTCCGGGGGGGACTGAACGGGGGGGCTAAGCCCCGCCGAATCTCTAGGGGACCGGTTCCGGGCTGCCGGGCCCCCGCCCGTGCGCGAGGAATTCGAACCCCGGTCGCTCCCAGCGTCCTTGCGGTCCAAACAAAGGAGGGGGTGATGCCTCCCTCCGCAAAGACGACAATCCTCGGTCTGGGGACACGCCGACTGCATGTGTCCCCCCAAACACCTATAGCACCATTGGCGCTGTCTAGCAACGGCCCTCCGTCCCTCTGGGCGGAGGCCTCTAAATTTGGCACATTCGTGCACCATGTGCCTATCTCCCCTGCAATACCTGCACCGCTCACTCGGTGCGGGGGGAGGGGACTGCTGGAAGGCAGCATAGCGATTGGTCGGGCGACGGGGCTGTTCCCTCGCCGCCACCATACGACCAACACCTGGAACCGGGGCGGGCTCCAGGTGGTCCGTCACCCTACATTCGTCCTCCAAAAAACGAAGGAGGTCCGCGAAGGGCGGGAGATACGAGGCGCTGTCGCCTCCGTACCTCTGCTCGAAACGCCCCTTCATTTCAGCGGGCAATTTGGCGAGGACTATGTGCAGCAGTATAAAGGACCACTGATCCACCGGCAGGTCCAATCGCCTTAGGGAGTTGACCGCTGACAGTAGCGGGTTCAGCAACTCCCTCCGTAACAGGTGTACCCGCGTGATTCGCGGGAGGGCCAAAATCGTGGCCACGTGGGTGTCCGCCAGTAACCGGACATTCTGGTACCTGCTAACCAGAAGCTGGCGAGCCACCTGGTAGTTGTCGTCGCTGATGAGCAGGTGCTGGATCACCGCGCTGGCCTCTCCTCGCAGGGAGGAGCGCAAATAGGCCAACTTCTCACTAGGGGATAAGTCCCGTCGTGAATCCACTAGGCTGTCAAACAGGTTAATGAAGCCCATCCAGGCTGACAGATCCCCATTAAAAGTGGGAATCTCCAACGTAGGCAATCGGCCTAGCAACGCCGTCGGGGTAGGTTTGACCTCCCCGCTCAAAACCGGCTCCCCCTTCCGAACAGCCAGGGCCCTCTCAGCCGCCTCCGTGAACTGGTCAGCCAGCTCATAGGCCTGGGCTACATCCTGCTCCAGCTGTTCCGACACGGCCTCATCAGCTGGGGGGTTCTGCAAATAATACGCGCGACACTCCATGGCGTGGCGCTCCAGGTCTTGCAGGCGAGCTGCCAGCCCGCCATACCGAGCTAGCAACGCGCCTACCCGGTCGGCTCGGTCTATTAATGTGACCGCACAAGCAAGCCAACGCAAAACTCCTTGGATGCCAGCCCTGGATACGGCGGTCGGATTCGTAGGAGCCATTTATAATCCGTTTTATAAACAAAGCAAACAAAGAAATATAAAAGTGGTAAACATCAACAAAAAAAACAATAGAAATAGGTCGCGTCACGATAATATAAAACACAAGTAATCTGTGCCGGCCGGCGCCTGGTCAATATTGGCCGCCCCGGGTTTGAGTGAACGTTGACAGCTATATGCGTGGTCAGAATTGGCCCCAACGGGGTTCAAGGGTTAAAATTCGGACGACATACACGGACCCTACTAGTTTCATAAATTATTAGCAACTTACCAATTTCAAGGGCTAACAATATAACGGTATAAACAAAACGTATAGGATTAACGGTATGGCATACCTCGCAAATCAACTACTAAACCGTTATCAACAAACGAAAACAAAACTATTTTTAATAATAATACTCGTAATTTAATACTACTAATAATTAAAACTAGTTCCACTTTTTTAACTAGGCAAGCGGACTCGGAACAAACACTAGTATGTGGTACTAATAAACAACACTTTCGAACGAAACTACCTATTCGTCAAATAAATCCCGACAAACAAAAAAAAATATACACATCTAGGCGAGTAAACTCGTATCAAATCACTAGTATGTGATACTAATAAACACACTTTCGAACGAACTATTCGTCAAATAAATCCGGACACACAAAAAAAAATATACACATCTAGGCGAGTAAACTCGTATCAAAACACTAGTATGTGACAACAATTATATAAGTGTCTATCTATTATCGGATCCACCAAGTGAGAAACATTCGCTTCGAGAATTTACTAGAACAATTTCTTAGTACTTCAAATCGTCTCGGGATCTTCAAATACCCTCGAGATTTCAACAAAAAAAAATAATTTTTAGGTACGCTTTTTAGGTACGCTTTTTATTTTTACTATGAAATTTTATGTAGTTAATTTTAATATGAAAATTAATTATATCAACTAAGCTCTGCTACCAAAAATATGATCACGCACAATTGTGATGACCACATCTACTGTGTTCCACAGTTTATTGAAACGAAGGTTTCCCATGCAAAAATTAAGTAAATTAAACTAATCCTACCTTACTAAAATAGTGTCCGTAATCCAGGGGGGCTGACGTTGTCTCGCCGGCGCGCGCGCGCCCTGGCAAAACGATCTCCACACAACCCCCGATGGGATACTCTTACAGCTAACACTCTTATACTACACAATGCCCTAATAGGCCGCTAAAACTTTCCCGGCGCTTTTCAAAGCGAACACACACGGGTTACACGTCCGTACCCCGACCGGAGCCCTAGTAGGTGCAAAACGAATCTCGGTCCCAAAATGGGTAGGTAACTTGCGCGGCACGTCGCTACAGAAACACACGAACTTGTCTCGCGGCTGCTTACGGCCAACTGGTGTTGCGCGGACGGCGCTTGGCGCCGAACCCACGAATCAACGTGAATGAATGAATCACGCGCGGCGTGAACAATAAATATAATACAAAATACTTACATTTGAGAAAAAACTTCGTCGCTATTGCGGATAACAATTTTTTCACTACGCTGAAAACAAACCTGTCGTCACGCGTTCAACGCCTTACTAAACAGACACACAGACACATAAAAGATGGCGGCTTCCGAATGCAGATAATGTTGCCAGGATTAGAAGAACCGGTTTTAGTAGTTTTTTGTCACAATTTATATTTTTAAACCACCGTTTTATTGTCGTGACTATGTAGGATTTTCCACCATATGAGATTTTCATGGACAGGTTATAATTAATGATTTTTTATTATTTTTCCTAGAAACTTTGCTAAGAAATAGCAATTTCTAATAAAAACAATAATAATTTATTTGAATAACCATTAAAGTTTATTAGGTGTACACTATATCGACAAGTTTAAATCATTCAAAGTTGATTGGTATAGCTAGGGACATAGCAAATTTGCATAGTTTAAAATTTGAAAATTAAAGTTTTGTTAAAAAAGGTAAACTAAACGTAGTGTTTTAACCCATTTACATTTAAAAAAACATATGTACTAATGTCAGAAATAAAAGAATTGCGCTAAAGGTCACCAAAAAGGAAAGCATTGCTTTTCGAAGGTAGTGGACAACCATTTTCACCCGTGTGCAACATTTCGCGAAAATACCCACGTGGCATGAATCAGTGCGCACGTCCGGCGCGGTCGAGCTCCATCCAAGAATAGAATGAATGATAGCTTTTCACCAGATTAACACTCACTGTCTCACTGACAGACGTCAACTGATACTGACAGATCGCATAGATACGCTACCACAGACTACTCACTCGAACTACTGACTCAAGGAAAGTTCGTTAACAGCCACAACAGATGGCGTTACTAATCTTATTAGATTATTAACTTCAACACCTTACCAAACCACCGAAAGGTGGCGCTGCTTGTATTACTCACGGAATAGCTCCAATAACTCATAATTAAGTCGATAGATGGTGCGACTAGTCTTTCCAATGAAATATCTCCGACACGGCCATTCTGACAAAGCGCGCGTTCTCGAGCGCAACTGTCAACGAGCCCTTACTGGAGAACACCGACGCAAAAGTTTCCATTACAGGCATGAATTTTCATATCGTAGCACGTGAAGCGCGGAGCTCCTGATACAAAAGCGTAGTTGCACGAAGCACGGAGCTTCCGATAAAAAAACCGTAGCTGCACGAAGCGCGAAGCTTCCAATACAAAACCGTAGCTGCACGAACCGCGAAGCTTCCAATATAAAAGCGTAGTTGCACGAAGCGCGGAGCTTCCGATACAAAACCGTAGCTGCACGAAGCACGAAGCTTCCAATACAAAACCGTAGCTGCACGAAGCGCGAAGCTTCCAATACAAAACCGTAGCTGCACGAAGCGCGAAGCTTCCAATACAAAACCGTAGCTGCACGAAGCGCGAAGCTTCCAATACAAAACCGTAGCTGCACGAACCGCGAAGCTTCCAATATAAAAGCGTAGTTGCACGAAGCGCTGAGCTTCGGAAAAAAAACCGTGGCTGCACGAAGTGCGGAGCTTCCAATACAAAAGCGTAGTTGCACGAAGCGCGGAGCTTCCGAAACAAAACTGTAGCTGCACGAAGCGCGGAGCTTCCAACACAAAAGCGTAGCTGCACAAAGCGCGGAGCTTCCAATGCAATACCGTTACTGCACAAAGCGCGGGGCATTCAATGCAAAAGCGTTACTACACAAAGCGCGGAGCTTTCAATGTAAAAGCGTTGCTGCACAAAGCGCGAAGCTTTCAATGCAAAACCGTTACTACACAAAGCGCAGAGCTTTCAATGTAAAACCATTACTGCACAAATAATGACAAAATGAAAACTGCTCACCAAATTGCGATCATAATTATGATATGCGATGCCAGTAGATCTCTCTCTCTACACCATCACCGCCAGCGCCGGCTACTTGCCATCGCCGCAGAATCGCACATTGCACCACCGCACCGACCGACGCCGATGTCGCGCCAACGAACGGCTCACCATAGGCAGCACCCGCATAGCACCATCACAGGCACCACCATGCAGCGCTTGTATTTCACTGTAATTTGAAATGGGTCATTTGTCATGTTTTGAACTCATGAAGCTAAACCTTCCGTATAGCCACCAACTCTACTTTGGAAACATTGTGATCTTAGTAACTCTGCATTTGACTTTACTCGTGAATCTGAATTTAGCTCTACATTCGACTTTACATTCGACTCTACATGTAACTCTACATGTGACTTTATATTCGGCTCTACATTCGACTCTACATGTGACACTACATGTGGCTTTTCATTCGACTCTAAATGTAACTCTACATTCGACTCTACATCAGACTACATCAGACTCTATATCAGACTCTACATCAGACTCTACATCAGACTCTACATCAGACTCTACATCAGACTCTACATCTGATGACAAGTTAGTGACTCATTAGTCATATTTACAACTAGGCATTTACTTAAGACCTCTCGATCTCTACCATTACGTCATGGGATAGCTAAGATAAGATAGCGCTATTGCACACTCACACAAACAGAAAAATACACGACGTAAAAATTTACAAGGAGCAGTACAAAATATTAGGCGGCCTTATCGCTTAGTGGCGATCACTGCCAGGCAATCTTACTATCTGATAGGTCATGTTATAGGCACCAACTTTATATCAAGAGTTACAATGATGACACTATCTCACAGTATCTGTACCCCGAGTGTAAATTTGTCAATGTGCAAACGTTACTATCGCGTTCAAATTCAAATTCTATTCTAGATCTTATTTCTTTACAACTCACTTACACTTAGCACTCTATACGTTAGTAGAATTAGAAAAATGTTTGCCGCTCAATTTTGATGTAGGTAGTTTACAATAAAATTATAAAACATTATTTGTTCCGTTAGTAACTATTATTACAACGAATTACTCACAAAGAAATAAGATTTACTTTCTTTCGGATTCAAAAAATTAAAAAATATGAGAGTACCTGCGTTTGTCTAGATACAGATAAACCTATCGATGAATAAATCCTAATGTTCCAGCCAGGTTACGCCAGCACATAAAACCTGGTCCAGGTCCAGACTGGTCCAGTCTTGCCGATGAACTTCCTTTCAGCGCACCGCTTATCACCAGGAAAAGATGATTTTCACAAATCTCTTCTTGCAAACGAAATGCCGCTAGTAAAACGGCAGGGCGCCTTTTCTTTCATCACACGTTCGGTAAAAGAAAGATGAAAAACAGAAATGCGGGTATTTCGTTTTCAATCCACTTTTCATCTGTGGCACGGGTTAAATTACAGTACAACAGCTTGAATTCGTTATTCATTAAACGAAACAACAAAACAAGCCAATTCGCTGTTAAGAAAAATCAAAACCAATACAAAACGTCAATCGTTAAGTATTTATTCTGTTTGCCTTGAGCAGACATAATACAAAATCAAATCTTTCTTAATAAAACTGGGGGCTTGACGCCTGCAGTACACGATGGCCGATCATGGTCGGCGACCATGACCAATACATCGTACATTGACACTTTTGAACCAACAAGTTTAAAAAAGTTCTTTCAAAAGTGTCAATGTACGATGTATTGGTCATGGTCGCTGACCATGATCGGCCATCGTGTACTGGGGGCTTGAGAGTTCAGTGGTTCAGTACTCAGAGGCATCTCAGAGGTACCCGTGTATATATATTAGTCTATGCTCAGCAGAGGTGCTTGCGGCAGAATGTTTTTAGTTTGTTTGAGGTTAGAGTTTTTGGCGCCATCTTGGCGGGTTAGGTTAAGTGGATATTTTAATTAATCGCAATTTGTTTCATAGTGGACTTTGTGACTCAAGATAGGTGTAGTTTTGTGCCCCAAGTGTTTACGCAACTGGACGATGTGTGGAATGATTAAAATATGCGCTATCTCGGTAACGTGATGCCGAGTGTTTTATTGTAGTGGTGACTAGTGACTACCTCAGCAAGAATTACCGAGAAGACCGACTCGACATACTTGACGCCAAATACTCCAAGAAGCATTAGAATGTAACACACCTACATTCTAATGAAAACATAAGAAACTATAATAACATACATAATACTCAAGAATTGGCAGTATGGCTTGATGTCTTCGCCTGTCCAAAAAGGACGAACTTTTTTACAATACAATACAATTGTTTGAGGTTATTTTCTCTGATTTTCTCAATGTTTTCTCAATCGATTTGGAGCACATTTGGAGTTTTTGAGTTAATTTCTAGCTGATCAAAATGACGAGATTTGCTCGAGCAAAAGGTTCGAAAGCTTCGAATGAAAAAGCACCTGAAGACGGCACGCCATGGGAAGTGATGAAAGAACAACTTATACAGTCAAAGAAAGAAAATGAAGAGAGTAAATTGCGACAAGAGGTTCGTATTTTATTATTTTGTGAACTCCTAATTTTATTATAAATGTAACAAATATAAATCGGCGCACGAAGAGAATGGGATGGGACCTTGCAAAGGCCCTTGTCAAAGTAAATCGAAAATGACAGTTCTCAACTCAAGTAACGTTAACAAAAAAGTGCTGAATAAATGAAATAATTAATTCTTTATTAATAGGTATTTATATATTAAGTACACTAGACGTTATCCCGCAGATGTGATATTTTTGCGGGATAAAAAGTAGCCTATGTTCCTATCCAAGCTACCAAGTACCTTTTTTTTTTTTTAATTTAATCGGCAATCAGTCGCAAGACTATAAGCTGATGTGTTGAGTGACTAACTGTCTTGAAGGTAAAGAAGCCAGTGCCTCTATAATCCTTTCACAATACATTCTTCCTTTTCAGTCTCTTTGCAGTTAAGGAAGGCTTGAGGAGTTGGGTAGCTAAGGAATTTGGATGCGAGATCAGACGTTTAGCATATTCCTTTCTATGATATATGATTTCTTTCTATATACATTTAGATATTCATGAATCTCGTCGTTTCTAGTGAACCAGGGACTATTTGTTATAGTACGTAGGATGCTATTTTGTACTCGTTGTAGGCACATGATATTGCTTTTGCTGGCAGTACCCCATAGCAGAATGCCATAGGTCCAAATTGGTTTTATAACAGCATTGTATATTATAAGTTTGTTGTCAACAGAAAGAACAGCATTCCTCCCCATTAGCCAGAGAAGATTTCTAAATTTTAAATTTATCTCATCTCTCTTCTTTTTAATATGGTTTTTTCAGGTGAGCCTTCGGTCAAGATGAAAACCTAAATATTTTACACAATCTGTTTCGGGTAGGTAGTCAAAGCCAAGTTTGACAGGTGGACAATTTTCTTTTCTCATTGTAAAAGTGATATGGTTCGACTTTTGGGCACTTGCTCGGATGCGCCACTTTTGTAGCCATGCTGCCGTCTCATCTAGCAGGCGTTGAAGTTTGTTGCTAGCCTCGACTGGAGATTTGTCGCTAGAGAGATATGCTACATCGTCGGCATATGTCGCAACGGTCACATTCTCGGATGTTGGGAGGTCTGATGTAAAAACGTTGTACAGTACCGGGCAGAGGATCGAGCCCTGAGGTACGCCTGCCTCAATTTTGTGAAGAGTAGATCTTGCATCTCCCTGTTTAACCTGGAATCGTCGTTCTGATAAGTAAGACTTTATTATTAGGTAAAGAGAGTGTGGAAGTATTTCTTTCACTTTGCATAATAACCCCTTATGCCAAACTCGGTCAAAAGCCTGTTGTACGTACCAAGTACCTGTGTCCCAAATTTCAGCCAAATAAATCCGTTCAGCCGTTTTGGCGTAATTGAGTAACAAACATCCAAACATCTAAACTTTCACATTGTACAAAGTACAATAGTACAAACATCCAAACATCTAAACTTTCACATTTATGATATTAGTAGAATAGGATAATTTCTGTGATCTATCATAGGGTTATGAAAATACATAGAAATGTTACATAGTTGTAATCTTCTTCTATCTTCTTTAAAAATAAAAACTAATGTTTTCTTTTCCCATACAAACCAGTTGTCAAACATTTGACGGAAATAGATTGTCCGTCTTTCACATCAGACAAATCAACATGATTTTTGGTATGTGGATAGTTTGGGAGCTTTTGAGTGATGTAGGTTACATTGTATCCCGGAAAATATTAGATTCCTGCCAGATAACATTGTGTAGTCCACGCTGTCGAAACCGCCGGCGGAAGGCTAGTTGATTCAAAGAATGTTCTTCGTTTTTGATCGAAATATCTATTAACAGTCAGAACTATTTGGCGTGATTGACTTTTCAAAGTATTGCCCCTTTTCCCACTAATTATTAATTAATTACTAAAATAGTTTCGCAATAACATTTACATATCTCATTCAAAATAAAACTTAAGTAGAAATTCACTTGCACAGAAAATATAACTATCTTATGCGAGCTTCAACTCAAGTTTGCCGACGCTACGGCCGACCGACGAAAAGTTCGCGTCTCAGTTCCAAAAGGTTGCATCCCATTCTTGTCGCGCGCGGATTTTAATTCACAGAAAAATTTACAGCGTTGTATAAGTTCATTTTTCCTAAAACGACAATGTAAATGTGCACTATCTATCTTGAAATTTGTCAATCCGATTAGTCAACTATATAAAAGACTTGATTGTTTAAACTTTAAACATGAAGTAAACAAGGTTTCAAATTGATTCAAAAATGATTATATTTTTTCATTTTTATTATCCAAATGAAAGTTTCAGGATTAAAAGATTATAATAGCTATTTATTACGTTTTAGGCAGAAAAGCAAAGAATGCAGAATTACCAAAGTTTTCTTAATGAACAGAAGACACAGAAAAGAAAAGCTACATGGTGTGAGTTCCCTGAGACTGCCTCTAAAACTGTGAATCAACCAGCAAAGAAGAAAAAGAATAAAAAAGACTTGAATCTTACAGCAGATAACTTAAGTAGTAATAGTACTGATAAAATCATTGAAAACAGATCAGAAATTAAACAGAACATAAAGAAAAACAAGAATAAAAAAGAGTTGACTCATACTGCAGATCAATTAAATAGTAAAAGTGCTGAAAATATTATTGAAAACTCATCAGAAATTAAACAGAAGAAAAAGAAAAATAAGAATAAAAAAGAATTGACTCATACTGCAGATCAATTAAATAGTAAAAGTGCTGAAAATATTATTGAAAACTCATCAGAAATTAAACAGAAGAAAAAGAAAAATAAGAAAAAAAAAGAGTTAACCCATATTGAAGATGAATTACGTAAAAATAGCGCTGAGAATATCATTGAAACCACATCAAAAATTAAAAAGAAGAAAAAGACAAACAGGAATACAACTAAGACAGATTCATTGCAAGATGGTGGTCCTTCTAATTCTGATGAACAAAATGACTCTAAAGAATTTAATAAAATGAAAAAACATAATCAATCAAAAGGAGAAATGGAATCTAATATAAAAAAATTTAATGATATTGATGACAACAAAAATAATGCAAGTAAAGGCAACCAGATAAGCAAAACACCTACAAAAAGCCAGAAAAATAATAAAAAGTTATTTGATGGCAAACCTGTTCGTCGAAAAGAGATCAATGATAATAGTTTCCAATTAATCATAAATGGTAAAGAAGTAGAACTAATTAGATATGATGGTTTTCCAATAATGAAGAAGGATGCTGAACGCTTAGAGGAACTAAAAAACAACATGATCAAAAAAGGAATACCTAAAAGTGAAGTACAACGAACAATGAAATTGGAAAGAAGGCGTGCAGAAAAAGCATTCGCTAGGCTTAGGAGAGAAGTGTGTTACAACTGTAGAAAAGGTGGACATAATCTGTCTGATTGTCCAGATTTGAAATCTAAAATACCAGGTGTTGATACTGCCGACGGGGTTTGCTTCAAGTGTGGCTCAACTGAACATAGGCAATTTGAATGTAAAGTGCAGAAAAATATGGACTTCAAATTTGCTACTTGCTTTTTTTGTAAACAGGCAGTATGTACCTTTCTTCATACTCAATCATACTTTAAGCTGTTTTAGGCCAGAATTTATGTCTAATATTTGTGTTGATATTCCAGGGTCACATAGCCAGGCAATGTCCAGATAATCCAAAAGGGTTATACCCTAACGGTGGCAGCTGCAAGTTGTGCGGGGATGTTACACATTTAAGGAAAGATTGCCCTTCAGTAAGTTTCTTTTTCGCATTTACATATAAAAGTCCACTCCATATTTGTAGTAAGTACCTACTAGTGCACATAACAATCTCTTTCTGTGCGCCACAATGTAGTTAAGGCCTACTTGCGCCTAACGGGGTTAACACTTTTAACTCAGAGTTAGATGCTATTTTGGAATTAAATTCTAATTATGCCTTGCACCACCAAGAGTTAAAGGTTAGCCTTGAGTTAAATATTAAAAATTTTAACTCACTTATCTGGGAGAGATAGGGCTCAAACGCATGGAAGCTTAACTTCATCGGCCGATTAAAAAATCAGTCAGTTACAACATAGGCATTACCATAAGAATAAGTTACTTATTTCTATGACATTAGGTACGTTGACAATTCTTATGGCATTACGTTGACACGCGCGCATGATAGCTTACTAAATCGGCCGATTTAAATATAAAAACTGACCGATTTTTTCATCGGCCGATCAAGTCGAGCTTCCATGCGCGCCTAGGCTAAAGTAAACTAACTCTGGGTTAAAATTTCGCTACTTGACCCTTTTTTATATATGTCCTAAACAAAATTCAAAATTCAAAAAAGTTTATTCAATTTAGGTTTGTTTAACAACACCTATGAACGTCAATGAAGCTACGCCATTGGTTCGCAAATCCTACGGCAGGAGACCTTGTAGCGAGAAGAACCGGCAAGAAACTCGCCAAGGGCTATGTTTTTCTCCCTCCTGTAGCCCGATTCTCGTAATAAAAACCGCGACGATATCGTAGCGATTTAGTCGTTGAAACCATTTTCGTATTCACAACTGTCGATAGAACTTGAGCGGCAGCGATTCTATCGAAGTGTCGTCGAAGTGTATTCTGGTACATTAATCGTCCTTCAATCGTTTCAAAACGATAACTCGAAGGTATTCGACTATTTAGATGACCTTTGTTTCGATCGGATTTCAACGACTAAACATCAAAATAAGCGATCCAAGTGTCGTTGGACAAAAGTTCAATTAGCTGGACCTTTTGTATGTGAAAAATAAACTTGGGCTAGCATATTTGTTATTATTTATTTTTTATTTTACTTAATAAACTTTTGTACATAATACATAGGTAATGTAATATACAAGGCGGACTTAATACTAAAAGTATTCTCTGCCAGTCAACCGTTGGGAAACAGAAAACAATTAAAGCGGTACAAATAATTTATTATTTATTATTTATTATTTATTATTTATTATTTATTATTTATTATTTATTATTTATTATTTATTATTTATTATTTATTATTTATTATTTATTATTTATTATTTATTATTTATTATTTATTATTTATTATTTATTATTTATTATTTATTATTTATTATTTATTATTTATTATTTATTATTTATTATTTATTATTTATTATTTATTACCTATTTATTATTTATGTAAGAACGAAGACGGGCTCTTATTAGGGTACCGAACCAAAATGGTAAAAGGAAACCCTTATGGTGAGACTTTGTCTGTCTGTCACAAATGGACATCTCGAGATTCTCGAGAACTAATAATGCTATCAACTTGAAATTTGCAATAGCTTTAGATGACGTTGCGTTTGCCAAACTATTTTGCAAATAACAGAGAATTAAAAATACTTATTTATATATTTTTTTGCAACAGAGACTGAAAGGGGATCTTAAAAAATCGAAGTGGGGCTACTAGGGCATAAATGGGGTATCATATGAAAGAGCGCTGCTTGCACATTCTGAAACATGTTCTTTTTTTTTCCTAAACCACATAGTTTTCGACTTTTGATGAAAAATGTACAAAAAATACCTCTCGATTGAAAAGTCGCTGAGTTTCGATCCTATTGAGTTGAAGTCCTATCGAAACTCGTCCAAGCAACACGAGAATACCGATTTTGGATAGGACTTCGATCGAACGACTTCTGAACTACAACGATATTTAGATTGTTTGTATTTACGAGAATCGGGCTACTGTTTTAACTTATACAGAGTCGTCAAATTTGAAAAATGACCTTCACATAATAGTAAGGTTACTTTCCATCACAATACAGAATACCGCTTAAATGAATAATTGTCGGGTTACTTTGATTACTTTTTTCGTATACTTTTAGAAATTACCCTGGTGCAGAGACTCTGACTGACTTCTAAGGGTCATAGTGATTTTATTCAGTTAATAAGGATAGTAGCTAATTATAAATAAATTATTTTATTAAATAAAATGTAACAGTTTTAATATATATATATTTTTTTTATTTGAGCCAAAGTTGATCTTTGGAGATGGTTACTTTGTCTTGCAGATTTTTTTTGATACAAAACCTATACTGAACGCGGCATAGAGCCAAAGTATGACGTTAAAATGAAAGAGTTAACAATAATAAACGTTTTGACATATGAAATACTTTAATTTTTTTAGAAAAAAATTAAAAAATGTACTTTTAAACAACCTTTGTAATGAACTTTAACAAAACCTAAAAACAAAAGTTTTTCTTATTATTAAATTGCTAAGATTTAGTATCTAAAGTATGCAGACAAAATATTAAATATTTATAATGTAATCTTACAGCTTCTAATCAGTCTTAATACTTACTGAAAATCATCTTAGGTTAGTTTAAAATACCTGCGTCTTAAAACCAAATTCAGAGTGCAGTTTCCTAAGCAACAAACGAGCTCTCTTCTTGTTCTGTGAATATTGTTGGACGACCCGGTTTATTTTCAAACTTATCTTTTAATTTGTTCATAATTTTGCTCCATTAATGATATATTTTACTGCAGCTTCCCGCTGAGGGCTTAGACCTCACGACTTTATGTTACTTTCATGCATTCTTGTAGTTCTGCGTCTGAGTGTATACCTAATCGACATACCGGCGACTGCCTGGCTTGCGGCGATACGTTGATGGCATTGATTGAAACGTAATAAATTCGATTATACAATATGTATATTGGCTAAAATTTAGGAGCCAATGTACGCTTATTAACTAAAAATTTTGTATCTATACTCGTGAAAAAGCAATTGTTTGTACTATCTTTCTACTCCATAACATATTTCTGACTCGATTGGATGTAATATTAAACGAAACTCATCTTAAAATTTCCGTTTCACTAGAAAGTTTGCAGACGTAAATAAAGTACATGCTCACATGCAGAAATCCGAAAGGCAAATGGCGGCTTTAAACTAAACAAACAATCACGCAAACTATTCAAAATTAGCGCCAGCAATGCGATCTAATAAAACCCCCTTGAAATATATCGAATACTGCTTTCGCTGCAAAGTGGCCGGAAGTTTAATCTTTTTTTTTATTTAGGCCAAAGTTACCCTCCAGAGTTAAAGTAACCCGACCTTACGGTATTTAAAAAAATCGCTTTCAAAACCGGCAAATACGCTGTCCACCATGTTGCTCGATAGATCATCGGTGCTCACGTCATACTAAATGTAAACAAACACTTGACAGTTACTCAACAATTTTTTTTGTTCCGGTAGTCAAAACTGGAATTAACGTGTTTTGTTTTTAATGTCATTTTGCTATCAAGCTGCTGTCCAACCATAGCGCCGCTGTCATTGGACCAGAAAAGATTGTCGATCTGTACTTACAAATGATGGATGACAACTATGTCAGTAGAGTCCGCGCCACATAACTTGGCATTTATCAGAGGGCGCTGATCGTAGTGGTCGGTCGAAAAAATGAGCCTTATTACCATGTCTTTATTTTAGTTCCAGATCTTGACACGTGCCAAGTTATGTGGCGAGTACATTGACGTTTATTTGTATACAAATCCTATGACGTCACAACATGGTCGATAGTGTTTTCATCAGTTCAATATTGGCGAAATCCGAAAGGGAAACGCCATTGCACAAAAAGAAGAAGAATATATATTTTTCAAATTAATAAGTACTTACCTACATGATGGATAGGTAAACTATCCATCATGTAGGTAAGTACTTTTATTTTATGATGTCGCTGTCGTGACGTTTTCCTAAGCCAAGTACTAATAGTAGTTTATGTGACTGTCGCATAAGGCGGGGTATTAAAACACGAGTGGGAGTTTAAAAAACGAGCCTTGGCGAGTTTTTTAATAGTATTCCACGAGTGTTTTAATACCGAGTTATGTGCAGTCTCATACACTACTTTATCTACACTCATTACATTTATTATATATTTACTATTTACAAACTTCGCCATGATGGCGCTATCAATCAAGAACTTAACCGCAAAGGTGAACTTTGAATCGGGAATGTTCTCGAGAATTTAACAACACTAGGTGAAACATTTCTAATAAGAGGGCATTATCACAGACACATAACATAATTAACTTACAAGGAAATCATCTTTCTTAACTAGCCTTCCGCCTGCGACTTTGCCCGCGTGGTATACATGATGTCACCCCGCAGAAATGTGATGTTTTTCCGGGATCAAAAGTAGCCTATTTGTCACTCTCCAGCTCTCAAACTATGCCCATACCAAAAATCACGTCGATCCGTTGCTCCGTTTTGACGTGAAAGACGGACAAACAAACAAACACACTTTCACATATTTTATAACTGGAATATGTAAACAGAATGTTCATACGCTGAAAAACCTTCCTTAAGACGCAATATTCGTGTATACTATAATAATAATATACACGAATATTGCGTGTGTCAACGAAATTAGTACCTACTTTGCCAACGTCGGCAGAAAGCTCGCTGAGAATTTCTCTCCGTGCACCAGTTGCATATGTAACACCGGCTGCCGGCCATCCCCTCCCAACTCTTTTGTAATGTCCTCTACCGATGATTGTGAGGTGTTGGAGATAATTTCCGGACTTAGAGAACGCTGCGCGGTTGGGCCGGATTTAATTTCTGGCAAAATCATTAAACGTTACGCACAGCTTCTTTTGCCATCTATTGCTCACATCTGCATCTGCAACCTGGCTATCTCAACTGGTGTATTTCCATTGGCCTTTAAGATAGGTCAGATTAAACCGATCTTCAAGGGCGGGGATGGAGATTGTGTCGCTAATTATAGGTCTATTTCGATTCTGCCTACTCTCTCGAAAATCCTTGAACGCCTAATAAACATAAGACTTGTTCACTTCTTAGAAGCTAACAATATTTTGTCCCCTTCACAATACGGATTTCGTAGAGCTAAATCAACGAATGATGCTGTTCACAACCTCGTGCAGTCCATTGTCTCTGCTCTGGATGGAAAGAAGAAATGTGCGGTGCTTTTTCTTGATCTAGCGAAGGCATTCGACACGGTCTCCATCCCCCGCCTTTTGAATAAACTGGAGAGATGTGGCATACGAGGCCTTCCCCTTCAGCTACTTAAAGATTACCTGACTAACAGGACTCACAAGGTTAAAATTGAGGAGTGGGTGAGTAGTGAGTCCCATATTACTTACGGGGTTCCGCAAGGCAGTATCATCGGGCCAACTCTATTCCTTATCTACATCAATGACCTTTGTCAGTTACGGCTCAACGAGGGCAAGATCTTCACCTTTGCCGATGATACGGCTGTCTTTTTCCAAGGGGACTCCTGGGCCAGTGCATTTGACTCTGCTCAGAGAGGTCTCGATACTGTCAACAAATGGCTAAGTCGTCCTCACTCTTAATATCCCTAAAACTAAATACGTAGCCTTTGCCTTAAAATCTAACCAACTCCCATCGCCTGAATTTAGTATAAAAGTTCATGAATGCGGTTCTCAGACTGCCCCAATTATCTGCACCTGTCCTGCCTTAGAACGCTCTGAACACTATAAATACCTCGGAGTGACGCTAGACCAGACGCTCTCTTTCAAAGACCACCTAGATTTGCTAGCTTCAAGACTACGGAAGCTCATATACATCCTTAGGACGCTGAGACATGTTGCTGATCGCAAAGTCATGACCTCAGTATATTATGCATTGTGCCATTCTCTCATAGAATACTGCATCAGCTCGTGGGGTGGAGCGTCAAAAACTCTCATTCTTCCCGTGGGGAGGGCTCAACGTATATTGTTGAAAGTTGCTGCTGGTCTCCCATACCGTTTTCCTACTGTCGAGCTCTACGCTCACTGGAATATTCTCTCTGTTAGGCAAACTTATATTCTCAAAACGGTACTTAACCCTTACAGCATTCACAGATACCGTATAACCCCAAATTGCTAGAAGGCAAACGTCGCCAACACCAAGTGTGCAACACACCGGCTGTCAGAACATCCTTTGCTCATCATTTCTTTTTCTGTCTCGGACCACTACTTTATAATAGACTTAATGCAACTCTTAATATCTACCCACTGTTGACTTCTAACTGCAAACGTAATGTGATTCAATTTCTTATGACTCTTGACTACGACGCGACTGAAAACCTACTGAGCATTCTGAAATAATTTAAGTAATTCTAATTTTAATGCAAATAATAAATATGAATGTTATTTTATTTAGTGTACTTACTTATACTAAATATTGGATTTCGTACCGGTACACATCTCTCGCTCCCACAGATATTCACGCACACACGCAGGCACATGCAACACCACCCATACAAACACGCACACACATTCACCTACACACACATTCCTTCACTCACACATATACGTCTTAGCCTTGGGGTATTTACTATAGTTTAGTTTACATTGTTTTGTTCAAGCTTCATTTCTGTAATTATAATCTACTCTTGTTTACTGACATGTACTAGGTGTAAGTATCAAGTTACATAAGGCACACCAAAAAACTATTGTCTGTGGGTGGGCCTGGCGACCTGTGTCACAGGTTTCTTTTCTGAAACCTACATTGGGCACCAGTCCCTCACAAATTTAGTAACCTTCAGGTATAGCTTTTAATTACCACTTAAGTCCTTTATTTGTGATGGGAAAATAAACAAACATTTTATTTATTTATTTTTATTTATAATAATAAAATTCTTTATTTAGCTTTACAAAATTGGTTTGACATAGTTAACAAATAGTTGCATAACAATAAAAATGTGTTATAAGATACAATACTAGAAGCTTTATCTGGGATCTTGGGGGACACCAGATGTACCAGACTTTAGATTATTGTGTCAGTCAATAGAAAAAACTTATCACGCTGAACATTTGTCTCATTGATAGTTTGGAAAAAAGCAGAATACGCGGCCCATTAGTAGAATGGTGTAAAAACTACGTACGGGATCGAACAAAGGCTTCAAGTAGTAAAATTAACGTAACAGAAGAAACAGCTCAAGGGTCAGTGCTCGGTCCCCTACACTACATACTTATGTTAACAACCTTGTAAATTTCATTAAAGATTGCGAAATATTCCAATTTGCCGATGACACCTGTAAGTAAGAAGTTGACCAAATGCGAATTATTCATTGTGAGAAATCGACATTATGGAGTTGTCTTTTTGAGAATTTGACATTTCAAGAAGTTGACCATTTGAGAAAGGGACATTTTGCGTCCGGTTGTCATTTTGAGAAGTTGACTTTATGCGCTGAAACGGAGAAAAGGATGGTACGGCCGGCCGTGCCACTTTTTTGCTCGACTTGGCGGGGTCACTTACTGCCGCCGCCGCCCGTGCCCCCAGATTTATTGCATCCGGCATCCCTAATAATTGCATTGACTGTATTTCCATTATTATAATACTACAATGCAATATGGTGATGTAATGTATTGCATTAAAACTATTTTAATAAATGTTGAGTTTCAGTATTTATTAGAGCCCTGAATTTGAATCCTAAGTATTTATATATCTTTTCAGACAAATACCAAAAAAGAAGGAACAGCTTTAAAACTTGACACCCTTGACAGTGACAACATAGAAGATATTTCCCAGCAGACAGCAGTAACAATTGTGAAGGAAGGGACAAAAAAACCCAAGAAAATAAAATTTTAAATATTTATTTATAAAACTAAAAGTTGACTACTTGGTAAATAAACATACTTGTGGTTAGGTTAGTATCAAATATTCAAAGACTGTCTTTTAATTTAACTACCATTGCAAACTACTCATTTTCTATGATTTGAGTACGCGATTTGAGTACGAGTAGGTACCTACTTACACACGCCCGTGCGGCACACGAAACACTTTTATGGGTCCCGGCGTGGCAACTGGGCCAAAACTACTTTCTTGTCTATGACTTTGTTTAAGTTATATACATTATATACGGAAATACAAATGGTAGACTGAGGTGCCACAACATGCGTTAGTCAGCCCGTAGAAAATGTGTAGTATGTACCTATAGTCACCTCGCCCCAGCACATCAATATTTTACATATCGTCATTGAGGGCACCCTAAAGGCTCAATCTATACTGAAATGGCACCGACGAGGCGATCACTTTCTGTGTTAAATAATTTTCAACTTTTTAGGCAAATGTAAAAAAGGCGAGTATTGTTTGAAATGACCGAATGCTCTCGGCACTGTGTGGCTGCGCGCGCAGTCACGCGGCCCCGAGAGCGTTTACGTTTATAATTTTTAATGACAGAAGAGCTTTTCCAAATGTTTTTGTTCTTTTCTTTTTAAGTTAAATGAATTATAATCACAAGTACGTCCAACTTCTTTCCAGATAGATTGGGCTCTTAGGGCCAAGAATACTATAAAATTACTACGTAGGTATGGGTATATATACGTATACGTAAGGTGTAGGAACGTATGTGCTGGTCGACTACAAAAATAATGTATCTCTACAACGCTTCAAGACTAGCTTTCAGCTGTTCCATTGATTGGTAAGCGATCTGTCCCGTGATTCCTTCCGGGCTAAGGGGATCCTCGCGCGACAGTATCCGCGACGCCTCAGCCAGGCACTGGATGGGTTCCTGCAGCCGGTCTTTCAGCTTCTCTTGAGTTATGAGCCCAGCTCCAAACTCGCTTCTCGCCAAGAACATGAGTGGAGCGTGTAGTTCGTACAGCATCATCCCTGAATAAAAACAGAGATTTTAATCTCGGAGATATTAACTTCAGTCTGATCTTGATAGAATTAGACAGATTTTGCTATCTAGTTCTATCAAGAAATAAAAAACAAAAAGCAGCTATTTACGCCCTCGGGTACATTAGGTAGGATACACTCCGGTCCGAAGCTTATGCGATCTACTTATCACCTTAACACTTGGCACACTACCGAACAGTAAGTGATGCAATGCAGACCTCTCTTGATCAGATTGTGTGCTGTACTGAGGAGGAGGCAGAGCTCTGCCTACCGCTCGAGCACGATGTCGGGCAGCTCGTCGATACAGCACGCCTCCACGCGCCCGTATACTTTACCTACAGCTGCGCCAGTGACAGCTTAGTGCACAGAGACTGATGACTCATCAGTCATCAGCTTTCTTTCCTCATCAGAGATGAGGGAAGAAAACCGAGCAGTAGGTACTGTAGCATATGCAATAGGTACAGTACAGACCTCTCATGCGTGACTCTCCAGGCATGACGACGTCAGTCAAGCGCGCTGAGCACGAGGCGATGGCGGCAGCTTGATTGACAGCTCCGTAATGAGCGAAGGAGGAGGAGGAGTACCGAGATAGGTAGGTACTTGATGAAATTTGAATCTTGAATCTTGAATCCTGAATCCAGGATGCTAAGAACAACGTATCCCTCTACGCGCCCGTAAAGCTGCGCGAGTGACAGCTTAGTGGACAGTCCTGGTGAAGGAGGAATACATAGCAGTAGGTATTGTAGTAAGTGATAAAATACAGACCTCTCATACGTGATTCTCCGGGCATGATGACGTCCAGCGTGTTGAGAACAAGGCGACAGAACTCGGCCTTCCGCTCAAGTACGATGTCGGGTAATTCATCGATGCCGTACCCCTCTACACGCCCGTACAGCTGGGCAAGCGATAGCTTGATTGACAGCAGCAGCGAGTGCCGAGGGTGAAACACCGACTTGTACTGAAAAGGAGTAAAAAGAACATCAGTACAAACGAATGACTTAACGAGATATTTATTAACCGACTTCTAAATCAAAAAGGAGGAGGTTCTCTATTCGTCTGTATGTATGTTTTTTTCTCTTTTTTTTTTTTTGTGTATGTCCACCGATTACTCGAAGACGGCTGAACCGATTGAAATGGTTCAAACGTTATTACATCAGGTAGGTTTCCAAGTTGGTCCCATTTTTTGAAATGTTGAAATCGGTTCAGTAGTTTTCAGGAAATCTTGAAAATACTGTCGTTTTCGTTACCACTTTATGTAAATTTAATACGTATCTTTAAGCATAACTCCTTTGTTTATAAACCGATTTAGATGATTCTTGTTTTGTTAAAAAGGGGATACCTCAAGGTATTTTAACCGACTTCGAAAAAGGAGGTTTTCAGTTTGATCACATACCTATTTACCAGAAAACACGTAAATTGCCTGCACAATGCACTAAAAAGAGTGAAATAAAAATTATTTTTATAAAAAAATTAAACCGCCTTCAAAAAAACCACATCAAAAAAGTAAGAAATAATTCCTCACCAAATAAATAAAGTAAGTACTTTGAAGTCGGGCGGGTTTTAACAAAAACAACAAAAAATTGTACTTACATGTTTCACGCCCGACTTCAAAGTACTTACGTTATTTATTTGGTGAGGAATTATTTCTTACTTTTTTGATGTGGTTTTTTTGAAGGCGGTTTAATTTTTTTATAAAAATAATTTTTATTTTATACTTTAAGTAGTCCTTATTTAGGGTAGCCTCATCCCGCCGCTCGATGGGCTTCGGGCCGGGCTCCAGCGCGTCCAGCTGGTCCAACTCCGCCTGAACCATCGCCAACAGCTTGCGCATCGCCGCCATCTTGTTCAAAGGTCCCAACCTGACTCGAGATTATTAGACACCGCGCGATCATCGTAATCACCTTATTTAGGGTGGCCTCCCGCTGCTCGATGGCCTGCGGGCCGAGTTCCAACGCGTCGAGCTGGTCCACCTCGGCCTGCACCACGGCCAGCATCTTGCGCATCGCCGCTGTCGATGTTTTAAACTCACAGTTCTTGTCCGTGCATTTCCATGACGCTTCCCCATCTGTCGTTCAAAGTAATACTTAGACCCTAAAACTTTTTTAAATAATACTTAGGTGAAAGACGCACTAAGTAGGTACTTATATTTACGCGGGAGCAACAGCGAACTAGTCTATATAATTTGTGAACAGGGACTAATTTTTTCGTGTTCCGCGGCAGTACTTTAGGTGATGCAGCCACTTAAAAGATTTCATTTATGTTAAAATAAAGCCACCTAGGTCACCCGCAGGCTTATTACCAAAACAAGCAACCAGTTGCTAATTGTACAATGGGCGATTTTCTGAAAGCTCAGTCACTAGATGGCGCTGTCCCACCTATGCAGTTAGAAGGAACGGAACGTTATAAATTTTACTTTGACGCGACTTTTTTACGTAAAACGGAACGTCAGACAGATGTTATTTATTTACCTAAATCTTTAAATTTACCTGTTTCGTTTCTGTTCCTCACAGTAGTACTTATTTAATATATTATTAGTTTCCTTTGGGTTTTTAAAAAGTTATTAATTTAAATATGTTTCATACCAAAATATACCATAGACATGTACATACTTATTCAACGCCATCTAGTGAAGCAATTGGAAGCTTTTTTTTTTAAATGGCCTCAGAAAATCGCTCATTGCAACGCGACTGCTACTAGTTGCCGTTGGTTTGCAATCGGTACAGTACGGTACGGTACCTTTCATGCAATTTTAGTTTACAAATCGCTCGCTTGTGGCGCTAATCGTAGCTATCTACGTTCCGTAATACGAAATATACGAATATGTGTTTTCGGAGCGATTAATTGTTAATTGTCGCGGTTGCAACTGTCACTTTAAGATCGGTAATAAGCCTGCGGATAAGCGTTACCTTAGTGCTGGTTTAGGTCACACAGTGCTTTAAAAAAATATTTATATAGGTACGTAAATAATGCATTTGCGAGTATTCTAAAACTATTCCTAACTCAACGATGTTACTCACCTAATGGATTCGTGGATATTATAACGCCGTTGTCGCATTTTTGACATTTGAGCGTGCTGAGATGCGTGCCTAATTCAGTAGGATCAGCACAGCGAGCGCAATCGCACTTGAAGAATTTAGACTCCAGCAGATAATCCTGACGAACCAACGTCGGCGAAAGAGCGTGGGTGTAGCACAGGTGCAATGGCTCCCCGGATTCGATTGGAACCGCTGCTCTGACGTGGACTCTGTGGAACATTTATAAAACTTAGGTTCCTAGGTACCATAATTTAATCAAAGAAATAAGAGAAAATAATTTAGCAAACACGTAGGTACTAATCAGTCTATTTCCACTTACTTGTAATCGTTTTGGAATATGCTATGGACAACGTTCGGCACGCAACTGTGCGCTGCGATAGCTAATCGTGGGTATATGGCCCGTATGCTGAGACCTCCTCTTGAAGGAATTTCCACGGAGTTGACCTAAAAAAAGATATTTATTAGCGTCTGATTAATTTTAGTGCTCTATATAGCCTGCTATTCTTTGTACTCTGAAAAGTGCTTTGAAATGGGCACTCAACTCTTGCTGATTGCCCACGCGGAAAATTTTCTCCTTGAAACACCACCACCTCTTGGGGTACTAGCTAGCCAAAGAGTATGTAATCACTATAGGTACACTCGAGGACAAATTCGGTGAACCACCTCTTACTTCTTTTCACGTGGCTGGTGCCTCGCCATTCACGCCCAGACCCTTTTACTATTTTTTTATGTATTAAACTAGGGTAGTACAATGCATAAGCAATTACGGATAGGGACTGCAACTGAACGGTGAGACGCCAGCCATACGAAAAGAAGTAAGATGTGGTTCACCGAATTTGTCCCCGACTGTACGTTATAGTATCAGCCTAATTTGTGGCAGGGATTACCTACGTTACGTATTGATTATGGCTTTGTCATACTAGCAGGAAGAAATCACTAAAATTGGTGTAGAATAACCACAGAATAAATAATAATATTAGTAACTAGGTACCTACTGATTATCTAACATCTCTCCCAGATTATAAAATAAAGGTCTATCTATACCTCAAGTATTCCGCACACCCGCTGCACCAGCTCTTTGTCAAACCGGTCCCCAAGCTTGCAGTGGTCCACCAAGAAGTCCGCCACGTTGATCTGGTCCGCGGACCAGGTCGGCTGCTGCTGGCGGGCTGCGGTGTGGGTCTCCATCGGGGATAGCTCGCGCTGCCATTGCCCTGGGTTCTTTTCTTTAGCCAGGAGTATTCTATGCACAAAGAAATAATTGGTCAAAACCTGAACTTGTGCGTGGATTGCGAATTGCATGTCCGAGTATCGCCTGAGTATAGAGATGACTGTTTCGTTCCAGAACCTAAGTATGTCCTATCTATCAGCATTTAAGTATTTGAATTTATATCGTCATCCAAATGAGAACGGGTCCTTCTCAACTCAAGTGTGAGATATAGGATAGGGTAGTCTGGGTACGGTTGTAACAGGGTACGGTTGTAACAACTCGAATATTATCAAAACTATGCACGGTAGGCAAGGGGTACAAGAAGGGCATGCGGGCGACAAGTCCATACATACAAGATTCCCAGTGTTGCGTCATCTTCCGCGCGGTGAATACGCTTACCGAAAGGCCTATTGTGTTTTACCTACCTACCAAAAGTACCTAAGTATTTTTGGCGAATTTCTTTATGATATACCTTCTTTATTAATATAATTGTCGCATTTCAAAGTGTGCTTGTGTAATCGTCGTATTTTAAAGATTTTAATAAGCTAACTCGTTTTTGTAGGTATAGGTTCGTGCTTCGTGCTTGTGACAGACTTATTATGTGTCAACTCGTGTTAAATAAATAAATTATCAAAGTGGGGGGATGGGGACGGTTGTTACAATTTTGATGGGGACGGTTGTGACATTAATATTTATTTTATTTTCTTGGAATGCTAAATGCAACTAAAACTCTCTTATACAGGTTGTTGATTTATTGAAGTATTATGAAAATTACTATAATTATTATGAACTATTATTTTATCTTATCATTAAACCTATAACTATTATGAAAATGGGATTTTTACAAATTAAACATGGTAAAAATCCCGTTTTTCATAATAGTTATAGGTGTTCTCAAATTGGCACGGCGGGCAAGAATGAGTACTAAAGAATAAGTACTATTTCTGTTGATTCATTTTAGTACTTACTTCTACTACTCAAATGTGCCATAAATATTGTAAATTTGTTTCATGTGCATTTTGATATTTTTGATGAATAAAACTGATTTTAGATGCGTAATTTATGTATTATTTTTTAGTGTTACAACTGACCCCTTCAGTGTTACAACCGACCCCATTAATGAGATATTTCTGCCAAACAGTTTGACCTGGGCTACTGGTTTCGATATTAATTTAAAGACAAATGAGTATGCTTTCATCTCAAAGGCTTGGATCGTTGCTTACAGCTCTGTAACTGTGCTGTTTGCAATTAAAGGAAAATTGTTACAACCGTACCAAGTCCACTCTACGAGTAAAACTTTTAAAGTTAGAAGGAACACAAGAATATAAATCGTGCTTGTCGCTTAGAATTTTTTTTGTAAACCGATCGTTGTGGAGATCCTTGTGGGAGGCCTATGCCCAGCAGTGGGCGGCGGGCGTACGGCTGAAATGATGATAAAGTAGGTATAACATTTTTAATCTTGAAGAGCATCTAACTAAACACTTATAGAGATTATATATTATTTTTATGCATTCACAATGCAATTTTGTAAGTATAGGAAAAATGTGATAGTAAAAAACCACGAGCCCTATAAGTAGCTTATCCCTATCCCGCCTGAAAGCTACTTATGGGGCTCGTGGTTTTTTACTATCACATTTTTCCTATATCACATTTTTCCTATAAATACTTATAGTTAGGTACGTTGGGTGTCGGTAAGCTTTCGATTTTGTACTCAAGTACTTAACCTACACGAGAACTATTTTACGGTTATTATTTACTTACCTCAAGGGCGTGATGCAGTCAAGTTGCGGAGCCGCGGCCGTCCAATCTTCAACGGGTTGGAATCGAACCTTGGCCTTGGCAAACACTGCGCATTCCCCTTGGTGCGCGGGCGCCGACTCGCACTCCTCGCTGCAGATCGGCCAACCGCATCTCGAACATAGCCGGCCGTCCACGGGAGTGTAGCAACCGAGACATAATGGGCAAGTATCTATAACAACATAGTGGGTATTGTGTTGAAAAAATACATATACTTACTTAAATAAATATATACTTACTTAATTGAAACGATAAAAAATAAATACGTACCTTAATCATAAATGGCTCTGGCTGGCGCCTGTAATTCATCCGTTGCTGTTTGTCACGTTTAGTATTTACCTAACCCCTTTGAAATTTTTCAAAAAGCGATAATGGTCGTCTATTTAATTGTAGCCATGAATGTTCATTGATTATCCACGATCTGCTACACCATAAAAGCCTCGTGTGCCCAAACAAAATCCATTAAACTGAAATTCAGCAAATGTTCGACACTAACCTATCCAATACGTTGCTCGACGAAAATTACACCACAAGTGGCGTAACATTACGTCACGTAACTTGTACAATATTCTGTGACGACAACATCGTCTGATACAATTTCTACTTTCAATAGGTTATGAACTACAAATACGAACTTTACATTATTGTAGTCAATCTTATTATGAAATTTTCAGACAGTTAATAAACAACTAAACATATAGGTAAGTAATTGTCAGTACCTATCATTCACTAAACAATGGTTCTATCTTATGAAAGTAATTGAACGAGTCTAACAAAAAGATTTCAAAATAATACCTAAGTACGTATTTTTTATAATAGGTACCTATCTACTCACTACCTACTTATATCACAGAATAATATTGCTTATATCAGTCGCTAAAAAATATGAGGCTCGTATCGTCACAGTAATTGTAAGTGTAGGTAGGTAGACGGTAACTCATGCTTTAAGTCATTTAGAAAGGTCTTATTCTATTCTAAATATCACTCACTAAACAAGAAGAAACAATAAACATAGTTAGGTACCTAATAATAATAAAACATCAAAGGACACTTTTATTAAATATTAGTCGATAAATTCAAAGGCCCGTCTGCAATATCAGACGGTTACTAAACTCATGCTTTATTAAAGGACTAAGATTTTTATCTTAAGTAGTTCTAATTCTAACTAAGGTAAGTAGGTACTTTATAACTGGTCAGCAATGTCCGATAATGTGACCAGGGAAAACTTTATAACAGACTTGCCTGGTTTGGGGCCGTAAGCAAACGGTGTGTCCGTAAATATTAAATCTCCGCATTCGAGATCTTTGTTAGATACTAAATAACGACCATATTTGGCGTTCTGGAGAACATCGTAGTGGCAAGGCTCACTTTCAGCCATCACTCTTCAAAATTACCTTTGTTTCGAGTTAGCGAAAGAAAAGTCGTCAAACAAAAGCCGCTTTTATAATGAAAATATGTCTTTCGTATAATATTTACAAATGACGCTCCCGTACTGTTGCCGGAGAAAGATTGACGCGTCTGACTGAAGCATGCGCCGACTAAAGAAGCGGCTATAATAAGACGCCCGCCGACTATTCGAGATCTGGGACGATCGAGATCAATCCCTTCAAACAAAACATAACTTCCCATAATAACATTTTCGTATAGCAGGGAAAGTGATCTTGCTTGAGTCACAGAATATATAAATACTTAGTAGGTACAGTACAGTACAAGTCGTGAGTCTAGACTGCGACAACGTAGGTAAATAAAGTTAATATTAATTTGTTTGTACTTATGCTTTACTGATGTTTTTACCTTTTAACTGTGTTTATAATGAAATAGATCACTTTATACTTAAATAAAATAATAACAAAACATAGAGGGCGTGTTACGGAAAAAGTTTAGTAGGTACAATAATAACAATAAATTATAAGTACTTACATCCGAAAGGGGGTGAGAGTAGGAGGTACACATATCTATATCCATACGAACAACTTTTACTACGAAACCAACTCTGAAATAGCGGAAAAAAATCGCCGGTTCCATACAAAGTTCAATACCTTCCTACTCTTACAAGTGTATGGATGGAGCAGCCGATTTTTTTTTTACAATTTCAGAGCTGTTTCTCAGTAAAAGTTGTTCGTTTTGAAGGGTAGGTAGGTACTATCACCTCCGAGAAAAATCTTTCTGTGTTCTGAGATCGATCACCCCCTTTCGCATGTTTAAGTTACAGTTAAAACCTTAACCAGTCAAAAACCTTATTGACCGGTAAAATTAGTCAATAAGGTTATTGACTAAGGGCGTCGGTCAAAACCCTTATTGACTGATTTAATCTGGCAAAATCAGTCGAATAAGGGCGTTTGTGCACTACACTGAATTTTACTGATCCAGAAAAAAACGGATGCTTGTATTTTAATAATTTAGTCATTTATAACAGTAAGAATTTATTTATTTCGTGTAGTTTCAATGTTTCGAACCCTAAACTACACGAAATAAATAAATTCTATTATTTATAATAATAAATTATTAAAATACAAGCATCCGTTTTTTTCCGGATCGGTAAAATTCAGTGTAGTGCACAAACGCCCTAAGGATTTTGACCGACACCCTCAGTCAATAACCTTATTAACTGGATTTTTTCAGTCAAAAGTGGTTTTGACCGATGCCTATAGTCAAAAACAGTTTTGACTACAAAAATAAGTTAACAAGCGCCTTGCTCGCGACAGTAGGTAAGCTCACGGCTGCGTTGACATTTCAGAGGTGAGAGTTTGCCTCGCTCGGAAGTCCTGTAGAACACGTGATACGTTAGACATTTAAGACGATCGCGAAGCGCTGTGAAGCGATCGCCTTAAATTTCGCGGTTATGTTTTGGGCCACAAGTGCCCGTCCATTTCCTAGTGAAATAACCGCGCATTCGGCAACCCTCAGGTCAGACAGGACGCGGGGGAGGGAGGTGGTGAGTTCTCATGGATACCTCAAACCTCAACTGACTAACCTTGTGTTTAGTCAGTTCTGACACACCTCCTGAAATCAGCTGTTACTGGAAATTTAGCTTATCTACGGCGACCACGCCCCTGGGGCGTGGCGCAGGGCGTCACTCACCTAGGCGAAGTGCGGACGCGGACTGAAAACGACCGACATCCAGAAGGGCTGACCGGGCCGTACAATGGCCGTACGGGTCAGGCCGTAGATTTTGCCACATTCGAGGGTACAAAAGTCTCCGCCTCATATAATTTTAAATATAGTACTCTTAGAAATGTCTCAATGTTATCATCGTGTTTCCTAAGAAATAGCAAACCAAGGCAGATATAGATATTTGGATAAATTTATATATTTGGAAAACTATTTAACATTTCCCTCCCAAAAGTGACGGATTTTTTATAAAAACCGCGAATCCGCAGTGGTAGGTGTACAGCTTAAACATCGATAAAATTATCATTTTTTAACTTATTGATGAGCTGTTTGATTTGACGTTATAAAATAATAATAAGGTTGCCATTCCTTTAATATCTTTGCGTCTTTCCTAAGAAAAAAGATAAATTTTCGGCAATAAGATTTTTTTTTTGAAAAACCATTTCTTTGCGCTACTTATATTGCGCAACCATTTTCACCCATTTTATGGTTTTAAAACATTTATTAAGATTTTGTTTGAGTGCTGGCATCACCAAAGTATCGTATTCTATGGTCAATGCAGCGTTGACGACCATATTTTTTGACATTTCGGTGTCAACTCCGATCAAAGTGAAAAGTGTCGCCTACTTTGCAGAGTGCATTTTTTGAGATTTCAAGGTAAGTTTTTGATTAAAACTTATAATTGTTGTTGCGCATGGTTTAATTAGATGTGTGTGATCTGTATATGTTAAACTAGCCTTGTTAAATAGTATATTTTAAGAGTTATAATCGATTTCATTTGCGCCTCGGTTCCGCAAAACTGTCTTTATGTCACTTTGCGATACCGGTTGCGTAGAAATTGCGCCACTTATTTTACGCTATTGAATAATAGTGCATGCACACAAGGTTTTCAAGTTTTTTATTATTTTGAAATTACTTTTAGCTGTAATTCCGCTAAAAAACATGACTAGCATTACTATTAATTGATTTGTTAGATTTTATTAATATTCTATAAGTACAGGGTGTTCGGCAGAACGTTAAACATACGCAAATAGGGGTAGGTGCGGTGGTCTGCTACCTAACCAGCCTCAAAGATTTTACCTAGGTCCAAAGTTTTTTTATTTTGTATTTTATAAGTTTTGGAATTTCGTCACTTTCATACTAACTTTTAAACCCATGTAACTTTTTATTTATTGACAGATCTATTTTTTTTTATTATTTTTGGCATCCTAATGGTTGGCAGGTCCTTTTAAAAGTGATACTTCAAGCAGGTTGTTGCTAGAGTCAAAGTAATGGACTCTCAAACATTGAAAAGAGTTGAAATAAATTTTAAAGTTGTATTATATTTATATAATTAATAATGAATAATACCAAATACCTCCATCTAACAAATTAAATGTATTTTTTTTTTAAATGAACAAATCATACATAGGTACTTACTAGTTTTTGTCATCCTGTTTAACTTTTCATTGTGCGCAATATATAAAAAAGAATTACTCATAGGTACATTATTGTTAATTATTAATTAAACATACTTACATACCAACATCGTGTTTCTTTTTCTAGTTTGATGCAATACCTCTTGTTAGTACATGTTTGTTAAATAAAATCACATTAATGTACGTGCTCCTTAATAATTTTGCGCTACCATTTTGCACCACTTTGTGCGACCGACTCGTAGAAAATTTTGCGTCACCATTGCGCTATTTGTGGCAAAATCTACGGCCTGACCCGTACATGAATTTAAAAGACCGACGCCCAAAGTGAGCGGGTCGGAAATGAAATGAAATTGATTCGACTGACTCCCAGACGGGGTAATCGCTGATTGAGAGGACTGGGGCTGACCAGAAGGGTCCTGTGAAAGTGACTGGGGTTGACCAGAAGGGTCTTTTCGCCTAGCCTACGGTACTAGACCGTAGATTTTTATTTGGTTTGTTGACGTTCTCAACTCGAGTCGAACGACACTCGAGAATCTTAGCAGTGAGTTAGTGACAGAAGTTATAAATGCGAGTTATATCTATGCGACTTTATGAGATCGCATAAACTCAAAATATAAAGTTAAGTTAAGTATTTATTTTTACCTAACAAGAATAGGTAAGTACATATTATAGGTATAATGTTATCAAGTAGCCCTTGGTTTTTAGCAGATGGCTCAATGCCAGCATTTGCCAGACAAAACTACTTACGACAATGTGAATACGTGTAAGTAAACAATATATTTTTGTATACTTATATGTAGGAATACTTACCTATGGTATGCTGATTATAGACATCTTCATTAAAATTATTTTTATATTTTGCATTCTCAATGCAATTTTTATTATTGAACAATTGAAAATGAGCGACTCCGTAGTTCAGTGGTTAGAGCATTCGCCCGGACAGTGAAAGGTCGTGGGTTCGAGTCCCATCGGAGCTAGTTGTGGTGAGACGGGTCGACTTAATCTAATGCTTCATTTTCAATTTTTAAGTTGGGTAGTATTTTGAAGAGTATAGTAAGTACCTAGGTGCTAAAGTTCCCAAGTTCGAATCTCGGTTGAAGATTTTTAAATGTTTAAAACAAATTCATAGGTACTTACAAATTTTAATTGTTAATTAAATTGTATCAGTTTAAGATGCCAATTATTTAATTAAACCTTTATGAATTGAAAGCGCTGTAGTTATTTATTTGTGATTATTATGTAAAGAAGCTACTTCCAAAAAATCCTCTACAGGCGAGTTAAAAGGTATCATTATGACTGTCATGCATGATTCATGGCTCAATAGATTGCAATGTGTAACATTCCGTTTTTTTAACAATCTAGATAGATGCACTCCATTGACGTTTTCATTCAGACTTACGGTTATTTATTATAATATTATTAGATATTTATTTAATGTTTTATTCCTAATTATGTCAATTTTTGAAAATATTTGGCAATATTTTAAATTCCCTTCGGTGAATGCAGCTATAATACGGGAAACAGTGCCTTGCGTTCGTTCTGTGAGTAGATAACTTAAATAAAAATATCTCCCCTGTATAGTGCGAAGCATTGAATTAGCAGTAAAATACTTAAGTTTATGGATTTATATAGTGTTTTATTTTTGTAATGTGAGGAAGGACATTCAAATCCTGAACCGCGTCAAGCGCGAACGCACAGAACACTATTACATATTTACTTTGTGCTATTACCGCAGAATATATAATAGTTCCTCCTGGCGGAGCTCGAGCGCTGCTGAGAGAACCTAATGTTTGTAACAAAATGTTTCATTCATCATTCAGGATGGTTCACTGTTTGAGAAAGTAATTTGCAAGGACGAAGATGGAAACAGAGTCGAATGCCCATCATGTGCGTACGGATGCAGCGCTGACTCGGACAACGAGGGAGTGCGGGTCAAACTGAGGGGTTCTCGTGGCTCAGTAAGTATTTCAAACTAATATTGCGTTTATATCCCGAACATAGATGTATTATTCCTGTAGATGGAGCATAAGAAAATGAACAATTCCTTCTATAATCGACTCTCGTCTCTCAAATGGGGACATATCGTGTGTTAAAAAGAGATAACAATAGCCCAACGTGTGCGTCTTAATGAGCTGCGCGCCACTTGAAAGTAAACGTCATATTTGTTTGTTAACCAGCTGGTTAACAAATGCTTCAGAAAGAAAAGCTTTTTTTGTACAAAAATGTAGAAAGATTTAATGGTGTGGTGCGGTAAATCTGTTGTTTGTTAAGAATGGCCTGTACTGTTCCCAGTTATTCAAGCAGAGTGAGTGTTTTGAAAGAGAATAATGAACACATATCATTTCAGAGGTAAGTCACACTCATTGTTTTGTGTTTTTGCGAACACAGTTTTATAGCTTACTGGTCCGTATTTGCAAAAACTAAATCGCTGTACATGTATATACAGTTTAACATTGACTTGGTTGAAGAAAATCGGGTGTTTTTAGGCTAAAAATGTATAATTTAAAGCCAATTGGGATTTTTTGACATTTGACCAACCTGATAGTGTTGTAGTCCGATTTTATTATGTAATATCGATAAAAAATTGTAGTGTTAACAATTTTGTATTTTAACTTAATTTTTCTCAATTCTAAACAGATTTTCCACCGCCTCACCGCCGCCGCCGTCGATGTAAAGGAAACGTGAATAAGAAACGTAAAAAAAAGGCGACGATTGGAGACCATCGCAACAAACAAGAATATGCTCGATGCACTTATTAAAGCAAATTGTGGATTTATACTTAAAAAATTTAATACATTAAAAGTATAAAAATTTGCGTGAAATCTTTATTTTTTTACTTGATATTATTCAGCAGATTATTTAATTTAATAAATTGATTAGAAATCTCGTTCAGTTTTACGACTATACCTCCTAGTATAAATAGTATAATCATCATCATTATCATATTAATGTCCTCACTGCTGGGCCTTCCCTGCATGAAACTCGACTTAATACTCTGAGGTAACTGGAGTTCTCACCATGAATAAAAAAGTGTACCCAGCAAATTTGACATTAATGTATGTAGTGGCTGTCAGTTGTCTCATATGACCATACGTATTTTTTTAAAGTGTAGGTGAGACGGAAGACAGCCACTGTGTAATTTTTGGTGACAAAAAAGTGTTAGTACTGTATTCTCCAGTTACCTTAGTATTAAGTCGAGCTTCATGCTTCCCTGTGCAAGAAAACACCACAGGTAGAACGGGCCATTAGTGCCATAACCCACCACGCGAAGCCAATGCGGATTGGAGGGTGAGGGTGCCAACGACTGCTAATGCAACCAGGACCAACGGCTTAACGTGCCTTCCGAAGCACAGAGGAGACCGAGATAATAAAGTTTTGGTCACCATTCAGATGTCCAACCGCAACGAATGTTGCTTATCATCAACGACCGGATTCAGAATGCGCGTACCAATGAGCCATCGATCTCCTCAAGTATAATTATAGTACCTACTTCATATTTGGCACTGATTCAAAATTAAAGGGCTTGCTTAGACCATGAAACTGAACAACTTTCTCTTTTAGCATAGCATACGTCGAAATATAAAAAAAATATTCTGCCACACTAGATCGATCAGCTGAGCGTGCGCTTTTGTCTGGAGGGAAGAAATTTTTGCCATATTTCGACCTATGCTGAAGTTTCATTGCATAAAAAAATTTCTAAGGCCGTGAGCACCTTGGAGACGATTAGTACTAAACACTGACAGAAAAGCGGATTATGAACCGCCCAATTAGGTACATTAAGTCTAGCCGCATTGAAAATCGCGATGCGCTCTATTCAATGCGGCGTACTTTCGATCAGCCGTATTGAATACGGCGTATCTTGAATCCGCCGCATTACAATGCGGTGCTGTTTTCCAATACAGCTAGTTGCTATGTAATACGGTGAAATATACAATACGCCTGCGTGCATGCATATACAATGTATATGTATATATATACATATACATTGTAATTTTATGTATCGCATTGCATTCAAATTATTTTTACATCTTTTATCGATAACTTGTTATAAAAAAAACCACAGCACTATCATTGCATCATCATCATCTAGCATTGCATAGTCAAAATGGAGACATTCTCTAATGTCGACGCAACAGATTAACATGTATGTCTCTTTCTATCTTATGACAATTTGATAGTGTTAGAAGGGGTAAAGGATGAGTGAGTTATAGCTTATTTTTGTGATCCATCTACAGGAATAATACATCTATGATCCCGAAGTATCCGCAACTTGTTAATTTATATTTTTTTTATTCAGTTTCATTCTCGTTAAACAACATAGCGTCACAGCCTTAGGTCTTTTTACACTGTGATAGCGTGTTGCACAGTTAATAATTTGTATCTTGGTTGCTGTTGCTGGGCTGCTGCTTGCACGTCTCGTTTTTATATACAAAGGTACTTTGTGGTCTCGTTCAAGGTGGTTGGTTGGTTCAAACAAGACAATCACACAATAGTAGATTGTACAACAAGTGCATAAAACGTACCATTTTACCCGAGACGTATATATCCACCCGAGCCGTAGGCGAGGATGGATAGTCAATTCGAGGGTAAAATGGGTTTTAAGTACGAGTTATACACTCTGCTTTTCACTTCGAGTGTGAGGAAAATAAATAGCAATATTGCAAAAAAGAAAAAATAAAGACTTCGCCATATTGGCGGGAAGACTTACTTTTTCTTTTTTATACGTGACATTGGCAGCACAGTGACTTTAGCATAGATCGTAGTCCTTAATGCTCTTGTAATACTTATTTCTCAGAAAACTCATTAATTTTGCCTAGTTTTATTAATTTAATAATTTAACATGGATTATGTACAAAATTTAAGAAACAGAATAAAATACGTTAGTTATTAATAAAGTTTATTTGACGAAGTTTAATTGCGTGTGTGACTGTTTACCTGACGACCTTTGTCTTAAAGTCTGAGACTTAGACGAAGATTTTACTTTATGCACTAGAGCATAAAAGCGATTTTTGCAGCCTATACCCAACATAAACATGAACTTTACGAGCATGAGAAGTCGTCAACATTTTACCCCCGTTTCTGAACGTCACAACAAAAATCTTGTAAAATGTTAATATGACCTTTCAGCTCTTATGTTTAAAATGAAATAAAAAATGAGCGTTATTTAAAATATTTATTCCAAATTCGGCATAACACATTAAATTATATCAGAAACATAAATTAAAAAATACTTCGCCTGATTCCTTATTTTTATTTCCGTCTACGAATGTCATGAGCATGACGTCATCGTACTCTTGGCTGCTTGGCTGTCCATCGATAGAAATTCTTTTCGAAGTATAATTTTTAACACTGCCTGAGAAATGGATGTTAGAAATTAAAAAAATCTTAGAAACGATTATTGATTTAATAACTAATGTAAACAGTCGGGGGTGGATTAGTTTCACAAAATTATCAATATGACGTTTTCCGGTTTTCAAGTAATCGTACTACTAGCGCCCCCTGGTGTCAACCAGAGCAATCCAAATTGTCTTGTGGTGCGGTGCGGAGGTCTACTCGGCAATTTTTTTGCCTGAAAAATCATTATTTCTATTAGTTCAATTTGTGAATAGTTTACTTAAACTGTAAGTAAATACTTGGTCTCATTAAAAACCAGCTAGTTTCGGTAGATGTTACGAAAAAACTATAATCTGCTTAGGTTACAAGAGTGTGCTCTAATCTAACCAGTTTTGTAATAAAATTATGACCGCCAAGGTGTTTTTATGCTTTTCTTAATAATTTTCATTTAATCTTCATATGGTGTTAATTGTTATTGGTCATATCTTTCTAAATCGTAAGTAGTTCCCTTGATTATGATCATCCGATTTATGAAACGTCACTTGCACTTGGATACCTCGCCGCATGTGATTCCCATCTCGCGATTGGATTCGGTTTTTCATCAAAGGTCAAGAACCTATTTGTACCGATGCTTGTGATCATCTAAAGTACTCTCGACTATTTACATGTTAAAAACCTTTCTTGTTGGTACCAAGTCATCTAAATGTTATGTAATACTTGCTGAATGCGGCATATAAATAAGTACGTATCTATCGCGAATTCAATTTTAACCCTGACATACCTGGCACAGTTTGCTGACTTGCTAATTCATACAATGTCCCTAGGCATGACAATTTATAAGATATATTTTCAAGATCAGTAAAAATGTCTGGCTTCATAATTTTCATTTCTTACTTTGTGATTAACATAATAATATAGTTTATGGTACTGGCCTTGGTTTATGCCCAATAAATAAAACTAAATACTACAATTACTAGAATTATTAGAAGGTGGGACGACGACATACGACAAGTCGCAGGAGCGACATGGAATAGAGTGGCTGAAGACAGACACAAATGGAAAAGGTTGGAGGAGGCCTTAGCCAACTGGCAAACAGACCTACAAAAAATGAGCAAGGCTCATATACTAAACCACTAAGAAAATCCAAAGAAAGATGGTCTGAAGCGAAAGGCTATATTATACTACAATTATGTCTTTTATGGTTGCAAGATTGTAGTTCTAAAGCTATACTCCTAAACAAACCTCTTGTTTCAGACAATGGCCCCTCCGTACTATGCTGATCTTGGAAAGAAGGCCAATGATGTCTTCGCCAAGGGTTATCACTTTGGTGTGTTCAAACTTGACCTGAAGACCAAGAGCGAGGCTGGTGTTGAGTTCACCAGTGGTATTATCTCAAACCAAGAGAGTGGGAAGGTAAATCATAACTATGATAGCTATCAAAATCAGATTGTCATATTCATCTTAATTATATTTACTTGTATAGGTACTACTAAAGAAGAACATGAAGTATACATTTGTAAATATTACTTACATCTTTAAGGCCCGCCTGTCCGAATGGGGCCATAAAAATCAGGCAGCATTTCCATTTACTATATAATTCTCTGGCCCTATTCGGCCAGTCCGATGTCCTGAGGTTAAACAAATTACTTTTATGATTTACGTCTGTACCTACAATATATTATTATCTACTATCCTCAAATAATATAAATTATCTTTATGACAGGTATTTGGCAGCCTTTCCTCTAAATACGCAGTGAAAGACTATGGACTCACATTCACAGAGAAGTGGAACACAGACAACACGCTTGCCACTGACATCACAATCCAGGATAAGATTGCTGCTGGTCTTAAAGTTACCCTAGAAGGAACCTTCGCACCACAGACCGGGTATGATTTGAATGATGTGAATAAAATTTGATTTGAAATTTATAAACAGAAATATGACCAAGTATTCATTTGCCATAATTTAAATGTCTCTTCTTCTGTTCTCAATAATACTTGTATATAAGCAAAAGGCTACAAAACTATTAGGTTGCCTTTAAATCAATGTTGATCTGCATATTCAAAGTGGCTAATTACTTTCCTATTTCAGGAGCAAGACAGGCAAATTGAAAACCTCTTTTGCCAATGATACTGTGGCGGTAAACACCAACTTAGACCTGGACTTGGCAGGACCCATTGTGGACGTTGCAGCTGTTCTCTCGTATCAAGGCTGGCTAGCCGGTGCACACTCACAGTTTGATTCACAAAAGGCCAAGTTCGCCAAGAATAACTTTGCTCTTGGCTACCAGAGCAACGACTTCGCCCTCCACACCAATGTGTATGTATTTATTTCATTACTATTATGGTTAAGAACAAAGCTGATACCTAATGCTGTTACGTAAAAAGACTTGACAGTGGCACTGATTAATTGGATTACATGACATTGGCATTGCTTCAGTTCTAAAGATTGCCTTGTCCTTTCAGTTAATATAAGCCAATTTGTGTGCGACATGGTTTTATTACTAGTCATTTTGTTCACCACAACAGTCTCTCATTAATATTGATTGAACAAGAATATGCTAAGTCATTTTTCTCACATGTTTATTGTTGTTGTAGTGACAATGGCAAGGAGTTTGGTGGTTCCATCTACCAAAAGGTTTCGGACAAATTGGACTGCGGTGTTAGCATGAAGTGGACTTCCGGTTCCGCCGACACGCTGTTCGGAGTCGGCGCCAAGTTCGCGCTCGACGCCGACGCGTCCCTTCACGCCAAGGTCAACAACAAATCGCTCATCGGTCTTGGATACCAACAGAAGTTGCGCCCTGGTAAGTCAACTTCAACTTCAACTTTTATGTTGAATGGCTGCGTCTCGTTTTTCGTGACGATTCTGCCAATGTCCGAGTAAAAAGACACAGTGTATTACGATACTGTTCGGTTTTTAGTGGTACTGTACGGATTGTTCGAATGAAAAGTTTTCCTCGAGTCTGAGACATTGGACAAATACAACACATACACAACGACACAAGACTCCACAACACGGCACAAATATATCACAAATTATATAGAAATATATGAAGCGGGGGAGGGGTTAATTTACAGTTTTATTTTATTTTGTTTAAGGAGTATGCGATGGAGGTGTGAACCCGAGTAAGTAGGAATTTTATATTAATAGGGCGACACACATTTTTGATTAGAATGTCATACAGTGGGATGGTAATTTTCGGGCAGTCGAAAAATATATGTTCAAGAGTTCCTTCATCCAGTCCGCATTCACAGAGACATCTCTTTCTTCAAACATCAAATAGCTGTCTGAGTGAAAAACAACCATTCGATTTGATGGTTGTTTGGTTGCTGCACTCTGAGCCAAAGAACAGGTGAAACTACACTCTGTCAGCTGTCAGAGTAAAATTTCACCAAGCCACGGAACGGCTAGAGCGCGCGCCGGAGTGCACTCGAGTGAAGCCACGGAATGCAGTCCTGGGTTTAGTTGGGATATCGGGTTGTAGTGATCCATAATGTCTGCCTTTCATTACAAGGGATTATTTGTATATATTGTTCCATTTCTCTTTAATTTTGGATTTAGAGCCAAGGCGCAGGTCACGCGCATAGCACTCCTTGCGATATTCTATTCCACATATGATGGCATTTTTAGCGCACATATCAGCGAGCTCATTGCCTTCAATTCCTTTATGTCCTGGAATCCAGGACAGGACAACATCCATGCTTGATCTAGAGCATTTTAGAAGGACTTCTCTAATTTTAAGGATACACTAAAGTTATGCCTAGCATTGAAAGGCGGTTTTGCTATGTCTTGGAGGCAACTGAGGCAATCTGAAAAGATAACTGATTTATTTAAACTGTGGGACTAGACGAATAGAACAGCCTTGAGGATAGCCCCTCTCCCGTGTTTACACTGAGGAGAGGGGAACATTTAAAATTAAGAACAATTCTGTCCTGCCCAGCTGGCAGCCAAATTGCTATACCTACATTTCCATCATCCTCTAGTTTTGATGCATCCGTATATAAGGTGAACCAGCCTTCCCAGTTTTTACTTAAGATGTCTTGAAAAGTTTTATTAGCATCAGGAGTGCTTTTTGTTGAACCGAAATTTAGATGGATGATGGGTTGAAATATGAGGGCCTCAAAGGGGACCTCAAACAGAGAGTTTCGAGGCAATTTCGATATCGTAGCTGGGAGAACAGAGAAATTCTTAAAACTTTTTACCAAAGGATTCTTTGTGAGTCCTGGGGCCCGATTCTCAGGCATTCGAACTTTTTCAGTGTGGTAATTCGTATGTCGAACATTTTGTTTGTGGTTTCTATTGAAAAGTTAGAACGTTTCAAACAAACTAAGCTGTCTCACATGTCAACAAATTCATTTTGACAACTAAGTTCGTATACGAACATCTATTGGTTTTTACCACTCGTAGCGTTCGACTGGTTTTCGATCGAACTTTTTCGATTGTGAAATTCTGACAAAATACAAAAACTGTGTTGTATTTGAATTTCGAGCAATAAATGTGAACTTTTCTCGATTGCCTGAGAATCGGCCCCCAGTATAGGGAAGAATTTGTAAGATTGCTTAAATTTTGCAATTTGTCTAAAAGGGAGTGATTTGAGTATTGAGATATGTTAATAAAATACCTATCGCACATCATTTGGCGTCTGAGGCTCAATGGAGGGTCGAGGCACTCAACTTGGAGGGCATTCAATGGGGACGATCTCATAGCACCTGCAATTGACGACATTTTGACATGATTAGAGTTAGTTTGTTCAGCGTGGCTTTGTTGCATGGATCCAATATGAAGCTTCCATAGTCAAAGTGGCTTCGAACAGCTGCATTATCTAACAAATTTTAACTGGTCGGATGACATCCCCAATGCACTCCTGACAGAGATCTTAAGATATTGACGTTTTTTTCCGCCTTTTTGCTGATGTATCCTAGATATGACAAATGAGTATGTGTAACTTGAAATAAATGTTTTTATGTCCATGTATTTACACATGGATTTTAGGGGCTGAAAAGCGAAAAAAGTATTAAACCTCCAATTGATTTTAAACCTTAAATATTTTGATTAGGTTCAAAATTGATTGTAGAAATTAGCAGTATGTCCCACTATTTCTATCGCTGGTGGCGCGGCGCCGGCGGCGGTGACAAAAAAAATGCATCACCTCTTATGACGGCTTGCTCATAGAAAATATTTATTTCGTTCCTCGGTATGGTATCGGTGGTATACCCCAAGAGCTATCTGATATTTTTGTAAAAAATTCAATAACAGGCCAAATTTTTGTTAACGGCCCTTAAATATAATTTGAAGAGACTATATTTTGGAATCCAACATAATATCGCATTGGAAGGTATAAAAAAAAGTTATACCCCAAAAATGGTGCAATTCTTTCAGCAAATATGCTATCACCAATTTTATCGTTAACATGTACTGTTTATGTTCACCATATCTAAGCACCAAAGTCGAAATCCATAAAGATATAAAACGGGAAACTAATACTTTAGGAAGAAGTCGGTTGTTTCTGATAGCATTTTTAAAATAGGTGTAATGCCAATTTGAGTTTACGTAGAGATTTTTTTTTAAAGTTTATTTGTTTTTCATTTACAAATATAGGGGGATTATATACTTTTACGAAAGATAATAATAAATGTATTCAAATGTAAAGTAAATAACACTTATACCATTTTTGCCTATTTTTTATAGATTTCTTAAAGCTTTGTATTTGTTTTTTTTTAATGTCGCTGTCATAAATATTGGTGGATTACTAATGAATTATTTATTAAACTAGATAATCTAATTTTCAATGTTAAGAAATTACTGATATAGAATTATTGTTGAGTCTCCATAGAGCGAATTAGTTTGGCTCTCGGGCTAGTAGTGTTCCGACCTGTTTCTTTCGGGTACCTAGTGGTTTTTTGTGCCGCAATAGAAATAATGGGATATAATTTTAGTGGGATCCACCCGAAAGGAGATCAGTCACGCTTCATACATGTTTGGACCAAAAAAGTAAAAGTATCGGCCAACGAAAATAAATTGCATATTACTATTGTAAACCGTGTAGCGATAATTTTTTGTTATGGCGTCAACAGTGTACGATTAGCGGCCAAGCAGTTATTCAAGTTTGAAAATATCATTTTTTTTCTCTTTATTTTCAAACTTAAATACAGCATGGCCAAAGTGCGGCCAACGAAAAAAAATTGCAGATTACTATTGTAAACAGTGTAACGATCATTTTTTGTTATGGCGACAACAGTGTACGATTAGCGGCCAAGCAGTTACTCAAGTTTGAAAATGACATTTTTTTCTCTTTATTTTCAAACTTGAATACAGCTTGGCCAAAGTGCGGCCAACGAAAAAAAATTGCACATTACTATTGTAAACAGAGTAACGATCATTTTTTGTTATGGCGTCAACAGTGTACGATTAGCGGCCAAGCAGTTATTCAAGTTTGAAAATGTCATTATTTTTGGTATAAATACGATCGCAAAACGGATTGACTCGCCACGTAAAATGTAATCGTTATCAGTATATCAGTTATTACATTAAGATCAGTTCCTCGTCAGCATTATATTATAACTGACCCACGAACGTCCCACCTGCTGGGTACGTGAATCGACTAAACAATAATGCAATACTTTTAGCTAACAAGTAACTTTAACTAAGGTCTAGTACACTACAGAGCCAGAATAAGGAAATATGTCTCCCTAAAATAGATATTGACTACAACACAAAGTGACTTTGGCCAAGCTGTATTCAAGTTTGAAAATAAAGAGAAAAAAATGTCATTTTCAAACTTGAGTAACTGCTTGGCCGCTAATCGTACACTGTTGACGCCATAACAAAAAATTATCGTTACACTATTTACAATAGTAATCTGCAATTTTTTTTTGTTGGCCGCACTTTGGCCAAGCTGTATTCAAGTTTGAAAATGATGAAAAAAATGTTATTTTCAAACTTGAATAACTGCTTGGCCGCTCCGCTAATCGTACACTGTTGACGTCATATCAAAAAATGATCGTTACATTGTTTACAATAGTAATATGCAATTTTTTTTCATTGGCCGCACTTTGGCCAAGCTGTATTTAAGTTTGAAAATGAAGAAAAATATGTCATTTTCAAACTTGAGTAACTGCTTGGCCGCTAATCGTACACTGTTGACGCCATAACAAAAAAATATCGTTACACTGTTTACAATAGTAATGTGCATTTTTTTTTCGTTGGCCGCACTTTGGCCAAACTATATTCAAGTTTGAAAATAAAGAGAAAAAAATGTCATTTTAAAACTTGAATAACTGCTTGGCCACCAATCGTACACTGTTGACGTCTTAACAAAAAATGATCGTTACACTATTTACAATAGTAATCTGCATTTTTTTTTTTGTTGGCTGCACTTTGGCCAAGCTATATTCAAGTTTGAAAATGAAGAAAAAATGTCATTTTCAAACTTGAATAACTGCTTGGCCGCTAATCGTACACTGTTGACGTCATAACAAAAAATGATCATTACACTGTTTACAATAGTAATTTGCAATTTATTTTCGTTGGCCGGCACTATTACTTTTTTGGTCCAATTTGACTGATCTTCTTTAGGACTACCTAGGTGATTTTGAGACTACAATTTTAGTGTAGTACCTAAGATCAAATCACAGTACATTCTGATCAATCATAATCTGTCCTGATTTATTTTTTGCAAAAACGTGGAAGACATGTCGGTATCAATCGGATACTTATCAAAACTGATAAAAAGAACAAAATTTGCTGTGACTATATCATTGAATTAAATAACTAACAACATTAGAAATTTTTATGTAACAGTTACGTCGTCAGCGTTATCTTAATAATTTTAATCCCACACATTTACTATCTTATGTGTTGAGCTGTTTGCAAATATACTGTGCTTGGAAGTACAGTTGTTTCGTTCCTCATGCTTTACAAAACTAACAACCGATTCAAGTCTCAGTTGTCAGATTGATTTTGAAACTTGATGTAATAGACGTAAAATCCTTAGGGCTCGTGCAGCGTGCCGGCGATGTCGCGCGACTTCGGTCGCACCGATTTGATTGAACGCGTAAAATTAAACGGCTTGATGTAATAGACGTAAAATCCTTAGGGCTCGTGCAGCGTGCCGGCGATGTCGCGCGACTTCGGTCGCACCGATTTGATTGAACGCGTAAAATTAAACGGCTTGATGTAATAGACGTAAAATCCTTAGGGCTCGTGCAGCGTGCCGGCGATGTCGCGCGACTTCGGTCGCACCGACTTGATTGAACGCGTACACAGAAAAAACGGTTTACTCCGAATAAGTGAAATAATCTTGCATGAAAGCAAGTTGCATCAAACCAAGATTATGGTTGCCTCATATATATTGAAACTAATATTTTCTTACATTAAAAAAATAATAATCTCAAACTGATATTTGAAATAATCTTGAATTAAAACAATTCTCGATTAATTAAAGATAATTCATCTTAAACCAAGAATTGTTAGTATTGTTAATGTAAGTTGATAATTCTCTTGATACACGCTTAGGATGTATTTTTATTTCAAGAAAATATTGATTTCAATTCAGATAAGAAATCACTTCACTTGAAAAAAATTATATGCTTAATTTAAACAAACAAACTTTTGTTTAAACAATAATAAATCTAGCTTTAACACTAGTTTTACTTGTTTCAAACGTGTTTATTTTAATATGAGAAAATTATATCCTCAGACCAATAACTACTATTTTAAATTTAAATTTAAGCTACCTTCGATAAAGAATAACCTTTCTTATTCCGGGAAAAATATTTCTTGGTTCAATGGCCCGCAGACGTGCCACGCTGGAGAATGGTGCCCCGTGGTGCTTCCAGGTGGGCTGCGTGAGTGCCAGCCAGGTCGGGCGTGCAGTTGTGTGTGTAAGCTTTGCGTTTGGATGCTGCTGCGCTGAGACCTTCAGGCGGGGTGAGCTGGCTTGCTGTGCGACTGCTGTGTGATAGTAGGGGGGAAGTGATGGCTGCGCTGGTGGAGACGGTGCTGAACGCTGGTGAAGACGGTGCTTGGCGCTGGTGATGACGGTGTGTGCTGGTGATGAAGGTGTTCCACCATTGTGCTCCGTAGGAGTCACCACTTTAGCTGCATGATGTGAGATGCAGCTAGTAAAGGAAGACTGATGTTATGTCATTCTTTTCCGTGCTAGGGTGGTGTTAGCCCGGGGACTACTGTCCTAGTTGATGATGGATGAAAGTTGTATATATATAGCAACTTGATGGATTTATTTTGCTTGCGCGATGTAGTAATTTCATATATATTTGTAGGCGCGCGTAGAAGTTGTTGCGGTAGCGTTAGGTAGCGCATGGTAGCGCCATCTGTGTTTGGCTATTTGCCGTCTTGTAGTTGCCGTCTGTGTTGTGTGCGTCGTCGTCCAGATGTCGCTACAATAGTCTTAAATATTTGTGTTAAGAGTTTTTAATGTCGGGTTTGGTTTTTATTTTACAAACATTTCTGCAGGAATGTTTGTAAAATAAAAACTAAAACTAATAAAATACGGCTCAGGAACTCCCAATTGTACTAATAGAAGTTCTGGAGTCGTTTTCTGAAAGGAAAGTCAAAGACAACATACAAGGAACCAACAGGAAATCATATAACATGTGTGTTCTTAAACAAAATAAAAAGAGATTTTATTTTTATCAAATATTTATTTACACAAAAAGCAACAATAATTGAGATCACAACTTAATAATATTGTACTGAGTGTACCTCATAGATTCAATAAATTTACTAAATAGTACATACATAAGTGTACATAGGAAAAATGTAGGTACATTACTTTTATTATTTATATAAAAATAAATTTAATTAATTTTAATTAATTAATTTTTCTTCTGGAATGAGTTTGAAGAACAACTCTGTTGTTATGGTATTTGCTAAAATGTAAAACAGAAATGATACATTTAAGTAATCCATTGAGATTTGGCTGAAAAATCGTGGCATTTTATAAAAGAGCACAAAAAAACGTGGACATGATTATAATTTTTGCATGAATAGGTGGCGCTTCAACAACACTCTTATCCAAGGCTGGCCAATAGCCAGGCCAGTAAAACCAATGGGTACAAACACACAAACACTCCTATTACTCCTAAAGGGACATCATTTGCCTCGAGAAGAGTCACTATGTTGTTAGTTTCGTTCATTTTGTTCACAGTTTCACACGTCGCGATGTCGCACTTCGCAATACAAGTACCAGTGTACACCACAAGAGATATCTGATCTGATAATGCACTCCAACTCCACCACCACAGAAAACAAAAAACTCAATTCACAATCTCAAAGTTCTCAAACAGAACAAACAAGAACAACACCAACATACCAAAAAAAATATAATTAAGGTAGAAACATGGGTAGAGGTTACTGGTTATTGAGTCAAAATATTTTTAACTTTTTTCAATATTATATTTAATTGAAACAAGGTACTATAACATTTTGTAGCAAACCAAGCTATTTAGTTAAAATAATGATGTCATTAGTTCAAGAGATTTTTGTTTTAATTTGCTCAAGATATGATTCAAGATAATATTTTCTTCATTGAATGAATTGTATCATTGTGATAAATAAACTTTCAGTTTGAATTAAGCAATTCTTTGTATTGAAGCAATAACATTTGAACTTTTTAGATTAATATTACTTATTATTAATTAAAGATATTTTTTCTTGATTGTAAAAATTGCAACAAGAAAATATATTTTTTGTTTTAAGACTGCCATTATTTGAAAATGAATAAACATTATTTGTATTAAGACAATTTGCCTTGAAATAACATAATATGCCAAGAAAACTATTTTTCTTACTTAGAGAAATCCTTTTTTTCTGTGTAAAATTAAACGGCTTGATGTAATAGACGTAAAATCCTTAGGGCTCGTGCCGTGCAGCGTGCCGGCGATGTCGCGCGACTTAGGTCGCACCGAGTCGCAGCGACTTGATTGAACGCGTAAAATTAAACGGCTTAGTGCAGCGTGCCCGCGACTGACGACCTGTGCTAGATAGACCAGTAGGGCTAGCACAACTTAGCGCGACTCTGACACGCTCCTTCCAACCAATCAGAACGTCGCTTTAAGTCACGCTCACTATCTACGAGCGATCTGATTAGTCGAAAGTGCCCGCGACTCTTTCTCACTCGAGTCACGCGCAAGTTGTGCTAGACCTACAGATGCTAGTCGGTGCGACCTAAGTCGCGCGACATCGCCGGTACGCTGCACGAGCCCTTAATCTATGGAAAAACTTAGTTATTGTTTATGACCTGTTAATTATTTTTTACATAGTAATGGGTGGTTGTGTTTTGTTTCAGGCGTGACGCTGACTTTGTCGGCCGCCATCGACGGGCAGAACTTCAACGCCGGCGGCCACAAGGTGGGCGTCGCCCTCGAGCTGGAGCCCTAAGCGTCGCACAGGCTTCTTAGTCGTAGTCATAAAAAGCCACTTCGCTGTTGTAATTAGCAGGGAAGCGTATATAGCAAATCAACTTACCGATACCTGTATTGTAAACTAATGTGTAATTGCAGCGTTTAAAACGCAACAATTCGATTGTTATTCTTATTTACTTTACTTCCACGCGCTCTAAAGCATCCGTTTATCAAAATGGCGGACGAGCTTCATTCCGAAGAGTTTAGCGGAAATTGTACTGTTAATGAGCACAGCATGTTCCAACTTATTTTGCTTCCTTATTTTACTGCCTCTTGAATGATATAAATCCTAACTAATAATCATTTGTAAATAAACACCGATGGTGTGTTACAATAATTGAAATAAAAGAATAGTCTGTTGCGATCAGCATTTCTTTGTTTTATTAGAACCTGTGAACTCCTTTTCCCTAAACGTCCGCGTCCGCCATGTTGCTCAGTGTACGAAGAAAGAGTGGTATTTACATTTGGTTACGTATTTGTTTGTATTTATAGTATTTTATTTTCGATTTCCTTAAGATGATTAATAAAATATTTTTAAACATTTGTTGAATGTTTGAATCAAAGTTGATGTAGTTACTTATTTGAAACGGAAAACTACGTACCTATGCAAGTTTTAAATAATTAGTGTAGGTTTCTCTCGCACCCAATTCGTCTTTTCAATGGTAGTATAGATACCACAGATGACTAAATAGTTACTATGTAACAGATAGTGCACTCTATAACGCAATAAAGTAGAATTCAGCTTGTACGGCGCAAATTACGAACGGCCACTCGTTACATCTCTTCTATCGCATATCATCATCATCATCATGTCAGCCGAACGACGCCCACTGCTGGGCATAGGCCTCCCCCAAGGATCTCCACAACGATCGGTCCTGCGCTGCCCGCATCCAGCGGCTTCCCGCGATCTTGACCAGATCGTCGGTCCACCTTGTAGGGGGCCTGCCCACGGAACGTCGTCCGGTACGCGGTCGCCATTCGAGAACCTTTCCGCCCCAACGGCCATCGGTTCTCCGCGATATGTGTCCCGCCCACTGCCACTTCAATGATGCAATCCTTCGAGCTATGTCGGTTGTTTTAGTTCTCCTGCGGATCTCATCATTTCTGATTCGATCGAGCAGGGAAATACCAAGCATCGCTCTCTCCATTGCTCGCTGGGTGACTTTGAGCCTTCTTATGAAACCCATAGTAAAAGACCACGTCTCACTTCCATAGGTCATTACTGGCAACACACACTGCCACTGGTCAAAGACTTTCGTCTTGAGACATTGAGGTATTTCGGACGCGAATGTATGTCGGAGCTTCCCAAACGCTGCCCATCCGAGCTGGATTCGACGAGAGATCGCATATATTCTAGCTCTTTTGCGGACCTAATTTCTATGGATTTGCATCGCCGGCGTTGCCGCCGCGCGTAGGTATGTTTTCGAGCCGACACGGGGACTGAAACAGGCCTGACTATACCACGCAGTGCTCTTGTATTTTGCTGAATTTTCTAGCAGCGCGCGACTACGCGTCGTGATACCGCCTGACACAGCGTACGCCCTAAAGGCAGCAGCTGTCCAGTTACAAGTGGTATCTATAGGTATCGTCCCAAAACTATGCCACATGGAGGGAAAGTACCTTAAATATTGCAGATATAAAATTTTACTGAAAGGAGACTTCATTTTTATTTTTAAAAGAAAACAAACTGCATTCAAAGAATTTTAAATAATCACCTGTCTGAACTGGGAATCGAACGGCTGAATGTAAAAAAAAAAAAAAAAATTATTATACCGATCGAAAGGCTCGATTATACCTAAGCATTTCTTCTAAGTAACATAGCATCTTAAATAAAAGGAAGACTACGAAAGCAGTTCGTATTGTTATTTAAATAAAAATAAAGTCCTATTTAAATAAAATTTCCTATCTGGGTCAGGCCGTAGATTTTGCCACATTCGAGGGTACCAAAGTCTCCGCCTCATATAATTTTAAATATAGTACTCTTAGAAATTTCTCAATCTTATCATCGTGTTTCCTAAGAAATAGCAAACCAAGGCAGATATAGATATTTGGATAAGTTTATAGATTTGGAAAACTATTTGACATTTCCCTCCCAAAAGTGACGGATTTTTTATAAAAACCGCGAATCCGCATTGGTAGGTGTACAGCTTAAACATCGATAAAATTATCATTTTTTAACTTATTGATGAGCTGTTTGATTTGACGTTATAAAATAATAATAAGGTTGCCATTCCTTTAATATCTTTGCGTATTTCCTAAGAAAAAAGATAAATTTACGGCAATAAGTTTTTTTTTTGAAAAACCATTTCTTTGCGCTACTTATATTGCGCAACTATTTTCACCCATTTTATGGTTTTAAAACATTTATTAAGATTTTGTTTGAGTGCTGGCATCACCAAAGTAACGTATTCTATGGTCAATACAGCGTTGACACCCATATTTTTTGTCATTTTGGTGTCAACTCCGATCAAAGTGAAAAGTGTCGCCTACTTTCCCGAGTGCATTTTTTGAGATTTCAAGGTAAGTTTTTGATTAAAACTTATAATTGTTGTTGCGCATGGTTTAATTAGATGTGTGTGATCTGTATATGTTAAATTAGCTTTGTAAAATAGTATATTTTAAGAGTTATAATCGATTTTATTTGCGCCTCGGTTCCGCAAAACTGTCTTTATGCCACTTTGCGATACTGGTTGCGTAGAAATTGCGCCACTTATTTTACGCTATTGAATAATAGTGCATGCACACAATGACAAGAGGGTATAAATGAGATTTGAATTTTGAACAGCTTCATAACAGGGTCCAAAACGATGAGATTTGAATTTAGAACATAATTAAAGAAGCATTGGTTGAAGTGTAGCAAAGGGTGTGCAGTACTTAAAAAAAAAACAACTGATTTTGTATGGGGCCGGGACTTTTTTCGGGACCGAGAAATTTTCAAAAACGGAATTTTATAAAATTGAGAATATCTCGTAAACGGTGAGTCGTAGCTAAAATCTAACAAAATTTTCAACCTCCCTACGGCATCCCCGGAGGTATCTCCGGGGATGCCGTAGGGAAGGAATCTGATGGACATATATTTTTTTCTTTATATTTCAAAACTCAATTTTTTTTTCTTGCCCGACTAGCGCTATGTGCGGGGTAGTGCCGAGTGATAGTTAAATGATAAGATTGAGTCCTTTGATAAATGATTATATTATTGATAAAATACAATAGTCCGATTACGACTAAATAATATTAAAATAAATGATATGCGCGCCGCGAATGATATCTGATTCCGGACTGCGGCATTCACGCCGTTTAGTGTAAAAGTGCTTACTAAGATGTTCGAGTGCATTGCCCCGAACATGCTCCCGACTCAGAAAAATAACAAAGAATGAGATAAAAATACAATGATAAAAATGCAAAAAAAACAAACTATAAAAAGTAAGAATGTATAAAATTGCAACCATCATATTATGCTTTAACTTATTACCTACCTAATCTTACTATAAAATTAAATATCAGAGTGCAAAAATTATTAAAGTGCTGAATGCAAATATTGTTTGACTTCTAATATAATTAAATTAATACAATGCTAACTGCAAATATTGTTTAACTTATCATTAGATTTAATTGTTTCTGTGCTGAAGGCCACTACTTTACTTAACTTATTATAACTGAGATTCATCAGTGTCAATATAAACCCGTTTAGTAATAATTGGGGAAGTCGCGATATCCACCATTGATTGTTGCCGTTCACTCAAAACACTAACACTAGGCTGTCGGTCAGCCGTGCTCTGCTTTCGCGCACTGAGTACACTTACACTCACAACCTCACTCTCATTAACACTAGACTGCTGCTGCTGCTGCGCGTGCCCTTCGCGGACTCCGCGCCGCCGCCACCACCAGATGAGAACAGCCAAAACGACTGCTCCTGCTACCCCCGCGTATGATATGATGTACTGGTGAATGTCATGAACCGATAGCTTATCATCATCCTCGTCGTCTATTTCTAACTTATCCTGTTTCAAGCTATCGATTTTATCTCGTAAATCGCTTAAGGAGTTTGTAAAGTTTGTACTTGGGTCACTGGGCTCGTCATAATTTGATGGTAAGGTCAAATTCAAAAGATTATTTATTGGAGCTATTTCAAATTTGTATTCAATATCTGGAGTCATATGCATGATATTGCTCTGTTGCTGGGTAGCATAGAAAGTGAAATCTTTTCCTTTAGCTATGCATTTGTCGTCGAGGCGAATAAGGCCGGCTTCTACAAGGTTTACGGTTTGTATCTCGTTCTCACACATAATTCTCATAGCATATAGGTCGCAATGAAAATACAAGTATGTTGAAGGCTTTGTTAACTCGAACCAATCATCTTTGCAGGTGCTAATCCGTGCTTCACACACCCCTACATCATTTAACTGACAAAATTTTTCTTCAGTCCCTAAGTGCTTAATTGGGCTAAATAATTTGCATAAGTAAACTGTCTCATGATGTAGACAATTTTGAATTTCATACCTATTTGTTTCGATAAAAGCATCTTTTTGCAAGTTAATAGCTACGTAACTTGCTTTAGGAACTATTGTTATCATTCTGTTGTTTATTTTATGCGGAATTGGTATTAATTTGTATAGCTGGTAATAATCTCTGTTTACAAGTGGAAATTTAATTTCAAATATAAAATATTCGGCGGTCATTCTTGATTTAACGCTTATCAGTTTGTAAATATCTTGGTAATTTGATGCAATATTTTCTAATGGCAAAGTCAAGTCCTTCGAAAGATGACTAGATATAATTTGTAACTCCTTTCTAAATTGTTCTGGGCTCAATAAGTGAATATTAAATCGTCCATGATAAGTATCCATCAAAGTAGTCAATAAGTTATCTTGCGTTCTTCTGAGATTGGTAAGTATGTGACTAGTTGTTATGGAAGTTAAGGTAAACTCTTCTATGATTGAACATTTATTAATTTGATTTGTTATGTTATTCACAACTGCATCTAACTTATTTAGTCGCTGATTGATTGTTTTGTGTTGCGTATTTATCATTTCTTCAGTTCTTTTTAATAAATTATACTGAGCTTCGATAACCGATGTCTGATTTTTATATAGAGCATGAATGTGTTTGTCGTTCTCCTTCAATAGCCGTATATCTTGTTTATACTTTTCTGCAAATCGCTCGTCGAGCATCCCGAATAAACCGCGCGCAGCATAACCCACGCCATTGAAAAGGCCGCGACGCTGTCTGGAGTGTAAACCGTTCCGTGAATTAAACGCCTGATTGTGCAAAAGTTCATTGTAGTAGCGTAACTCCATATGATCGTGCTGTAATTGTGTCAGGATCATATTACACCGAGATTGATCGGGTAATATAGAACAAACTCTTTGTAAATAATTTAGACATTTTCCGACTGTCTCTAATCCTTCCCAATAAGGAGACATGTTGTAAAACGTCACCATAGTCCACTCATCTCTTATCAGTTGCATATCAATTACCGAGTCGAAATAAATTGATTGGTTGTTATTAGTGAACTTTGTTAACGAAAATGCTGCATTTGATGTTGTTAAAATAGACATAAATAGTAAATATGATATCGCCATTGTAATAAAACTGTTCTTTTGATTACTTCTTTTGATAGATTTTTCTTTGTTCTCTGATATGATTTCTTCACTCGTCTTGTTATTTTTTGCACTGCTGTTATTATTTATATTTTCTGACGCATTTGATATAGGTAATAATGATATTTTGGTTAGCGGTCTCTTTGTTTGTCCGTTTTTAGTTTTTAAACTCACTACCCGGACTAATCCATCACTGCCGGGGTGTAGTTCCACTACTCGGCCCATGGCCCATTTTCCTGCGGGAAGATTCTCTTCGTGTATTAATACAATGTCACCTTTCTTGATATTTTCCCGAGTTTTATGCCACTTACTCCTGACTGATAGTTGAGTAAGATACTCGGTTTTCCACTGTTTCCAAAGATCGTTAAATAACTTAGTCACTAAATGCCACCGTGTTCTAGCGTCCGTTGCTGTTTCTATGACTGTGACTCCGGCTCGCCCGGTAAGGAAATGTGCTGGCGTTAAACACTCGAGATCTTCAATGTTTTCTGTTAAGGCACATAACGGCCTAGAGTTGAGGCATGCTTCCACTTGCGTCAGGAGCGTGGTGTACTCTTCAAAGGTTAATTTTTGAAGACCAATGACTCGCTTCATATGGTGTTTCAGACTGCGCATTGTTCTCTCCCACAAACCTCCTGCGGTGGGCCAGGCTGGGGCGTTAAAATGCCATTCAATAGACATTTCGGTGATTTCCTTCAAAAACGTATCGTCAAATATTTGCTCCAATTGATACTGATCTTCCTGCAAAACTCGATTAGCCTTGACAAAATTCGTTCCATTATCGCTGTATAAGTGCCTGGGCGCTCCTCTTCTTGCTGCCATGCGGCGAAGTGCTGCTAAGAATGCTTCGCTGCTTAAATCGGACACAAGTTCGATGTGCACAGCCTTTGTCACCATGCAGATGAACACAGCGATATAACCCTTCGTGGTCTTAGCTCCTCTTCCACGGTTATATTTGATATCAACGAATCCAGTGTAATCCACTCCCGTGTGGTAAAAAGGAGGAGCTGGATTACACCGATATGCAGGCAAATCCCCCATCATTTGAGCTTTTAACTCGGGCTTATTTTTCCGACAAGTTACACAATTCCTCAGTTGCTTCTTCGTTGCGTTCGTACCGCTGATAACCCAAAATTTTCTTCTTAAAGTTGATAATGTCATTTTGACTCCACCGTGATAGGTTAACAAATGAACTTGTTCAATTAATAAATAAGCTAACCGATGATTATGCGGGATGATTATCGGATGTTTTGTTTCAAACGGCAGATTAGTACGAGGGCGGGTTGAAAAGTTTCTGGCCTGACCTAGAAGGAGTTACAAATCTTTTTGCTAACTGACATCATTACATAGGTACATTCTTCAGCTGTCATTGTACGAATAGTCATGTCTGTACTGTGAGTGGATCAGATTTTGTACGGTTTTAAACGAGTCTGGTTTTTGAAAAATTTCAAAATGGAAAAAATTGAGCACGTTCGGTCATTAAGTATTTGCCTAAGAAGGGGTTGACTCCAAAAGAAATCTACGAAGATATGGTAGCAACATTAGGGGAATCTGGCCCATCATATTCAACGATCAAAAACTGGGTAGCTGACTTTAAACGTGGGCGCCACAGCATTGAAGATGACCCTCGCAGTGGCCGCCCTTTAACATCAACCAATTCAGAAAACGTCGGGATAATTTGTGATTTAATTTTGGGTGACCGCAGATTGAAGATCAGGGAGCTAGCAGAGATTGTGGGCATCTCTTATGAACGTGCACAAAATATTATAGTCAACGACCTGAAGTTTCACAAGGTGTCGGCGAGATGGGTTCTAAAACTGCTTTCAGTCGAACAAAAACGCACACGATTAACGATGTCACGCGACTCTTTAGAGTTGTATGAGGCTGATCCCGGAGTTTCATGAGAGATTGGTTACCATGGCTGAAACATGGGTTCAGCACTGTACTCTAGAGTCTAAGCAGCAATCGAAACAATGGAAAAGATCGGGATCCCCTACACCAAAAAAGGCGAAGACAATTTTGTCCGCAAATAAAGTTATGGCTTCGGTATTTTGGGATTCTAAGGGTGTTCTTCTGGTGGATTACTTGGAAAAAGGACATACGATAAACTCAGTTTACTACTGTAACCTGCTACGTCGTTTACGACAAGTAATCAAAGTGAAACGACCAGGTTTGCTGCGGAAAGGGGTGTTGTTTCTCCAGGATAACGCGCGTGTTCACATGTCGCTTGAATCCATGGGCACCATTCGTGACTGTCGCTACGAATTATTACCTCATCCGCCCTATTCGCCTGATTTGGCACCCTCTGACTTCCATATCTTCCCAAATTTGAAAAAACACTTGGGAGATCAGAAGTTTTCAACGAATGAAGAGGTGAAAGGCGCCGTAAACGACTATTTTGAAGGGTTGGAGGAATCTTTTTATAAAACTGGTAAACAAGCGTTACAAACCAGATGGAAGAAATGCGTTGAGCTCCAGGGAGAGTACGTCGAAAAATAAAAAGAAATCAAACTCCTAGCTTTTCATTTTCATAGTCAGGCCAGGAACTTTCCAATCCACCCTCGTATTTCGTAATCGTCCTCCAACACGTAAAATACCATCTGAATCTATAAACGGTTGCAAACTTAATATTTTACTGTTTGATTTTACGCAATTATATTTCTTTAAATTATCTATGTCACTTTGAAATTCTGTTAACTGTACATGCCGTATGATTCGTAATTTTGCTGCGTTGATTTCTTGTAATGTGATATATGTCGGTCGTCCGACGCGACACGGAGTCAATGCTCTAATTATCCAAGCTAAAATCAAAATTATTTTGCTAATTGAATTATGATTTTGTAATAGTTGATTTATGATATTGTTATCTTCACTTTGTATGATAATATTACATGACTTTTTAACTTCTTGATTCGTACTGTAATTTAGATTTTGTTGTTTGACCTCGCATTGCTCTGATAAATATGATGGGCCAGTCCACCATAAGTTATGATCTTTTAACTGAGAAAATGATAATCCGCGACTAGCTGCGTCCGCAGGGTTTTCCTTGGTTTTAACGTAATTCCAGTGATCTGCCGGTATAATTTCTTTAATTTGGCTAACACGATTGGCAACAAAAGGCTTCCAACGGTTTTCTTCTCCCTGTAACCACCCTAACACCACCATCGAGTCACACCACCCATATAACTTGATTTGATAGTTATTATAGCATTCCATTACCTTTTTAAATAACTGCGCTAGTAAATGTGCTCCACATAATTCCAGTCTCGGTAGTGATACTGTTTTGTTGAGCGGTACGAGTTTTGTTTTGGCCGCGATTAGTATCACAGAATATGTTGACCCATTTTTTATTCTTGCATATACTACGGCTGCGTAGGCTTTCATTGATGCGTCACAGTATCCATGGAGTTCAATGATTGCTTCCTCCGTGGTTCCAATCCATCGTGGCATTTCAATGTGTTTAATGTTAGTGATGTCATCTTTTAACTTAAACCATTCAGATTGCGTCTTCTCAGGTAACACATCTTCCCATTTAAGTTTTTCCTGCCAAACACATTGAAATAACAGTTTTAATTTTGTCACCACAGGGGCTATCCATCCTAAGGGATCAAATACTTTTGATATTTCGGCTAGTAACATTCTTTTTGTTATCTTTGTAGCGGACTGAAACTTGATATTATAATCGAATAAAAATTTATCTTGATTTGACTTCCATCGCAGACCTAGAGTTTTTGATGTGTTATCTAACTTGAAAGTAAATACGTCGCCATCAGCATTTTTCTTTGGGATATTTTCAAGTAGTTGCATATTATTCGAAGCCCATTTTCGTAGAGTAAATCCTCCTGACTCCAAAAGTTGATTTAACTGTATTATTTCTTGCTGGCCTACTTCAATACTATGACAACCATAAATAAGATCGTCCATAAAAAACGCTGATTCAGCTATTCTTGACGCTGTCGGGAAGTTCTCTCTCTCATCTGAAGCTAGACGTTTTAATGTCATCATAGCCAGAAAAGGTGCGGCTTTCATCCCGTAAGTCACGGTTCTTAAAAAATATTCTTTTAGAGGCTGGCTAGGTGATTCTCTCCAGATAATTTTCTGTAGACTCTGATCTTCTTCACTAACTAATATTTGCCGATACATCATTTTGATATCCGCTGTGTAAGCATAACGGTACTGCCGCCACTTTAGTATTAATGCTTGTAGATCTTGTTGAAGATTAGGGCCCTTACACATAAGATCATTGAGACTGTTGCCCGAACTTGTTTTTGCTGACGCATTAAATACTACGCGAAGCTTTGTGGTGCTGGAGTCTTCCCGTAGGACTGCATGATGAGGTAGAAAACATTCAATACCGGGATTGCTATTTGATTCCTTCATATGTTGTAAACTGATATACTCATTGATAAATTCAAGATATTGTTTTGATAATTCTGGCTGTTTCGCGAACTTTTTCTCCATATTTTTAAATTGCGCAATCGCTAACATCTTTGATGATCCTAACTCATTTTCAAAATTTTCTTTCATCGGTATTCTGACCTCATACCTTCCATCTGACTGGCGTTTTGTTGTGTTATTATAAAATTCTATGCATTTTTGATCTTCAGCTGATATTTCGGTTGACCCACTTATCTCTTCTATCTCCCAGAATTTGTGTATCTCCTCTATTTGTGTTAGTACAACATTGCACTGAAATGCTTGTACACCCCCGCATAGCAACCATCCTAATTGTGTCTGCTGCGCGAGAGGCTGATAGTGATTTTTCCCTTTGATAAACCCTTCTAACATAATAACCGAATAAACGTCCGCCCCGAGTAATAGATCTACTGGTCGGCTTATATAAAATTCTGGATCTGCTAAATTGATATTGTTAATATAATCCCATTTTGGTTTTGCGAATGATGAATTTGGTAGGTTCTTAATTAATTGGTTCATGATAAATACTTCCACCTGTAGACTAAAATCATTATATAGTGATGAAATTGATACATTAAGCTTTCCTTTACAATTATTTTCATTTTGTCCCACACCAAAGATGACTCCTCTGCATTGCTCTCGCCTTAATCCTAACTGTTGCGCACCGTGTTCCGTTATAAGTGATATTTGCGACCCTTGGTCGATGAGAGCCCGCATGACTTTATAAGTCCCATCTAACGCCTTAACTTTGACCATGGCAGTTGATAACAAAATTTCGGATGCTGTTTTCTGAGACACGTGTGATGAATTGCCTCCATTCGTATTTTGCTGATTTCTAAAAAACGGCTTTGACTTCGGTATCGGCTGACCTGTGGTCAACGGTCTTTGACTCATTGCGTCATGTATCAGCGTATTGTGACACCCTGAACAAATGCGACAACGGCTAATTGAAAAACAAGGCTTTCCGTAATGCGAATATAAGCAATTTTTGCAAATGTCTAACCTTTTCAATGTTTTCAATTTTATTTCATTTGATTGTTCGAGAAAACTTGCGCAATTAAATATTTCATGCTCTAAATTACATAGTGGACATTTCATATTTGAAGATGATGCATGATAAGATTTATGGAGCGGCCTAGGAGAATGTCTGTTAGGATACTGATTACTTGAGTTATTTACATAGTTATTTCTATTGTTCACATTATAATTCATAAATTGAGGTTTTCTAGGAACAGAACCGTAATTGTTTGCGTTTTGGTACGCAGGTTTTTGAACAACAATGTCTTGTTTCCTTTTTGATTGCTCAAGCATAGTAAATTTGCTTTCAAGGTAATCTAAAAGCTCCTGTAATATCGGTAACTCTCTCGGCTGTTTTAAAGACTCTACGTAATCGGAATGTGTTTCGTGATCTAATTTTTGCGTAAGTATATGAACTATAATTGGATCCCAGGAACTGATGTCAAGTCCAAGGTTCTTAATGGCATTCAAACTTTCCTTTGTTGCATCATGCATTTTCTTAATTAATAATAACGACTGTTGTTGCATATTCGGAAGACTTAAAATAATATTAAGGTGCGACGAAAATATCAATTTTTTGTTCTCGTAACGGTGGTTTAAAATTTCCCAACAAGTACTATAATTTTCCGAACTTATCTGTAAATGTTGGATTAAGCGCTCAGCATCTCCTCTTATTTTACCTTTTAAATACTGCATCTTCTGAGCTTGCGACAAAGATGGATTCAGATGTACAGCTTCCGTGAAAAGATTCTTAAAAGAGACCCATTGATGATAATTGCCAGTAAAAATCGGTATATCTACCTGCGGCGTGATATGTTCTCTGTGGGACACGGACCACAGCTTTGTATTGATGGCTTCCTTCAGATTGTTAAATATTGTTTCATGATGTGTAAAAGATATCTCATAATCATCATTATCTCCGTCCAAAATGCCGTCGATCTCCCAGTGAAGAGAATCAATAACAGACCAACGCGATTGTACCTGCTTTAACGCGTCCTCAAATTTCCACTTTTCCGCAATTGAGCTTACATCGATGCTATTTACCGTTCTCATGAATGCTTTAAAGTTTACAGCTTGCTTATGTAACATTTCATCCAACTTACTTGAAGATCCCGTAGACCTTTTGTAGCTCGATTCCTCTGCCTCCTTATCTCTCGCCTTCGCCTCTTCCCTCGCCCCCTGATAGCTGAAACCAGACTTACTTGCCCCAGAGACCTCACTTCGATCGTAAGGTATCGGTGTCCTTGGTAATGCCTGTGCAGACTCCCTAGTTATGTAGCTTTTAATCTCCTTATACAGCCTTTCCGCTATTTCATACTCCTTACGAGCGAAATACGGACGCTGCTTATCCTCAAACTGTAATAGCTTTTTATGATTGTTCTGATATTCGACCCAGTACGACTCCAAAGTTTCGCTTTTACGATCAAAATATGTCGTTGAACTTTTCCGCTCAGGCCCATCCTTCTTCATGTTGACGTATAACTTCTCCATAACAGAGAAAAGCTCTGCTTGTGCGTTGTAAATTTCTTCCATTTTGATATATAAGATGATAAAGCGACTGATATAAAATTAGAAAGATCTTACTCAGTGATCTCCGTCAGCTCCCAACTGCACCTGATCCTTAATCCTTGCTGTTTTGATAACACTTGATAGCTGATATAATGATGATAATGTTCGGCACCACTTTGCACTGCTTTGCACTGGTTCACCCCGAATCACAAGAGTTAATTCCCGAAACGCGAGGTCCCACTACGTAGCTCGAAAGGACCAAAAAATGTGCGGGGTAGTGCCGAGTGATAGTTAAATGATAAGATTGAGTCCTTTGATAAATGATTATATTATTGATAAAATACAATAGTCCGATTACGACTAAATAATATTAAAATAAATGATATGCGCGCCGCGAATGATATCTGATTCCGGACTGCGGCATTCACGCCGTTTAGTGTAAAAGTGCTTACTAAGATGTTCGAGTGCATTGCCCCGAACACGCTATGATGTTTCCAAACGACAAAGAAAGGTAGGTAGTTTGAGTTGTCTTTCCTGCTTTTCTTATAGAGGGGGATGAAAAGCAGAGTGTATTACTCGGCCGCAAAATTATTTTCACCTCGGGCGGCGTATATTGAATCCCTCTCTGCGTTCAGGATTCTACTTTAGAATCCCTCGCTGCGCTCGAGATTCTACTCTAGAATCCTTCACTGCGCTCTGGATTCAAAATAGCGCCCTCGCCGTAAATATATTATTTTGCTCCCTTGTAATACAATCTACTATTAAATATCAAAAAAATATTTCTGTTTAGCGCAAGTGACACAAAAATCAACTTTAACGTTCACCGCATATCGCAACGTTACAGAACTTGGCACACATACTTTCCGTCAAACTCTTTATCGTATAGTGGCACTTCTCACAAGTTTTTCTTTTACGTTTTTCTCTACTTGAAGATGTTCAAGGCTCTCCCTCGTTTTCATGTCTTTGAAGATGAGTTGACTGGTGATCTTCACTGGTTGCATTGAAAGAACGCTCCTGATCTTCTCTTTCACTTGGGTTAGCATTGTTGTTTTTGCCAATCTTGCCTTTATCCAGGACAACAAGTTGGAAATATAGATTTTTCATAAAATCTCTGCGTGAGATTCTCTTCGAAGTACTCACAATGTTCCACTCCGAAGTTCTAGTCGAAGTGCTCCCTTTAGTCGTAGTCTACGTACTCTCGTTCATACGTCCCTTTGAGAAAGTTGTATGATGCTGCTTTGCGTGGTTTCTCAAAGAGCGGTATTTGAGCTAATTGGCGAATCACGGTCCACGTCTGAAGAAAAATCTGGCGGTGGGCTTACGTTCCTTTCCTCGGATGGTTGATAATTATTGTCACTTTGCACATCATCTTCCACCACAAAGTCTTCGAGTTTCACTGGCAGAACTATCGTCCAGGACATTGAGACTAAGTTCATGTTGTAGTAGATTTACTATTTCACCTTCTTTTAGCGAAGACATAATGCAAATCTAAAAATAATCACAGATTTATTGAAAATGATACACGCACACTCAAATTAAAATACAGACGGTAAAGCTAACCACCCGTCGAAACGACGGGCAAAGGTCAAGTATCTCAAAAACTATTGCACTTACCTGATCACTGCGTACGCCACTACAAAGGGCTCCCCGGCGACTGAGTTACACAAATTATATAGTGTAGTACTGAGTTAGCAAGACACAAGAACACCCTCGGACATGGCTTTAAAAAGAGACTGCGATATTTCTTTGCGCTGCCCGTCGAATCGACGGAGGTTAGCTATCTAGGGTTAAGAAGGACCTTATATATATAAAATCAAAGGTACATAACTCACTCATCACGAAATCTCGAAAACGAATGTACCTACCAACGAAGATGTAATTTAGCAGGAAGGTAGATTATGACTAGGAGACATCCGCTAAGAACGGATTTCGTGAACCCCCCCCCCCCCCCCCCCTGAAGGGGTAAAATGGGGGGGTTAACGTTATATGGAACTTCCTCATTTATGGGTTTAGAAGCATGAAAATTGGTGGTACCTTGAATATTGCTTACGATTGAAAATGATTTGCGTAAGCGAAGTTAAAAAACCTCCACCTTAATGGGGTAAACTGGGGGGTTAATATTTATATGGAACTTCTTCATTTCTGAACTTAGAAGTATGAAAATTGGTATCCTACTAATATTATAAATGTGAAAGTTTAGATGTTTGGATGTTTGGATGTTTGTTACTCAATCACGCGAAAACGGCTGAACGGATTTGGCTGAAATTTGGAACATAGATACTTTGTAGCCTGGAGAGGAACATAGGCTACTTTTTATCCCGGAAAAATATCACATTCCCGCGGGATAACGTCGTGTAGTTCACGCGGGCGAAGCCGCGGGCGGAAAGCTAGTAAGTAAATAAATAAGTATTCTCTTACAATCACACCAATTATCTAAGCCCGTAGTTAATTTCTTAAGAAACTGTGTCTACGTGAACTTGATAACGGATAAATATATACTTAAATACTTTTTGTTTGTAAATACATACTTAATATACATAGAAAACACTCAGACCAAGACAAATAGACATGTTCATGCACACAAATATTTGTCTTGTTCGGGAATCGAACCCGAGACCTCTGGCGCAGAAGGCAGGTAGTTTACCCCTGCTCCAAATCGGTCGTCAATCGGTAGTCGGTATGTTGGATACTGATCACGATTGAAAATGATCTGCGTAGGGGAAGTTAAAAATCTCCCTCCAAATGGGGTAAAAAGTGGGTTTCAAGTTTATATGGAACTTCCTCATTTTTATAATTAGAAGTATAATAAAAAGGGTAAAGTTAAAAAATCCTCCCCTGATGGGGTTGAAGTTTATATGAAAACTTCCTCATTTCTGGGCTAAGGAGTATGGAAATTGATATGTAGGATAATGGTCAGAATTAAAAATGATCCGCGCAGGCGAAGTTAAAAAAAACCCTCAATAGGGTAGAAAGGAGGGGTTATATAAGCGTGTGCTACATCACGGCGCGGCCCACTCTGAAAACCGCAATTCTGACTACATGGTCATTTTGTCCTATTTCAGAATGCGCATTACGGAACGGAATAAAGTTGAGGGCTTGTAAGGGCGTTTACACACGAACAACGACACGAGACGATTTACTAACAGTGTTGCCAGAACGTACCAAAAAGTACAGTTTTCTGTACCATTTACCATCAAACCGTAAACTGTAGGTGCTATTTTGTTGCATGGCAACTGCAGTTCACAGTTTGCCGTATCTTTCAGCAATTCGCTGTTAAGTTGGTCGTACTGTCTTTATGTATGCTCAATGCTGTGAACTGAACCGTCTTTTATTGGAAAATAGTGCTGACAACACTGTCGCGCAATTTGTAAATCGTGTCGTGTCGTTGTTCGTGGGAAAAACCCTAAAGCCGCGTTTAAGCCGACACAAAACATGAAGCAAAATGGACAAGACAGGTAGATGTTGCGAAACATGTGTTTGAAACATGTTGTCTGGTCTAAACGGCTCTTAACTAAGCCATAAACACCCAACCAAAAAAGGGTGTTCTTGTCATACGTGCAGTGTTGCCGTTCTAGCGGATTTTTAAATAATTTGCAACTTTTTGTAGTCTATTCGCTAAAAAGAATATTATTATAGTAATATACTGGGTAGCGCAAAAGTAGGTACTTACTGCCACTATAAAAATTACATATTTTATATATGACATCTCCTATTAATCTGATATTGAAAACTGTGTAGTAAACAAATGTAAAATTCACTCAAAATGTACAGGGTACCCCTTACTTAGCCCCTGACAGAATCGAGTTGAGATCAAAATTGAATCAAGATAAAAAAAAAACACCATTCTAGTAACGAGGTGGTAACGACTGTATAGCGCCAATGGAGTAAGTAGTGATTGAATACCGAACTAAATGAAATCGTTATAGGTCTACTGTTTTATAGATTTAAGGTCTAAAATCACACCTTCGATCACAACCAGCTTTGTTGTGATCGAAGGTGGGATTTTTGACCTTAAATCTATAAAACAGTACGAAATAACTAAAATCTATAAAACGGTTCGATTTTCATCTCAACTCGATTCCGTCAGGGCCTCAGGGGTTAGGGGGCAGTTTGTGTGCATTTGCAACGGCAATCACAAGCAAACTGGCTCTGTACTTGTACACGATCGCCCATCATGGTCGGCCAATGGGATCGGCCATCCTGTACTGGGAGCTTTTCTTGCCGACCATGATCGGGCAACGTGTACAGGGCCGGTTTGTGTGTGATTGCCGTCTGCGAGCAACGCAAACTCGCCCTGTACACGATGGGCCATCATGGTCGGCCAACATAATCAGCCATCCTGTACTGTTAAAGTTTTCCGTTCCGTGGTTTACCATAAATTTATTTACCCTGTTTTTGTTTCTAATAACTCTCGCTTGCGCTTCGCTTCTCGCCACCCAGTGACTTTGAAATAGTTAATTGTTTGTACATTAAAATTCGGTTTTGGTAAAATAAAACCATACCTTGAAGTTAAAAACCGTACCTTTTCAGTAGCCAACCGTCCCTTTTTGGGAAATCATACTGGCAACACTGGTGAGGTGTGCCGCAATCAAGGAATTTATAATACAACAGGAAGGTGCACTGCTGCTAAAAAACGGTCCTAATGAGATAGTAAGAACGAGGTCAGTTTATCTCACTCCATCCCATTACGGCGGCCACGAACATGCGCGACGGGCGGCGGGCGGCGACGAGCGAATTGCGAACTTGACACAACAAAGACGGAAAACGTCAGAAAACGTCATTCGGCTTGTAATGTTGCTACTTTAACATTCTGAAATCTATCATTCAAATTCTTTTCTAGGATAAGCCATAAAAAACTTAAACGACCTGATACATTTTTATGCTTAATACGGTAATACCTAAATTAATATGCGATGTTTTCTATTGACTAAAAGTAATACGAAGCGGAAATTTTACAAAATTTAATTTTTATAACGAAAGTTGTGAATCATAAATCTCCTAAACCTGTTATTTAAGAGTGCTGGCAATTATAGAGAAAGGGACACCCTCACCTCGTTCTTGCGGTCTCAGCTGGACCGTTGACATTTTGTATTGAAATATAAACCTTATCTCTTAATGTTAAAGTGTATTTTTAAATACACAAAAATACGGAGTGCACCTTCCTGTTGTACGTAGTACTTATAAATTCCTTGGCCGCAATATATTGTGTGCCGCAATTCATCAACTATATTTCCCAAAATAAATCATTTTTTCAAAGTGATTTTACTGTGATTTTGCAATAAATAAATGTGATTTGGTGACAAGGAGGTATCTATGAATGTACAAATATTATAAAAAAACGTTATCTTATAAAAAAAAGTGTCATGTAACCTACCTAATAATATTTTTCTAATTATAATGATAAAACTTATACGGGCTGAATTTTTATTGGTTTTAAAGCCGAAACCCTGGTGTTCTACCCATCATTCTGAATAACTTTCACTATGGGACTAACTCTACAGTGAAAAAAAATCAGCTGTTCCAATCTAATATCTGTCTCATAATGAAAGTTGTTCAGTTTGATGGTCTGATTAACCCCACGAGATGTTTTAAATGAATAACAAATAACCCTGTATATGTACACACGGCGGGACATCAGACTATACATGTTGAACTTGAGACCGCCTTTATGCCCTACGTAATAAAAGCTGTTATAGCAGTTCAACTGTTTAACCTGATATGCTGTCGAGTGTACAATATTTCAAGTACCTAGCTATTCCATTGAAGGAAGAAAAGTTTCATACAAACAAACCCTTTTTTCCCCCCAATCCCCACTCCACTATTCACTTCACTCCCACGGTGGGAGCCCCACCTCCAAATATTAATAATTTCGAAAGAAGAGCAATGTAACATTAAAATGCAATTCATACATGACCTCTATCGAAATTATTTTGTACGCGACTGTACATGTTTTTGATATAGTCTAGGAGCCCAGGATCAAAATATCTCTTAAGAAAATATTTTTGTTTATGACTTAAATATTAAGGTTTTGAGTTTCGAAAATGCATAAAAGTTACGTATTACTTTACGTTATACTTTTGTGTTACTAATACACTTAATTATTCTAACACAAACACGCAAAACAAGAACAAGTTACAAACATCGTCACTAAATAGGAAGTCAGCTCCTGTACTATAAAAACAAAATTTTAATTCCGATTATCTCCTAAACCAAAGGACGACGAATTCTGTGGCTTTTAGGAAGAATTGGGACGAATGTACACGAATCGTTTCCAATAAGCAGATTTTCTCTAGGTGACCTGGTTAAAAAGTCCGCGCCATAATGTAGGTTAATTATGGCATGGACCAAATCATTCCTTTATATCTTTTGAACGGCGCTTCATTTCGTTTTGATTCCAGGCATTGCGGGTTCTATAAAAACGGGACAAAATGTTATACTAATCAGATCCTGGCTAGGTGTTATCCTACTAATATTATAAATGTGAAAGTTTAGATGTTTGGATGTTTGGATGTTTGTATGTTTGTTACTCAATCACGCCAAAACGGCTGAATGGATTTGGCTGAAATTTGGGACACAGATACTTTGTAGCCTGGAGAGGAACATAGGCTATTTTTTATCCCGGAAAAATAACACATTCCCGCGGGATAACGTCGTGAAGTCTACGCGGGCGAAGCCGCGGGCGGAAAGCTAGTGGTTCAATAAATATAGCCTGTCCGTGCCATAATGAAGGTTTGCTTTGGCATGGACCATTTAAATCGCTTATATCTTTTCGTCCCCTTTACGACGAATTCTGAAAATTTGGGACAGAAATAGGACGAAATAGAACAAAATGACCATGTAGTCAGAATTGCGGTTTTCAGAGTGGGCCGCGCCGTGATGTAGCACACGGGTTAAGCTTCATATAAAAACTTCCTCATTTCTGGATTTAGGAGTACCTATGGGAATTTGTACTAAGGTCATGATTAAAAATTATCTACGTAGTCAAAGTTAGAAAAACCCTAATAGAGTAGAACAGGGGGTTAAAGTTTATATGGAGGGGTATTAAAGATACGGAGTTTGGATGTTTGTGGCTCAATCACAACAAATCGATAAATTGCGCTCTGGCCTTGAAAATTTCATACGTTTGTTTTTCTCACTTTACCTAGGTACTTTGTTCAATGTAGCATGGGTCCTATTCCTATGCAATTCTCATTTTCGTGCAAAACAAAATGTTGTTTCTCTACAAGAAATAAGGTTTAACTTTCTAGCCTAAACTGCATAAAAAATGAGTAGTAAGTACTGATTTTCTCAAGTTTTATTCCAATGCATAAAGAACTTTTTGCTTTGCACGAATGAGCTGTCATAGGACCCATGCTACATTAAAAAAGTACCTATTAGCAAAGTATTGACACAGAGGACAAAAAAATACTACGTATTTGACTTGATTTCTTGCATTTTGTTAGTTCAAGAGTAGGAATGTCCGAATATTATTCATGCGAAAGTAGCTCGCATGAATTTGTCTGTTTGTCTAGGTATCGTTACCTTCTCATGCCTAAACCACTGATCTGATTTTCATGAAATTTGGTACCTATATAGAGCAGTGGGTAGGGTAGCGTGCTCGGCCTGCGATCGCTGAGGTTATGTGACTTTCGCAATGGTTTATCACGGGATGGCTGTTCAAAAATATATGGTGCTTCGGAAGACATGATAAGTCGGAGGTTCTGGCTGCATTTGGATTAGCTTGGAAATTAGTTCTAGCGCTGGCAAAGCTGTGGAATGGAATTGGTATTTAAGGTGAAAGTTTGAGTTAATGAGAAGGATTATAACTATTTAGAATAGAGACAGTTCAAGGCCCTGGAAAGGACAAAACTTACTTTTTACCACGGGTTAATCTCATCCCCATGGGAAAATCACTTTAAGCGCGGGCAAATCTGCGGCAGAAATTGGTATTTGAGTAAATAATTTTAACTGTGCTGGGAAGTATTATAATAGGCTTCTTTTACTTTTTACCACAGGAAAGTATAAAATTGCCACGGGAAAATCAGTAGGTATTAATTGTTTGTCCGTCTTTCACGTCAAAACGGTGCAACGGATCAATGTGATTTTTGGTACGGGGGTAGATTGGGAGCTGGAGAGTGTCATAGGCTACTGTTTATCCCGGAAACATATCACATTCCCTCAGGATAATGTCGTGTAGTACACGCGGACGAAGCCGCTGGCGGAACGCTAGTTTAAAATAAAATAAACAACACGTAATACCTATAAAGCCTAGCGTCGACTAGGCGCGCCGAGCAGAGCCGAACCGAATCGAAGAAAGTCGCCTGCTATACATTTTCTATGAAGGTGCGTCCATTGGAGTAGAAGCGCGGCGCGCCGAATCGAAGAAATTCGCCTCGGCGCGCATCCACTACCCCGCGTCCGCCGATCGGAGCCGAATCGAACCCCAGAAAGTCGCCTGCTTTACAATTTCTATGAAGCTGCGTCTATTAGAGTAGAAGCGCGGCACGCCGAATCGAGTCGACCGCGGGAATTGCTTGTCAGGCGACTTTCTTCGATTCGACTCGGCGCGCGGTGCTTAGGCGGTAGCCCGCCTGACGCAGAGTAAACCAGAAAAATTATAAAATAGGGCATAAGACAGATGGACGGGACAAGACTGCGCGGACCGAAGTCTCGGGTGGCCGCTTTCGTATATTAATAAAAAAGAAGCTAGATACAAGTCCAAAATGGATTTATTATAAACATAAGACGTGCTATCAGGTACTTATTTATAAAGGATGTGTTTATTGTATCATTTCTTCTTCCATGAGTTTAGCCATCCAATCGGGTTCAGCTGCGGCGATTTTTTCAATCAAACTGTTCACTTGATAGCACAGGCTCTGGATCTGTTTGTCCCATTGAGGTAAGATTTCCCGGGCTGAAATGAGCGGAAAACATTAATCTATTAATAATAATTTCAGAGCGTGAAATAAAAACTTAGCTACGAATAAGGCCATGTTTTGCTAGTAGTGAGCCAAGGTATTTTTTGGCTTCAGTTCAGTCAGAAAAATTAGGGATTGTCCATTATTTACGTGAGGCATTTAGTCCCCCTAAAGTCACCTCACATAATTAAGGCGCTCCCTTATAATTATAAGAGAGTACCTATTGTGTATTTTTCAAATTGGGAAAATGTATTCATATTAAATAAAAAATAAAAATCCATTATTCCATCTGACGAAATTGATTCATCATCAAAGGGATTTTGTGGGCAGCGTAATGTTATCATGACGCACGCGGCAGCCACAAACAGAAGAAACAATAGGCTACTTGACAAATCAAATTAAGTATGAAATTTGATAAGTACATCGAATGAATATTTCCTTTAGTACTTGGCTTAGGAAAACGTAATATAGCGATATCATGAAATAAAAGTACAAAATGGATAAGTACCTAAAATTAATTTGAAAAGTTATATTTTTATTTTCTACTAGCTGACCCGGCAAACGTTGTTTTGCCATATAAATTTTATTGGACACGAACTTCGTATCACCTGCCTGACAGTGACACATTGAAACGCATACAGTTGATTGTCATAATTTCATTTGGCATACACCATAAGGCATAATATTGAAAAGCATTTTATTCCTTGGCATAAATTTCATAACGCATAATGATAATAATGCATAATAGTTGAAAGGCATAATATAAAAAAGCATAATCTTCGAAATTCATATTTTCGTTTGTTATAATTTCGTAAAGCATACTTCAAAACGCATAACTTTATAAAGCATAACTAATTTTTAAAAACATTATTTTATAAAAATGTCAATATCTCGAAAACGGTGCGTGCGTCGTAGCCAAAATCTGACGAAATTTTTGATACCCTTTTAATAACCCCGGAGGTATTTGAGAGACCAAGGGGCATATATATAATTATGACAATACTCAAAATGCATAAATCCCTACCCTATGACCCTCGTTTATTATTAAAACGACGGAGGGACATAGTAGCCAAATCAATTGCTACCAGAACAACATTCGCTAGTAGACAATTTGACTCGCGTTCCATCATGCTGTATAACAAAATTAACAAAGAAATATACATATATGACAAAAAATATCACGAATGTAGGAAAATTTTGCAAACATGGTTTCAATCTAAAACAATCGATGAAACAGAGTCCTTACTATACTGCATTTCATAGATTGATTAGCTGATTAGAGTGTGTATTAAAACCTGAAACGTTGCTTGTATAACTAAGTAGTTCACCCGCATACACATACGCACCCGCACACACGCTCACACACATACACACACACACACACACACACTCACTCACACACACATACACACATATATTTTTGTTTTTTATAGTTTTAATCCTTAGTTTAGATTTCTTAGCTGGTAATTATTTGTAGCCAGTTCCCCCAGCAGCAGTAGATATGATCTTACTAATATCTACTGATCTAAGTTATTTTTTGTGATATCCTCTCTCTATGTTTATGTAGAATCATAACGATTGCTCGCAATTATAGGGCTGCGCTGGGTCTTGGATCTTTCTCTACATATTTGTCAATTTTGCTGTCATTAATTTTGTTTAGACCGTAATGCCTTTTGTTAATTAATTTATAGTTGAGGAAGAGCGGTGTCTCCAAACACGGGCTTTTTCTGCTCAAATGGAGGCTCCACTAATTTAATTAAGGCTTTATTTTTAAAGAATAATATTTTTTTTTTATTTTAATACCTTCTCTTTGGAAGCGGCTAAGAAATGACAGTTGTGTGAAGTATGACAGTTTAACGGTTTTCTATACAAAATTACCATTTTTATTTTATAATTTTCCTGGATAAAAAGTAGCCTATGTTACTCTCCAGCTCTCAAATTATCTCCATACCGAAAATCTCGTCGATCCGTTGCTCCGTTTTGACGTGAAAGACGGACAAACAAACAAACAAATAAACAAACAAACAAACAAACACACTTTCAATCACTACATAGTATAAAACAAAGTCGCTTTCTCTGTCCCTATGTCCCTTTGTATGCTTAAATCTTTGAAACTACGCAACGGATTTTGATGCGTTTTTTTTAATAGATAGAGGATTCAAGAGGAAGGTTTATATGTACTTTTTATCCCGATATTCCCACGGGAACGGGAACCACGCGGGTGAAACCGCGGGCGGCCGCTAGTTTATAATATTAGTATGGATTTGAACTGATTAAAACACTATCGCCCATGTTGTGACGTCATTGGATTGCTAAATTTGTAAACAAATAAACGTCACTGTCACTTTTGCTACGGGTGTATTCCACTTATCAAAGATCTTTGTCCAATATACGTTTGATCAAAGAATTTGAATGTCGAATGTAAAAATTGAACGCCAAAATCGTCCAATTTCTTTGATCTAATGCATATTGGACAAAGATCTTTAATAAGTGAAACTACCCTAAGGTAAGTAAACAACCATGACACTGTCAAGTGGTTAATTACAAATTTTATGACGTCAGAACATGGCGAAGTGCGTTTTTACCGGTTAATAAAAAGCGAAATTTTAAAATAAAGTTTTGTAGGTTTTTATGTTTTAAAATATTAATAAATACATTTTTTTGGTGTAATAGGACAATTATTAATCGTTTAGGACACGAATAAAAAACAACTAGCGGCGTCAAACGTGTGCGGCGAGTTCTTCTAAAATGTATGAAAACTACAGGAAATACGTCGGTGGCAGCGTTTTGTGCTGGCCCGAGTGCAGAGAGGTTTATTCTTTGCAAGTGGCTCGAACGTTACGTAATGTGCATGACTTATTGGGAACCGGACGCTGTGGTGCTATTTTTTATCCTTAACAGGGTAGCACTTACCTGATTTTACGGTTGAAGATGGAACCGCACTAATCCCGGAATCCTCATTTACTGAGAAACTGGCTATTTTATCTCTGTCAGAACACAATAATGCTGAAAACATCATTGTTGTGGTAGCTAGCCAGGCGGACTTTGAACAAGTCCTACCACCAACCAAACCGAATACAATAAATACCCCACTGGGAATCGAACCTAACTGCTCAGCGGTCCATCTAACTGACGAATCTGACGATGATGATGGTGACCTTTCTAATGTGTGAAGGTCATTTTTCAATTTGACGACTCTGTATGAAATATAAAGGGGACAAAAATATTGCCCTTGACGAGTTTCTTGCCGGTTCTTCTCGCAAGGTCTCCCGCCGTAGGATTTGCGAACCGATGGCGTAGCTTCTTTGACGTTGTGTTGTTACCTCGACCACAGAATAAATAATAGTACACTGGTACAGAAACATCACTCCGCTTAACCATTTAAATAAATAGCAACTCTTATTCCAACGCAATAAAGTGGAATTCAGTTTGTACGGTGCTAATTACGAACGGCCACACGTTGCGTGTCTTTCTATAGCATATGAGGAGTAACCGATCAAAGTGTATTAACTCCGTCAATATAGCTTTTGAGATAAAGGCAAAAATATAAAACAGTGTGATGCGTTCCGAAATACGACTGTTGCGCTGTCTATGGATGTAATAGCCGCTACACACGCTCCTATCCGACCGCCGATTTGGTCTGCTCCAGACCAAATCTGGACGTGTGTAGCGTAGTCGTCCGACCATAATTATTATTATTCATGTTTGACGCGGTCGGCCGGATTTGGTTCGCACGAACTTCACTTCCTACCAAATCGGAACGTGTGAGGCTTCCGACCGGACCAACTTGGCAGTGTTGACAATTTTGGAGGTTTTCCCCTAGATTTAGGGAGAAAATATGTAAAAGCGGAAATATTTAAGGCAGATAGATTTACTTTAAGGGATTTTCAGAGGATTCAATTTAATGCTCGTTCATGAGTTTTACGTAGGACTAAACGAACGAAAGGTTTAAATATGTCCATTTATGAAAAAAAACTTTTTATCTATTAGTTTTTTTTTAGAATATTTTATTTAAAAACTCGCAATTTGTCGTAAAACTAAATATATATAAAAAGGGCATAATTATGTGCTGCTTTTAGTAAATATTTAGCATGTTTGCAAAATAACAGAAAATTAAAAAATAATGAAATTGTTTTTTTTATAGTAATAAAACATTGAAAACCGGAAATATATTTTTTTTATTTATTTATTGCAAGCAAATTGATGTTTTCAGTATTTATAAATAATAATAATATTGGGAGATTAGCAGTGGCTGGCAACACTGCAACAACGGCTAGAGGTCGGCCAGACCAAATCGGAACGTGTGTAGCGCCGACCGATTTGGTCTGGCAGATTTGGTTTGAACGTGTGTAGGCGCGGTTCAGATCTGCAGTGAAGTTCGCCCGCACCAAATCGGCGGTCGGATAGGAGCGTGTGTAGCGGCTATAACACACTTTGTACCAGCGACAAAATTTAATACACCTTGATATGGCACATATACCGGATTTAATATTGTTTGACACGATGTCTGCTTTATGATGCAGTTTGATGCGACATAATCATAATTCAGACATGATTAACAAGGTTTGATATAAATAAATAATCCAATCCGTACTATTTAATTTCGATGGGTGGAGTTAATACACTTTGATCGGTTACTCCTCATATATTCTAGCTCTTTTGCGGACCTAATGTCCGGTGCGGGAGAGAGTAGCGTGCAGGTACATACATTGAGTGACAGACGCCTGCCTCAACCTAAATTAATTGCACTCCGGGAGTGCCGGCAGAAGTGAAAACTTGAATATTAACGTTGTGCATTTTTGAAATACTTAAATTTTTTAACCCGTTGATTTTTAAAAAATATTCTTAGAGATGAATTAGATGCGTTGATAAAGGGCTCCCTAGACTTTTTCACAAAAAAAAAGGAATTTGGACAAATAAATAAAATAATACGAACTGAATTTGAACCGATGGTCTTCTGTTCTGCCGCCGCGCGCCGCCTGTTTTCTAACGGAGGTGCCAGAGCCATCACAACGTTGGGAAAGATGGCGAAATTTGCCTTCGTATTCTAATGACATTGTAACAGTTTTTCGATCAGACGTCTTACGGTCACGTGATCGTCTTACGTCTTTTACCCATCACAAAAAGTGCACAACGCCGCTAAAGAAGTTTTCACTTCTCATGCTCTTAAAGTTCGTGTTTATGTTGGGTATAGGCTGCATAAAATCGCTTTTTATGCTCTAGTGCATAAAGCAAAATCTTCGTCTAAGTCTCAAACTTTAAGACAAAGGTCGTCAGGTAAACAGTCACACACGCAATTAAACTTCGTTAAATAAACTTGTTATTTCATTCTGTTTCTTTAATTTAATTTAATCCATGTTAAATTACTTACTAAATTAATAAAACTAGGCAAAATTAATGAGTTTTGTAAGAAATAAGTATTTCAAGAGCATTATGGACTACGATCTATGCTAAATCACTGTGCTGCCACTGCCACGTATAAAAAAAAGAAAAAGAAAGTCTTCCCGCCAATATGGCGAAGTCTTTATTTTTTCTTTTTTGCAATATTGTTATTTATTTTCCTCACACTCGAAGTGAAAAGCAGAGTGTATAACTCGTAGATAAAACCCATTTTACCCTCGAATTGGCTATCCACCCTCGCCTACGGCTCGGATGGATATATACGTCTCGGGTAAAATGGTACGTTTTATGCACTTGTTGTAGAATCTACTATTTCACTTCAAAAAAAATTTGGTGATGACGTCCTAAAGCTTACTTTCAAAGTGTACGACGGAGCTGATCTGGTCGATGTAGCCGTTCATGCGGCCCTCGCTGATCATGTGGCTGGCGATGCGCTCGGCCTTGGCGGGCGGCGTCTCCAGCAGCGCGCCCAGCTCCTCGAACGTGATGTTGTTGTACAGCTTGCTGGCCGACAGCAGGTTGTGCTCGAACACCGCGCGGTCCAGGATCGTGGACCCGTCGGAGGTTGATGCCTATGTTGAACATTACGTCAGCGTCAAATTGATATAAGCATCTAGAGCACCTAGTCAAAAAGATCTAAAAAACATAAACGCAATTTGATCTAAGCAGTTCGAATCATCATATTGTTGTTAGCGCGCAAGATGTTCAAAATATCTTAGCACTCATTGTTTCATATTTATATATAAGCAGTCAGAGTGGTCAAAATTATCTACGCAAACAAAGCTCTCAAAATATCTGTGCAATATTATGCTGTTGTACATTATGCACAGATATTTTGAGAGGTTGGTTTGCGTAGATAACTTATGTTTTTCAGATGTTTTGGACTACTCTAGACGCTTATATCAATTTGGCGCTGACTGTACATACTGACATATTTCCCTGTCCCTATACGATTCACTTTTTGTAATCGTATACGTCACAGTCTAATATTTTTATTTTTTTATAATTTTTTGATAAATCACACCTGATTTTTTTATTTTCTAATTGTTTGTCTTGCTACGTCCAATTCAGCTAAAGGTCAGGATTGAACTCTAATATGATTCATGAGCGTGTGAATCTTGGTACTAAATATGTTCCATGAATCACACAGGGAACCTGTTAAGGTCCGTATTATAGAACAACACTCACGTGAAGATCTCTTCTCAAGTAAGTACCTATAGTTAGAAAGGGATGCAAATACATGCAAAGAATACATTCATCACTTGGTAACTACACTTGAGAAGCGATCTCCACTCGAGTGTCGTTTTATAATTCGGGCCTAAAAGTTTACGGTTAAAGTGGTTCGTTGAGCTCAGTAGCGCTACCAATGGAAATAAATCATTTACGATTTATCAAGGGCTTAGAATAAAAGTTTCGGTTATTTCGCGAAAATAAAAGAGTAAAATGCAATTTTTTATTGTTTTTTCAGGGCCTCAAATATGAGCATTAAGTTATGGATGTCGATATTGCTAAATGTGGCCACTTTTGGCACTATTCACATTCACGACTTATTGCGTAAGTTTGAGTTCTTAAAAGTATAAGTATTTATAAAATTAATTTTACTCTTTTACTTGCGCAAAATAACCGAAACTTTTGATCTAAGCCTTTAATAAAGTGTAATTGATTTATTTCCATTGGTGGCGCTACTGAGCTCAACGAACCACCTTAAGGTGGGTTGCCGAGACGGGCCGCAGACCGCAAACTGCAAGCGACACTACTTCTTTCTATGAAATTGATTCCAAGCGCGGCAGCACTGCGGCCTGCAGTCGCGGCGCGTAAACTCTATAGAGATTCATAGAAACAAGTACCTAGTGTCGCTTGCCGTTTGCAGTTGCAGTTTGCGGTCTGCGGCTCGTCTTTGTAACCCACCTTAGACTCAAAATTGGATATTTATTAAATAAACAAATTCGTTTAATTAAATATAGCTGCCGAACAAATTTCTTACGCGTTGCATACAAACTACTTAGGCGTGACGTCACCACTAGGTAGCCGTTAGTATGGAGAGTTTTTGGGTGAGTCCAATACGTGTGCATTTCGAACTGTGATATCTCTTTTTTGATACTTTGATATACATACATATTGGTACTTAAGTACATTAAATAATAAAAAAATGACATAATGCCTATTGTGTGATACCGCAGACAAATTAATTGTAATTCGTTCGTGGTTATTATTAACTAGTGTATTAATCGCGCGGTACCCGTTTCCATTGGGATATCGGAATGGAATATAGCCTATGTCACCTGGGAATAATGTAGTTTATCTACTACTGGAGAAAGAATTTTTAAAATGAGTTCAATAGTTTTTGAGTTTATCCATTACTAGCGGAGCCTCGCGGTTTTACCCACGAGGTACCCGTTCCCGTGGCAATATCGGGATAAAATATAGCCTATGTCACTCGGGAAGAATGTAGCTTTCTAATGGTCAAAGAATTTTCTAAATACGTCCAGTATAGTTTCAGAGCCTATTCAAGTCAAACAAACAAACAATCAAATCTTTCCTCTTGTTAATATTTTAGAATAGATTTTAATTAGGTACCCAATAACAAAGTACTGAATTTAGATTTGATTACAAAAGTTAGATTCAGCTAAAAGCATATTTTTTTAACAAGCTTTTATTATATGTCTGGTTGCGGCATTGGGATGTGAATGTCACTGTGCGTGACTTTCCTTATTTTTAAATGAAGAGAATTAGATCCTGTTTTAGCCCATGGGCTTGATTGGGACCAAGAGCAAACCCATTAAAAGTAAAAAAAAAAAGGTAAATAATATTGTTAATAGCTTACCTTCTGATGAGTCTGCATAAGGGCTTCAAACTCATGCAACTCGGAGCGCCGAATGATGCGGTCCAAATACATTTTCTCTAGAATGGAGTAGGCTGGAAGCTGCTGACAACGTTCATCTTTGAATAAGGTTGCAAGCATTCTGGATCTTTGTTGGCCTGTAATGTTATTAAAAGTATATTATGGTAACATACAGTCCACATGACGTCAACAGTACATTGAGCTTTGCTATAGGTAGTACAAAAATCGGTCTTGTTACAAAAGCGTAGTGTGGGTTCAAATGTTATTGTTGATCGAAGGTTCAAGTTCATCCTGTCCTGTGAAACCCGTGGTTTCATATAAAGAAAAGTGAAGTTAGAACATGATTTTATTAATAAATTATTATTAGGGCGGAAGAGCGGCAATGTTGATTGGACGGATGTCGCTCAATATTTGCTTCTCTTCTACGTTTCTATCACTCAATCCAAATAGAAACGTAGCATTTGGTCATAGGGGAGAGCGCAGGTCGTGAAGATCCCTAGGACAAGTCTGATTGCTAACCTTCCCGCGGTGCCGCCTGTTATTGATTTGGTTCCTTAAGAAACAGATGTAACTGATAAGCAATCAGGCGTTATCCCGTCTTTCCTACAAATCACTTCCCTACCTTTCCCAGCATCCTTTCTATCCTGTCGGCTGACTCCTTATCAGCCACCTTCTCCACCGGCAGGGAGGGGAGCGAACCGGTGGAGTAACAGCTCCTCCTGCACTACGGCCTGTGCAGTCGAACGCCGTAAGGGGGGATGAAGGAGTCCTGGGGGGTTGAGTGTGGCAGGGTCGGTGGTAGTACCTTTGTCACACAACACGCCCTCTTCGGTCCGGATTTCAACCGAAACGGTAGCCTTTCTGGGTAGCGTCAGGGAGGAAACGGCCACGCGTCCCGTCAGAGGGTCGCGGCGAGGTGTGGGGGGGTCCAGCTTTGCTGGATGGTTAGGGCCATGCTGAAGGGGTAAGAGTAGGTGGAGCCACTGGGAAGCTAATTGAACGGCGACCCAGCCACCCGCTTCGAATCTCTGATGTCGCGCCTGAGTACTAACTCTCTGCACCTATATCTGGTCGGTAATCCTAGTGCACCCTGTATCTTTTAATACAGGGCACTCCCAAATGTGCGGGCTCCATGGAGGGTGGGAAGCCGACCAGACGAACTTTTACTTTAAATTTGACATGGATAATACACAGTTCAAATCCACATCACCCGGTAATGCTGGGTCACTCTCCCGCGGGACGGTCGAGCAATCGATAGCCCCGCGCGAGATCACCACTCCCGAAGGGAAACCTGAGGGAACACACCAGGGGGAGGCTGAGAAATCGGCGCCCTCTAAACCAATTACACCTGCTCCGCAGGCCACCATTCAGTCGGTGATCGACGACCGGTGGACGGTGGTTGGCGATCGCGGCCGGCAGCGCAAATCCTCTGAAAAGAGAGTAGGCGTTGCACCGGCACGTGATGGGCAGCCACCGGCTGACCGGACCGGGGGCAAGCGCAAGAGGCGAGGAAGGGCTAGGACAAAAAATCGTAGCCCTTCCACGCCAATCGGTGCCCAACCCGGTAAATCGAACACCGGTAAGCCGTCGGGACCGCAGGCTGCGGCTCAGGACGATCGGGGAAACCTGACCGAACCTCTGCCGCTCCCAGCTAGTACCGATGCACACTCGGGGGGAGGGTCGGGACCGCGGGATGACGCTGGGAATGGTCGGGGAAACCCGGCTGGACCTGCGCCGTCTCCTGCCAGTACAGACCCGAACCTTACTACAGGATTGGGAGCGCCAGGGAGGATGGAAAGTGGGAGGCGGGGAAACCCGCGCCCACCCAAGTCAACCCGACGTGCTCCCAATCCCCCGCAAGGGCACAAGGCCACCACGGCCCCCCTCAACACCCCGGTCGCAGGAGCTGCTGCGCGGCCTAAGCCTAAAGCCAAAAGGGCCCGCCTGGATGAGACGATCTCTCCTCGAGGCGAGTCCAAAAAGCTGAAGGCAGAGCTGCCGAGCGGTTCCTCGACTGGGGCGCGATCCTACGCTGCTGTTGCGGCCAAGTCCAACGAGGTCAGGTTTGTGATCACATCGCCTTCGGGATATATCTCTAAGGCGGTGGCCGAACAGATCGAGGCTGACATGGAGGAGGCTATGGTGCAGCAAATACTCCTGGGCACCTACGAAGCGGGTAAAGTCGCATTTTGTGGGAAGCCCATGTACAAGGACGGGTGCTTACACCTGACAGGCACCAACAACACAACCCTGGAGTGGGCGACAGAGTGGGCGGAGGGGCACCACATAACGGACGTGGGACGGCTCAGTGTTCTGAGAACTGAGCAGGTCCCGAAGAGGGTCCAGTGTGGTTTCGCTCTGCCCAAGCTCTGGAAGCGGGAGCAAGGAATGGTAGGTAAGGTCCTGCATTTCTCAAACCCAGAGCTTCAGGTGGAACGGTGGCTCATGAACGGGCTTCAAGCTCAAGAGTCCACCAACCGCACTTTCATCATCGTGTCGGTGCCGGTGGACATCGTGCCGGTGATCCTAGCTAAGGGTCGCCGAGTCAGTTTCCTAACCGGCTCGGTGTACCTGAAGTTCAGGAACGCCAAGGGCAAGTTCGTCGACACCCCACCCACCGACCACTCTCACGAGTCTACCGGTGGCGACACGACGACTACACCAGCCGCACAGGCGGCTACCACCGACACCGCCGAGCCGGCCGCAGCGGAGATGCAAATCGACGCTGCTGCTGCCGGCCCCTCCGGCAGAGAGGCTTCGCCGACGAACGAGGAACTCCTGCTGGGGCTCGACGAGTTGGCCTTGGAGGACGTTGTCTGCGAAGATGGCGTCCCTTTCTAAGGCCCAACTCATACAGACAAACCTCCAGCACAGCATAACCGCAACGGCTCAACTCCGACGCTGGCTGGAGACTAACAAAACGACGGTCGCTCTGATCCAGGAGCCGTGGATCAGGGGCGGCACTGTGCGAGGACTCTCCAGTATTGGAGGTAAGCTCATACATGCCGCCAGTGGTGATGTAAGATCGTGCATATACACATCAAACGATATCGAAACACAGCCTTTACTAAATTTCTGTTCCAGAGATTTAAGCACTACTAAGCTGAAAATTAACAATGGAAATAACAGCCAGGAGTTGGTCCTAGCATCAGCATACATGCCTGAGGGGGAGCGAGCGCCACCTGAGGAGGTCGTATTGCTTGCTCGATACTGCAGGGAAAACAACATTGAGCTGATCATCTCAACAGACTCCAATGCCCACCATCCGTTGTGGGGAGAGGAGAAAAGTAACACTAGAGGTAATGATCTTGTAGAATTTCTACTTACAACCAATCTAGAAATAATTAATATAGGAAACAAACCGACTTTCGTCGCAAAGAGATGTAGAGGGACGATTGTCGACCTAACACTTGCAACACCGCTAGCGGCATCTTTGATAACGGGCTGGCACGTCTCAGATGAAGCCTCTTGCTCAGATCATAGATGGCTACTCTTCAACTTACAGGTACCTACTGTTACTATTGGCCCTAAAAGGTATCCAAGGAAAACAAACAGACAACGTTACAGAACACTCCTAGCAGAGCAACTTGACATAGGCTGCGAAAGGTGGGACCTCTCGACCGCCGCGCAGCTAGAGGAACAGGTAGTAAAATTCACAAACACCTTATTACAATGCTTTGAAGACGCCTGTCCCCTGAGAGTTCCCGGCTCGGCAGGCTCCGGCAAACACCAATGGTGGGGTCCGGAGCTTGAAAGGCAACGCGAACTGGTCAGGAAAAGGCTGAACAGGGCAATGAACACCTGCAACGACCACGACTGGGACCTATATAAGGCTGCTAAGGCTGAATATAAACGCAAGATAAGGTATTGGAGGACCTCATCCTGGAGAAGCTTCAGTAATGAGATAAGCTCCACTAAACAGGCAAATCGGGTAAGGAAAATTTTGTCTAACCAGGGTCCTGGCCCGCTAGGCAACCTGAAGAAACCCGATGGCACGATGTCTCGCTGCCAGGAGGAGACAAACGCTATCCTAATACAGACCCATTTTCCGGACTGTCAACTAGTACAACAGGTAAGCTGGCAAGACGAACCTGTGCAACCCACCGAAAACTGTTGGCACCATGCCGAACAGGTAATAACACCTGAAAAGGTAAGAAGTGCTATTAAGAGCTTCTCCCCTTTCAAGGCAGCCGGAACGGACAACATCTTTCCGGCATTACTACAATGGGGAGAGAAGCAGGTAGTTCCGGCCCTCACCCGTCTGTTACAAGCCTGTTTGGCGCATCGCTACACTCCGCACCTATGGAGAGAAGTCAAGGTAGTGTTTATACCTAAACCAGGTAAACCCGACTACACTAATCCTAAGGCCTTCAGACCGATCAGCCTCACAACCTTCCTGTTGAAGACAATGGAAAGAGTGTGTGAGTGGTACCTACGAAGTGGAGCGTTGGCTAACCTCCCACTACATAAACATCAGCATGCTTACAGCGCTGGAAAATCGACAGAATCAGCTCTTCATCAACTAGTCGGTAAGATAGAGGAGGCTCTCCAAAATAAACTTATCTGTTTAGGCACCTTCATTGACATAGAGGGCGCTTTCGATAAAACTACATTCACCAGCATCGAGGCAGCACTAAGGAGACACGGTGTTGATAAACAACTCATAGACTGGATCGTGAACATGTTACGTAATAGAACGGTACAGGTGTCAGGAGACGTCACCCAAAGAGCTCTGGTGGCGAGGGGATGCCCCCAAGGAGGTGTGCTCTCTCCACTTCTGTGGAACCTGGTGGTAGACGACCTGATATCACATCTAAACTCTAACTACTTCTATACTATAGGGTATGCGGACGACATTACCATATTAACCATAGGTAACCAGGCCGGCATAACCTGTAACACCATGCAAGCAGCCCTGAAAAAGGTTGAAGAATGGTGCCAACGACAAGACCTGACCGTCAACCCCACGAAGACGGAAATGGTAATGTTCACGAACAAGCGCCTGGTAGGCGATTTCCGTCTGCCGAAGCTGTTTGGAACTACACTACAACTATCTAACGAGGTAAAGTACCTAGGCATAATCCTAGACAGCAAACTAAACTGGAACAGCCACTTGGAGTATAAAACGCAGTCGGCCAGCGTCATACTATGGCAGTGCCGGAAGATGATTGGCAAACGCTGGGGTCTAGCACCCAAACTATTCCTCTGGCTATACAACACGATCATAAAACCCCTGGTAAGCTATGGATCTGTAGTATGGTGGCCAAAGGCCGCTCAAACCACTGGCGCAAAAAAACTACAGGGACTACAACGGCAGGCCTGCTGCGCTCTCACAGGTTGCATGAGCACAGCCCCCACAGCGGCTCTAGAGGTAATGCTGAACCTAACACCACTGCATCTCCACATTCAACAGGAGGCAGCCAAAACAGCTCTAAGACTAAAACAACTGGGATCTCTAAAATTCGAAAGGGTAAAACATCTCAGTGTATTACTGAAGGACTGGCTAAACGACCCTCTTATCGAAGCAGTATGCGACAAGGTCAAGCCAACCTTCATTTTCGACAAAAAATACAGAATACACCTGATAGACGACATCAGCTCAGGGAAAACACACAAGGCTCTCCTCATTTACACTGACGGCTCCAAGACCTCATCGGGCACAGGGTCGGGTGTCTTCTCAGAGGACCTCAACATACAAATTGCATCCCCCTTAGGCTCATACAACACGGTCTTTCAGGCCGAGTGCATGGGCATAATAATGGCGGCTCGGGCAATCGAAACAAGAGAGGTAAAAGACCGCGACATCTTAATTCTCTCCGACAGTAAATCCGTCCTACAAGCTCTCCAGGGAAGTCGCATCACTTCGAGCCTTTTACTTGAGTGTCACCACGCCTTAAATATAGTAGGTGCACTTAATACTATTACTATCCAATGGATCAAAGGTCACAGCGGATCACGTGGAAACGATGCAGCCGACGAACTGGCCAGACGCGCATCCGGCTCGACGCCTGTTGGCCCAGAGCCGATCGCGCCCATCCCGACGAGCTGGTATGCAAATAAGATCCGTGAACGCACTACAGAATTACACCAACAGAACTGGAGCTCGCTGGATTCGTGCAGACAGGCGAAGCTCGCACTGCCGCGCGTGGACGCGCGTTTATCCAGGGCCCTGATACAACTGTGCAGACCGCAACTTCGCCTGGTAACAGGTGCCATTACTGGTCATGGACAATTTAACAGACATCTTTTTAATTTAGGTGTCACCGACAGTCCCCTATGCAGAGGATGCATGGAGGAAGAAGAAACAGCTGCCCACGTACTGCTGGAATGCAGGGGGGTGGCCCCCTACCGGGCGAGGTACCTCGGCTCGCCGGGCAGCGTCCAGGAAGCGATCACTAATGTGAAAGCTCTTGGAGCGTTCCTGGCTGAGCTGGGCTGGCTGGAGTGATCTGGCCGCGCACCCTCCGGACGCAAAATAGGCGCAATAGACGTCGAGTTGCGGAAACCGCCCGTATTGTTAAGAAGAAGAAGAAGAAGATTATCCCGCGGGAATGTGATATTTTGTCGGGATTAAAAGTAGCTTATGTAGGCTATACTTTAAGCCAGATACTTTGTAGCCTGGAGAGGAACATATTCCAACATATACATGTAACATACATGTATACGAGGAACATATACATGTATACATGGCTAAAGGCTCATTGCAGATCACAATAAATAAATTATTTTGCTACTAGGGTTCAAACTGAATACCTATGTAAAAATATTCATACCTGCAGATGCCAGCACTGTGCAAATTAATGCATTCCTTAGACATGTCATTCTTTCATCTTCATGGATTATATTACGGTATGATAGTTCATTGTATCGTTGAGCAGCTTCAATGAATTTCCTGTGAAACCAAAACATGATAAATATTATGATTCAACAATTTTAAAGTAAAAAAATGAAACTTCATTTAATTATTTTGGTAATTTAAACTAGAATATTATTTGTTAAGAGGTTTTTCGTTTAACCTAGGGCCTTACCGTGAGCTGTTAAAGCAACATCAAAGCAATTTGTGAAAGAGAATGGGCTACATGCATCTGTCTTTTAGTCAACATTACTTTAATATTCCAAATAACAGGTGATGGATAGAGGTTGTACTGACCTTCTATAGTCCAACACTCTGGCATAGCAAACTTTGTAATAGATCTGTAGCTGTTCATTGGTTGTCTCTGCTTGCAACAATGAGGCTCTGTTCACAAAAGCTTCTGCCTGCACTGGGTCATCAACTTCCAGGTACAGTCTGGCTATTTTCAGATATGTTTCCAGCTTATAATCTACTGAGTATTGCCTGAAATAAAATATATGCTCATTTACTTGAGTATTCATTAAAAAGAACATTCATCTTTTTCTTGCCCTTTTTCTATATTATAATTTTATTGCGAGTTCATCCATTGATCCATCCACCTTTAATTTAGCCAACCTTTGCCCCACATACTCATCCACATTCAAATTCAGAACCTTTTTTACCACATGACATTCATCCCGCATCACATGAACATGACCACACCATGCAGGTCAATTTCCTCTCATCTTCTATGTCACTGGACATAATATTAAACTATGTTTACATGATGACTATTGGTAACAAATCCAGATAATGCTACCTGGTTATTTGGACCAAGAGAATAGTAGGCAATACTCACTTCTGTCCAGTTTCAAGTGGTATTCCAACTAAAACATTTGCAGCTTCCTTCCAGTTTTGGTTTCTTTCATAAATATCAGCAAGATGTTGTCTTATACTTGCTACCTAAAAAAAGACAAGATTATTCCTTAGTCTAGAATCTTCACTAATTATAATTTAACCAAAAATGCTGACATTTTGTTTATTTTAAATACATACCAGTAGATCTTTCATGTAACAATTTACAATAACAATCTTATGGTTAAAAGAACTAATTACAGAATTTTCATAAATTGTATCCGTAATAGTGGTAATAGATAAATATTAACAAGTACTTATCTAATGATCTGGGCAAGAAACTGAGAAATAAATCAAGTTTGTTAGACAAATATTTGTGAAAGAATAAAAAATAAACAATGATAATAATTACTTGTTCTTCAAAAGAGATCACTCTTGGCTGAATTACGTCCAATGAAAAGTGTGACACGTCCTGGGAAACATTATCTGGCAGCAATGCTAAGTGTGTGCTCACATCAGTGAGCAGCTGTCTAGATATAACCAAGCTGACATTTTCATTCACAACTACAACAAAATATACTATCATATTATAATAATAATAATAAAAGCCTTTATTTCACTGACTTACAAAATTTTTATAATAAATAAATGTTTAAACTTAAAATAGTTGTGGCATCGCCATTCTGTACCTAGTCAGGTTGTCCTTGGACATAGGCCTCCTATAATATTAGAGAGAAATAAATAACTTAGGCCCGAGTTCACCAACAGTCGACTACGTTAACAATTGGTTTTTTGGTTGGTTAACACAACCAAAGATTGGTGTTCATATGGGTAACCAACGGTTAACTTAACCAACTGTTGGTGAAAGCAAGCCTGAGTTGTGTAGTTTTAAAAGAAATGTAAACATAGCACAGAGTGTTACATTACTTACTTGCTTCTACAAACGCCTTTAAAGACTCTGCTAATTCTCCTTCAGTATTTTTAAGAATTTCCATTAGGACATTGCGATACCTAAAAATGTATTTCTAATTTAGAACAAGTTACAAGCTTAATGCATGCATTTGCCTATCTCACATCTAAAAGATTCACAATTACTTCAGGTAAAGCTATGACTTTGGTAAATGTGTTTCACAAGAGGTTTACTTGGTAAAAGCTAAACCACCTTATTACAAAACATGGACTAAAATAGTCCTGGTTTTAAACTGGTACTAAACTGGTGCTGTCACTTTCATTTTCCAAATGAAAGACAGAATTAGCATCAATTTTAAACCAGGTCTAACTTTAGTCCACGTTTTGTAATAAGGGGGAAAGGGTCCCAGAAACGATCAGTATGCCTGTTGGCAACGGCCTGTCAGTTGGTTGCAATCAGCAATCACATATCGGCCAGATACTCCAGATAGTGACGACATTGGTCCCTGCCACCCAGAGGCCACACACTATGCCTGCGCATTAGCTGTCAGTCCTAAATCTTATAGGGAACTGTGGGTCCTAAAAACTGACGAGTATCAACTGCTATTGTGTGGCCTCAAAGCCGGTTTTCTGACTGTCGATTATTGAAAGACCGATTATTGTCTGTCGGCAATAATGTAGAATTGTAGAGAGTGGCGTTCAGTAGTTACTTCATTATCGGTTAAATTATATGCAGAAGGTTCTTTTTAACTTACTTTTCTGCCTGATCTTTGTGTAAGCCACCAGAATTTCTAAGTTCACTTAGGTACTGCCGTACGCCTTGCAGGTTAAGAGGCATTATTTAAAAATATTACACTTATTATTAGTAAGATACACAAATTATATAGACTAGTAGTAAGATACAATTGAATTAAAATCGTTGGTGATTTTTATTTATCTTCTTTTTTTTTCGACATAAGCCATAAGTTTTGAGTTTTTCTTTCGTTTTTTTTTTTAATTGTTCCTAAAGGAACAGGCTAACTAAGGTCTGAGACCATACTGCCTCGTCATTAGTAGGTTTTCTTTCTTCAGTCTTGAAAGTAGTCTTTAAAAATGCTTGAAAAAAACGTAAAAAAACGTTTTTTTTTCATATTAATTATGTCTTCAGTAATTCTATGACTTGCTGGCCTAACCTAACTCATTAAAATGCGCGGGTGGTTTTTGTACACATTTCAATGGTCATGGGAGTCTAACGCGGGAATCACAGAAATTACCACAGATCACTATAATATATATATGTAGCAAGCCGCCTAACTTTATGGATATGAACCGGGGGGGCTAAGAAATATGGATATGGGTATGGGCTTCAACTGTCATATGAATTCCTTATTTTGATAGATTTTTGCTGCTTTGTTCTGTTGAACGTTGCTAGCTAGTTGTCGTTACATCCGAAGTCACAAAACAAGGAACTCATAGCAGCTATTTTCTTTAAAAAATGACTTAAAGTTCATACCCATAAAGTTACCGGCTAAGAAAAATGGATATGGGTATGGGCTTCAACTGTCATTTGAATTCCTTATTTTAATAGATTTTTGCTGCTTTGTTAGTAGTAGGTTAGCAGTAGTAGGTACGCGTAATTTTATGGATTCATATCCATGAAATTACGCGGTACTACTTCTACGTTTTTGAGAACTTTAAGTCAACTTTATAACCACTCAATGGTTACGCACGCTTAAATATGCTTACGGGGCAATGGTTCCTCAGCACAGCTCCGCTCCGCTCCGCTTCGCTCGCTCGGCTTTAAATTAAGTTTTACTCAAAAACTAGAAGGATTTAATAAAAACTAATTATTGATTTATAATGCTAGTTAAATTTGCAATAAGATTGTATGATTTGTAGATGGATTTTTATTACGATTTAATTAGAAACAGCGAGTTGAAGTTGCAGAAAAGGAAATATTTTACCGATTTCTTTTTAAAACATGCAATAAATACTAATAAATAAACAATTATTACAGACTAATTTGTGTTTAAATAATAGTTTACAATGTTGTTATTAGATAAAAGTAAAAAAAAGATAACTCTCTTTTAGAAAAATATTGTTTAATTAAAGATATAAAAATGTAAGTAAAGAATCACCCTTACGGGCTACAAAAGTATGGATCGATTTCGTATCGACTTCTTTTTTGAAAGTAGATAAATTTTAAATATATACTTTTTATGGGTATTGAGGGTACGAGAAGTATATATTAATGTATTACAACATATTTAGTACAATATATTTAATTATATTTTTATATTTTATTTTTCCATACTTAGCTAACATTGCCTAAACCACGCAATGGTTCCTTGCCTCCTGGAGGCAAGCAAGTCGGCGAACTTCAATCGAATATAATACGCTAATTTTTTATTAAATTAGACCAATTTCTTGTTCTACGATTAAAATAAGGTGTCTAGATTAAGATTACTATAAGTTGGATAGGAACAGAGAGTGATTTGACACAATTAATTAAAGTATTTTAATTAGCAGTCAGCTTGCCTCCGGGAGGCAAGGAACCATTGGGGCGGGTAAAAATACTTGCCTCCAGGAGGCAAGGAACCATTGAGTGGATAAAGAAAATAGCCGCTATCAGTTTCTTGGTTTTTGACGTCTGGTATAACGATAACTAGCTAGCAACGTTCAACAGAACAAAGCAGCAAAAATCTATCAGAATAAGGAATTCAAATGACAGTTGAAGCCCATACCCATATCCAGATTTCTTAGCCGGTAGCCCCCCAGGGGGGCTACCGCGTAACTTTATGGGTATGAACTTCATACGTTTTTGGGAACTTTAAGTCAATTTTTTGAAGAAAATAGCCGCTATCAGTTTCTTCTTTTGTGACGTCGGGTATAACGATAACTAGCTAGCAACGTTCAACAGAACAAAGCAGCAAAATCTATCAAAATAAGGAATTCAAATGACAGTTGAAACCCATGTCCATATCCACATTTCTTAGCCGGTAGCCCCCCTTGGGGGCTTTATTCAGTTACTCCGTGATCATGGCGCGTGCAACTGCGCCGAAATATCGGGGACTCATAAATAAATCTAAACTTGGTAAATATCCCGTTGTATAAATTGGTTCAGTCAGAGCGATCCTACAACTTTTGTGCCATATTAACTATTGCTCCAAATGGCTAGTTCTAAAATAACTATACGTACCATTTTTTTTTGTTGGGCGGCTCTCTTAGAAAAGGCACAAAAAGAATGATGTCCTTTTACGTGGGCAGATTTCAATAAGAAGCGTCATCCAAACGGACGCATGTGAATGGCTACCTTAAAATCCGTTGCTTTAAGTTTCTAGAATATTAGTTTGTAAATTATTAACAGCTGTGGATTTCGTGAAACATAAAAAAAATTAAAATAAAATTATGAAAATTGAAAATTTTAAATGAAGTCCATGCTCATATCCATATTTTTTAGCCGGCAGCTTTCGGGATTACCATCGGATTTAGTTTTACCGGTTTTTTTGTAGTGTACCTCTAATTTATGAATATAAAGCCCCTAGTACACGATGGCCGATCATGGTCGGCGACCATGACCAATACATCGTACATTGACACTTTTGAAAGAACGTTTTTAAACTTGTTCTTTCAAAAGCGTCAATATACGATGTATTGGTCATGGTCGCCGACCATGATCGGCCATCGTGTACTGGGGGCATAACAAGAAATGACAGTTTGTACTTGTATGTTGGTAAAACTTGTGTTACAAAAATTCAAAGAAGCGCCATTATTATTCGTGCTATTTTTTTCGAAAAACAGATTGTAAATTAGAGGGAGTGGACATTTCATGGTTTCTAAATAATCTAAAATTTTTGTTTTTAAGTGTGGATAGTGTAAAATAGCAATTTATGCAGTTAATAACGCTGATAAGTGATGGTTGAAAATTAGTTTTCAACCTTGGTGACTATGGATGGTTTTGACAAGATAATATGGCGGCGTCTTTTGAACTCTTGAGTGTTTACCTGTTTACAATAAGAAAAGGTTTTTCTGCAGTGTTCTTGCATTGAACAGATTCTTTTACCATATATCTATTATCAATTATTCTATAAAGTATTGATAATGGATCACAATTTAGAAGACTCATTGAATTTGGAAAGTGATATTGGAGTGAGTTTGAATGATTATTATTTCATCATTTACACAGCTTTAGCTCTAGTTTTAACACAAATAATGTTATTGCAAATATTATAAAACAGTTTAAATCCAGTATTTCTCGAATAATTGTGCCTTTTTATAGATGGATTTTGAAACAGCTGAGGATGTTGTTGTTAGCCAAGAAGACATTACTTTAGCCTCCAGCAATCAAGGAGATATGGCTATGGAATTTGAGCATATTGAAGAACAACCCATTCTTATGGATGCAGGAAATGAAGAAATAATAAGTATGCAACATAATCAGTAACACAATTCAGCCCAAACGAGTCAATGATCACAAATTGCTTGAGTTGATAGCTGGTTATACCAACATTGACGTATAAAATTTTGGTAATAATTTTATAACACACCTGTAAGTTAAACTGTGGTGTTGCATTACTATATGGTATAGTGTTCTGGTCAAGGTCGCGGGAAGCCCCTGGATGCGGGCAGCGCAGGACCAATCATTGTGGAGATTGGGGGGTGGCCTATGCCCAGCAGTAAGCGTCGTTCGGCTGGCATGATGATGATAATAGTGTTCTTACTATTAAATTAATAATTGGTCAGTGTGTCGCTAAGAGTCAGAGTAACTATGTGCATACTAAAAAGTCTTAATATTTTCTGAAAAATGCCATCAAATAGTATTCTGGTGCTTCGCCGGCTCATGCTTTTTTTCAGTGTTAACCTAACCAAATATTAGTTACTGTTTGTATGAATTGAATTTAAGTCTATTTTATATTATTTAGTTTCAGACTTTATGGGAGACCAATTCCATCTACAGGAATATTCTATACATGATGATCAAACTACTGGGATGACAACAACTGAAGATTCAAATGTAAATAAATATCATAATATATACTTTTACATTAATATTAAGTTAGTTACCTACATTTGCATTTCATAATGTATTATGGTTTTTTTTTCAGCAGCAAAGTTTATTAGCAAATCAGTCTGAGACTATTGATTTGCAGTTTAATACTCAGGGTATAACACCTGTTAGATTAGGAGTGACGGGAAAACCAAAATATATAGCTGTTAAGGTAAACATTAGTCAATCTTTTAGGAATAACTTGCTTTTTCTCTGATTAGAGAGCTAATCTTAGCTCAGTTCAGCTTTAAAATATATATTAATTTTTCTCTTTTAAAATATCCTAATATAAAGTTTTTGCATAGGCTGCGACACCTTCTATAGCTCCTAAGAAGTTTGATACTTCAAATCAGCCAATCGCACCACGCCAGATTGCGATAGCTCCCAAACTACCGAAATTGGTCCCAGCTGTGGGCGGTGTGAGAGGATTAACGGTGCCACAACCCAAACAAGTCACCATAGCTCCGAAACCAGTTTCATTGGTCATGAACAAGAAAAGTTTTGTAAAAAAGGTTCCTATATCTACTGTTGTAAAAGATCCTTCTCAGGCTGGAACAGTTCTAGGTAAAGTATTAATTACTGTTATACTAGTGGCTCCTTATACAAACTTAAATACAAATACTTCTCTTTTTAATATTAGTATTAAGGAATAGATGTCCACTAACTGATCTTAACTTAAATCAACTCTAATAAAGAACTAATAAATATGATAATTTAAAACTATTAATAGTACTACAATAATATTTTTGTTATGTTCCAGCACAAATAGGAAAGCAGTTAGTCATGGTGCCCACATCCATAGGTGGACAGAAAATTAAATTGGTCACCACAGGTAGTTCTGGGATGTCTACAGTGCAGTACATTAATGCCGATTCTGATCAGGTGCGAATTTTGAGTTTAATTAAACTAAAAGTGTGTATCATGTGTGTCAGTGTGTGTTGCCTTATCATTATTTGACAAGTATTGTATTACCATTTCAGGCTCAGCTGATACCAACACAAAATATAACAGGAATATATGACAGGACAGCAAAACCAGTCATGGCTAAAGTTATAGTCCAAGGTATTTTATATTTGCAATTTTTTTTGTTTAGGTTAATATATCACATAAATAGTCCAACATTTTCGGAAGTTTGGGAATGTGAAGTGATTTGAAATATTGTTTAATGCTTATCAGTAAAACAAACATTGATCCAAAACTTTTTACATAAAAATCTTTGTGGAAATATACTGACAGTTCTAAAGGGTAGCTCAGTAAGAGTGCACTTTTTTACAAGCTTTTTATTAACTTGCCATGTTAGTTAGTTAGTTAGTGGGGGACAAATCTTGCAAGCTTAATTTGATCCACTTCCCAGGATCCGATGGAGCTGAAATTTTGTATACAGGTTTGGTTTAGATAACAATACAATATTAAAGTACAGACAGCAAAAAAGCTTGTCATAAAAATGAAAGTTTTATTAAAACTTATTAAATTTAGTACGTAAGTATCCCTTTTTTTGGGCAAGTAGCAACTCTGATATTTGACAGCTGTTTATTGCGATAATTAAAAATGGAGCGCTTTACGAAAAAACAACGCGTTATAATTGTGAAATCTTATTAGATTGGAAAGTTATGCTAAGACTGCTCCCACGGCCGCCTTAGAAAATGATACTAGGCCTTAGTCCAATAGATCTTGAAATCGAAAAGAAAGCTACAGAACAATAGTTTAAGCTGAAAATCACTAACATAGGGATAGGAAGGCACAACGACAAAGGTCACGCTGAAATAGGGAAAAGTACAAATAAAATGTTTCTATGATACTGGTTTATAATGACCCTAATAAAAAAGGAAAGGACCTTTGACAAAAAGTACAGAATAAGCATCAGATCCAGAGAAGACTGGAACCTATAACAAGACAACCTGGATAGCACCGCAGTGTGCTACACTGACCGGTCAAGAAAATAATCAACCAAGCTATCGGGAGCTGGGGTATACATAGCTTAGTTCAACACCATAAGAGCTACTTCAGGCAAATTTATTTAATTTTCTTCAGGTTGGGGCAAAAGTATGAAAGTATGGAATCTGATATTTTGAGCACACTCTATAAGCTATTTAGCTTGAAGTCGGGTCGGACCCCCTTCCTGCACCTGCTTGATGGATATGTTTATTCCATACCTTAATCCGAACATGTCTACTTTACAATCGGATATAAATATCACAACTCTCTCAAAAAATACGTGTTTTTATTTTAAAATCAAGAAAGTGCACTCTTACTTAGACACCTTTTATTTAAATGACTATGAAGTGAGCATGTTTGTATGAAAGTAAAGCGAGTGCCCTGCACAGGAGTGTATAATTGGTCGGTTGGTTCCAGGTCAGTCTACGGACGCGTCGAACCAGCCGGCCGTGATCACCAAGCTGGTGGGCGCGCCCGCCGCCGCCGCGCGCTACGTCATGCAGAGGAAGACCGTGCGCGTGTCACTGAGCGGCGGGAAGGTACGCAACTTGTGATACATTCAGGTCAGTGTACTGACGCGTCAACCAGCCGGCCGTGATCACCAAGCTGGTGGGCGCGCCCGCCGCCGCCGCGCGCTACGTCATGCAGAGGAAGACCGTGCGCGTGTCACTGAGCGGCGGGAAGGTACGCAACTTGTGATACATTCAGGTCAGTGTACTGACGCGTCAACCAGCCGGCCGTGATCACCAAGCTGGTGGGCGCGCCCGCCGCCGCCGCGCGCTACGTCATGCAGAGGAAGACCGTGCGCGTGTCACTGAGCGGCGGGAAGGTACGCAACTTGTGATACATTCAGGTCAGTGTACTGACGCGTCAACCAGCCGGCCGTGATCACCAAGCTGGTGGGCGCGCCCGCCGCCGCCGCGCGCTACGTCATGCAGAGGAAGACCGTGCGCGTGTCACTGAGCGGCGGGAAGGTACGCAACTTGTGATACATTCAGGTCAGTGTACTGACGCGTCAACCAGCCGGCCGTGATCACCAAGCTGGTGGGCGCGCCCGCCGCCGCCGCGCGCTACGTCATGCAGAGGAAGACCGTGCGCGTGTCACTGAGCGGCGGGAAGGTACGCAACTTGTGATACATTCAGGTCAGTGTACTGACGCGTCAACCAGCCGGCCGTGATCACCAAGCTGGTGGGCGCGCCCGCCGCCGCCGCGCGCTACGTCATGCAGAGGAAGACCGTGCGCGTGTCACTGAGCGGCGGGAAGGTACGCAACTTGTGATACATTCAGGTCAGTGTACTGACGCGTCAACCAGCCGGCCGTGATCACCAAGCTGGTGGGCGCGCCCGCCGCCGCCGCGCGCTACGTCATGCAGAGGAAGACCGTGCGCGTGTCACTGAGCGGCGGGAAGGTACGCAACTTGTGATACATTCAGGTCAGTGTACTGACGCGTCAACCAGCCGGCCGTGATCACCAAGCTGGTGGGCGCGCCCGCCGCCGCCGCGCGCTACGTCATGCAGAGGAAGACCGTGCGCCTGTCACTGAGCGGCGGGAAGGTAGGCAACTTGTGATACAACAACTCTTGGTCTGTGCCCTCCACGCCACAGAACTAGGTTAAAAGGAAGAACTGGAAAAGAGTAGTGTTCAGTTTTTAGTTTCGCAAGTTAAGTAGTAATCCAGCAATTGAGCTTTTATTAATTAGTTTTTTAATTATATTATCTATACTAATATTATAAAGAGGAAAGATTTGATTGTTTGTTTGTTTGCATCGAATAGGCTCCGAAACTACCGGACCGATTTAGAAAATTCTTTGACCATTAGAAAGCTACATTCTTCCCGAGTAACAAGCTATAATTTATCCCGATATTCCCACGGGAACGGGTACCACGCGGGTAAAACCGCGAGGATCCGCTAGTAATAAATAATTGGTTATTTTATTACTCTTGATTAGAACGATTTCTTTTATTTAGGACGTGGTGATGGCATCGCCGACGAAGCAAGGCATCACATACATGAAGAAGCAGCAAGTGAAACCGTTCAAATCGCCGCCGCCGCCCCAAGTAGTGACGGCCCAGGCAGCAGGTAAATACACACACACACACACACACACACACACACACACACAGCGTTTACATAGTGACTTTTTGCAGTAATATAGTATCGATATAGTAGAAAAAGTCCATCCGACTTACTAAAAGCAGTGATGCAATGCAATTGACTCGGACAGTCTCGCAAGTATCTTTCGGACGGGACTTGAACCCACAACCCTTGAATATCTGGTCCAATGCTCTTCCAATCGAGCTACCGAGGAGACAAAACGAGAGACTTTATCTCCGAAAATATGTCAAATATTTAAAAATAAATACATGTTGCGTTTCTGATATTTCTAAAAACATTTTAAACAAATAAAAAAACATTCCGTTTCCCTATTTTCGAGTAATTTTACACACCTATTGTAATGTATTTTTCTTTGGTACAGCAATCTGTTTTGTGTAAAATACACAGGTACTGCAGCGAAACTCATAATGGCGACAAATGCTGCTACTTCTACGCAGAACGTCATATTGAAGACAACAGCTCCAACTAAGATGGTAGGTAGAACAACAAAGCATGGTTTTGAAACGCTGTTACAGTTTTATTTTATTTATAAATTACAGAAGAATAAAGCAAAACAAAATTATTAACTGAGAGTTTCTGTTACAGATTACGAAAGATGGAAAAGTGGTTATGCAAAATCAAAGGTCACAACTTCATCAAATAAATGTTCCTGGAAAGGGGGTAAGTTTAATTTTGCGTGCAATTAGTACCTTAGGGTGACTTTCACCAAAATTATTTAAACGCGATTAACGCTAAACGTGTTTAAAACGTATTTCTGTCTCTGTCACATTCAAACAGATGACATAGACAGAACTACCTATGTTTTAAACACGTTTACCGTTAATCACGTTTAAATATCAGTGGTAAAAGTCACCCTTAATGTCAAGTTTTAAACCTTAAACGCGCTCTTATTGCATGAAAAAAAATAAGTTCGTTTTTCAAAGTGTAACTATTAGGGTTGGTAGAATGCTATTTGTATGAAGAGTACTCGTAGATCCTGAAGTATTTTTGAAGATAAGTTTATTTTGCTGCAAAAAACAACTAGCCGAAAATTCACGACACGACTTACTTTTATAAAGAAAAACAGACACTTGCCTTATTTTCATACAAACATGCTCACTTCATGGTCATTTAAATAAAACTGTCAGCATATTTCTACAATAATTTCTTTCTCAAATGTGTGAAAAGTGTTTGATTTTCCGATAAGCATTTGCAACAAATTTAAAAATCTCTTCCTATTCCCAAACTTATAAAAATGTAAAACATTCATAGAACAGTGTGTCGAATGTGAACAATCTTTCATTCTTTTTCAGTTGTGGGGAATAAGAAAGTATTGGTTTTTATTCGACGCTTTTATTCTAAAGACGAGTTACTTTGCATTGTGATAATAGTGGTAGTGTAGAGAAATAACGAGGAGATTATCTGCAATAGAGACCGTGAAGTTAACATGTTTGTATGAAAATCTTTTTTCCTGCAAACGAGTGTATATAAAAAAAGAGCGTTTACTTAGCTAATAATGTATTTACAGTCTGTAAAATTTAGCATGGTTAAAATGACAGCTCATTCGTGCAAAGCAAATCAAATCAAATCAGTTTATTGCACAATGTTACTTCTGCAAAATAGGGTCTAATTTTCTAGCATAAGCTACATTAAAACAATGTCTAATGCTGTTTTTCTTGAGCTTTATTCCAATATCACAAAGAACTTTTTGCTTTGCACAAATGAGCTGTCATTTTAACTATATAAATTTTATTTAAATTTTTACTTTTTTGCATTCACAATGCAGTTTTTATTATTGAAAAATTGAAAATGAAGTATTGTAGAAAAATAACTTTGCAATAGTAATTTCATCTTTAGCGATTGTCAAATAAATAGAATAGTAGATTGTATTACAAGGGAGCAAAATAATATATTTACGGCGAGGGCGCTATTTTGAATCCAGAGCGCAGTGAAGGATTCTAGAGTAGAATCTCGAGCGCAGCGAGGGATTCTAAAGTAGAATCCTGAACGCAGCGAGGGAATCAATATACGCCGCCCGAGGTGATAATAATTTTGCGGCCGAGTAATACACTCTGCTTTTCATCCCCCTCTATAAGAAAAGCAGTAAAGACAACTCAAACTACCTACCTTTCTTTGTCGTTCGGATACATCATAGCGCTAGTCGGGCAAGAAAAAAAAAATAGTTTTGTAATTAAAAAAAAATAGAAAAAAATATATGTCCATCAGATTCCTTATAAGTATCTCCGGGGATTCCGTAGGGGGTTAAAAATTTTGTTAGATTTTAGCTACGACTCACCGTTTACGAGATAATCTCAATTTTATAAAATTCCGTTTTTGAAAATTTCTCGATCATACAAAATCAAATGATTTTTTTTTAAGTACTGGGTGCCTACCATCAACTTTAAGACAGCGATTCAAAAATAGCGCGATGCAGAATAGGTTCCTAAAATGAATTGCTTTCTTTCGTACTATGACCTTCTGAAAACTGAATCGCAAAAGAATTGCTAAATGTGAATGACCGAACGATTTGTGTCCTTATTTCTTCTACCCGTCTCTTTCACTCGGTTCTGTCATGCCCGGAGAGTGAGAGGGACGGGTATAACCTGCAGGTGTCATGTTAGCTTGGCCGAGTTATAAGTCAAATAAGAGTTAAGCTTAGCGGCTGTGAAATGTCATTGAATGATCACTGAATCGCTGTCATTGATATTAAGCTGTCGTGGTACGAAGAAGCGAAGCAGATCAGTTTAGGTCCTAAACAAAACCGCAATAAGAGTTGATGGTAGGCACCCTGCACACCCTTTGCTACACTCCAACCAATACTTCTTTAATTATGTTCTAAATTCAAATCTCATCGTTTTGGACCCTGTTATGAAGCTGTTCAAAATTCATATCTCATTTATACCGTCTTGTCATAACAGGTAAAAAATGGATCGTTTTGGACCCTGTTATTAGATAAACAATCATCGCTTTTCGAATCGATGGGATGAAAAGGTATTTTTTTCGCATGTGAGGCTAGTAATATCTTCACATTGATGAAATTAACGCTGGCTATACAGCGCGTAAGAAGTATTGGATAAATTCGACGCTTCTCGTAACGACTCCGTAGCTCAGAGGTTAGAGCAGTCGCCCGGATAGCGAAAGGTCGTGGGTTCGAGTCCCATCGAAGCTGGTTGTGAGACGGGTCGATTTTTTCTAAATTACTTACTATATACACTTACATTTTCAATTTCTCATGCAAAATTTAACAGAGTGTAATTATGAATTTGGTTACAGATTCAATACATCAGGTTGATAACCAACCAGAACCCGGTGGCGGCGAAGGGCGCGCAGCCCGCGGGGACCGCCAACTTCGTGCTCAGTGACAATAAAAGTATGCAACTTCACCGCTATGCCTAATAAAGTAATAAATAAATATAGATACCGTCATCATCATCAGCCATTAAAACTCCCCACTGTTGGAGCACAGGCCTTAGGCTACCTGTCCATTGACGCGGAGCGGAGAAACGGAGAAATATTAAACAACTGAAATGTATTTCCTTTTTTATTTTACTTAGTTATAGGTACTTAAATAATTTTTGTAAAGAAATTTTGTTAATATCACTGCGTTTGTTCTCAAATATCGCAATTATGTTATATGAAGAGCAGAGCCTTCTGATACGAGTATTTTTATGCTCAAAAGGAGACTCTGGCCACTAGCCATTGTAAAATGATATTTGAACGTAAATAAATATTTTTTTTTGATTTTTTTGAACTAGTTTTCCGCCCCGCGGCTTCGCCCGCGTGGACTACACGACGTTATCCCGCGGGAATGTCATATTTTTTCGGGATAAAAAGTAGCCTATGTTCCTCTCCGGGCTACAAAGTATCTGTGTTCCAAATTTCAGCCAAATCCGTTCAGCCGTTTTGGCGTGATTGAGTAACAAACATCCAAACATCCAAACTTTCTCATTTATAATATTAGTAGGATAGTAGGATGGGATTACGCTTCGCAGATTGTCTCTATCGATATACATATATAACTATCGATAGATTTCGTAACTTTCGGGAACAATACTATCGATAGTATCGATAGTTTTGCAATATTAGATAGCAATACTATCGATAGTATTGCTGCTTACCGATAGTATTGTACTAACAGAGATCGATACTATCGATGGTTAGTCATTTTTCGATAGTAAAACTATTGATAGTTCGGCAACACTATCGTCCGCAGCTTGTGGCCGCGTTTAGTCGTAGCCACTAGTGACGTAATGTGCGGCAGCACTTGTCAGTTTTTATGTTTATATCGCCTATTGGTCATGATTAAAAATGTTGAATATTGTTTGGTAGCAGGTCACTTGGTGCAGGTGTCGGGGGCGAAGGCCGGCGCGCCGCCGCCGCTGCTCTACACCACCGCCGGCGCCGCCACCAACAAACGTAACTCATTTATGCATAAATCCAACATTTAGGGCGTATTCATACGCGCGCGAGGCTAAGTGTACGACCAGAGTGCCCGCTCTGGTTGAGCGTCGGGCGGGGCGGCGCGGGCAGCGTTCATGTTATGCTGCGTACACACAAAACCAACGAAGGCCAACGAAAGCTACCCAAGGGGTTCTGTTTTCCCCTTTGTCTCAATCAGATGATCGGAAAGATCCAAATGTGAACTTGGATCACTCCCAATGATACTTTACTTAACTTTAGATTGATCTTCGAAGGCCAAGAACGTGCAGCGGGCAACGCCTGATGTCGTTCGTAGGCGTTCGTTGGGCCGGTCTGTACGCGGCATTAAACAAATGCTAACGCATAGTGGTGTCCTGAATAGCGGCATCAACTCGGCTCAACCAGAGCGGGCACTCTGACCGTACACTAACGCAAGAAACCACGCGGCCTCGATAGATAGTTGCGAAGAATTTGGATGTTGTTGCGTAGTTATAAATATTAAATTACTTACTTCTTCTGCGTTCTTAGGCGTGTCAGTGACAAGTACTAAATCAAATGTTGTTGGCCCAAAACTGTGCCACTCTCACGGCGTTATCTGCAGCCAACTTGAGGTCCTCTCGCGTGCGGGCATGCAGAGCAATCAATTAGGTGGGCCATGGTCTGTGGAGTTAAATCACACCTGCACGCGAGCAAACCAGCAAACCATCTCTCCATATTAACTTCAGTGCAAATGCAAAATATTGTAAATAATTTGTTATATTACTTTTGCGCACGTTAATTATATGAATTTGATTACGATTGCACGTTTTTGCTATGTTATAGGTGTTTGCATAAAATGATAATTGTGTGCGTTGTGCGATAGCACATACACAATATTTTTTTTACAAAATATTGCCTGAGTAGTGTTTGTAAATAAGCCTTTAATATTTATTTTATTAATTCTGAGGAATGAAACACATTCAGAATTGATAGCTATAAGTACTATTATAGTATATAATATTACTATAATATTATAAAGAGGAAAGATTTGTATGTATGTAATGAATAAACACAATCTACTGGACCGATTTTAAACAATTCTTAGTATGCTACATTATCCCAGATTAACATAGGCTAGATTTTATCCGCGCGCGATTTAAACCGCGAGGATCCGCTAGTAATAAAATAATTATGATATAATTTTAGTAATAGTGATAACTTATAATTTTATTGTAAAACTGTTTGTTTGCCCTAATAAACTAAAAATAAAATTCAACTGTTCTACGTGGCGGCTACTACGTAAAACCGGCAGTGAACTTGTTACACTATGGTCTTACAAATTTATATTTTGAATCCGTTTTCTTTTCAGATTTTTAAAAGTTTAAAAAAGTAATGTTGTAGCTAAATTCAAAATTCGTATGACACGTACTATTTACAAAATGTTTTCTGTATTTGAAAAATTATAACTTTGGAACATGATCACGTTCGATGGCCGCGAGTCAGTTTGGCAGAAAGCGTTTGTTGATACAGTTTTATTCGCTAAAGATTTGAAATGAATTACCTTTCTTTTACCAAAGGACCACAAAAGTTGGTGCGGTTAGCAGCCGCGCCGCTGACAGTCAAGGCTACCTTAGTGTCGGTAAGTGCATTTTTAGGGTTCCGTATTAATTTAAAAACTTGTAGAAATTCTCGAAAACTTTACTATTGAAATAAATTTTAACTGTGTTTACGATTAAACTAGGGCAACATTTACTTTTATAATAAGTTTTTATATGCAATTTTTATTTACTCTGTGGTGAAAAACATTTCCATAAGAGAATTATTTAAATTTTTCTTCTGTTTTCAGTTTGTCTCATTTTTTGAGTGTTTTAATACCAAATAAAACAAAATTACCTTTAATTTCCGTGTTAAAATTCAGTACAACTTTGCTTTCACTTTTATATCAATTTCTGTAGAAGTATAGTAGGAAATTATCTTATTATTTGCATATCATAGGTATTATCATCTTAATATTTGTATCATCAATGTTTGAGAAAGTAATGAAAAGTTAACATCACGACCTTAGCCTATGCGAACGAAGTCGGGGCTCGGGAGTAACATAGGGTTAGTTTAATCCGCGTCGTCGCTTTGAAACAATGTTTTAGTACCTCACGTGTGGCTGTGTTGCAAGAGCCCGTACCAATCAAAACAAGCCTTTAAGTTTTTTTTTTAGTATTTAAAAAAACGACGCTGCTTCGTCGCAAGTAATTCAAAAACTATTGAATTTCTTGCGACAACGCAACGCACTAATGGGGCCTCGCTCTTAGTTAACCACTGAATAACAGCGTCAATAAAGCTTGATTTTGTTTACCTCCCTCAAGGGTGATGGCTGAAAATCAGTGTTTTTGCCTCCAGGCAAAAAAATCAAACAGCTTTGGCCCTATTTGCTGTTGCACACACATACAATACATTCAGTGCTACATTTAACTAGTTTTCTTTTGTTTCGTAAAACATGTATTTACCAGTTCTGTTTCTATTTTAGTCTACATAGCCTTTTCTTTTGTTTACATTATGTTTGAAATTGTATGTGTGTGAAATAATTAGCAAATAAACAAGCTTTCTATCTATATAATTTTCAATGTGTGTTCATGTCCGGCCAGCAAGCCAGTCGGTCGTCGCAGAGCCTTTTGGCGCCGCTTTCTAGTACGGAAACTCAGCCGCAGCCGCAGCCGGTCGACTCGGCTACAGAGAGCTTGCACGCTATACAACCGGATTCCTCACAGGTCAGGATGGTGTTAGAGTTATCTAGTTTCACGTAGGGGTAAGACTGATTTTATCTTTGCACTATTGGCATTTGGACAAATAGTTTACACTGGGATGAGATAATTTTTTTCATCCATTGTTTATAGAAATTCATATATCGAAGTTTCACATCACTAATCAGTACCTATAGTCTTTCTAAGCTGACTAGTTCCATGTTTATCTGCATATAACGACAATCCGAAATAGATTAAATGGGCTGAACACTATTTCTGTTGCTCCGATAACCGCTGCGAGATTTTGGCCGAGAAGTTAATCTATGAATTTTAAGGAGTTCCTTTGGGCGTTTCAGTATTTTTCCGCGAGTGTTTTATAGGAAAAATTGTGATAGTAAAAAACCACCAGCCCTGTAAGTAGCTTTCAGGCGGGATTCGAACCCACGCCCCCGGGAATCCGGCCCGATGCTCTGACCAACTAAGCTACCGAAAGGCTTACAAGACTCGTCGAATTTATCTATACCAGTGTTTTATTTACAGCAAAAAAATCTGCTCGGGGTTTATTCAAATTAGGCAAAACCTTTCTATACTTTTTCTGATTAATCCTGGGGGCAATTGCGTAAGCTAATCGTATTAATTTGACAGTTCATATCGTATTCAATCGGATGCGATTTGTATGGAATGACATTTATTATGATTTATGATACAATATGAACTGTCAAATGAAAACGATTGACTTTACGCAATTCCATAGCTGGTGTGCAATAAAATATTTAAGTAGAAAGTTAACTGAAAGCGGTCCTAATCGGGCAGGCGCTGCAACTTGAAACGCTAGAAGAATACGAGGTGGCGGAGTCAACGGCGGAAGCGGAAGAGGAGCCGGTAGCGGATTCACTGGAGTTAGAGGAGACTGATTCAAAGGCGGCGCTGCATGCGCTAATTAATGCCACGCACGACTCCACTGCGGCACACGCACAGGTCTGTACAGGTATCAAGCTTAAACTCCATTCAGGGAAGCAAAAGACTCTTAGGCCCGTATTCTAGAACGACACTCAAGTGGAGATCACAGTGTGCTTGCCCCAATGTATTTAATAATAGTTCAATACAACTACCGGCGGCACGTCCAAGTCCCGCCGGGACCCCGTCCTGTCCGCAATACGGTATTTTACAGATTTTTTTTTATTTCTTTAAAATGTTTTTCGAAATATTAGCTACACAAAACAAGTTTTCCTTTTGAATTATCTTGAATATTTTCAAAGATATAGGACTTCAAAGTTTATAATTAGACAAGGACAGGACGCTATCTTAGTGACGTCAGTGGGTTAGTAGCGTCATAGTCACGCCATAGAAGATTTCGTTTTAGAAAGAAACAGCTATAGTCAAAATCAAACAGACTATAATTCTTTTATTATAAAACAGATTCAAATTATTTTTTCACATTTGGTATTCTTAATTGCAATATTTTTTAACGTCATCATTAAATATCTACATTTCAACAACAGTAAAATACCCTATTATGTATGTATTTTAAATGTAAAAAAGGAGATAATATTAAAAAGAGAGGTCTTGACTCCCATTATGAGCTTGAGGGCTGCTAAAACAATTAAATAAATAGGTAAATAAATTTACAGTTCGAAATGATATTCAACCATATTTTTTTAAATAATAATAATTTAATGTTAAGAAATATAATTTTGTAAGTATTTAAAATGTAATAAAGGGAATAATAATTTAATATTTAGAAATATAATTTTGTATGTATTTTAAATGTAATAAAGAAGATAATAATAACTTTACAGAATGCAGAAGATAGCGAAAATTCAAATAGTATGGAGCATTTCGTGCCGATAGAGAGGTCGGAGCACCCGCTAATAGTCATCTCATCCAACTTCATGAAACAGGAGGCCGTCCTTGGGGACGAACAGAGTAGGCAGGTAAGCGATTCTCAACCTTAAGTGTTGTGTAACTTTATGTAGGTATGTTATGTTTTATTCTGTTGACGATATTATATTTTTAATGTAAGTACTTAATATTATTTAAAATTAAACTTTAAATGTTGTAAGTATTCAGTTTTTAAAGTTCGAAATAGAAGCTTTCGAATATATCAGTTACAGTGCGATTTAATTTCATAATAACTCGATTTAAATAACGGCCATGAAATTAACCTCTATGCGCAGTAAAAAAATATATTTATTACTGAATGTCGTCTCGCGCGATGTTCCGAAAAGCTAAATAGATTGAATCGGACTGTATACAAAGTTATTTTGTTTGATTCGGAACTATACTGCAGTTATGTAGTGAGTGAGTATGTACAGTTCTTTTTCCACAACGGGGTAGCCCTTAGCCTCAATCACACCTGATGTAGTGGTGATATGGCTGAAGGTGGAAGCGCACTGCTCCCGCAATCACTGAGGAACTGGCTATATAATCTCTAACTGCCGGAACACAATCATGCTGAATACATCATTGTTATGGCGTCACTTAGATGGGATAGTGGTAGTTAGCTAGGCAGATTAAGAACAAGTCCTATCAACCATATCGAATACAATAAGTACTACCACTGGGAATCGAACCCGAGACTTCTGGGTCTGATACCGGGAGTGTGTACCACTAGGCCACAGAGGCGAATAAACAGGTACTGACAGAAATTATAACATTTTGTTACAGCAGCAAGATGATTCGAATCAAATGAACAGAAGTATGAATATTGAGACGGACATTCTGAACACATACCAACCGTCAACGACGCCGCCACCTATGACCGACGGCGGTAAGTAGTTGTTAATAGTTTTTCATAACTTATTATATTCGACGTAATTTTTTTAAGTCATAGCGTATTTTTTGAAATTTTTTTAGTCACTGTGTACTCGTTGACAAATATCATATTGTATGAAAAGATTGATGGATGTGAGTGATGCGAAAGAAGTGTGCAAGGATCGTAGCAAGTGGCGATCCATAGTCTGCCTATCCCCATGGGAGACAGGCGTGAGTATATATATATATATATATATGTACTTATGTATGTTTTTTTCAGTCAACCTCAATTCTTAAACATTTTGTATCATCATAATATCATTATACGATATCGTCTTACGGTGCTTTATCGAATGAGCTACGTCTCTATACTCTGAGAAACTCAAGAAAATAACATTTTATCTAATTTCTTGATGTCACGAATTTTTATACATATTTTATATTACTTAGTTATTGATCCTACCCCCGAGCTCGACTACCTCAAATACCTGTCACAGGGATTTAACAATACAGTGCGACAAGGATCTTTGAGCGCGCGATCGAAATCGGGAACTAACCCTCCACCCTCCTATCGGTATCTAGTCAATCAGTCAACTAACGCTTTTGTCAATGTCATGCAAGTGCCAAAAGATCCTTGTCGGTCTGTACTTCAAAATCCGTTGTGTTCTACTTGGCCATATAATTCTTGGATTAAATTACCTAATTGGTAAACTTTTATGCAGATGTGATATCCGACGAGCTAGGCTTCAAACCTCGCCGTGCGTGTAACTGCACCAAATCCCGCTGCCTCAAATTGTACTGCGACTGCTTCGCCAACGGGGAGTTCTGCAACAGCTGCAATTGCAACAACTGCCACAACAACCTGGATAATGAGGAGCTAAGGCAGAAGGCGATACGGGCTTGTCTAGAGAGGAATCCGAACGCGTTTAGGTAAGTGCTGCCTTACAACAGTTGTATTGCAGCTTCACTAAAGGGGAGTTCTGCAACAGCTGCAATTGCAACAACTGCCACAACAACCTGGATAATGAGGAGCTAAGGCACAAGGCGATACGGGCTTGTCTAGAGAGGAATCCGAACGCGTTTAGGTAAGTGCTTCCTTACAACAGTTGTATTGTAGCTTCACTAAAAGGGAGTTCTGCAACAGCTGTAATTGCAACAACTGCCACAACAACCTGGATAATGAGGAGCTAAGGCAGAAGGCGATACGGGCTTGTCTAGAGAGGAATCCGAACGCGTTTAGGTAAGTGTTGCCTTACAACAGTTACCTAAACTGTTGTAAGGCAAAACAGTTGTATTGCAGCTTCACTAAAAGGGAGTTCTGCAACAGCTGCAACTGCAAAAACTGCCAAATTGTTGCCTGAGGGCAGGAGGCAATACGAGCAATTGTCTAAAGAGGAATCCGAACGCGTTTAGGTAAGTGCTGCCTTACAACAGTTGTATTGCAGCTTCTCTAAAGGGGAGTTCTGCAACAGCTGCAACTGCAAAAACCGCCAAATTGTTGCCTGAGGGCAGGAGGCGATACGGGCTTGTCTAAAGAGGAATCCGAACGCGTTTAGGTGAGTGCCATCTATTTGAAGTTTTACTTCGACTGCTTCGCTATCGGGGAGTTCTGCAAAATTTGCTAAAATCGCCACAACAACTTGGATATAAATAAATAAATAAATAGTTATATTAAATATTAGGTCAAGTAAACGCGAGACTCGAAACTTATTTTTGACTATAATTTGTGGATTTATTTTTGGTTTTTATAAGTTATTTGTTGATTGTTTTTTTTTACATTGTATAAGTATCCTTTTTTTTTCTTCCATTGGTAACCATTGGTATCATTGTCGCCTTAGCATGTAACATACTTGTGGAGGTTTGTAATAGGCTTTTAACCTCTTGCGGACCTATGACGGCTTATGCCGCGGATCTGAAGAAAAAAAAGAGTAGGGGACTCTTTTTTTTCTAACTATTGCAGTTTTTTGATTTTTTGAATGCGGTTTTCGATGTTCAAAAGAGAGATAAACTCGTCGTACTGTAAAAATAAACTATAATATGTGATCCGGATAAAAATAAATAAATAAAAATTTTTGAATTTTGAGTTTTTTTCAAAACGGAAGTAATTAAATTTTTGAAAATTTGGAAAAAAATCAAAAACATTGTTTATCCTTTTATTATATTCTTATTCGATAGGTTTTTTTATGTAGATTCTAAATGTATATACTTTTTATATGTTATTTCATCGATAACTATGTGAAAAAAATTGATTTCGAATGTACCGCACTATTGTCATTTGTTTACACAAAGGTAGAGTTTGAACGACGATTATAAAAACAAAACATGTCGTAAAACTGTCCATTAGCTTAACTTTATTGCTTTTGCTAATCAGCTACTCATAAATGTAACCAAAGACCTCGTAAGTATAATAAGATGTTCGGGAGTGCGATAGCGCGCTCTTAAGTGCTTTGTTTACATAAAAAAATGGGCCATATAAAAAAACCCAGGTCCGCCCAAGGTACAGCTATTGACACAGATTAGATTAGCTAAATAACACTTATTATTTAGCTAATCTAATCTGTGTCAATAGCTGTAAACCTTCCTAATATAATAAAATAAAATAAAAAATAAAATAAAAATATTGAGGAGCTCTGGCAAATGGCTACAGGGGTTTGTCTAGAGAGGAATCCGAACGCGTTTAGGTAAGTGCTGCCTTACAACAGTTGTATTGCAGCTTCACCAACGGGGAGCTTTGCAACAGCTGCAACTGCAAAAACTGCCAAAACCATTTGGATAACGAAGAGCTCAGGCAGGAGACGATACGGGTTTGTCTAGATAGAAATCTGAACACGTTTTACGCAGGTGACTTTGTACGTGACATAAGAAGTCCTAATTTAGTAAAAACTGTGTAGATCATAATATTGTTTTTCTATGAATGTAGAAGTAGAAGATATGTATTTCCAGGTTTGTACATATTTGTACGTAAAGATTTTTGATGTAAATATTGAATAACTTACTCCAACCGCTCGTTATTCTTATGTTTAGCAGCTTTACGAGTTTCTATACACGTAATAATACATAACACGTATACCATGTTGGTTCTCTTAGGGTCAGGGGCCCGATTCTCACGCATTTGATTTTTTCAGTGTGGTAATTCGTATACGAACATTTTGTTTGTGGTTTCTATTGAAAGGTTAGAACGTTTCAAACAAACTAAACTGTCCCACATGTCAACAAATTCATTTTGACAGCTAAGTTCGTATACGAACATCGATTTTTCCGTACCACTCGTTGCGTTCGACTGGTTTTCGATCGAACTTTTTCGATTGTGAAATTCTGACAATACACCAACTGTGTTATATTTGAATTTCGAGCTTATAAATGTGAACTTTTCTCGATTGCGTGAGAATCGGCCCCCTGGTATTTGACCAGTGACATAAATGGCTCTCGTAATTCGAATATTGCTTGTATCGCGACGCGATCCTGTTTTCTGCCGTGTGCGTAAGATTATATCTAAAATGTTAACGTTATTTTGTTTCAGGCCAAAAATTGGGAAGACGAAAGCAGGTGGCCCGGAAATAATACGACGGCATAACAAAGGCTGCAATTGTAAAAGAAGTGGGTGTCTTAAAAATTACTGCGAGTGTTACGAGGTAGGTGCATTAATTCTTATGAAAAGCTTATATTCATCATTGGTCGGTAACTGTTTTAACTGCCCTCAATGTTACTAACTGTGGGTATTTTTGGTTATACCTTTTTGTTAAACCGTAAATATCGTGTAGAAGCCGTTTAATCCATTCAATGCGGCGACCACGCAATGCTTTTCGTGTTCCTGCCAATATGCGGAGGTACCGCGTGCGGCCGTCGGTCGGGGCAACGGCCACACACTCGCCTTTTCGTTGGTATTGCCGCTCCTTTGACTTGTGCCAAAACCCGACAGTTCACAGACAGTAATTAATTTGAAATATTTATTACTTACATAAAATTGCATTGTGAATGCAAAAAAGTTAAAATAAAATAACTAGTAATCAATTTGTTTATCATTTTTAACGCCTAAAATAAAATGAGGGAATTTCATGTCACTCTAGTCACTAAACATTTTAAAATTTCTAACGCGGCATACTCCAGTCTGTCATCCATCCACTATAACATTTATACCATACTCAGGCCCTATGCTAGCGCCGTTGTGGAGGATTTTTGAACTGTTATTTAGCTGTCATAGCTGGACACTTTTTCAACTTTCCCCCCTAAACAAACCCCTCCTTATTACTTCTACACTCACCTAAGTGATTGTATGTGCAGGCGAAGATAGCTTGCACGGCTATGTGCAAGTGCGTGGGCTGCCGCAACGTGGAGGACGGGCTGCAGAGCCGCCGCGCGCCGCCCGCGCTCTACCGCCCGCCCGCGCACCAACAACTCAAGTACCCACACGTTATCTATCGTAGCTCGCGCGGCCATTGCGAGTGCGTGGGCTGCCCATAGTGGAGGACGGGCTGCAGAGCCGCCGCGCGCCGCCCGCGCTCTACCGCCCGCCCGCGCACCAACAACTCAAGTACCCACACGTTATCTATCGTAGCTCGCGCGGCCATTGCGAGTGCGTGGGCTGCCCATAGTGGAGGACGGGCTGCAGAGCCGCCGCGCGCCGCCCGCGCTCTACCGCCCGCCCGCGCACCAACAACTCAAGTACCCACACGTTATCTATCGTAGCTCGCGCGGCCATTGCGAGTGCGTGGGCTGCCCATAGTGGAGGACGGGCTGCAGAGCCGCCGCGCGCCGCCCGCGCTCTACCGCCCGCCCGCGCACCAACAACTCAAGTACCCACACGTTATCTATCGTAGCTCGCGCGGCCATTGCGAGTGCGTGGGCTGCCCATAGTGGAGGACGGGCTGCAGAGCCGCCGCGCGCCGCCCGTGCTCTACCGCCCGCCCGCGCACCAACAACTCAAGTACCCACACGTTATCTATCGTAGCTCGCGCGGCCATTGCGAGTGCGTGGGCTGCCCATAGTGGAGGACGGGCTGCAGAGCCGCCGCGCGCCGCCCGCGCTCTACCGCCCGCCCGCGCACCAACAACTCAAGTACCCACACGTTATCTATCGTAGCTCGCGCGGCCATTGCGAGTGCGTGGGCTGCCCATAGTGGAGGACGGGCTGCAGAGCCGCCGCGCGCCGCCCGCGCTCTACCGCCCGCCCGCGCACCAACAACTCAAGTACCCACACGTTATCTATCGTAGCTCGCGCGGCCATTGCGAGTGCGTGGGCTGCCCATAGTGGAGGACGGGCTGCAGAGCCGCCGCGCGCCGCCCGTGCTCTACCGCCCGCCCGCGCACCAACAACTCAAGTACCCACACGTTATCTATCGTAGCTCGCGCGGCCATTGCGAGTGCGTGGGCTGCCCATAGTGGAGGACGGGCTGCAGAGCCGCCGCGCGCCGCCCGCGCTCTACCGCCCGCCCGCGCACCAACAACTCGAGTACCCACATGTTATCTATAATTTTTTAAGGCGCTACACGACTGAAGCGAGATAGCAATGAGAAAATGACGCGCGCGGGAGCGAGTCCAACATATCGTTGGATAAGTCTTTCCAAAAGGAACATTATTTACTTTGATGACTTCACCAATTCGCTGTACTTTCGTTCGGCACATATTAGAAAATATTTACTACGTAACTAAATCACTCCTATTCAAAAGCTAAAATTCCTACGCTATAATAGTTACGCTTTGTTTAACCCATTTACAGCGACCGATCCTTCGATAAAAAAAAAATCAAAATTACCCTCGGTTCACATACATAGTTATGAGTGGTTATTTTATTCTTGTTGTTTTTGGTCGTCGGCGTCGTCGCCGATAAAAAAGTTAGTTTCAGTAACAACTGGGTTAATGTCAAATTGATCGTGTAAGTTGTTGGTTGGTGCCAGATTGAATTGATACACGTATGTATAACCATATTATTTATTTAGGCGCCGGCCCCACTGCGGCGCTCTAGCGGTCACCTTACGACGAGCAAAGCGATGAAGTCTCAACACGTTCTTAAGCGCCCCACAGATGGATCAGTTCGCCTGTTGGCAACGGCCTGTCAGACCCCTAATACGAGTCGATTTTTACTATCAACGTTTACGAAAATTCGGATGAACTGCTCATGTCGGTAAAGCAGTAGAAAGAGATAGAGTGATAGTTTTCGATTACGAATACAATTTGCCAAACTCATACTCATAGGGGTACTACTGACAGGCCGTTGCCGACAGGCCGACTGACCATCTGTGGGCTCCTTTATCGACGTGTTCTCGCAGCACACCCATTTGCGATGCACTATGTTCTCGCGGTGCGTTTTCAATACCATTTTACTAAATGACTAAAACTCTTTTCAGGCAACCGTGCAGTTTCATGACGACCGAAGTAATAGAGGCAGTGTGCCAATGCCTGATCGCGGCGTCGACGGACAGCGGCGAGCGCGCTGATACGGATACGGACGTCGATCCAGTGCGTGACGTCATCGAGGAGTTCTCTCGGTGCTTGCAGGACGTCATCAGCGCCTCGCACCACGCCGCGCCGCTGTTGGACGAGGTGAGTGACGTCATCATTGTATACAGCGGACGTTGTCCCGTGTGTGACGTCATCGAGGAGTTCTCGCGGTGTTTGCAGGACGTCATCAGCGCCTCGCACCACGCCGCGCCGCTGTTGGACGAAGTGAGTGACGTCATTGTATACAGCGGACGTCGTCCCGTGCGTGTCGTCATCGAGGAGTTCTCGCGGTGTTTGCAGGACGTCATCAGCGCCTCGCACCACGCCGCGTCGCTGTTGGACAAGGTGAGTGACGTCATCGTTGTATGCAGCGGACGTTGTCCCGTGCGTGACGTCAGCGAGGAGTGCTCGCGGTGTTTGCAGGACGTCATCAGCGCCTCGCACCACGCCGCGCCGCTGTTGGACGAGGTGAGTGACGTCATCATTGTATACAGCGGACGTTGTCCCGTGCGTGACGTCATCATCGTATACAACGGACGTTGTCTCGTGCGTGACGTCATCAGCACCTCGCACCACGCCGCGCCGCTGTTGGACGAGGTCACTACCCTACAATACTTTTATTGTGTCCTTTCGCCGTTATTCGAAGCCTAGGTAAACATATTTTGAGAAAGCCCTTTCCGTTTCCGTTCGACATCAATTTTCCTATTGGTCAATTATACCAACGTGACGTCACTTCCGTAACGTCATCCTAAGTCACGTGATCCGAGTTCACCTTTTAGCAATGGCGGAAGATTTGTGTCATTGGCGTCCATTTTTCGCAACCGTTCACATCTAATCATAAACGCTGTTAGCGTTCGAAGTTTAAAATTTAAAAATTTGTACGAGTGGTTCTTTTATTTTACTTTCTCGGATAAAGTAATATTATTATTTATGAAAATTGTTCGAATTTTAAAAGAGCGTGCCTGTGAGTGAGCGCGCGAAAACATGGCGGGTCGGGCTCGATGTCCACCTGTTAATTTCAAAGTATCGTGGAATCCAAAGCATTTATGACGACGAGATGGAGTATGAGCTTTATTGGCACACAGGAATTGAGGTAATTTAACACCTCGCCAGGTCAGTGAAAGTTTTGATTTTTTATTTTCTTACCCACAAGCAAGTAAGAAATTTTATATTTTCTCACCATGAAAAATCTGTTCATGTGATAGTTAGTAGAAAGTTTTTGCGATCGGCGCAGAGAGATTAAATCATAATCTTAATCATTTATTTCAAATAGATTTCCTTTTAATAGTGATACAATGTGATTTAGGGATTTTGAAAAGTATACAGTGGGTCTCGGCTCCCGTCGTCGCCCGTGCTTGACCTTGACACACTTTTCTCTTGTTTAGTTTATAAATCCTATTTTACAATTTGTACCGACTTCTTGTGGTGATTTATTGTTTCGAAAGCATTTTGAAGTACCGACATTTTCTTTAATGGTAATCATGGTATCATTGCAGTTCTAAAATAATATGTCGGTAAGTATAGTCGAGTGGTATAGCGCTAATTTTGGTTAGTTGCTTTTGTTTCAACGTTTTGTTTTTGATCATGTATCTACACCGGCACATAGGGGGTGATTACTTTTATACTTTTATTACTCCCATGTCTGTATGTGAGTGCTACCTGCATTATAAATGGGAACAAGCGTCCCTATATATTTATTAGCTAACCGACTAGCGCAAGGCAAATAATATTTTAAAGTGAATAGTGTATTTGCAAAATTAGTGAATTGTATGCAAAAGTTTATTCTTAATACTTTCTACAGTTGACCCTTGCCCCTTTTAGGGAGTGTTAATGTGGGTCGTGTAATGTAACATGGAGCAAATGATTTGATATTGAAAACTTACTTAAATGATTTTTTTTTTATGTGCGTACTGCGGTACCTATTGAATTTTATATATGTAAACAAGTACTACCGTACCTAACGTAGTGATGACTTGTTTTTGTCACAATTCTAATCTAACGTGACCCACCACATTGGTGGTCACTTTATGAAGTTTTGTTGTGACGGGGTGCTCGGCCCCCCCCGAACCCCCCTACCATTGGTTCGATAATGTTTTATTAATGGATACGTAATTGGCTTCATTATCCTTGAGATTTTTAATATGATATTGAACGCAGATTTTAAGTTTTGGTAACAAATATTACTTAAATTAAAATGGAAAAAAAAAAAAAAAAAAAAAAAAAAAAAAACATAACCTGCTTACGCAAGTAACGGGGAGCATTTCCTGCTTACGCAAGTATCAGGGTGCAATGTTTTTGACAATAAGCATATGAATCTTTTTATGTTTTTGGATTAAGTACGTGATATTATTAGTGCCGTCAATGCCATAATTATGATTGAAAGTAAAAACTGTATATTCAAATAAATATGCTATATATTTATATTTTATTCCTTCCGGTCGAGGAAGTAAAAAGGGGGGGGGGGGGGGGGATATAGGTATATCGACTACACACACCTTTCATGTTTATATGCGAACAAGCCCCGCTAGTATTAGGCACGCTGGAAGCTGTGCTTGGCACTAATAGTTTATATATTGATTGAAATATCGCGGTGGCTCCCTATGGGCACCAGGCAGTGATAGCAATAATTAAGTATTTTAACGATTAATAAGAGGTACCTACTGACTAGAAGCTTTGCAGTCAAAGTAATTATGCTATAAAGCCAGTTGGAATTGCGATTCTCACTTTTCGTGTATCTGACATTCTGCGATTTCTGATAATGCGTGTCTGGCGTTTTGCGTATCTGAAAGAGCCTGACAGTCTGACATAGCTGTAAGCAACAGCACGAGCTGAGCTGGTCTGCCCTTTCGACTGTTTCATACCTAAATTTAGTTCAGATTAAGAAAATGTTAATGGAGAACAACGAATAAATTAGGTATTACTTTACATTATTCCACAGTAGATTTACGTTTTAGAAAATTTATGTTCGTTAATATAGGCAATAGTTATTTTAGCCGTCTAGAAGAGTAAAGTCATCTGATACAGGCATTGTTTATGCTTACTCATCGTCATGTATAAATATGGCAGGCTGCTCCCTGGCACCGTAGATTTATATCGTGAGACGAATTCTGACGATCACGGTCTTTTAAAATGGCAAAACTAGGTATATACCATATTTTGTTGCCTGTCATACAGATCAACCTGCAACGGGCAATAGTACCTAATTACCGTTACTGATATTATTTTTCCTGTGCTCATGTAACTCATGCACTCATGTAATGTATGTAATGTTGAAAATGAAAAACCTTTTGTTATTATGATATAAACTACCTATTATTCATGTATTAATCAAAAGTACTTGTTGACTGTCTTAAACAATAGAAAAATTATGCCTTTCCAGGCTAGAATGAATGCAGTTTGGAGATTGACAGGGTCTACAAAGACATCTTTTTATGAACTTTTAATGAATCATTGTCATAAAATGAATAATTGGATAATTTATGAATTTTTTGGGAAGAATAAGTAAAAATGAGTTTCTGAGATTGATTGCGCAAGGACACTGGCCCATACAAATGTAAAATTAGTGGATCTGATCATTGATAATAATTTACGAGTTTTCAGATTGACAGTCGCTCCACAAGAACACTGTCTTGTACAATAGCAAAATTATGCCCTTGCATGCATGCTAGCATTAGGGCAACTCAAAGAAGTTGCTCGTTTTTATGATGAGGAAAAGATGTCTCTTATGTTTCTGATAAACAATGTCTTTGGTGAGTTTTAATAATTTTTTTTTTTAGTTCATTATGTTAGAATTTATTATATTTATTACCAAGGTATTTTATGTGCCCGGTTAACCCATTTTTACTAAATGGATGGGTATAATGAGCCATAACTCACTGCGTGGGCTCAATGCGCATTTTGTAATTTTGTAAATTTATGTTTCTTTGCTAGAGTGGATATAACATTTAAGGTGTTCCGTGTAGCTAAATTGGCAGTAATTAACGGAGTTTTTTAATTGAGTCGATAGTAATTAATAATAAGAGAAACGCGTCTTTAGAATGGCAGTCTATATAAAAAATTGTGTCCTGCAATGCAACTTGGGACCGTGTCGGTAAAATATATGAAGTGAAACTGTCATTATCGGCCATTACCAGTCATTTTCGTTGTTATTATTATATTTATATGTATAGTTACAGTTAAAAAAGTCTTGAATGGGTGCTAGGAAAATATTGACGATTCAAATTTTTATCCTTAAGGACCTACATGCTTATTATAATAATATGTCTATGTGAATAAATCAATATTTGATTGATTGATAGATATAGTAAAAGTTATGACAAAATTTTGCAAATCTTTTGCAATTTATCTTTTAATTAAAAGAGTTTAATGAGTTACATTAATTCGATTTGTATGCAAATAAGATTTGTTACAAAATAGCAGATGCTTTAAAGAAGTTAATATACGAACTACTTTTGTTTTGATCTTGTAAAATAAGGCATGTGCTTACATTACTTTCAGAACTTTACTTGATTTTTATACATGATCGCGCTTTTTGTCAGACCAGTAAGACAAGCCGGCACAAGTAGTTTAGGATGTTATATGTATCTGCGATCCTATTTATTCGAATAATGTTAACGTTAATTTTTGCAATCAAACTTTAATACATCTTGCACTGCACAAACGTAGCAATAGTTGACATCTTCTCTAGCACAAAGCTTTAAATAATGTGTTTTCTTTAATAGTGTGTGTTGAATTTGGTGTAGTGATTCAACAGTTGAACTGATCGTCGTGGGTTCGATATTTTAAGTATAATATTATGTTTAGTTGATCGAAGTGTTTTGTATGTAACATAACCATGTATTTACAAAATACATGTTTATTTATTTATTTAATTCTTCAGGCACAAATTACAGTACATAGGTGGACTTAATGCTACGCACCCTACAGAACCATAAGAATTACGACTTGGGCATCTTGGCCATAGGACAAGCTTTGCTTAGATTGGGGCTACACAGTAGTATATTAAAATTCCCCAAGTTATTTTAGTAAATTTCCTATGAATAATAATTTCCCTATAGCGGTAAAGGATATACTGAGAAACAGTCGTCAGCTTCATAACAATGCTAGTGCTCGGGAGTTTAGCGTGTCACTAGTATAAAATAATAATTTAAAGCAACATGATTTTACAGTTAGGGAAGATAAGAGTCTTGTGCTTATGGTTCATTGTGCCGAAAGTTTTTACAATTATTAAATTGTATTTATATTTTTCTTGATTATGTGTTTTCAGATCATATCGTATCGATGGTATGTCAGAAGAGACTTAGCCAAAAGATTTTCAGATGTTTTTGCTTCAAAAATATATAAGGGATAGCACAAGTTGTGTTATTGTAATGTTTGTTTCTTTTTAGATTTTGAATATTTCAAGAATATGTAAATGATTTATGTAACATAGTTTACATATTTATGAATAAGGTTTGATAGATTGCACTTATACATTTTATTTCAATCATATTCAGTCATCCGTGCTCATATTTTCATTATATAGGTACTTACGTACTATTGTATGACATACTTGAATGTTTGATAGTAATAGCATAACGTTTCTGATATCAGTATTAATTTGTGATGTTGAGTTATAAAGTTAAACAATTAATTCGAGTACCTACCCCAAGTACCTGTCGAATTTGTCAAAAGGTATAAGATTAATGTCATAATTGCTGATACATGTCACATTGGCGTCCTCGTTCACCAGGCGATAACAAACAAGGTCTCAAAATATGTTTACCTAGGCTTCGAATAACGGCGAAAGGACACAATAGGAGCGTTTTACCTACCATTAAAACGCATATTGTGTCCGGAGCCTTATTCGAAGCCTAGCTTTAAGACCTGCCTGGTGTAGATTTTATCCTTAATGGTTGTCAAGTGTTTCAGATTTTGAGACTACAATGACACAAATCTTCCGCCATTGCTAAAAGGTGAACTCGGATCACGTGACTTAGGATGACGTTACGGAAGTGACGTCACGTTGGTATAATTGACCAATAGGAAAATTGATGTCGAACGGAAACGGAAAGGGCTTTCTCAAAATATGTTTACCTAGGCTTCGAATAAGGCTCCGGACACAATATGCGTTTTAATGGTAGGTAAAACGCTCCTATTAATCTTCAGTCCCAGCAGTTGACGCCGACAAAGGTGACTTGAACTTGATGTCGTCATCGTTTCAAGGTTTTACCAGGTCAGTACCATGCTATCGCACTCGGCGGGAAGCGACGTGCATGACGTCATCACAGCGCCGTGGTCACAGTATGCGCGTAGCGGACGTCGACTCGTGCGTTACGTCACCAAAGAGTTTTCGCGATGATAGCAGGAAGTCGTCAGCGAGCGCTCCACACCACGCCCGCGCCGCTGTTGGACAAGATATTATGTAGCTTTGGTCATTTACTTCATTTATTCAATAAACTACTATTGCAGGATTGTCTAGGCCCGGGTGGTTCCCAGTTTCGGCATCAGCTCGGTAAGGAATTTTTTGGCGATAAAATTAAAATACAACTTATTAGTGTATAGTGATGAACCCAGTTTTAATATGTTTGTTTTAGTATCTTCGTTCGACCATTGACATAATAATTTATATTTAATATCAAGATTCAATTAAGAGATGATTTATATTAGACCAGGGGGCCTACCGGCAAAAAAATATGGATTGGGCATGGGCTTAATTTGACATTTGAAGTCCATGATGTCCTTAAATGGGCATAATATGGTCTGCAAGTCCATATCCATATTTTTAGCCGGTAGCCCCCCAGTCCCCCTAGCATGACCAACAAAATTCGATATGATAAGTTATCCGGTTTAACTATCAAAAGACTGGGTTTTGATGTTTGAATGTCGATAAGTCGCTCAATCATGCAATACATATCACGTTTTTGGTGGCCATGCTAGGCTTACAGGCCTCAACATGATATAATGTGGCAGGCACCGTAGCCGAAATCGATCGACCCTCATCTATATAAATAAAAATGAATCCCTATTTCCCTTGGTCACGCCATCACGCATGAACGGCTGGACCGATTTGGCTAATTTTGGTCTTGAAATGTTCGTGGAAGTCCAAGAAAGGTTTTAGCGGTGAGAAAATAGGGGAAGGAGGGGTCAGTACGGGTAGAGTACTACTTCTACTTCGTAGGGTAAAGGTAGGGTAGGGTAAGGGTAGGGTAGGGGTGGGGTAGGGTAGGGTGGGGTGGAGTAGGGGGTAGGGCCACGGGAACGAAGTCGCGCTGGGTCAGCTAGTCGTCAATAATAAAACAATATGAACTGCTTTCATGAAAATAAATAACCATTCCTAAGTTATGTTTCTACTGCATGCCGTGCCTATGCCGAAAGTGGACGCCGCCGGGTCCTAGTGATTGTGCCGATCTTGGGTCACTTCATGTGCCCGGTAAAAAAAATCGTATACTAAAATAAAAAAATGTACAGGCAAAGTATGCAGATGAAAACTAATTTAAAATATTTATTTGTCGGGCTGAGGAGGTTTTTTTTAATTATTATGCGTAGTGTGAGTTTATTAGTAAGTCGATCGCGTTAACGTTAACGCTAGTAGTTAGGATTGGCAGTCCGCCCATAGCGGGATACGTTGTACTTATTACTTCAATGCTATACAGAAATCTAAAACGCTCACGGTCGAAAGAAAATACTCGCTCTAAGCATACGGCCATAGCTATATCATTCATTAAACAGAAGTAATCAAATAATATGTTTTTTTACAGGCATGATATTCAAGCACATGGTGTATGCTGCCTATGTGAGTTATCAGAATCGCGTCACTGGCCTATGTATTATGTATACATACATGTGCTTCCCAAATTCACTCATGAAATTAATACATATTTTATTTTTGTAAAAATGACACTTGAAGACTGTACTGTACATTAACTTGTTAATTTCCTCCCCGTAATATAATGAAGTGAAAAAATATAGGTATATTATACTCGTATAAACTGGATTTGAACTTGTAAATAATATATTCGATATAAACTTTGTCTCAGTTCAGATGTTTATTGTAAATGTAATGTAAATATTTTTTTTTAATTTTTATTAAGCTAGTCATAAGGATACCTTTTAGCTAAGGTAAAATGTAAGTATGTCGTTTTAATAAATGCAATACCTATTTCAGATTTTCATTTTTTTATTTTTACTCTGCATTCACCCTGTATGTTACCAGTTTAACTGCCGTTTCCAAAAATCTATCCCCAGTAATGGCTCATTTTCACTGGTCGATAACTCGGTCGTTATACAGCATACGGGCACGGTAGTTTCCATTTGTTCCATGAAACATTACATCAATGAACAAAATAATTTCTTTTTTCTCATTTTGTGCTATAGAACATGTAGTACATAATTATATTTCTTAAATTCTTCTCTGGAACAAGGAAAATAAGACCTCTTTGATTCATAGTCATTAAACTTTGTCATTATCAATGACATAATAGGCATGATGACATACATTACGGATCACCGAAATAACGATTTGATGTAATTTTACAGGATATACTGATTATTATAAAGGGTGTCTCTATTATAAAAGTAGGTATAGGATTTTAATTTCGCGCTATTTCCGAAATATTCAAGATGGCGGGTTGAAATTTGACATACGTCATCTTGACACATGTAAAATTAATCGTGGAGCGTTTCACAATAAAACAGCGCATAGAAGTTATACAAATATTTAACGAAAATTTACGATCAATTACAAACACTCGTCGAAAGGTCGAAAAATCTCGTAATTTCAAGAAGAGGTGATGTCAAATGGCCACTGAGATCTTGCCATCTGATGCCACTGGATTTCTTTCTTTGGGGCTACGTGAAAGATAAAGTCTACGCCAACTATCCACAAAACATAGACAATATAGACAAAATATTCGCCGAGTTAATGGTGAAATAAGTAGCGAAATGTGTGAAATTAGCAGCGAAATGTGTGAAAGTGGCATGAAAAACTTACACACAGCAAAAATGCCCGTGGCGGCCATTTAGCAGATATTCTATTCAGATAAAATTGTACAAGTCTCTTCTTTAAAATAAAATAAAACTACGAAGAAATTCCAATCCATTCGCGTTTTATTGAGACATATCATCCTATACCTACTTTTGGGACACCGGTTATAAGCACTCGTTTTTAGATTACATGCGAGTTCATTGTTATTTATTTACGAAAGGGTGACGTCACAGGCAGACGCCATGACGTTAGCGTTTTGGTGGGAAATTTAAATTGTACCTTATTATTGTAAATTTTCACTTCAAAACCTTTAACAAAAATATGAGTTATTTCGTAAAAAAATAGACGTGTACAAACATTTTGGAGTACTTTTTCAAAACCAGTCATCATGCCTATTATGTCATGGATACTTTGGGAAATATTATTTTGTTCTATAGTCGTAGACTCGGGTGAAGAGCTAGTATGTAGTTTTATTGACCAAGACGGGAAAAACTGTGTTGTTTTTTTCCGATGAGGTCGTGTTTCATTGAACAAATCGGAACTACTGTACAGGCACACAGTAAACGACAAATGAAAGTGACAATGAGTCACACCAATGATTTTTGTTATCAGCATATCTAAAAAATATGTTACTCGAGAAAAAGAATGTTTTTATTTTTTTCCTATCTTCAAAAATGACTGAGATATTGAACGTTAAAGTACGGCCTCCGTGAAAAATTCGGTTGAGCCAATGGAATTAACGTGTGACGTCACATCGCGATTGAGAGTTGGCGCTTCCGTATTTCTCCTTTGGCTATTATAGTTGCGCTCTCACGGTTTCGCAATAAATTTATTTATTATTCTTATAGTCGATCAATGATCAATTTTGTATTTAGCCTATGTGAAAAAACACCTTCAAATACATTTAAGTTGTATTTTCGTTGAATTAAATCAACTTTCGTAATGGCGGGCGGTATTCTGTCAATATAAATAGCAACCGCAACTTCGATCAACAATAACACGAAGCCGTCAAATGGACGGTAGAATAAAAGAATAAAAGTAAAATAGTTCCCATAAGTCTAATTAGAAATACTCATATAAATGTCACATCGCATAACAAGAGCGAGACTCGCTGCTGATCTGCACGTAGCGGCTGTAGATATGCGAGTCGGCATTTCAGAGAACAGTATAAAAATAACGCCCTGAAACAAATCTATAAATAGTTGGTATAAGACGTGTTCCGTTTCTCGCACGTGGGCTCGGATGCAGTTGGTCGGGGACTGCCGGCTTGTGTTGGATATTGTGTAAGTAATTTGTGGCCATGGCAACGCGTTTCGAGATCCAGAAGTCGGAAACGCTTGGCAGGTATGTATCCATAATACTTATACCTATTTTATCATGAAATTGCCTCTTGTAAACACTTCATTAATAATTGTGTTGGAGTAGGTATAACAAATAATTTCATGTTTACGTTTGTCAGTCGTTTCTGTAAATATGCTACTATTTTCTTTAATTGCTTTATAAAAGAACTTTTGTCAAATAAAAAGAGCTGTTAAATAGTAGCGAAAGAAAATATGTAAATGTTTTGAAATTTCCTAGTATGTACATAATTAAAATCATACCTCGGACGGTAACTAAAATTTGTTCAATTTTGAGTTAGGTATATTGAGGAGATATTGTTGCCCGCTACTACAAAGTTCTTTGAACACAGATATTGAATTGTTTCGTATTTAAATATCTCCCTTTCAAATAGATACTTAGTAGCCGGCAAGGATTTGAAAGCAGGCGAGAGCATTCTCTCTGACGAGCCTTTTGTCCTGGGTCCAGCGTCCGACAGTTCGCTGGTTTGCTTCAACTGCTACCTGCCACTGATCAGCAAGTTCCTGGTCTGCAAGAACTGCGCCGTCGCACCCATTTGCCCGGGAGAAGGGTGCCCGGAGACTTACTCTAAAAGTAAGCCTCTATCCTACTTTCCTCCTACTAATATTATAAATGCGAATGTTTGTGACGATTTATGTATAAATGTTTGGCACTCTTTCAGGCACAAACTACTTAACGTATTTAGATGAAACTTCATAGTAATTTAGCTTATATATCAGTTAACAAATATGCGACTTTTAGTCCCAATCCCAATATTCCCACAGGAATGGGAACCACGCGGGTTAATCCGCGCGGATCAGCTAGTTATAAAACAATAGTAATAGATATTAGGTCATTTAACACAACACCTACAGGTATCAAACTAAGCTAAAGATATGATACTTTTCTTTTTCTAGTCCAAAACAAAATATTGACGAATCCTGTTAGTAATCTAATTAATACTAACGACTCATTAATATTTAATTATTATTCGCTTGTTAGTCAAATTCTAACAGCTCAACTGCTGTACCCTTAGTGTGAGTTTGAACTGTATTCGTATTCGAAAACTATCGCTCTATATCTTTCACGTCCTTTGACTGCTGCTTTACCGACATGAACAGTTCATACGATAGTTTTCATAAACGTTGACAGTTAAAATCAACTCATACTAAGGGCATTGATCATGTGGTAGTTGATCACTGGCTAGACCAAAAGTTTGTCTTACTTATACTTAACTTAACTGTTGGTTGGCTTACAGGTCTCCATAATATAATCTAATTATAAGAATTCCAAGCTGTTGGTTCACTAATAAATAAAAAAAATACTTTAGTTGGAAACATCTTGTCTGGGCGTTTCTCTCTAATCTAAAGGTCAACAGGATCGCAGAGTGATCCTATTTTAGTACGATTATTTCAAGCTCTAAAGTATTACATTAGCAGTTAAAAATTTCTTACGCCTTTAACTTAATATGTCTTAATTTCCCTTTTAGAATGGCACATTACTTCAGAATGCGAGTTCTTCAGGAACTTAAAACTTACGAAGGGACTAAACCCAATGACGATGGTGCAGAATGTCGGCTCATTGCTGGTTCTAAGGGCGATGCTGAAGAACGAAACTGACCCTCAAGCTTGGGAGGAATTCATACAGCTGGAAACGCATCTTAATGAAAGAAAAAAGTCCAGTATTTGGGAATACAATGAGGCGACCGTCAAGGTATACTTTACCATAAAAAAATACAGAAATGACTTCTGAATACTAAATTAAGAATCGATCCCGTCTGTTGCCTTTCTTTTACAGCGCTTTAAGAACACATGTATTGTATAACACCAGTACCTTTTATTTATATTTTACTTTTGATTTACTCTTTACTCTTGACTTCCATCTGGCCCAAGGGCAAAGATGAGATCTAAGATGGAGCGAGTTCACCCAGGAGAAGCCCACTTGCACTTTGAAGAGGTTTGGGTTGTAGGCACTCGGGAAAACAGACGCCGGTAGGGCATTCCATTCTTTGGCTGTTCGCATGATGGAGGACTTAAAACTCTCTGTGCGTTTGTTTGAAATAGCAACCTGCAGTACGTCTGGTAACCCGATGGAATAAAGTATAGGGCGGAAAGCGGTTATGCAACAAAGATGCACACTCGCCAAAGTATATTCTGTAGAAAACCGACAGAAATTTATGAGGAGTAACTTGGTTTGGTACAGTAATGTAGTATGTCACTCAGTAATTTACGAAGTTAATCCTGCTCGAAGGATCATTACAAAAAAATTGAGTTTACATTTCAAAACGCAATATATTGTATCAGTCTTAACAATTTTCTTTTATTGCAGTTTATCACATCTCTAGGAATGCTCGACAATGTCCAAGACGAAAACCTAGTCCAGAAAGTTTGCGGCGCTATTGACGTGAACAGTTTCGAAGTTCGTGGGCCCCCGATACCAGTGCTTGGCTACGCTCAGCCCTTGCGTGGCGTCTACTTGAAAGCTTCGTTGATCGCCCACGATTGTGTTGGGAACACACACATTTCGATAAACGACAATAATGTTCTAGTTGTTCATGCCAGCACTGATATCAAGAAAGGAGACACGATTTATTATAACTACACGGATCCATTGAAGGTAATTTTATTGTTCGCTAGCATGTAAACTTAAAAACTTAGAATTACCGTAATTTGTGCAATTTATTTTACCTATTGTCCCATATCGATATTGAAAATGAAGTGTTAGAAAAAAATCGAACCGTCTCCACAACTAGCTCCGATGGGATTCGAACCCACGACCTTTCACTGTCCGGGCGAATGCTCTAACCAGACTCCGTAGCTCAGATGGATGGATTCGAGTCCCATCGGAGCTAATGGACATGGGAAAAATAAAAAAAAGTTCATTTTTATCATATACCATTATAGAAGCCGTTATTCTAAAACCAATGGCTTTTATTTCACTTCCTACTACTACGGAAAAAATTTCAATGACATATTTTAAGTTAGAATGTAATATTTAAAAAAGAAATAAATAAAAATACCTTTCCCAAACCCATTGTGAGACGGGTCGATTTTTTCTAATAGGTACTTCATATTCAATAATGAAAATTGCATTGCGGATGCAAAAAAGTAAAAATAATTAGTCCCATATCGTCATAGTATACAACTTTTTCAGGGCACATCTCTGCGCCAACATCATTTGCTAGTCGGTAAATACTTCAGATGCACTTGTGATCGCTGCAAGGACAATACAGAACTGGGCACTTACATAAGTTCCGCTATGTGCCCGGAATGTAAAACGGGCTATGTGTCCAAGAGCTCTGACCAACAGTGGACTTGTCACAACTGTAAGAAAGAATTTGAAAATTCAAAAATTGGTCACACAGTCCAATGCTGTTCCGATAAATTTGATGTTATCAGTAAGTTTCTAAACATTTTAAATATACTCATCATCTGTTCATATTCAATCACTCATTAATCTTTTCTCATACTTCTTAAACACACACGTCCATGACATTTTGAAACAGTAAAGCCTTGTTCATATATAGGCGATATCGCTGTCGCACTCGGTAGCGATATCGCGTTACCGTACCGACCACAGCCATCTCTTTCGTCTTCTACAAGCCATGCGCATAAAGTTGGCAACGTAGTTTTAAGTGAACCGATTTGACACCGTTTGCACCGTTTGACAGGTAAACAGCAAGTAAACCTCGAGTACTGAATCCTATGGAGATGGCATATCGTCTATACATCTATACAAATAAATAAAATTGGAGTGTCTGTTTGTAACATTAAATAACCGCTTTTTACGACGTGCATATGATTAAATATACGGTACATATACCAAAATGTCATTATTTACAATTTTTGTCTGTCTGTCTGTTTGTTCCGGCTAATCTCTGAAACGGCTGGACCAAATTTGACGGACCGTTTAATACGACAATTAGAAGTAGTTTAAAATTGAATTCCAAGATTTTCTTACATTGTGACTTACTTACACCTCACTTTTTCGTAGGTATGCCACCTCCATAGGATTTAGTACTCAGAGGAGTAAACCGCCTGCCGTTCCGTATCATAGCATGGCTTGTAGAAAACGATAGAGACGGCTGTGGTACCGACGCATGGATATGGTTTAAGATGAGTACCCAGACGTGTACGTGTACACAAACCTTAATTTTTAGATAAAAAAGACGAGAAAGAACTGGAAGAGTACATAAGAAACGTGTCTAAGATATTGGCTCCGAACCACTACTTGCTATTAGACGCCACGCAGCGATTAGCCGGCGTGCTGCGAGACGCCGTCAACAGGGAGCCGCACCCCACCAAGAAGTTGTTAAGGAGAAAGCTGCAGCTGTGCCAAGAACTGCTGCCCGTGCTGGAGACGCTGTGTCCAGGGATATCCAGGACGAAAGGTGATTTATATACAGTGGCGGTTACTTTGAAGCCTTGGTTCTCCGCCAGGGATTGACCTAGCTGTGATCAGATGATGGCCATCTAGGGAGGGAATGGAGGAGATTCAGATCGCTATACACACCCAACTGATCTGATCAGCATTCAATCAGCATTCAAAAAGATATAAGGATATGTTTAAAAAATCCTCAAAATCAGCATAAAATCGAAATACAGACACTGAAAAATCTGATTCTTATATGGACTCTTGGAACGCTGATCAGATCAGTTGGGTGTGTATGGCGATCTGAATCTCCTCCATTTACTCCCTGGATGGCCATCATCAGATCACAGCTAGGTCAATCCTTGGCGGAGAAACAAGGCTTCAAAGATACCTTGTTTGTATGAAAATCAACTGTTATCTTTAATTATCTGACCGCCACTGTATTTGCATAATCTAACAGAAAAAGGTTTTATAATAATACGAGCTGGCTTCGCCCGCGTGGTCTACACGACGTTATGCCACGGGAATATGAAGCCTTTCCGGGATAAAAGTGGATGTCTATGTCACTCTCCAGCTCCCAAAGTATCCCCATACCAAAAATCAAATGAACAAACAAATACACTTTCACATTTATAATATTAGTATGGATGTTTAGGAATGATTTATATTAGACAGGGCCGCGTCCGGGGGCGTGCCGTGCACGTGATACGGACAGGCCACGGATTTGAAACGTTACAGACATTTTGTATGAAGTAGTTCATAATACACGGTATGTACAATTGTACATGAACCGGCATACTATACTACGGCACCACGTGGACGGCATGCCGACTAACTTAGCCGCCTTTTTTCCGACTAATTGTAGAATTTTCTTTTCAGCCATCACTCTGTATGAAATACATGCTACAATAGTTCAACTGGCCAAGAAGTTGTTCGACAGTCGAGAGATCACTGGCTGTGGTTACATGGTAAGGTTATTTATATAAAAAATCATGATAATAATATTATAGTTGTTGATAAAGTTATAGCCCCACTCTTTAACATAATATGATAAAGAGTGGGGCTATAACTTTATCAATAACTAGCGGATCCTCGCGGTTTTAACCGCGTGGTACCCGTTCGTTCCCGTGGGAATATCGGTATAACATATAGCCTATAACCTTCCTCGATAAATGGACTATCCAACACAAATAATTTTTCAATTCGGTCTAGTAGTTTCTGAGATTAGCGCGTCAAACTTCAAACAAACAAACAAACTCTTCAGCTTTATAATGTTAGTATAGATTTCATTCAAAGACTTGATAATGTTACTCGTCAATTGCATTCGCTTTGGATTATTTCGACGACCGATTTGGCGCAGGGGTAATCTACCTGCCTTCTGCGCCAGAGGTCTCGGGTTCGATTCCCGAACAAGACAAATATTTGTGTGCATGAACATGTCTATTGGTCTGGGTGTTTTCTATGTAAGTATATTAAGTATGTATTTACAAACAAAAAGTATTTAAGTATTATATTTATCCGTTATCAAGTTCCCGTAGACAGTTTCTTAAGAAATTAACTACGGCACAGAATAAATAATAGTGCTAAGGCACAGAAGACTCACTCTGCAAGCTCATTCAAATAAAAATAAATCTTTCTGCGTGGAAATAAAGTCCAATTCCGGTTGCTTTGTCATCGCTTGCCTACTGTTATAATAACCTAGAGTTCGCGCATGCAAGCAAAACTGAACCCAATAGCTACGCGCGAGCGTTTCTATTTCTATGAATGTCTCAAAAAGCTCGCTCGCTGGTTAGGGTTGCGAGCGACTTGCGAGTTCGGTTTTGTTGTTTATTTTGTTTTTTCTTTTATTTATACACCCGTAAACACAACAGTATCTTATATACGGATTATAAGAACGTTTAGTAGTCATTGTTCGGTGCACAAAAATCACAGAAATGATCGATCGTTTTACGCGCGCAAACGTGGAGCGTACGAGCCGAGCGGCATCCTTCTGCCATACGCCTGCCCGGCAGGCGCGCCGGCCGAACGTACCTAAACTGCGGAGTGACACCCTCCTGACTACGGGCTTAGATAATTGGTGTGATTGTAAGAAAATATTTATTTATTTTACACTAGTTATCAGTGTAATTGCTGAGTGAAAACCGCTCTTATTGAGAAGGAATAAGGTCGAATTTTGTACAACTCGGTTACTGTCCATTGTGCACAGATTCAATGAAAATTATTGCGTTAGATGTCGTCTTTCACGCGAGCTTTTTTTATTGATTTAATCATGATTTAATGCAAATTTCCTTTACAGGATGAACTTCTGAATGCCGAAAAATACTTGAAAAAAGCTCTGGAAATGCTGTTTATCGAACCGGGCAACTCTCCGGAGGGCGAGCTTTGCGCGAAGGCTCTCGAGGAATACAGGGCCCTCAAGGCAACCATGAACAACGTGCTGGACGGGATCCACGCGGAGGGGAAGACTTACATGACTGCAACTGAATCTGAACAGAAAAAAGACGATTAAAATAAACCAAATATTTATGAAATATGTTTATTTTGATTTTATATTATTTTTATGCATTCACAATGCAATTTTGTAAGTATAGGAAAAATGTGATAGTAAAAAACCACGAGCCCCATAAGTAGTATATCCCGCCTGAAAGCTACTTATGGGGCTCGTGGTTTTTTACTATCACATTTTTCCTATGTTTATTTTCTTTTGTGACCTCTCCTTTAGATTTGAAATATATAAAACAGGCTCTAGAACAAGAAATATGTATATTGTTGTCTCTAGAAATGCTGTTTATCGAACTGGGCAACTCTCTCCCGAGGGCGATCTTTGCGCAAGGCTCTCTTAAGAGTACAGGGCCCTAAAATGCGACAAGTAATGCGCGCGAGGCGACGCTTGATATTCATACAATTTTGTAAAAATTTCCACGAGGATTTTTCCGTTATGTCTGCGCTGACCCTTACCTATAACATCACAATAACAACCAATCAGAACGGCTGTCAAAATGGATGAAATCTTTTACGGCCGGTTTCAATAACCTACTCCCAGTAAAAGTAAGCTTATCCCATGGAAGTATTAACTTCCATCATTTCCATGTCTGTTTCCATGGCTTATCCTGGCTCTGTTACTAAGCAACATCTAAATAATATAAGCCTATCTTTACCGGGGATCGTATGTTTGTTATTGAACCAATCATCGACCTCAGTATAGGTAGAAAGTGGACTCTAATCACAAAAACGCCATCTACAAAAAGCTTTGTCCGTTTCTACCCATTAGATTCCCTGTACCGGCTAAAAATATGGATATTGTCATAGGCTTTATAAATTATACTCTTTATTGCACATTAAAAAAAAAACACATTTAAACAAATATAATTAAAACAAGTGAGCAAAGGTGAACTTATCTCTAAAAGAGATCTCTTCCAGTCAACCCAGAACATGTAAGAGATAGATAAATAAGCAGGTGACGTAAAGTGCAAAACTACCTATATGAAATAAATAAATACAAGATAATACCTAATAAATAAATACCTAACACAATATATAATAAATATTTAAAATAAATATTATATACATATATAAATACAATACATAAATTATATACTATATAGTGGGTAACTTTACAATATCAGATTTCATTGGATTGGAGCAATTTGTGCAAGAAAGTGCGCTTTCAGTTTCGTTTTAAACGACTGAACATTCCGACTGTCCTGGATGTCCGACGGAAGTCTATTCCAGAGCTGCGCAGCTCTAACAGTGAAGGAATTGAGAAGGAAGTTGGTGTTGCTTCTAGGCAGCTCAAGCGTCTTAGTGACACAGGGCCGCCTAGAGCGAGAGGGAGGAGGGAGCATATGGAAGCGGGAGACAAGGTATTCGGGAGAGTTAGGGTTTTTGAGAATATTGAATAAGGTGGAAAGGATGTGCATATCACGGCGAAGACGAATGGGGAGCCAATTAAGCTGAGAACGATAAGATGATACGTGGTCATACTTGCGTAAGCCAAAGATAAATCTAATTGCAAGATTTTGTAGGCGTTCCAACTTGTTCAGCTGTTCTTCAGTCACATCCAGATAGCAAACATCGGCGTAGTCGAGAAGTGGGAGGAGGAGGGATTGCGCCAGCATGATTTTAGTTCTGAAAGGAAGAAAATATTGTAGTCGCTTGAGCGAGTGAGAGGCATAATGGATCCGTTTACTGACCTCGCTGATCTGCGGGGACCAAGACAAGTTACTATCTATGATAACACCAAGGTTTTTCACTTTATTAGTATACGGTATTGTGACATTATCGTAGACAAGTGGAGGAACAGAGTCAAGGTCAAGTTTACATCTAAGTCGGCTGCTACCTACAATCATAGCTTGGCTTTTGCTCGGGTTCACCATGAGACCAAATGAAGCGGCCCAGTTGTAAATGGTAGTCAAATCCATGTTCAAGGAGTTGATCGCTTCTGAAACCTCAGCAATTGAGAAGTGCCTGTAAATCTGAAGGTCATCAGCATAAAGGTGGAAAGGCGAAGAGATAACACGGGAAATACTATTTATAAAGATAGAGAACAGTAAGGGAGAAAGAACCCCTCCTTGAGGTACACCAGCTGAGATTTGCGACCAATCGGAATAAGAATCGTTTTGAACCACGCACTGGTAACGGTGGAGAAGATAGGATTGAAACCATTCGACGACGGGGGGTGAGATGTTAATAGAGCGAAGAGTACCAAGGAGAAGGTCAAAGTCAACACAATTAAATGCACTACTGAAATCCAGCAAGACCATCGCCGTGAGCCTGGTATTGTCCATAGCGCCGCGAATGTCCTCCGTGATGTTCAGCAGTGCACTAACTGTGCTGTGGGAAGGGCGGAAACCGGATTGATAAGGACAAAGCAGGGCATTAGACGAGAGGAAGGAATATAATTGGGTGTGGACAATAGATTCAAGGACCTTGGAGAGGATAGGGAGAATTGAAATAGGACGGTACTGAGTTGGAGATGTTGGGTTGTGAGTTTTGGGTAGAGGTATAACATGGGCCTTCTTCCAGGATGAAGGAAAAACATTGTGTTGCAGCGAGAAGTTTACAATGTGTGTGATGACTGGCACAATGTCCTCCAAAACTGGAAGAATCATCTCCAGACTAAGACCATCACTACCAATGGCTTTTGTGGAAATAGATTTTATACTCTTCGCAACGTCTTCCTCAGAAACTTCACTAAAGAAGAATGATGTATGGACTGAAGGGACAAGATTTGTCAGAGATAAGAGAGTAGCGGACTTAGAAGCCGTATCTATAGAAAGAGGGGGAGTACAGAAGTATTTTATTAGACATTTAAAGCATATATTTTGTCCTTAAAGATTATAGAGGGCAGGGGGTCTACCGCGTAACTTTATGGGTATGAACTTCATACGTTTTTGGGAACATAAAGAAAATAGCCGCTATCAGTTCCTTGTTTTGTGACGTCGAGTATAACGATAACTAGCTAGCAACGTTCAACAGAACAAAGCAGCAAAAATCTACCAAGATAAGAAATTCAAATGACAGTTGAAGCCCATACCCAATATTTCTTAGCCGGTAGCGCCCCTGTGCTATTGATGCATGATAAGATGCGGGCAGCGCAGGACCGATCGTTGTGGAGATCCTTGGGGGAGGCCTATGCCCAGCAGTGGGCGTCGTTCGGCTGACATGATGAAGAGCCTATAGCAAGACAGCATAACGTACTTATTATATCATTATCGCGTGATATAATTATGGTCATGCTAGGCAGGCAGTACCGGCAAAAACATATGGAAATGGGCTTCATTTGACATTTAAATCCTATATTTTGCCCATCAAATGTCAAATGTAGCCCATAGCCATACCCATAATTTTTTACAAGTGGCATAATGTCTTCAAATCTTGTACAGACGTACAGACCCTAAAAAAGAAAAAGAATGTCAATAATGTCAAAAAAGCTGTGAAAAAAAAGAGACGATTTGCTAATTTTGCAATTTTTTTACCTATAAATTAAATAAAGCTATCTCCGGTTTTTATTGTATTGTAAATAACTAAAGATAGCGCTTGAAAATATTTTAGTTGAAGATTCCATACGGCCTGAGAATTGCATTCGCCTTATTTATTGCTACGAGGGTGCATTTTGATTTGTGGAGGTAATGATGCTTTTCTGTTCTGTTTATCTCTGCAGTTTATTTATAACACTACTGAACATAGTGTAGGCTCTTAAAAATACTTATGAATAATCATTACAGACCGAGAATGGCAGATCAATCATCTGTTTTGGCTCTTGTTATCTTAGCTGTTGGAGTTACTGTACATTTTTCCTTGCATAAAGTCGAGGAAGGGCATGTCGGCGTTTACTACCGAGTAAGTACAAACATTTAATTTAAAATGATCACTATAATAGGATAAGAAGTTCAAAGAGTTTTTGTCTAGGGTGGAGCTTTGCTGCCAGTGACCAGTCAACCAGGATTTCATATGATGGTTCCACTTCTGACATCTTATAAAGCAATTCAGGTGATAATTTTAATAGTAATGTTACATACTCCAACTTATTAAATTTTGGCTAATTATTATTATAAATAATTTTCAGACTACTTTACAGACAGATGAAGTGAAAAATGTACCCTGTGGTACTAGTGGTGGAGTTATGATCTATTTTGAAAGAATAGAAGTGGTTAATAAATTAGAACCATTCAGTGGTTAGTATTTTCTCTGAAAGCAATGTATCGCTTTTGTTTCTGGTTGTGTAAAGAGTAAATTAATGTTTTGCAGTTTTGGACATGGTACGAAATTTCACTGCTGAATATGACAAAACTTTAATATTTAATAAAGTTCACCATGAATTGAATCAGTTTTGCAGTGCACATTCACTACATGAAGTTTATATTGACTTATTTGACCAAATAGATGAAAACTTAAGGACAGTGAGTAAAACTTTACATCACAATCAACTTATATTTTAAGTTTTTTTTTAACTGAATTTCCTATTTTTAAGGCTCTTCAAAGGGACTTGGATGAAATGGCACCTGGCTTGAGAGTCCAAGCAGTAAGAGTGACTAAGCCCAAAATACCTGAGACTATAAGAAAGAACTATGAACTTATGGAAGCTGAAAAATCGAAACTTCTGATTGCAGCACAGCATCAAAAAGTATGATAGTAAGGTGTATAATTTTAGTGAAAAATATAGTTTAACAATGCTATTTTGTATCAAATATTTTATTTTATTTAATCAGGTTGTAGAGAAAGAAGCAGAAACAGCTCGCCGCAAAGCTGTCATAGAAGCAGAGAAAGAAGCTCACGTTGCAAAAATTCAATATGAACAGAAAATTATGGAGAAGGAATCTTTGCAGAAAATAGAATTGATAGAGGACAGCATCCACAAAGCTAAACAACAAACTAAGGCCGAGGCTGATTACTATCATTTGAAGAAACAAGCAGAAGCTAACAAACTTTTATTGACCAAAGAATATTTAGAATTGAAGAAGTATGAAGCTCTCTCTCAAAATAATAAGATCTACTTTGGTAGTGACATACCCAACATGTTTTTCCAAGCCAGTGTTGGTGAAAGTATTCCTAAGAGTGTACAAGTTGAATGAGTTTTGATCATTTTGTTCAAATATGGCCTAGTCATTGAGTAATAATTGCTGTGATTGGAAATCAGATTGTCTATATTTATTTAGCAGACAAAGGCTTGGCGCAGACAGAACTGAAAAATCCTCGCAGAAATTTTTGAGATCATTGAAAAATGAACCATGTCACCATAGCCTAAAATACAAAATTGTATGAATATCAACAGAGAAGTCGGCGTCGCCTCGCGCTCATGCCGTTCATACAATTTTGTATTTTAGGCTATGGTGACATGGTTCATTTTTCAATGACCTCAAAAAGTTCTGCAAGGATTTTTCCGTTCTGTCTGTGCCGAGCCAAAGATGTTCATTCATACCAAATTTATTTATTTGTAAGAGTTCGATTTGTAGAATGGTAAATAATGATGATTGGACACAACCAAGCTGTCTCCAACCAAATAATTGTGTGCTAGTTTTACTAAAAAAAATACAATTTGTAAAACCTTGTTATTCTGATATTATTAGGTGTACATACAATTTTTTAAATTCATTTGCTATAGTTTGCCACGACAAAACTAACTTGTAATGATTTATAAGTCAATGTAAATATAGAAAATGGGATAAAAGACAACAATCAATAAATATTTTGTAGTTTTATTGAAAAGAATAATAAATTATGGCTACATTTAGATTTTGTTAAATGCAGCAATATCTACAGATTGGACGAACTCTTCAAATTCTTGAATTTTCTCAGTTAAAAGATCAACAGATACTTTATCATCTTCAATAACGCACATGATCTGTAATTTGTTGATACCGTATCCAACAGGAACTAGTTTAGAAGCACCCCATAAGAGACCATCCATTACAATAGTCCGAACAAGATTTTCCATTTCTTTCATATCAGTTTCATCATCCCATGGCTTTACATCAAGAAGGATTGAAGACTTAGCAATGAGGGTGGGTTTCTTGGACTTTTTGTCAGCATAGGCCTTGAGACGTTCCTCACGGATTTTGGCAGCTTCAGCATCCTAAAAAGAAAGTTGCACATTTATATAAAATGACAACTTTAGAAAATTTTAAAATTAAGTATTAGAAAAAGTTGACCCATCTCACAACCTAGTTTTTTCCAATACTTCCATTTTCAATAGTAAAAATTGCATTGTGCACAAAATATTAAAAAAATGTAACTATAAATAACCACCAAGCAAAAAATATATTGGTGATATACCAAAGGACCATTACCTATACCTATAGAAGAATAAAAACCAAATAATAAGTTTTGGCATAATACACACCTCTTCTTCATCACCGGAGCCGAACAGGTCAACATCATCGTCATCGTCGTCTTTAGCGGCGGGTTTAGCCGGCGCAGGGGCTGTGGTCTTGCCACCAGCTGTCAGCGGGCTTACGCCAGCAGCCCAGGATTTACGTTCCGCTGGTGTGTATGAGGCGATGTGGTTGTACCAGCGTAGTGCGTGTGGAAGGCTGGCAGAGGGTGCTTTGCCTACTTCCGCGAACACTTGAACATCAGCTTGAGAGGGTGTGTATCTGAAAATATGTTGGGAATCCATGTATTATATATATATTATTTGAAAATCGGGTCACATAGTGTTTTTGGGTAGGTTAGCAACTGCTTACTAACGTTTTTATGAATATTGAATTGATCCCTATAACCTCAAGATGTGGTTAGGGTTGACGTGGTGAACTTTTACAACCTACCCGATATGTTGAATTTGACTTACCCAGACACATAACTTCTCTCAGCCAAATATTTGTTCAATTCGCTGAGGCCTTGAGCGGATTTAACGTCTCCAATAGTCATTTTTGTAGTTTTTTGGGATCTTTTTAACCACTGCACTGCACCACACGGCCCGGTAGAAGGCGAGCGAGAGAAAAAATGACAGAGTGAGAAGCAAGAAGACTTGACTTGATGATTAAAATAAGTTTTTTTTTCTTAATAGCTGTGGCTATATGTCATTTTTGTGTAAATCGATAGATTTTAAGATGTTTTTTCTGTCATAGATAGTGATGTCACCCACCACATTTTAGTCTACATAAATATCTGGGATTCTGGGGGGCTACCGCGTAACTTTATGGGTATGAAACTTATATACGTTTTATTTAGGGAACTTTAGTGAATTTTATAAAGAAAATAGCCGCTATCTGGGGGGCTATCGGCTAAGAAATATGGATATGGGTATGGGCTTCAACTGTCATTTGAATACCTTATATTGATAGATTTTCGCTGCTTTGTTCTGTTGAACGTTGCTAGCTAGTTATCGTTATACCCGACGTCACAAAACAAGGAACTGATAGCGGCTATTTTCTTTATAAAATTGACTTAAAGTTCCCAAAAACGTATGAAGTTCATACCCTTAAAGTTGCGACGGGACTCCTCGTCGGCCAGCGATACACTAGCCGGAATAGATGAATAAAAAGATGATGTTTATAGGGACTTGACTTATTTATAAAGGTAGTAATAAAGAAACGTATAGGAAGAATAGGAAGATTAGGAACCCTTTCCAAAGGTCAAGGGTTCCACTTATTTAATACTATGACAAACAATTGAAACTGGTATAAAAAACTGGTAATGCTCCGAGAGCTCTGTATGGCTTGGTGATTTTAGTAGAACTGAATCAAAAATGATGAACAGGACACGTGAAACGAAGATTTTGAATTTGAATTGAAAGAACAGGATAGGATTCGATAAAATTAATGGCCAGTATATAGAACTAGATGGAGTTTCCAGTCATCATAGAGTTTTTAACCATCCATAATGACTGGTACGAATCGACATCGTTACAAAGTTACGCGGTAGCCCCCCAGCAGGGCTACCGGCTAAAAATCTGGGTATGGATATGGGTTTCAACTGTCATTTGAATTCCTTATTTTGATAGATTTTTGCTGCTTTGTTGTGTTGAACGTTGCTAGCTAGCTATCATTATACCCGACGTCACAAAACAAGGAACTGATAATGGCTATTTTCTTTATAAAATTAACTTTAAGTTCCAAAAAACGAATGAAGTTCATACCCATAAAGTTACGCGGTAGCCCCCCAGTTCCTTGTTTTGTGACGTCGGGTATAACGATAACTAGCTAGCAACGTTCAACAGAACAAAGCAGCAAAAATCTATTGGCCCCAGTACAGGTTGGCCGACCATGGTCAGCGACCATGACCGGCGATCATTTAGTGAGAGTGTTCACACGATCGCCGGTTTCATTCTGCGTTGGACTGGCCGTGAGGATGGATGTGTATGCAATGACGGCTTATGCAATTTACATTTACAGCGCTTTTAATTTATTACGAGAATTTTTCTATATTAATAGAGTCTGGATCTTGTATAATATGTCTAGATAAATGTAGTTATGCATTAAAGTAATAATAGACATATTTATCATAACACCCAGACACAGAAAAAACAAATACTTACATCATATCAATATTTCTTGAGCGGGGATTGAACCCAGTATAATAATAATAATGTTTTAATAACGTTTTATTCATTTTATTTTTATTTACTTAATTTTAGATAACAAAACAGAATACTCCTATACATCTTGTGAATTTAAGTGTATTTTATTATCATTTCAATAAAAAATATATTTTATCAAAGATATACAACATCAAGGATATTTTTGACAATGTAATATGCTCCACAAAATGGCCTGATTGGGAAAAAAAACAATAAATTTAAATATCCTACACGTCAGTCAACGCAGAAATATTCAGATGAACTGAATGATCGGCCAACGTGTGAACGCTCTTTGTGGCCTGCGACAAACTCCCTTTGAATCGTGCACGAAAAACCGACACGGGACGGATCGCCGGCGATCATTGCTCACAGTCAACAATCACACGCAAACCGGCCCTGTACACGATGGGCCAACATGGTCGCCGACCATGATCGGCCATCGTGTACTGGGGGCATATCAAGATAAGGAATTCAAATGACAATGGGCGATTTTCTGAAAGCTCAGTCACTAGATGGCGCTGTCCCACCTATGCAGTTAGAAGGAACGGAACGTTATAAATTTTACTTTGACGCGACTTTTTTACGTAAAACGGAACGTCAGACAGATGTTATTTATTTACCTAAATCTTTAAATTTACCTATTTCGTTTCCGTTCCTCACAGTAGTACTTATTTAATATATTATTAGTTTCCTTTGGGTTGTTAAAAAGTAATTAATTTAAATATGTTTCATCCCAAAATATACCATAGACATGTACATACTTATTCAACGCCATCTAGTAAAGCAATTGGAAGTTTTTTTTTTAAATGGCCTCAGAAAATCGCTCATTGAAGCCCATACCCATATCCATATTTCTTAGCCGGTTGCCCACCTTTAAAGAGGGTGTATTCCACTTATCAAAGATCGGAGTTTTGCGCGGGAAGCGAGAAGAGGACGGGCTTTATTTCTTAATTTTCTAAATTGGTTTTTCGGGGCTTTTATTGTGTTAGTGTGGTGGAACTAGTGCAATAATGTGCCATTAATGAAGTAAAAGTGAGAAATAAAGTAAGGCGCTCTGTACGATTCAGATTGCTATTCCCGCAATGAGCATTGAAATGTGTACGAACCACCCGCGCATTTTAATGAGTTAGTTTAGGTTAGCAAGTCGTAAAATTACTGAAGACATAATCAATAATAAGCATGAATAAACTAAAACAAAAAGTGAAATAAAAAATGTCTGTAAAGAGGGTGTTTTCCACTTATCAAACATCTTTGTTCAATATTTGATCAAAGAAATCGGACGTCAAATGTAAGAATGTTCTTTGTTCAAATGCATATTGGACAACGATCTTTGATTAGTGGAATACACCCTTGTCTGTGCACCACAGCTAGATAGTGATCTGTGAATGACATGACCACAGAGTACTCTATTATATATGGAATGGACATGACATTTGACAGTGACAGTTCTTGTCTTGTATGTCTCTCATATTGTCTGTCACAAATTCTTGAAAAAAATTGTCTAAAGTATTAGGTACGAAATTAATATAATACGGCGTATGTACATATTAAAAAAAAGGTTAATTGAATCTTCCTATTGATTCTTTGAACAAAACTAGTAGTGGAATCTTTTTGGAATTTATAAAACTTTACATAGGTTATGTGGTTTAACTTATGTAACAATAACAGTAGTATTTTATGTGTTTGTAGCCTTTTAATTAATTTAAGTAAATAAATAAAGAAATTTATTCGTGCTATAGTAGTTAAGGTGTATATTATTTGGTTTAAAAGTGACTGAAATAAGGAAAGATAAGTCAGTGCTGCATTTTAATTAGTGACCATTTTGCTGTAGAAAATGTTGCGCCAGCCGCTTACTCGGGCGCTTGCGCTGAACTCACCAACGCGAGTGGCTCCGCTGGCAGCTCGTCGCTTTGCTGATCAAGTGCCAGCACAACCAGATAAAGTAGAAGTCTTCATTGATGACAAACCTGTGTATGTTCTACCAGGCACCACAGTCTTACAGGTACTAGTTACTCCCTTAAGTTAGGTAGGTACCTAGTTTGAGTTTGATGTCAAGAAACTATGCAGTTCACAGGGACATTTAAATCCTCTTTATATACATGGATGACATGCATTTAAAATTGTACAAACTGTTTGAATAATAATTATTATTATCAGTTATTTCATTTGAATTAGTTAAGTGGGTTACCCAATTAAGCCAACCGACCCATACATGGGTTTTGAGAAATAAAAAATGTAGCATTCATTGTTTTATCAGTTTGAAATGGGTCTTTCATATTTTTAGAAACTTTAAAAATCTATGAGAAAATAGTGTTTCAGGCTTATCTGGACAATGTAGTTAGATATTTACACAAATTATAATTTATACATTCTTGTAATATATTAGACAATAATAAAAATAAAGTAAAATATGAATTGCTTGTCAGACAACTTATTATATCCCTTCAATAGGCTGCTGCCCAAGTTGGTGTAGAAATTCCACGATTCTGTTACCATGAGAGGCTGGCTGTGGCCGGAAACTGCAGGATGTGCTTGGTGGAAGTTGAGAAGTCCCCGAAACCCGTGGCTGCATGTGCCATGCCCGTCATGAAGGGAATGAGGATTAAAACCGACTCTGACTTGACAAGGAAGGCAAGAGAAGGAGTAATGGAGTTTCTGCTGGTGAACCATCCTTTAGATTGCCCTATATGTGATCAGGGCGGTGAATGTGACCTACAAGATCAGTCCATGGCATTTGGCTCAGACAGAAGTAGATTCACTGATATCCATTTTTCTGGAAAAAGGTAAGCTTACTACATAGTAACGTCCCCGTCGTGTCAAAACTAAATAACTGACACTTTTGGCGAAATGGACTTTTTCCGTTTTTCGTATAGTAGAAAGTGTTACCTATATTTTGGTCTTTATCTCGTTGCGATAAGTATGATATTTGCAAAGATATCTTAAATTTAGTGAAACCATTGACCATATATTACAACACTGTTTGTTCTAAAATTTATGTGGAAAAACTAAATAACTTATGAATTAATTAAATAACTACAGCTAAGTGCTTTGTCAATACAAACTAAAGTCAATAAGTGATTTTATTTAATTCTGCCACAACTCACTCCAAATATTGCTACACATTTTGGTTGTGGCAAAATTGAGTAAATGAACTTATTGTTAGTTTGTCTATTTGATACCGTGAATAAGAAATAAAATAAGCAGAGTAATTATTAAATAAAGCTATTTATTTAAATTTCCTGTGACAAGTAAAAGAAAATACCGAATTACTTCACTATTTAGTGAACGATTTGATTTGCCGCGTTTGAAGAAGGGACGCTGGTGGCGGCGGCGACGGCGATGGGTGGTTCGCGGTCGCCATTTGAGAACCTTTCCGCCCCAACGGCCATCGGTTCTCCGCGCTATGTGTCCCGCCCACTGCCACTTCAACTGAGCAATCCTTCGAGCGATGTCGGTCGTTTTAGTACTCCTGCGGGTCTCATCATTTCTGATTCGATCGAGCAGGGAAATACCAAGCATCGCTCTCTCCATTGCTCGCTGGGTGACCTTGAGCCTACTGTGCGTGCCAGATAAGTCTGCGCGCGGTTAAATCGAATACTAATCTTTTCCATTAGCTTTGAACGAAAAAATGTACTGTGCCAAAAACGTCCCAGTCGCGCGCAGAGTTATCTGACACGTACTTATGAGACCCATAGTAAAAGACCACGTCTCGCTTCCATAAGTCATAACTGGCAATACAAACTGGTCACACACACTGGTCTTGAGACATTGAGGAATTTTGGACGCGAATATATGCCGGAGCTTTCCAAACGCTGCCCATCCGAGCTGGATTCGACGAGAGATCTCTTTCTCGAAGTTGGACTTACCTAATTGGATTGTCTGTCCCAGGTAGACATAGTGGTCAACAACTTCGAGTGTAATGTTCCCAACATTAACTGGGGCGGATGCAACATGGGCATTGGAGATGATTTTCGTCTTATCCATGTTCATCTTCAGACCCACTCTTTGGGAAGCATTGCTGAGATCTTCGAGCATTATGTTCAGGTCTTCCAAGGTATCAGCCATGAGAACTACATCATCGGTAAACCGCAGGTGTATAAGGTACTCGCCATTGATGTTGATGTTGAATCCTTTCCAGTCCAGTAGCTTAAAAATATCCTCCAACGCAGCTGTGAACAGTTTCAGAGAAATGACGTCTCCCTGTCTCACACCTCGCTGTAGTTGGATAGGATTAGAGCTCTGGTTCTGTAATCGGACATACATGGTGGCGTTTTGGTATAAGTACCTCAGCACCTCGATGTAGCTGTAGTCTATTTGGCACCTCTGGAGAGACTGCAGCACGGCCCAGGTCTCGATCGAATCAAAAGCTTTCTCATAGTCCACGAACGCCAAGTCGGTCTTCTGTATAACTTGCCGCAGCGTATGAATGTGGTCTATAGCCTTTTCGGAACCCGGCTTGTTCGGGAGGTTGGAAGTCGTCAAACCTGCGAGCGAGACGATACGCGTAATGACTCTCGAAAACAGCTTGTAGATATGGCTCAAAAGCGAGATGGGTCGGTAGTTCTTTAAGAGAGTCTTATCACCCTTCTTGTAGAACAGCATCACATCGCTTCTTCCCCATGCCTTTGGCGTTTTGCCCTCGAGGATGACAGAGTTAAAGAGCTTCTGGAGGACCTTAAGTATCGGCTTACCGCCCGCTCTCAGAAGTTCTGTTGTGATTCCGTCATCACCCGCCGCCTTGTTGTTTTTGAGCTGCTTGAGAGCCATTCTAATCTCGTACAGGCTGACGTCCGGGATATCGGGTAAGCTTGGCTCTAGGTTCTGTAGCCTTACTTTCAACAGGTGTTTCCGTGGAGTACAACTGTCCATAGAAACTCTCAATCTTCCTCAGGATTTCAGGTGTTGATAAAATGATACTACCGTCCTCAGTTTGCAGCCTCGTCAGTTGACTTTGCCCTATAGCCAGATCTCTAGCGAACTCTGGCCTCTTTAATACGCTCGGTATTAAATTGGCGAAGGTCGCTTGTCAAGGACTTGGAGATCTACCTATTTAGCTGTCGATAACGAAGGGCATCCGCTGAGTTCTGTAGTTTCATTTCGTTTCTCTGATCCATGAGTCGGATTGTGTGGCTGGAGAGTTTCTTTAATTTAGGACGGTGGGTTTTATAGTGCTTGGACCCTACCGTGCGGACAGTATCCACCACCGTGTTGTATAGATCGTCCACATCGATGCTGTTCTCAAGGGCTTCGAAGTGGTTTTGGAGCTCGTCCTGAAAGCACTCGGGGTTTTGCTGAAAAGCTGAAAGCAATTCGAGCCGGTATTGGTCGGAGCGTAGATTTTATTAGTCGAGATCTTCCAGCTTAACGTTGATATTCAATGTGCCTCTAAGCATGCGGTGATCGCTTCCCGTCTTTACGGCGTTGATCACAACGACATCATTGAATATTTGCTTCCTCGTTGATATAATAAAATCTATCTCGTTTTTGACTTTACCGTCCGGGCTAATCCAGGTCCATTTGCGGCTTACGGGCTTCTTAAAGAAGGAAGTTCATCATGTAGAGGTTCTCCCTCTCCATGAAGTCTGCCAGCATCTGGCCCCATTCGTTCCGTTGCCCAAATCAAAATTGCCCCACTCTCAACTCATCACCGAAACGTTGCCCCAACTTAGCGTTAAAATCCCCCATCACAACCGTGTAGTGGGTTTTATAGCTATGCTTGGCTTTAGAGATCTCCTCATACATAGCTTCCTCTTCTTCATCGTCGTGTTTCGAGGTCGGAGCGTAAACCTGAATGACATTCAGTGAATATCGTTCCGATATTCTGAGTATCACCTGATACTCAGAATATCGGAACGATATTCACTGCCACCCTGCTCGAGACACTTCCCATGGTGATCACGTTGTTGACAAGGGATTTATGGACGATGAACCCGACACCACCTTGGGACTGTTGGTCGCCCTCCCGGTGGTATAGTAAGTTACCGGATTGAAGGGTAATCGAGTCCTCCCCCTCTCTGCGGACTTCAGATAACCCAGTTCAGATAACAATTAAATTTAGGTAAGTAAAAGTGTAGCAAAATTAAACAAGTTTGCTTATTCACTGGAAATATTCGTATTTGTTATTTCTTGGCTGTGGCAAAACTTACTAAGTGACATACAAAAGCATTATAACTGCACCATGGTTGTAAAATACGTTGTGGCAAAAGTAAATAATTTCATTTTTAATTTTTTTAATCTATATTATACAAAGTAACATTATCGCAGATCATTTAATTTATAAAGGCAAGTCTGCTGTATAACATATCAAAAGACCGACGATAAATTATCTTCATCTCAAAAAGTTATCGCTACTTTTAATGAAAAAAAACAGAAAAACGTGAATATCTCGCAACTTTGGTTTTGTCAGTTATTTAATTTTGCCACGACGGGGACGGTATGTACAAAATAAAATAATATCTATTCAACTGATTAAGAGTAATAACACAGTAACACAACCTTGTGTACTTCAAAGTTAGGCTTTGCTTTATGTTTTTTGTATAGCTGTACATACACTGAATCTGTCTTTGTTCAGGGCTGTAGAGGACAAAGATATCGGACCTCTGATTAAAACCATAATGACTCGCTGCATTCACTGCACAAGATGCATTCGTTTTGCATCTGAAGTGGCTGGTGTTGATGATTTCGGAACAACTGGCAGAGGCACTGAAATGCAGGTTAATAGCATAATGTATTCTTGATATTTAGGTATTTTAAGAGGAAAAATAACACTAACTCCTATTTATTTTCAGGTTGGAACATATGTGGAGAAAATGTTGCTTTCTGAATTATCAGGCAATGTAATAGATTTATGCCCTGTAGGTGCCCTTACTTCGAAACCTTACAGTTTTGCCGCTCGACCCTGGGAAACCAGGAGGGTAAGTGTTTGATACACATACTTAATTGACGTGATTCATATTTTGAACTGATCTGAACATTCATATTCTACTTTTGTTTAACTTTGTAGATTGATTCCGTCGATGTTTTAGACCCTTTGGGTAGCAACATCGTCGTTACGACGCGCACAAATGAAGTGCTACGTATTCTGCCTAGGACTAATGAGGTAATCTATCTTAAGCATTTTCTTATTCCTTAACCAATAAAAATTGCATTGCACTTGCATTTTGATTGTCCTAAATCAGAACCGCGATACAGTTATTTTGTTTTATAACATTTAATTGCAAAACTGTCTTACAAATGTCCTAGATAAGTTATGCATACCAAGAGTGCCGAGCAGCCGCCATGGCAAGTGGTGACTGAGTTTGACAACAAGTTGTGAAAAAGAAAGTCTTATTATTTCCTGGCAACTAGTTGCTACAGAAGATTTTTTCTTTATACGCAACCAGTTGCCAACATAGCATACTTTTGCCGCCATGGCAACCGAGTTTCCCAACCTATTGTGAAAAAGGATTTTTTTATTCTATCTTAGCAACTAGTTGCGACAGAAGAATTTATTTTCTTTATGCGCAACCAGATACATAGGAAGAAAATATCCAACATTGCCACAATTCTTGGATATTTTGTCAATAGAAAATAGACCTTACGATTTAAATTTCAAAACTAAAAATAATAAAGAGCACAAAGCAATCGACTAGGAAATCGACCAGGCAATGAGTGAATTAAAAGAAAAAGCTACAAAAAACTACGTGCCGCGCCGCACTACAACTGCCGGACTACAAATCGGTGGCGGTGGCGCGGGAGTGGGGCAGAAGCAGCGCAGGCGCGGCGCAGAGCAGTTTAAGCGCGGCCCGCGCTGTTGTATAATGTGGTTCTATGGGTGGCCATGTGGGCATGACACACCGAAGCAGGGCGTTCGCAGTGCAGCGCGGTGCATCGAAAACAGTTGACGACGAGAGTTGTATTATGCCTACTGCCTGACTAACCCGTCACACTGAACGTGGTTTGATTGCGGGCCCGTGTTGCATGCAACTGCTGCTGCGTTCAATGTGCCGACTCCCGCCATCTCCCGCGCTGCTACCGACCTGCTCTGCTTCTGACCCGCGTTTGGTGTGCTCAAGCCTTTACACAGTCTATATACACTGCGACTTTTGCAGTGCGTTTGCATCAATACGAACGCTTGATAATTTCTAAGTGTCACTATCGGGCGTTTGCATCTCTGTAAAAAGTCGCAGATATAGGCTCGTTAACTAATTTTATTTTTATTGTCAGACCTATGCCCCCTTATTTCATTAGATGAGGAGTACAATACCATATGGTAGAGTAAGAAGAAAAGAAATTCTTCTATGGAACTAGCGGTTTAGGAAAATTCTTCATTGGCAACTACTGGTTTCGTACCTATAAAGAAAAAATATGTCGCAATTAATTGCCAAGAAATAATAAAAAATCTTTTTTCACAACTGGTTGTGAAACTGAGTTTGCCATGGCGACGAAAGGCTAAAAAATAGTGTGCAGAAGTGATGTGTCTTGCCAATATTTTTGCGTAGGAGATCAACGAAGAATGGCTGTCCGACAAGTCCCGTTTCGCGTGCGACGGCCTCAAGCGTCAGCGCTTGGTGGCTCCGATGCTGAAGGACAGCCGCGGGAACCTCGCGCCCGTCGACTGGGAGGACGCCGTCGTGGCCGCGGGCCGCGCGCTGCGCGACTGTCCCCCGGGAAAGGTTAATATTTGACGACCGATTTGCCTGCTTTGCCTGCCTTCTACGCCAGAGGTCTCGGGTTCGATTCCCGAACAAGACAAATATTTGTGTGCATGAACATGTTTCTTCTTGGGCTTGGTGTTTTTCTATGTATATAATATTGGGGAACTGGGTGAAATGGTCCGATCAAGATGACCGATCGCTTCGCTAGCATCCCCCCTTCTAAATAATAATAATAATGTATACTAAGTATGTATTTACAAAAAAATGTGAGTATATACTTAGTTTTAATTGTCTGTTGTCTAGTTTCCGTAACACAGTTTCACTCATAAGGGGATATTTTTTGTGATTGTAAGAAATTTATTATTATTTGTGCACTTTATTTTTCACATAATTATGCTGTGCCTCGCAGTTTCACCTGCGTTCATTAGAGGAAAAGGAAAAAACCTACTAAAAAGAAATATTTTTTCCCGTTTTTGCAACGTTTTTCATTAATGCTCCTTTTCTGTTTGTCGTAGCGTGATGTTATATAGCCTATCAGCCTTTATCGGTAAATGGACAACCTAACAAAAAAAGATTTTTTCCATTCGGTCCAGTAGTTTGTGATATTAGCGCTTTCAAACAAACTCTTCAGCTTTATAATATTAGTTTAGATTAAATATTGCTTTTTAATAATGATCTGAATATGAATTTCACTCGGAACACTTTTAGTTCGAGCTCGAGTAGTATCTTGTGACGTCGTGGGTTAATGTTAATCGTCATAATTATTACGATTGATTAAATCACTTCGCTCAGTTCAACCTAAAATAGTTCATAAAATCCATTATCTAATTTTCACTTCACTAACTAGCCTAAAATGTCCTAAACGGCAGGTAAAAGAGTGTTGAACGATTCATAAGCATTAATTTTATTTATTCTATATGAATAAAAATGAAATTATTTGACTTTGACCTCTATCGTCTTTAAGTAAGACGAACAACGTGACGAACTTCATTAGTTTAGTAAGTTTAGTATGTTTGTTTACGCGCAGCGACTGGCTAACTAGCCAGGTAGTGAGCGTAAAACCTAGCCAAACTTACTGATGGGATATCTATCCTCAACCCTAACGGCCAGAATTAATAATCAATCCACAGATAGGGATAGGCATGATCCAGATTAGTTGCTATGCAACGTTTGATATTATTATAGAATTATCGACAGTTGCTAGGGTGTTGCTAGGTGTAGCCTAGCAACTAATCTGTTTATTGTTGTGTGATGTTTTCAGCATTATTGTGTTCCGGCAGTGAGAGATAAGATAGCCAGTTCCTCAGTGATTGAGGATTCCGGGAGTAGTGCGCTTCCACCTTCAGCCTTATCTCCACTTATCATCAGGTGTCATGAAGGCTAAGTGCTACCCCGTTGTGGATTAAAAAAAATCATGCCTATCCCTATCTGTGGATAGATTATAAATTCTAGCCGTTAGTCAACTCATTTCTATGACCATATTTGTCCCCAGTTGCTGGCAGTGGCTGGTGACCTGGCGGACGCCGAGGCGCTGGTGGCCCTGAAGGACCTGGTCAACCGACTCGGCTCAGAGAACACTTGCACTGAGCAGTACTTCCCCAACGAAGGATCTGGAACTGATCTACGCTCGTCTTACCTGCTCAACACCAAGATTGCTAGTGAGTAGCACTTATATCTATCTTTTATCCTGCTAAAGAGGCAATTTTGCTGCCCAGCTGTGCAGCCATTTCTAGATCGAAAATTAGTTCTTGAAATAAAATTCAAGTTCTCGGGACGGGAATTCTTTGCCGAAAATTCTGACATTTTGATTCACCACTCAATAAGTGGTATTACTAGGTACTACTATCGCTAGTGGATTATTATTCTGTAAACCACCTGACAGAACACAAAACGTTAGACGGAAAAAGTGGGCGGGGCAAGCGTAAAAAAAGGCTTTGCTCAAAACAGCAAACCCTCCATACTTTTTACCTGTGTGCCATTTTGAAGTTCATGAAATTGTCATGGCGTATAGCTTGTTTTCGATTCACGCTTCATTCAGGAGAATGCGTGACCATGCATCTTCTAACATCTTTTTTTTATCTGTCTTTTTAGTTAATTTGTCAGAAAAGTATTAAAAAAATACCCTTGGTCTGGTTGGTCTGGAAACCGTCTTTGCCCGTGGTTCGGTTGGATAGTCCGGTTAACCGGACCAAGGGTATTTTATTCCTTGGTACGGTTGACCGGACTACGGGATAAACACTTTTTCCTTGGTACGGTTGACCGGGCTACGGAAAAAAGTTTTTTTTTCCTTGGAACGGTTGACTGAACTATGGAAAAAAGCTATTTTCCTTGGTACTGTTGACTGGACTATGGAATAAATACTTTTCTCAGGTACATTTAACCGGACTATCGTACGTAACGTTATTATTCCCTGGTACAGTCATAGTTAATGAAACAAAAATGGCCGCCAAACTACTTTTTGCGTGCACTTCAGTGTTTTAGGTGGTAACTTAGTATTTTTGTGGGTTAGGTTAGATGAGATTGGTGATTATGATTTATGATTAATTTAATCTAACCCATTTATATAATTCAAGTATTTTATATTAAATTAAAATTAATTAATTTAAAATAAAATTCTTTTTTTATCCGTCTTTCATAGTATTACACACATCTGCACACGTTCGTAGTCCTTTGTAGTCCGGAGTAAACTGGCACGGGGCCGTGAATGTGGATGTGTACTATGCGATTATTATAAGAATAGGATAGGGACGCCGCCATGTTGTGACGTCAATCTGTCAAAGTGCTGTCAAACTAACTTCACTTCAGTTCAGTATGGTGTGCAAAAAAGAAATTTAAATCGTGAATCAGGGGGCTGATCATGTCATAGCTTACGATAAATTAATAATTATGTTCGTGCAAACCAAAACATATGAATAATTTGCAGATAAATACAAATCATTAACTTGATTTTTTCGAAAAGTATAGGACTCATGAAAGTATGCTTTTACGAAAATGATCAGGTAATTTGAATCTCAATCAAATTAAAATTTTGTGATATTTAACTGCTGAACCCATTTTTTCATACTTATTGTTCTGCGGGGTACTTTAATACTATGCTTCAATAACACAGAAAAAATTGAATGTTGATTCTATTTACTGGTTTAATATTTAAATTAAACAGGAATTCAAGTTATGAAAATAATTTAATAATCAACTTTACAATAAAATTGGCAAATTGGGGGTCTAGTGAAAAATTGTATTGGTCTATCATGGTAAAAGGATTGGCCAGCTAGATTATGCACGTTGATTGAAGTTAGATTCGGCAGAATCTAGCTGTTACCAGGGTGTGCCGGGTATTGGTATCTCGGGGAGCGATTCAATCAAGCCACTCGGGGAGGCGCCTTTCGTGAATCCGCCAATTGTAAATCAAAACACATTATGCTTGCTAATGCAATTCCACCTCTTTTATTCCACTCATTTGAGAATCATCGTCCCGCTGGTCTGAACTGCTACTGCAGCTGCTACTGCTACAAAGACATTGAAGACTTTTCCTTCTGACATTGTAAAGTACTGTAGAAATATGCTCTAGTATTTTATCAAAGCTTTGAACAAATACTCAAATACCCGTGCTACACATGTGTCCAAACATTTATTCAAATGTTTGTGCTATGTCTGGCGCTGGCATAACGAGTAGGTGGATTTAAAAAATATAAAAAAAACTTCGTTTTGAAAGTGGCAATACTCAAACCACGTTCTGCCAAAATAAAAAAAAAACTATTTTCATTTTGTTTTGCACTTTCTTGCGAACTGTACTTTTTCAGAGTGAAGTTTGTCAACAACCCGTCCTATTCTTATAATAATCGCATAGTACGCGTGAACCGACTCTGATCGGGGAACAGGCGTGAATGCGCGTGAACCCGCGAAAACCGTCCACATTCACGTTCACGCCTCTTTACGGAGCTTCACGGCACTAATGTGGAGCCGGGTAATTTTCCTTTCTTTATCCGTTAACAGACGTGGAAGACGCCGACTTCGTGCTCCTGATCGGCACGAACGTTCGCTTCGAGGCGCCGCTGCTGAACGCTCGCATCCGCAAGGCTTTCATTCACAAGGAGACAGACGTCGCGCTAATCGGGCCTAAGGTCGACCTCACCTACGAATACACGGTTAGTAATTAAAACGTCGTTTTGTAAGAATTTGATAAACATTTGGTTCGGATATCGAACTGAGTTTTAGGTGATTTAAAAGTTGTAATTTTTTAAGAATTTGATAAACATTTGGTTCGTTTATGGAATTGAGTTTTAGGTGCGTTTTTTTAAGGCCTCGTTCTAAACAATATTTATAATTCTTATTAAACTTTGTCGGAATGATTTATGAATTCAAAAGAAATCGTCAATAAGTCTGATTTTGCAAGACCATTAATAAAAAAAAAATTGTGTCTTATAAACAATTTTCCACAGATTATCAGCATACAGTTCTAAAATCGCATAGATTTGAAATGTAATGTTTGATCTTTGCAATCGATGGGATTACAGTTCGTTCGTCATCTCATCGCTAAAATGATCCTTCAGCAGGGATTTTTAAAATTTTCAAACCTTTTTCATAATAGCACGCGGGTGACTCTGTGTCCTTAGTCAAAGACTTGGCAACTGGATCCTCTTCAAGTGAGATCCTCAAACGCCTGGAGTCAGCTCAGAGGTCCGTCGTGATTCTCGATGCCAACCTGTTTGGTTCATTTACTTCTATTTCGTCTATCAGTTCTATTCTTCGAACCGGATTTAAAAAATAATCTTCACCTCTTCAAGTGAAAGAGATTATCAAACGCCTAGAGTTCGTTAAGAAGCCCATCGTGATTCTCGGCGGTGGTCATTTTTGTTCATTTATCTCTGTTTCTCCTATAGTCATAGGCTTTTAGTCACACGAGCCGTTTTTAATATTTTCAAACCTTTTTTGTAACAGCACGTAGGCGACTCCGCCTCCTTAGTCAAAGACTTGGCAACTGGATCCTCTTCAAGTGAGATCCTCAAACGCCTGGAGTCCGCTAAGAGGCCCGTCGTGATTCTCGGCGCCGACCAGCTGAAGACTCAGGAAGGACCTGCCCTGCTCGCATACACTCAAGAACTTGCTCTGAGACTGCAAGACAAGCTTGAAGATAAGGAGTGGAAGGTTAGTTTGCTGATAATAAAAGTCCGTTTTCAAATTCATCAAATACGACTTTAGTAAGTAAGATGCTCTTTTTACTTTAAAATTGAGAATTTAAAAACACTGATTCACATCAGAAATTATTTAAGTGTTCACTGTTCTACCATAGTTCGTTTTGTAACTCGTCCTTAGAAAAAAATCCAGTTTCGTTTGGTATTTCCTCTTTTGTATTGTTGTTCCTATATATTACTATAATTTCTCTATAAATCTTGCTAGGTTCTGAATGTACTCCAACGCACCGCTTCCCAAGTGGCCGCCCTTGACATCGGCTACCGGCCGGGTGTTGGCCAAGCGCTGGCAGAAGCACCCCAAGTGGTTTACCTGTTAGGAGCCGACGCAGGCGCCGTCACCAGGGAAGCTCTGCCCAAGGACGCTGTCGTTATCTACCAGGGCGAGTATCTTTATACACCAGCCCTGTAGCTACCAACTGAGCAGGCTTCTCAAGTGGCAGCCCTTGACATCGGCTGCCGGCCGGGTGTTGGCCAAGCGCTGGCAGGAGCACCCCAAGTGGTTTACCTTCTGTGCGCCTACCGACGGAGACGCTGCCACCAGGGACGCTGTCGTTATCTACCAGGGTGAGGATCTTTATACACCAGCCCTGTAGCTACCAACTGAGCAGGCTTCTCAAGTGGCAGCCCTTGACATCGGCTGCCGGCCGGGTGTTGGCCAAGCGCTGGCAGGAGCACCCCAAGTGGTTTACCTTCTATGCGCCTACCGACGGAGGCGCTGCCACCAGGGACGCTGTCGTTATCTACCAGGGTGAGGATCTTTATACACCAGCCCTGTAGCTACCAACTGAGCAGGCTTCTCAAGTGGCAGCTCTTGACATCGGCTACCGGCCGGGTGTTGACCAATGGCATGACCATCATTATATCACGCGATATGATATAGCACGTCTTGCATTAGTGGGGTAAGCAAGACTGCATGACGTGCTATATCATATCGCGTGATAAAAGCCGCTCATGCTAGGCCGGCTGGGACGCTGTCGTTATCTCCCAGGGTGAGTGAGACACAATATACACCAGCCCTGCAGATTCCAACTACTGAGCGCTGATTCTGAGGTTTCGCTTGGGAAAACGGGCAACTTACAAAACCGCCACAGGGTTTATGTTGGTTCTAATATTTTTAGAAGTTTCGAAGATGTGAGTTTTAATCATGTTGTTAAGACATGGAGACATTTATTGAAAGTGAAATAGTTTAAAAAAATTACCTATCCTTAAACTAGCTCCGATCTGAATATCGGTTTTATTTCTAACATTTCATTATCATTTATTTTTTTTTTTTTTTTTTTTTTCTTGTCATACTATCGTATAGTTATAGTTTTATATAAAGAAAGGAACAAACTTTTCTCGTTTAAGTATATTAAATAAAACTAGTATGTTAGATGAGACATCTCGCAAAAGCTTGTCCGAGGTAATGGGAGCCTGATGGCCTGTAACTCAGATTTTTATCTAGCTCGGGTATCAGTCTCTCACAAACTTAATTTATTGTAATAAGTAATGATCTGTGTCTTAGAGAATAAGTGTTAATAATAATGTAAGTTTGTGATGAGAGAAATAAACGTTTATTATTATTATTATTATCATTATCAAGAATTCTTAAACAATTTCTAGAATTGCATTGTGAATGCAAAAAAAACAAAAAAGGTATGCGGAGAAACTGGACATGATGTCACGCCAAAACTTTAGAAAGATACAATTGTACTCTTACTTATTTCTGCCTATACATTTAAATGCCAGCTACGGGTTAGCTAAAATGAGCCTCCCATACAAACGAAATACCAAAATAATTTCAAAATTGAGCTTTTGTTTCTATACTTGTTGCGATGTTCTTCAGACAGCATTTATCAAGATTCTTATTAAAAGAAAAATTATGACAAAATGCTTACCCAATTAAAAATAAATGCGAATTGCAGTTTTGTGTAGAAAAATGTAATTGGCTTTATTTTTTATTGGATAAGTATTTTGGATATTTTTTTAAAAGCCACCTAGACAAATACTGTCATAATCCGAATAATATCACAAGTACAGTCAATCATGCTCAAACTTTAAATTATTTTGCTATTTCGTTTGTATGGGAGACTGACGTATCGCCGGCCGTTATAATTGGATATCAATATTTCATATGTGTTCGGAAAAGATCGACGTTCCTGAACGCATCTCTAATGTCACGTCAAATTGACATTAGTCTGTCACTTGAAGTTTGACAGCTTCTTGATTGGAATTCTTGTAAGAAAAATGTCGGATTAATTTTGCTGAATTGTTAAAAATCGCTCGCGTTGAATATGCCTGGCATATCGAGTTTGAATTGAATCTTAAATTATCTATGTGATCCCGTTTTGTACGACCCAGATTTTGACGCCATCGTGACGATCGGGCCGGTCGCGGAGTTTTGAAATAAAGAGTGCCATCACACGCGTTGTTGTCGGGAAAATATATATTAATAAACAAGCTCCCCCGCGTGTGTCGTTGTGTATTGCTGAAGCGCCCAGTGTCTTGGGAACGCTGTTATTTGTGTTGTGAGTAAGGTGACGAATTGGTAAGGTCTGCAGAAGAAGACGGAGCCACAGGGGGGCCCCCCCTCTCCCCACGCTGCCCAGGGACTTTCTACAGCACAGACCGTATGTAAAATCACCTTACTTCACATTCTCTCCGCTGTGTATCGCAGTCCAATTGTTCAGTTACATCCCGGCTGAAACCTAGTTTTTGTCCGGAGTCTATACTAGTGAAACCGCTTCCACTGCGCTAAGCCGATTCCGCGGATTTAGCAGGGGTGTACTGAACATTTCTTGGTAGCAGAGCGTAGCTTGAAGGCCTGAGAGGCCCACGCCAAAACTTTGTATTAATCAGTGCCGTTTTGATGACCATCTGGTCCGGACTAGATTAATTTGTACTTGTAAATGGTAATTAACTTGCATTTGAAAAGTAAAGGGCATTCCTTTGTTATTGGTTCCATGTCTTGTAATTAATTGTCATGTATTGAAGTTCCAAAATGTAAACAGATGCCTTTCTTTGCTCATAATAATTATTATTTAGTTTGTTAGCAAATTTGAGTTGTGAATATTGACAAGTTTGTTGCTAAATAATAGCTAATAAAAGGTTAGCTAATAAGTTTGCACTCAATACTTAGTGAAACTTAAATGATTTGGGACATTGTTTACACATTGAAACTCATTGAAACTTGTGCTTTGAAATAATTAAAATTAACTTGTTGTTGTGTTGATATCCAAGTGAATTTCAATAGTCAGTGATTTTGAGTGAATTTCAATGAAGTGAATTTCAATAGTCAGTGAGTTTTGTTGTTTTCTGATAACCTCCAAATATTTAAGAGTTTGTGTCATTATAAATACTTTGTTGTTGTAATATTGGAATTTTGTGGTTATTAGTAACCTCCAAATATTGGAGATTTTGTGTTATAGTGAATATTTTGAATTTGTTGTTTTTGTTGATAAATTTGTGACGTTACAATGACGGCCTCCTCTGCTAAAGCCAAAATACGTTCTGAGTTACGGTGGTTAGCTTCTGCGGTTGCGTTGTTGGATCGACCTGATCCAACAACGCAACCGGACGGAGGCCTTGTTGAACAGATACGTAGATCTGCCCATACGTTTGGCTGTTGTTGATGAGCAGTATGCCTTATTTTTGGAAAAGACTGTTGAAGCCGAGGTGGAAATGCGACAAGAAGTCGGTTTGGATGTGGACCAGTGTTATGATTTTGCGGACAGAATTACACAGGTGGCTCGACCTTTGCAAGTGGCAAGAGAGAATGATCCGAGCCCGTCCCCGGTCACATCTAAGAGTATGCCCCCTCTATTTGCTAGATTGGTTCCCTTAGATTTAAGGCGTTTTGCTGGTCGTCTAGAGGACTGGGAGGGCTTTATTAATATTTTTGATAGTCTGGTACATGCCCGGGATGATTTGACCCAGGGCCAGAAGTTAGCGTACTTGTTATCCGTGTTGGAAGGGGAGGCCCTTGAATCGGTTCAACATTTGGCCCCCTCGGATGAAAACTACCCTATTGCTAGGGATTTGATTGCCCGTCGGTACCAGAACGTACGACGTCTGGCGGACAACCATGTTGCCGCCGTTTTGAATTTACCCCGCGTTGCCAGCGTGATGCACTTGAGAGTGGCTTTGTTGAATCCGCTGTTGGTTGCATACAACGCATTAAAAAACTTAAAACTCCCAGTGGAGCAGTGGTCGTTTTTGTTACTGCACATTGTCCTGAGAAAGTTGCCGGACTCTGTTAAGGTCCGTTTTGAGCAGCAGTATGGTGGGGATAGTGCGACTTATCTGCCACCCTTCTCGGACCTCTTGACGTTCCTGGAAGGAGAAAGTAGACTGGCAGATAATTCCTCTCTGGCCGGTCCTATGGGACCCGAACGACCTGTGCCACAGAGTAGATCCCCCACCGGACCCCCCCGTAGGGGGCGTATGGCCCCTCGCGCGCCCGGCCGCTATGCCGCCGTCCAGGAGACCGCCCGCTGCTTGTACTGTCGGGAACCGGGTCACAGCACGACCCGTTGTGATAAGTTCCTCGACCAGCGCGTCCAAGGCCGTCGAGCGATCGCGCGACAACGGACATGGTGCTACTCGTGCTTGGGCCTGCACATGCAGCGCGAATGTACCCAAGCGCACCCATGCCGCTTTTGTAAGGGCAACCACCATCCCCTCCTCTGCATGAACAGCCCAGAGGGTGGCGCGCGTCGCTGCAGGATCACCTCGTATGGGTGGGGGTCTCGGACCCCCCGCGGTGTTTGAATCCCGCAGCAGTTCTAGTGGCCACCAGAGTGGCCCCAGACGCTCTCCGCCACGTTTGGAGCCTCAAACGGGCGGGGGTCCCAGGGACCCCCCCATGGGAAACCGATCCCCAAGGATGGGGATGAGTTATGCGAGCGCTGCCGGAGGTCGTAGAGGCCCCCCGCGACGTTTTGAGCCTCGCACGGGCGGGGGTCCCACGGACCCCCCCATGGGAAATCGGTCCCCAACTAGGGGGTTCGATTTTGCGAGCGATGCGGGAGGTCGTAGAAGCCCCCCGCAACGTGTTGAGCCTCGCACAGCCGGGGGTCCCCGGGACCCCCCTTATGAAAATCGGTCACCGTGCCCCCGCGACTATGGGGCGACGTACACGGTGGATGCTAGGCACCGATTCTCGCCGCCGCTCGCCGAATACCCGCGTTTGGAGCGGCGCCCGCCCCGTCTTCAAGGGGCCGGGAGATATAACCCGCCTGATACCGGGCGAATTGGACGTGGGCAGTATGTGGGAGAATGGGACCCACTGGATCGCTATGAGCGACCCCCTTACCATGGGGGGACGTCTGGGGACCCCACATACTAGCAATCAACGTGTTTGCGGTCGATTGTAGCCACCCCTCCAGAGACCGTTTTGTTGCCCACGGCCTCTGTGCTTGTCAGGGGATTGAATGGCGACCTTGTGGAAGTTCGCGCCTTGTTGGATTCCGGTGCTCAGGGGTGTGTTGTGTCATCTTGGTTAGTTAGGCGGTTGGGCCTCAAGGTGCACCCCCACACGGAAGGCGTGAGAGGTGTTGGCGATGTGAAAGTCCCCGGGTTGTTAGGGCATGTTGACTTCACATTTACCTCACGTAATAAGTCCACGCCAGGCATTAAGACCTCGGCGATTGTGTTGGACACAGTTGTTGGCCGTCAACCTTCAGTTGACTTGGGACCGAGTATGTTGTCTTTGGTGTCTGATTCCCCACTCGCCGATCCAAATTTCTTCCGCCCAGGCCCGATTGATGCTCTCCTTGGAGCCGATGTCCTGGGGCGAGTTTTGTTGACGGGGAAGCGAGTTTTGCAGCCAGATGGCTTGGTAGCTCTGCAGACGACACTCGGTACAGTTGTGATGGGCCCTGCTCGCCGCGTTTTGGATTCCCTTGATGAGGATCGCGGTCTTGTTTTTAATGTGTCTCTCTCCGAAGTGGTGCAGAAGTTTTGGGAGGTTGAGGAACCTCCACCAGCCCCGCGGGTAGACCCAGTAGCGGATGAATGCGAGTTGTATTACCAGAATAACACTGGTCGCCTCCGCTCTGGTCGTTTGATCACCCGTCTCCCCTTTCGTGCCGGCCGACCTCCTCTGGGCGAATCCCGACCGCTAGCGGAACGTAGGCTAGTGGCGATGGAGCATCGCATGAGCAAGGATCCGGTCTTCCGCCAGAAGTATGTTGAATTCATGCGGGAGTATGAGGAGTTAGGGCACATGTCCGTGAGCGATTTGGATTGGCGCTCCGTTGAGCACTTCTTTCTGCCGCACCACGCCGTTTTGAAATCCGGAAAGATTCGGGTGGTCTTTGACGGTTCGGCTCCCACCTCTACTGGAGCGTCCTTGAACCAGTGTCTGCATGTAGGTCCCAAGCTGCACACGGAGATCTCAGACATTTTGACCAACTTCCGGCGGCACCAAATTGTATTTATGACTGACATCCGGATGATGTTCAGACAAACGGTCATCCATCCAGAGGATAGGAGGTACCAATTGATTTTGTGGAGAGAGAGTCCTAGGGACCCCTTGTTGATTTATGAATTGAATACGAATACGTACGGTTTGGCTTCGAGCCCGTTTGTTGCGATTCGTTCTTTGTTGGAGTTGGCCGAGAAGGAGCGCTTGAGATACCCTCGCGCCTCCGCCATTTTGGCCAGTGACGTCTATGTGGATGACATTTGCACGGGCGCCTCATCTGTCTCAGAGGCGATTGTCCTGAGAGACGAACTCACCGCCCTTTTGAAGTCGGGAGGTTACGAGTTGAGGAAATGGATATCCAACTCGCCTGATGTGCTGGTAGGTTTGCCCGAAGAGCACCAGCAGGACCCCCACCTATTCGAAAATGTTGATAATCCCCATGTGGTGACAAACCGGTCTCTGACACGTTCACTTATTGTGTGGATTTACGACCACCGAAAGTCTGGACCAAGCGTTTAGTATTGTCTACTGTCGCACGTACCTTTGACCCCAATGGGTGGATTTGCCCCGTGCTGTTTATGGCCAAGTGTTTCTTGCAACGGTTATGGGCTTCGGGTGTGTCGTGGGATGAACCCCTCTCGGACGAGTTACTCCGAGATTGGTCGAGCTTCGTTTTATCCCTCCCCGAGATTAATGAAGTGCATTTGCCGAGGCTATTCCTCCCTTCTGAAAATTGTAAAGTTACTCTTCACGGCTTTTCCGATGCCTCCGAACGTGGATTTGCTGCGGCCGTGTACCTCCGCACCGTTACTGTTGACGGAGTTGTTGCTGTGCATCTGGTGATAGCGAAAAGCAAAGTCGCTCCCCTTCGGACTCGTCATACGATCCCGAGGTTGGAATTGTGTGGAGCTGCCCTCCTAATGCGTTTGTTGAACCACGTATGGCTCACATTAGGTCGATCTATTAAGATACAAGAGGTTTATGCTTGGACGGACAGTCAGGTCGTCCTTTGTTGGTTGAAGGCTCCGGCGCACACCTTGGACGTGTTTGTGGCCAATCGAGTGTCGCAGATTTGTAATTCCGACATCGAGTTGATTTGGAGACACGTGCCGGGAACCATGAATCCCGCGGATTGTGCGTCTCGGGGTTGTGTAGCCCCAACCCTAATTAACCACCCCCTCTGGTGGGGCCCACAGTGGTTGATGCGGCCTGAGTCGGAGTGGCCGCCCTCTCCAGCGTTGTCGAACGTAGCCGTTCCTGATATGCGGGCATGCGTCCTGGAGACTAACACCGCCGGGGAAAAGGATTTGTTGTTGGATCGGTACAGCTCCTTACAGAAGCTGCTTGGTGTTACCGCTTGGATCAGACGTTTTGCGTACAATTGCAGAAACCCACGCGCGAGGCGTGATTCGTCGGTTCTCACTCCGGACGAGCGTAGGGACGCGCTCTTGTTTTGGGTCCGGAGAGTACAAGCTGATAGTTTTGAGTCCGAGATTGAAATTTTGCGTTTAGGCCGTCGCAAGTTGAAGGGCGCGGTATCGCGATTGAATCCCTTCCTGGACGAGAGTGGGCTTTTGCGAGTCGGCGGAAGACTTCGAAATGCGAACCTGCCGTATGGAGCTCGTCACCCCCTTTTGTTACCTAAAGCCGGACATTTGACTCAACTGATAATAACAGATCGCCATGTGAATGCACAACATGCTGGCTGCAATGCTTTGTTGGCCATTTTGCAGCGTGAATTTTGGATTTTGTCTGCTCGTCGAGCCATTCGCACTGTGGTTTTCCGTTGCCTGCCTTGTTATCGATTGAAGGCCGCGACCATGCAGCCCCAGATGGGTGATTTGCCTGCTGATCGCGTCACGGAATGTAGAGCTTTTGCCGGAGTCGCCACCGACTTCGCCGGTCCCTTTACTGTAAAGGCTTCGAGACTGCGTAATGCTAAAACCTATAAGGCGTACTTGTGCGTGTTTGTGTGTTTGTCCACCAAGGCTGTCCATTTGGAAATTGTCTCGGAATTGTCTACCGAAGCCTTTGTCGCCGCCTTGAGCAGATTTGTTTCCCGTAGAGGACTGCCGACATTGATACGTTCCGATTGTGGTACTAATTATAAGGGAACGTGTAATTATCTTAAGGAAGTAGTTAAGTTTTTTGTTGATAATAAAATAGACATTGGAACCACCCTCTCCCGGCGTGGGATAATCTGGAAGTTTAGCCCCCCAGCTTGTCCGACCTGGGGAGGAATTTTTGAAGCTTGTGTAAAGGCTGCCAAGACACACTTGCGTCGCGTGATTGGAGAAACTATTCTCACGTTTGAGGAACTTGATACGGTATTTTGTAAAATTGAGGCCGTCCTCAACTCGCGACCCTTGTGCCCGTTGTCTTCGGACCCGAATGACCTGGAAGCGTTGACCCCAGGTCATTTCTTGATCGGACAGCCCCTTTTGGCTTTGCCTGATTATCCGATTCAGGATGTAGGATCCCATCGTTTGTCGCGATACCAACTTTTGAAACAGATGTCCCAAAACTTCTGGGCACGTTGGTCGATGGAGTATTTGCATATCCTACAACAGCGCGTGAAGTGGACAGATAAAACCACCCCACCCCAGACTGGCGACCTCGTGTTGATTAAGGATGCTAACCTGCCGCCCCTATGTTGGCGAAGGGGGCGCATTGTTAAACTCTACCCCGGAACTGACGGAGTTCCTCGTTTTGCTGAGGTTTTGGTTCGAGATTCGGTTTTGAAGAGAGCAGTTAGTGGGCTCTCCCGATTACCCGTAGATTGACGTACCGTTCTTAACGGTCCGGGGCGGGGGGATGTTCGGAAAAGATCGACGTTCCTGAACGCATCTCTAATGTCACGTCAAATTGACATTAGTCTGTCACTTGAAGTTTGACAGCTTCCTGATTGGAATTCTTGTAAGAAAAATGTCGGATTAATTTTGCTGAATTGTTAAAAATCGCTCGCGTTGAATATGCCTGGCATATCGAGTTTGAATTGAATCTTAAATTATCTATGTGATCCCGTTTTGTACGACCCAGATTTTGACGCCATCGTGACGATCGGGCCGGTCGCGGAGTTTTGAAATAAAGAGTGCCATCACACGCGTTGTTGTCGGGAAAATATATATTAATAAACAAGCTCCCCCGCGTGTGTCGTTGTGTATTGCTGAAGCGCCCAGTGTCTTGGGAACGCTGTTATTTGTGTTGTGAGTAAGGTGACGAATTGGTAAGGTCTGCAGAAGAAGACGGAGCCACAGGGGGGCCCCCCCTCTCCCCACGCTGCCCAGGGACTTTCTACAGCACAGACCGTATGTAAAATCACCTTACTTCACATTCTCTCCGCTGTGTATCGCAGTCCAATTGTTCAGTTACATCCCGGCTGAAACCTAGTTTTTGTCCGGAGTCTATACTAGTGAAACCGCTTCCACTGCGCTAAGCCGATTCCGCGGATTTAGCAGGGGTGTACTGAACAATATGAATAGTGGATTGTGGCACAGAATAAATAATCGTACAAGTACAGAACCTGCACTCCGCTAAATCATTTAAATAAATAGCAAATCTAACTTCAACGCAATAAAGTGGAATTCAGCTTGTACGGCCAGACGTTGCATCTCTTTCTATCGCATATATCCTAGCTCTTTTGCGGATCTAACTTCTAAGGGTCAGCGCAGACAGAACGGAAAAATACTCGCGGAAATTTTTGAGGTCATTGAAATATAAACAATGTCAACCATGTCATATAAAAATATCAACAGAGGAGTCGGCTGCGCCTCGCGTGCATATTATTCATACAACTTTGTATTTTAGGCTATGGTGACATAGTGCATTTTTCAATGAGCTCAAAAATTTCCACGAGGATTTTTCTGTTCTGTCTGCGCCGACCCTAAGGCCGTTTGTCCACGGACGATCCCGTCCGATTTTTTCTCGGATTACAGAAGCTTGTGTTTAGACTTAGACGGATGGAAACCGGAATACGTTTGTCCACTGCGTCCGAACCTGGACGAGCCACTTCATGCTGAGAGGTAGTGCGTGTGAGTGAAACAGTTATATGGAATCTACGCTCACACTTGGGACCGAGTGCGGATCCGGGCTCCGATGTAGCGGTACATCCGATCTAGCCAAACTCCCGGAGTCCGTCAAAATACCGGATGACGGAACTCGGACGCCGGGACTCGAGTGGACAGACGGTCAATACAAATATATGAACCGCTTCTTCGGTCCGTCTTGTCTAGACGGATCCGGCAAGACGGACGTCGTGGACAAACGAACTATGGATTTCGCATCGCGCCGTCGGCGGCGGTGCGGGCGAGAGTAGCGCGCAAGTACATTGAGTGACAGACGCCTGGTTGTGGGCTCACTACCCCGTTACAACGGAGTTCGTTGTCGCAGGTCACCACGGCGACGCGGGCGCCAGCATCGCGGACATCGTGCTGCCGGGCGCGGCGTATACAGAGAAGCGCGCCACGTATGTGAACGCGGAGGGCCGCGCGCAGCAGACGCTGCCCGCCGTCACCCCGCCCGGCCTCGCGCGCACTGACTGGAAGATCATCAGGTCGGTACTGTACGACGCTTGTCCTACTTGGGTGGTTTGTATCTCATCGTGCTGGGGCGCGGCGTACACGGAGAAGCGCGCCACGTATGTGAACGCGGAGGGCCGCGCGCAGCAGACGCTGCCCGCCGTCACGCCGCCCGGCCTCGCGCGCACTGACTGGAAGATCATCAGGTCGGTACTGTACGACGCTTGTCCTACTTGGGTGGTGTGTATCTCATCGTGCTGGGGCGCGGCGTACACGGAGAAGCGCGCCACGTATGTGAACGCGGAGGGCCGCGCGCAGCAGACGCTGCCCGCCGTCACGCCGCCCGGCCTCGCGCGCACTGACTGGAAGATCATCAGGTCGGTACTGTACGACGCTTGTCCTACTTGGGTGGTGTGTATCTCATCGTGCTGGGGCGCGGCGTACACGGAGAAGCGCGCCACGTATGTGAACGCGGAGGGCCGCGCGCAGCAGACGCTGCCCGCCGTCACGCCGCCCGGCCTCGCGCGCACTGACTGGAAGATCATCAGGTCGGTACTGTACGACGCTTGTCCTACTTGGGTGGTTTGTATCTCATCGTGCTGGGGCGCGGCGTACACGGAGAAGCGCGCCACGTATGTGAACGCGGAGGGCCGCGCGCAGCAGACGCTGCCCGCCGTCACCCCGCCCGGCCTCGCGCGCACTGACTGGAAGATCATCAGGTCGGTACTGTACGACGCTTGTCCTACTTGGGTGGTGTGTATCTCATCGTGCTGGGGCGCGGCGTACACGGAGAAGCGCGCCACGTATGTGAACGCGGAGGGCCGCGCGCAGCAGACGCTGCCCGCCGTCACGCCGCCCGGCCTCGCGCGCACTGACTGGAAGATCATCAGGTCGGTACTGTACGACGCTTGTCCTACTTGGGTGGTTTGTATCTCATCGTGCTGGGGCGCGGCGTACACGGAGAAGCGCGCCACGTATGTGAACGCGGAGGGCCGCGCGCAGCAGACGCTGCCCGCCGTCACCCCGCCCGGCCTCGCGCGCACTGACTGGAAAATCATCAGGTCGGTGCTCTACGACGCATGTCCTACTTGTGTTGTTTCTATCTCATCGCGCTGCCGGGCGCGGCGTACACGGAGAAGCGCGCCACGTATGTGAACGCGGAGGGCCGCGCGCAGCAGACGCTGCCCGCCGTCACGCCGCCCGGCCTCGCGCGCACTGACTGGAAGATCATCAGGTCGGTCTACGACGCATGTCCTACTTGTGTTGTTTCTATCTCATCGCGCTGCCGGGCGCGGCGTACACGGAGAAGCGCGCCACGTATGTGAACGCGGAGGGCCGCGCGCAGCAGACGCTGCCCGCCGTAACGCCGCCCGGCCTCGCGCGCACTGACTGGAAGATCATCAGGTCGGTGTACGACGCATGTCCTACTTGCGTTGTTTCTATCTCATCGCGCTGCCAGGCGCGGCGTACACGGAGAAGCGCGCCACGTACGTGAGCGCGTTCAAACAAACTCTTCAGCTTTATAATATTAGTAATGACTTTTCCAACACTTTGACATATATAATCGCACATTCTCTCCACACCAGGCTGCCTCTTCTTTATCTTCAAATGAGTAAAAACTTTGATTCCTGTAGATATGATTCAAAATGATTTGTAACATTTAACCTCAAAAATTTGATGCCGTTCGCTACTATATCAATGGGCCCCCCATTTTGACTTGAATTGAAAAACCAAAATTGATGGTGTTAGAATATTGTTAACTGTTTATTCGTGACATGATACCTACTAATATTTTGTTATTTATCAACACTTTATTACTTTTCATTAGTGTATTCAAGCGACATATTTCTGCGATATATTATTATAATTATAATATATGTTGTAATTTTTTTGTTGAAATCATTTCGAACAAAAAAGCACCATAATAATTTAATAAAATTGTTCCTTCTCACCGATGCAGGGCCCTATCCGAGGTGGCAGGCTCGCCGCTCCCCTACGACAACCTGGACGAGGTGCGAGACCGCCTGAGCCAAGTGAGCCCCGCCCTCGTCGCCTACGGGGACGTGCAGCCCAACAACTACTTCGCGCAAGCCCGCGCGCTCGCACAGGTATGTATTAAGGTGCGACCGCCTGAGCCAAGTGAGCCCCGCCCTCGTCGCCTACGGGGACGTGCAGCCCAACAACTACTTCGCGCAAGCCCGCGCGCTCGCACAGGTATGTATTAAGGTGCGACCGCCTGAGCCAAGTGAGCCCCGCCCTCGTCGCCTACGGGGACGTGCAGCCCAACAACTACTTCGCGCAAGCCCGCGCGCTCGCACAGGTATGTATTAAGGTGCGACCGCCTGAGCCAAGTGAGCCCCGCCCTCGTCGCCTACGGGGACGTGCAGCCCAACAACTACTTCGCGCAAGCCCGCGCGCTCGCACAGGTATGTATTAAGGTGCGACCGCCTGAGCCAAGTGAGCCCCGCCCTCGTCGCCTACGGGGACGTGCAGCCCAACAACTACTTCGCGCAAGCCCGCGCGCTCGCACAGGTATGTATTAAGGTGCGACCGCCTGAGCCAAGTGAGCCCCGCCCTCGTCGCCTACGGGGACGTGCAGCCCAACAATCTCTATAGGCTTTGGTAAGCTGGCGAACTTTTTCATCCAGTGACAATCGTTTTGGTATTGACTATATTGATACTTTACTTTTATTAAACTTTTCATCTATCTATCTATCTATCTACTTGATAAATTAGTACAAAACTGATGAGTTTGTTTGAAAGAAATTAATTTTGATAGAGAAACATAGGAATAACTTTTATAGTTTTGTATTAAAAATAAACAAGGGTCAAAAGTCTGTATACGGATCATGAAAAAAAAATATACATTTCGCTTAGTAACTACGAAACGAAAGATTTATGAACCACGCCTTACAGACAATATTACACTAAAAGTAACTGGCTGGAATACTCCAAACCAATTTTAATACGTCTGTTCTTTACCCCCCTTCGTTGCACGTGTACGTTACTTTAAACTTAACATTGAAATTTCAACCTTATTTTTCTCGCAACAGAGTCTCCAGAAGCCGATGTCAGGTAAGTTGGACGTGCAACTGAAGCAGCTTGAAGACTTCTTCATGACGGATGCGATCAGCCGCGCGTCCCCAACTATGGCTAAATGCGTGCAGGCAGTTATCAAGCAAAAGAGCTCACTTTACTAAACAACTATACTGTATCATAAACTTATCTGACCCGGTGTTCAAATTTGGAACTAAAAAGCTATTATATGGCTGACAGCCATTTCGGCAATTTTGTGTTGCTAGTAGCGCCTTCACTACCGGGTCAGATTTGATTTGAGTGACTGTACAATGGTTTCTACCAAGCTCATACTATACTCTTTAGGAAGTTTTTCAGGCCGAAGATACAAGTAAGTACCTAATTTATAATTGTTTTTTACAGCATCATTCATTAGGTAACATATGAAAGGCAATAAGTAGTGAAACAGTAAATTTAACCTCATGTTAAAGTCGTGTACCTATTATTTAGGCCTGAGTTAACAAACCGAGCACAGGTTAAGCGGTGCTCGGTTGGCTGGTTAACGCAAGTGATTGGTTAATCAACCAAATAACCCACGGTGAACCAACGGTTAACGTAACCGACTGTTGGTAAACTCAGGCCTTAGTAGATTGGGATGGTTTGTTAGGAAACTCCCCGTACAATCCATCTTATAGCTTTGTCACCATATTGCCTTGAAATAAAGTTGAAATTATGATGTTTGACTTTTATGAACTTTAAATTTTGTTTTTCACTTTTAACTTTTGTATTATAAAATCTTCATATCCCGCGTATATCATATTTGTTTCAAATTAAATCGAACTAAATGTGAGCTTGTGTAATAAATCTTATTCATTTAGTTTTAAGTACATTTTCCAATTACTTTCGTTTAAGTGTTTTGGATACTTTTTAATAGTTCAAATCAAATATCCTAAATGAAAACACTTATTTCCATTATGTATCGAAAGGCACTTAAACGGTAGTAGTTAATTTTAGGTAAATATGAAAATTATTATGTAATATGCCTTTCTGCAATCATTTTTACGAGAGAAATACTACAGAAATGCACTTTGTACAGTAAATTATAGTATTTGCTGTTTAGTACATTTCTTTAAAAGTCTTAATTTTAGAACAATTTTTACATTACTTCACTTAGATCAAAATAAATCGAAAATATGTCATTATGTAAAAGAAATTGCCATTGATAATAAAATTAACACTTTGTTTTTTTTTTTACGTAATCTGCTCTTACGTGTGGCAAAGGCATTTTTATATTTTATAAATAATTATTTTCACTACATTATTTTAAACTAAATAAGATTCTAAAGAAATGTACTTTATGTGTACATTGTGATCATTTTATTATTTATTTTGTTATTTAATTGTAGGCATAACAGTGTTTACTACTTTCCAATGTTAAAACAATCTTATAAAAGCAGTCTTATTGATATTATGGTAGGATTTAAAATGGACCGCAGCAAACTGTAAACGAGAATGATATTTCAAGGAAAAGGGAAGGTTTTGTATATAGAAACTGTTTGTAGATTACAAAAATATAGTATAATGATTGTCGAAAATATTGTGGTTTTATTTCTCAAAAATATAAATAGTAAGTTAAATGGTATCAATAATTTTCAACTGGCAGAGTCTTGGCGTCCAAACCGTTAATTTTTCTGTACTCCTGAAAAGTAAATAATACTATTTTAATTGTATATCTTTAACTATTCGAGAAAGAAAGTGTATTGGTTACATTACATAAATAAAGTTACACATTTTTATTAATTTTGAGATAAAATGAATAACATGCTACTTTTTGTCATGTTAAACGAAAATACATATTACAGGGCATGAAAAATTGTACTTGGGATTGGGCACGACTAAATCATCATCATCATCAGCCTTTAATACCCTCACTACTGATAGGTTCACAGGAGATGGGCAATGACATGACGCTCCACGTGAGCCCAATGCGGATTGGTAGGTAATAGCGATTGTGAATACAGCCGGCACCAACGGCTTAACGTGCCTTCCGAAGCAAGGAGAAGCTCGAGATATAAGTTTTTGGTCACCCATCCCGTGACAGAATATTGCGAAAGATGCATTAAAACAACGATCGAGCGCGCTTACCATTGCCCGTGGCGTTTCCGTACTCCGTGCTCCCAAAGGAGTTTCCGTGGCGCCTTCAAAGCATAGAGTAAGCAATAACTTGCTCCAAAGGAGGAGTCTCCGTGGTGCAGTGAAGGCGCGCTCCAAAGGCGTCTGGGAAGGTCCAAAGTTATTGTTATATTAATGGCAAGAACTCACATCCACTACTTTCCTCGCGAAGATCTTATATTTGCACTCCTTCAGCGTGTTCCCAGCTTGTTCGGCGAATGTGGCGTGTGAAGCTTGCAGTCCGGTCCAGGGAGACTGCTCTTTCTCACGCTGCTTTAGCGCTCCGAGAAGCTTGTTGGAGGGCCGTAGGAAGGAAGCGGCGGACTTATCCTCAGATTGTTTGCAGCATACGTATTTTCGCGCATTTTCTGTAAGTAATAACAATTCATGTCATTTATGGTGTATCTTAACTTTAGTGACTACTAAGTAGGTACCATAATTTTAACGATTTTTAAAAATCACTTTACGAAGAGCGACACAAAAAGCACAGGCTAATAAATATTATAGTTTGTGCGGTGTAGCATGGTGCCTATGACAGCTCATTCGTGCAAAGCAAAATGTTGCTTCTGCACAATAGGGTCTAATTTTCTTGAATAAGCTGCATTAAAAATGTCTAATGCTGCTTTTCTTGAGTTTTATTTCAATAGCACAATATTCCATGCTACACCGCACAAACTATAATGATGTACTGTACAAGTGTCTAGAGTTCCACAATATTATTGAATCCCACAAAAACATCCTGTAAAAAAACTAGCCAAACCGTGCTAAGATAGATGAAATCTCTCAGTAAAGCCAAGCTAACTCTCATGTTCCTTACTGCGATTTCTTTATTGTTATGTTATTGTTGATCGAAGATTGTTAGTCATATTTTACTTAAATGTGACTTGGCCGTTGAAAATTCTTATAAGCATAAATTACGTGATGATGGACACAATAAGTCAACGGTCAAGCCACGTAAAATATAACTTTAAGTTATAATAAAGAAATCTCAGTAAGAAACATTAGAGTGGGCTTGGCATTACTGAGAGATTCCATCACTTTTTATAGAGAAATAAGCAGCTCCGCAATCCGCATAGACATTTTGTTTTTGTGTAAAAAACAGAGAGAGGTCCAGAGACCCTTGATTTCGGGTAATCTAGGTGGTTTAATATGCATGTCCCCAGTTTCGGACACCCATCGAGCCCACAAGAGAGAGAGAGAGAGAGAGAGAGAGAGAGAGAGAGAGAGAGGCTGTGACCAGGGGCGTAAAAGCAATACACTGCAAACTGACCTTCAACTTACACCCAAAGCACAGGAGTAAATAAAAACTCCCAAAGCGAGAATGCGAGGTGGGTTTACACGAGCAACTAAAATTGCGCAATTTCTGTCAATCACCGCCAAATAATATGATGTTGTTGCTTAGATATGGCCACACAATACCTATCACGGAATATGCAGCAACAATTGATCCATTACAGGTTGCCAGACATTATTGTTGCCAAAAAATTGAAACTAAATAATGTAGGGCAGGCGTACCGGTTTTGGCCACTGTACCGGTTTTGGTCACTTTTCACTTTAAAGTTATATAAATAGGAATTAAATAATTATTGCTTATATTTATTAATGGCGAATAAAAGTCTGGACTTTTAGTTAATAATTACAGCACTTAGCTTTTTTATGTAGTACGATATTTTGGAAATAAACATGTGTAATGTTTCAAAGTTAACATTTTGTAAAATTCTTAATCAAAATATTAAGGGTAAAGGTTTTGTAAAATCATTTTTTTTCTACAATAAAATTATTTTATGGTTATTTAATATTTTATATCATATTGGAATATGTTTCTTCTAGATGGATTAAGTGTTGTTTTTTCACTGTTCTTACAAAAAGTTGGGAAACAATAAGTGGCCAAAAGTGGGGCTAGAAATTTTAGCATTGTGCCACCTTTGGCCACTTTGGCATTAGTAGAAAGTTTCCAACCTACCATAAAGTTCATTTACTTTAAAAGACTCACAACTCACTTTTGTTAGCTAACGTACTAGAAAATTAGCGGATTGTAGCTAGTGTAGGCAATAGCCTACACTAGCTTCAATCCGCTAATTTTCTTTTAATCAAGTGATAAAGGTATACTTATAAAATTGTAGTAAAGAGCTAGCTGTGATTGAAATACTATTTCATGTAGTGTTTTAGTCCAGAACTCTAATAAGACATCAATTAAGCATAAACTCAACTTATAAATATAGTAATTTTATGAAAGTGGCCAAAACCAATGCAAACGGTGTATTTGGCCCCCTCCGCAGAATTTGTTCTAAATAAAAAAACTATTGATTTTTTTTTACTTTGTAGATTGTACCCTTAAAGGTCGATAAATTATCTATAACTCTACATTATAAATTATCTTTAAAATACTTAAGATCATTAAGCACTAAGCGGTTAAAAGTGAAAAAATCTTTAAAGTGGCCAAAACCGGTACGCCTGCCCTACTTACTGCTTTTGTCACTTGTTTCTTTTGCAGACCTCCCTTGTTTTCCTTTCGATCGACACATGATCGTCTGCCTGTCGCAAACGCACTTGTTTTCTATCCTGCAGGGACACAGCTGAGCAACTTCTGCCGTCTTTTTATTTTCTTGAGCTACGGCGCAGCATTTCTCGCGCTTCAGTTTTTCGTTGAGCAATTCTTCTCGCTCTTTATTTAAATATCTAGAGAATGATTTTTCGTCGGTGGTGTAAAAAGCAAGACTTCGGGCGGTCGCGTCGATCGCGGCTGTCGCGACCATTGCGGCTGTCGCATCAATGAACGGTGGACACAGTCATTAGCGCGTCGATGCTCGGATACAATCCCTTAGTACAAAGTATAGTCGGGACGGCCGCGACAGCTGCAATGGTCGCGACAGCCGCGATCGACGCGACCGCCTGAAGTCTACCTTTATATGACGTAATCTATACTAATATTGTAAAGAGGCAATATTAGATTTTTTGTTTGTTTGTTTGTAATGGATAAACTCAAAAACTACTGAACCGATTTTCAAAAATCTTTCACCAGTAGAAAGCTTCATTATTCCCGAGTGACAGGCTATATTTCACCCCGATATTACTACAGGAACGGCAACTGCACGTGTTATACCGCGGGAGCCACTAGTAACTATTATAACTTAAAGTCGATTCTTGTGTTTCAATGAACTAGGTGTTATTGTTGATCGAAGGTTTCAATTTGTTTATTTTGTACGTACTTACTTAGGTACATACCAACTATATAATTAAAGCGTGTTTTGCCGGAACTTCCTAGTTCACGATATGTTACTTAACTTTAACTTCATTTCAAAATGTGTATCGATGGGTTAAGAATGTGTGGAAGAAGTAAGGTGAATAATTATAAGAACTAACTTGTCTTCCTGCCGCTTTATGCCTGCTTCCAAGAAATTTTCGTAGAGAACCTTCTTCGAATTCTCAATTTTCTCGACTAATTCGTAATGTTGCCGTGATTGCTCCGTATCCCGATTGTCCTTATGGATCTATTTAATTTCAAGTATTCTTATTAGCCCGGAAATTTGTGTGCTACATCACGGCGCGGCCCACTCTGAAAACCGCAATTCTGACTACATGGTCATTTTGTCCTATTTCGTCCTATTTCTGTCCCAAATTTTCAGAATTCGTCGTAAAGGGGACGAAAAGATATAAGCGATTTAAATGGTCCATGCCAAAGCAAACCTTCATTATGGCACGGACAGGCTATATTTATTGAACCATAACACCTAGCCAGGATCTGATTAGTATAACATTTTGTCCCTTTTTATAGAACCCGCAATGCCTGAAATCAAAACGAAATGAAGCGCCGTTCAAAAGATATAAAGAAATGATTTGGTCCATGTCATAATTAACCTACATTATGGCGCGGACTTTTTAACCAGGTCACCTAGAGAAAATCTGCTTATTGGAAACGATTCGTGTACATTCGTCCCAATTCGTCGTAAAAGCCACAGAATTCGTCGTCCTTTGGTTTAGGAGATATTCAGTTTTTTATATAAGTACAGTCACGTACAAAAGCGTACAGTAAAAATTAATTAAAACTATTCCGTTCCGTAATACGCAGTGTTCCGATTGTAAAACAGTAAGCGAGTTATTTAAATTTTTATTATTTTGCATTTACAATGCAATTTTTATTATTGAAAAATTGAAAATGAAGTACCTATTTAGAAAAAATCGACCCGAACCATCGGAGCTGGTTGCGAGACGGGTAGATTTTTTTCTAAATACTTCCTTTTAATTTTTCAAACATTAAGCGTCCTATCTTGCGGCTCTTTGCGAAAGCTACATCCTTTTGCACGAACTTTTCGTAGATTGAGGAATGCACGAACAGTCTCTGTGAACATTAAGATTTACAATCGGAACATGAACAGAATGCGCATTACGGAACGGAATAAAGTTGAGGGCTTGTAAGGGCGTTTACACACGAACAACGACACGAGACGATTTACTAACAGTGTTGCCAGAACGTACCAAAAAGTACAGTTTTCTTTACCATTTACCATCAAACCGTAAACTGTAGGTGCTATTTTGTTGCATGGCAACTGCAGTTCACAGTTTGCCGTATCTGTCAGCAATTCGCTGTTAAGTTGGTAATACTGTCTTTATGTATGCTCAATGCTGTGAACTGAACCGTCTTTTATTGGAAAATAGTGCTGACAACACTGTCGCGCAATTTGTAAATCGTGTCGTGTCGTTGTTCGTGGGAAAAACCCTAAAGCCGCGTTTAAACCGACACAAAACATGAAGCAAAATGGACAAGACAGGTAGATGTTGCGAAACATGTGTTTGAAACATGTTTTCTGGTATAAACGGTTCTCAAGTTAAGAGCCATTTAGACCAGTCTTAACTAAGCCATAAACACCCAACCAAAAAAAGAGTGTTCTTGTCATACGTGCAGTGTTGCCGTTCTAGCGGATTTTTAAATAATTTGCAACTTTTTGTAGTCTATTCGCTAAAATGAATATTATTATAGTAATATACTGGGTAGCGCAAAAGTAGGTACCTACTTACTGCCACTATAAAAATTAAATATTTTATATATGACATCTCCTATTAATCTGATATTGAAAACTGTGTAGTAAACAAATGTAAAATTCACTCAAAATGTACAGGGTACCCCTTACTTAACCCCTGACAGAATCGAGTTGAGATCAAAATTGAATCAAGATAAAAAAAATCACCATTCTAGTAACGACTGTATAGCGCCAATGGAGTAAGTAGTGATTGAATACCGAACTAAATGAAATCGTTATAGGTCTACTGTTTTATAGATTTAAGGTCTAAAATCACACCTTCGATCACAACCAGCTTTGTTGTGATCGAAGGTGGGATTTTTGACCTTAAATCTATAAAACAGTACGAAATAACTAAAATCTATAAAACGGTTCGATTTTCATCTCAACTCGATTCCGTCAGGGCCTCAGGGGTTAGGGGGCAGTTTGTGTGCATTTGCAACGGCAATCACAAGCAAACTGGCTCTGTACTTGTACACGATCGCCCATCATGGTCGGCCAATGGGATCGGCCATCCTGTACTGGGAGATTTTCTTGCCGACCATGATCGGGCAACGTGTACAGGCACAGAATAAATAATAGTGCTAAGGCACAGAAGACTCACTCTGCAAGCTCATCTCAATCAATCAATCGATCAAAATAAATATTTCTGCGTGGAAATAAAGTCCAATTCCGGTTGCTTTGTCATCGCTTACCTATTGTTATAATAACCTAGAGTTCGCGCATGCAAGCGAAACTGTACCCAATATCTACGCGCGAGCGTTTTTATTTCTATGAATGTCTCAAACAGCTCGCTCGCTGGTTAGGATTGCGAGCGACTTGCGGGTTCGGTTTTGTTGTTTCTTTTGTTATTTCTTTTATTTAGACACCCGTAAACACAACAGTATCTTATATACGGTATCTTATAGGAACATTTATAAGTCATTGTTCGGTCCACAAAAATCACAGAAATGATCGATCGTTCTACGCGCGAACGTGGAGCGTACGAGCCGAGCGGCATCCTTCTGCCATACGCCAGCCCGGCAGGCGCGCCGGCCGAACGTACCTAAACTGCGGAGTGACACCCCCCTGGTACAGGGCCGGTTTGTGTGTGATTGCCGTCTGCGAGCAACGCAAACTCGCCCTGTACACGATGGACCATCATGGTCGGCCAACATAATCGGCCATCCTGTACTGTTAAAGTTTTCCGTTCCGTGGTTTACCATAAATTTATTTACCCTGTTTTTCTTTCTAATAACTCTCGCTTGCGCTTCGCTTCTCGCCACCCAGTGACTTTGAAATAGTTAATTGTTTGTACATTAAAATTCGGTTTTGGTAAAATAAAACCGTACCTTGAAGTTAAAAACCGTACCTTTTCAGAAGCCAACCGTCCTTTTTTGGGTAATCATACTGGCAACACTGGTGAGGTGTGCCGCAATATATTGTGTGCCGCAATTCATCAACTATATTTCCCAAAATAAAACATTTTTTCAAAGTCATTTTACTGTGGTTTTGCAATAAATAAATGTGATTTGGTGACAAGGAGGTATCTATGAATGTACAATTATTATAAAAAAACGTTATCTTATAAAAAAAAGTGTCATGTAACCTACCTAATAATATTTTTCTAATTATAATGATAAAACTTATACGGGCTGAATTTTTATTGGTTTTAAAGCCGAAACCCTGGTGTTCTACCCATCATTCTGAACAACTTTCACTATGGGACTAACTCTACGGTGAAAAAAAATCAGCTGTTCCAATCTAATATCTGTCTCATAATGAAAGTTGTTCAGTTTGATGGTCTGATTAACCCCACGAGATGTTTTAAATGAATAACAAATAACCCTGTATATGTACACACGGCGGGACATCAGACTATACATGTTGAACTTGAGACCGCCTTTATGCCCTACGTAATAAAAGCTGTTATAGCAGTTCAACTGTTTAACCTGATATGCTGTTGAGTGTACAATGTTTCAAGTACCTAGCTATTCCATTGAAGGAAGAAAAGTTTCATACAAACAAACCCTTTTTTCCCCCCAATCCCCACTCCACTATTCACTTCACTCCCACGGTGGGAGCCCCACCTCCAAATATTAATAATTTCGAAAGAAGAGCAATATAAAATTGAAATGCAACTTCATACATGACCTCTATCGAAATTATTTTGTACGCGACTGTACATGTTTTTGATATAGTCTAGGAGCCCAGGATCAAAATATCTCTTAAGAAAATATTTTTGTTTATGACTTAAAAATTAAGGTTTTGAGTTTCGAAAATGCATAAAAGTTACGTATTACTTTACGTTATACTTTTGTGTTACTAATACACTTAATTATTCTAACACAAACACGCAAAACAAGAACAAGTTACAAACATCGTCACTAAATAGGAAGTCAGCTCCTGTACTATAAAAACAAAATTTTAATTCCGATTATCTCCTAAACCAAAGGACGACGAATTCTGTGGCTTTTACGACGAATTGGGACGAATGTACACGAATCGTTTCCAATAAGCAGATTTTCTCTAGGTGACCTGGTTAAAAAGTCTGCGCCATAATGTAGGTTAATTATGGCATGGACCAAATCATTCCTTTGTATCTTTTGAACGTCGCTTCATTTCGTTTTGATTCCAGGCATTGCGGGTTCTATAAAAAAAGGGACAAAATGTTATACTAATCAGATCCTGGCTAGGTGTTATGGTTCAATAAATATAGCCTGTCCGTGCCATAATGAAGGTTTGCTTTGGCATGGACCATTTAAATCGCTTCTATCTTTTCGTCCCCTTTACGACGAATTCTGAAAATTTGGGACAGAAATAGGACGAAATAGGACAAAATGACCATGTAGTCAGAATTGCGGTTTTCAGAGTGGGCCGCGCCGTGAAACACACACCGGAAATTTCGGAATTATAAGACAACCGATGTAAAAATACTTAATTAATTATTTAAATTAATACAGGTGTAGGTACCTAACACTTATATTTTAAATTCAATGTAGCGACTCGAATTTTGTTTTTCTTGGTAACATTCACATTAGGTAGTAAAAATGAAATCTATTGAAATATACTTCTTTTGACTACCTACCAGAAGTAGTTTACTACGTTTTGAGTTTTGTACAATTAAATTGTTGTTTTGCAATTGAATGGTTTCTAGAACATTAGAATACCTACTTAAGTACCTATATTGATTTAACCTGGCTTTGATTTTTCGCTATACTTATAAAAGTTTGACTATCCAACCAAACCAAACCAGTGGCCAAAACCGGGGCATTGAGCACCTCTCACACATTTTATATTATATAGGTACTTACAAAAAACTATTTTACCTACTTTTTTAAATTTGAATAATGTACCTTTAAATTTTGATAAATTCTCTATAATAATCTATCTTCTATCTATCTATATATATAAAATTGAGGGGACATAACTCACTCATCACGAAATCTCGAAAACTACTGGACCAACGAAGATGTAATTTGGCAGGAAGGTAGATTATGCCTAGGAGACGTCCGCTAAGAACGGATTTTAGGAAACTCCCCCCTAAAGGGGTAAAATGGGGGGGTTAAGGTTATATGAAACTTCTTCATTAATGGATTTAGAAGCATGAAAATCTATATATATATAATTAAGGGGACATAACTCACTCATCACGAAATCTCGAAAACTACTGGACCAACGAAGATGTAATTTGGCAGGAAGGTAGATTATGCCTAGGAGACGTCCGCTAAGAACGGATTTTTGGAAACTCCCCCCTAAAGGGGTAAAATGGGGGGGTTAAGGTTATATGTAACTTCTTCATTAATGGATTTAGAAGCATAATTGGTACGTTAGATACTGGTTATGACTCAAAATGATCTGAGTAAGCAAAGTAAAAAAATCTCCCCCTTAATAGGGTAAAATGGGGAGATAAAGTTTATATGGAACTTCTTCATTTCTGAACTTAGAAGTATGAAAATTGGTATGTTGAATACTGATCACGATTGAAAATTATCTGCGTAAGCGAAGTTAAAAAACTCCCCGATAATGGGGTAAAACGGGCGGATTAAGCTTATATGGAACTTCCTCATTTCTGGAGTTAGGAGTATGGAAATTGGTATAAAGAATACTAGGTCATCATTAAAAATGATCTGCGCAGGCAAAATAAAAAAAACCTAATATGGTAGAAAGGGGATAATTGAACTCTGGCCGGGTAAATTTCATACGGTTTTTTTTAACTCGAAAAAAGTACAGTTCCCTTGGGATACTTACAGTTTTTTTTGTTCACTTTATTAAATGAAGCATGGGTCCCATGACAGCTCATTTTCGTGCAAAGCAAACAATTCTTTATGCATTAGAATAAAACTCAAGAAAATCAGTATTACACATTTTTTAGCAAAGTATTGACTTGATTTTTTGCATTTTGGTAGTTCAAGAGAAGGAGAATATCCGAATATTATTCATACGATAGTAGCTCCTGTTTGTCTAGGTATCGTTACCTTCTTATGCCTAAACCACGGGTAGCGTGCTCGGCCTGCGATCGATGAGGTTATGTTACTTTTGCAATGGTCTATCATGGGATTGCTGTTAAAGAATATATCGTGCTTTGGAAGACACGATAAGCCGATGTTTCTGGCTGCATTTGGATTGGTTAGTACACCATAACTTCAATGGGCCCGTGTGGAAGGTCATGGCCCATTCTCCTTATCCATCTATATGAAGGCCTGTGCCCCAGCAGCGGGGACATTAAAATAGATTGATGATGGTACTCATGAGACCTTAAAGAATGCATATCTACCTACTTTTTGACACAAAATTTTGCGATGTAGTACCTACTTGCGGCCGCCGGCCATTCATATTCCTATTTCTACTATCCCTACTATTATTATAAATGCAAAATTGTATATGCGCACGTCAAAACGGCTGAACCAATTTTGATAAAATTTGGAATGGAGATAGTTTGAGACAGTGCTTCCGGGTGCTCCTACTAATTACTCCTACTGATAGGAGCACCGGGACACCCATGTCCTGATGCTAGGAAGGACATAGGCAAATTGTAACCGCGGGAATAAGGCTCATTCCCATGGTAAAATAAGTTTTAGCTCGGGCAAAGCTGTAGATTGGAATTGGTATTTAAGGCGATAGTTTGAGTTCATGGGAAGGATGATGTTTAGAATAGAGACAGTTTAAGGCCTGGAAAGGACATATTTTACTTTTTACCGCGGGAAATCTCATTGTAAGGAAAAATCACTTTAAACGCGGGCTAATTTGGGGGCAGAAATTGGTATTTTAGTAAATAATTTGAGACCCTGGCAAGCATTATAATATCATATTCCCACGGGAAAATCATTAAGTAGGTATTATTTGTTTGTCCGTTTTTCACGTCCAAACGGAGTTACGGATCAATGTGATTTTTGGTTCGGGGGTAGATTGGGAGCTGGAGAATGACATAGTTTATACCGGAAAATATAACATTCCATCAGGATAATGTTGTGTAGTACACGCGGGCGAAGCCGCGGGCGGAAAGCTAGTATATATATAAAATCGAGGGGACATAACTCACTCATCACGAAATCTCGAAAACTACTGGACCAACGAAGATGTAATTTGGCAGGAAGGTAGATTATGCCTAGGAGACGTCCGCTAAGAACGGATTTTAGGAAACCCCCCCTAAAGGGGTAAAATGGAGGGGTTAAGGTTATATGGAACTTCCTCATTTATGGATTTAGAAGTATGAAAATTGGTACGTTGGATATTGGTTACGACCAAAAATGATCTGAGTAAGCAAAGTAAAAAAAACTCCCCCTTAATAGGGTAAAATGGGGAGATAAAGTTTATATGGAACTTCTTCGTTTCTGAACTTAGAAGTATGAAAATTGGTGTGTTGAATACTGGTGGCCTACCACAAGCTCTTATAGCAGTTATTTTTAAGTTGAGAGAGTGAGACGCCGCTATACGGCGTGTAGAAAAAAATTTCAACTTTTCATACAAATTTAGCAACTAATCGGGACATTTTGTATGGAGAGTCGAAATATTTTTACATTTCCGACAAAAATTCTTGCTGTACGTTGTTCAGCATGATGATCTGAAGCCATGGTTAAAGTTTTTGCAACGGTGCCCCTAACACCCTGTATATTATTAAAAATACGGAGTTTGGATGTTTATGGCTCAAGCACATCTAAACGGCTAAATCGATCGGGATAATTGAACTCTGGCCGGGAAAACTTCATACGGTTTTTTTTACTCGGGAAAATTACAGTTCCCGTGGGATACAGTTTTTTTTTGTTCACTTTATATTATGAAGCATAGGTCCCATGCCATGACAGCTCATTTTCGTGCAAAGCAAAAAATTCTTTATGCATTGGAATAAAACTCAAGAAAATCAGTATTACACATTTTTTAGCAAAGTATTGACTTGATTTTTTGCATTTTGGTAGTTCAAGAGTAGGAGAATGTCCGAATATTATTCATACGATAGTAGCTCCTGATTGTCTAGGTATCGTTACCTTCTTATGCCTAAACCACGGGTAGCGTGCTCGGCCTACGATCGATGAGTTTATGTGACTTTTGCAATGGTCTATCATGGTATCGTTGTTAAAAAATATTGCGATGTAGTACTCGCGGACGTAGTCGCGGCCGGCCATTCATTGCCTATTTCTACTATCCCCACTATTATTATAAATGCGTAATTGTAGATGCTCACGTCAAAACGGCTGAACCAACTTTATTTGCTTAAAACATAGTATATAATGATCTTACAAGGTAGGTAATGTTCACATGTTTTGCCCTTAAATAAAAGCAAGCAAATTTAACAAAGGTTAAGTTACCTAACCGCGGGAATAAGGCTCATTCACATGGTAAAATAAGTTTTAGCTCGGGCAAAGCTGTAGAATGGAATTGGTATTTAAGGCGATAGTTTGAGTTCATGGGAAGGATGATATTTAGAATAGAGACAGTTTAAGGCCGGAAAGGATATATTTTACTTTTTACCGCGGGAAATCTCATTGTGTGGAAAAATCATTTTAAGCGCAGGCTAATTTGGGGGCAGAAATTGGTATTTAACAATAGTAGATTGTACAACAAGTGCATAAAACATACCATTTTACCCGAGACGTATATATCCACCCGAGCCGTAGGCGAGGATGGATAGTCAATTCGAGGGTAAAATGGGTTTTATGTACGAGTAATACACTCTGCTTTTCACTTCGAGTGTGAGGAAAATAAATAATAATATTGCAAAAAAGAAAAAATAAAGACTTGGCCATATTGGCGGGAAAACTTTCTTTTTCTTTTTTTTATACGCGGAAGTGGCAGCACAGTGACTTAGCATAGATCGTAGTCCATAATGCTCTTGAAATACTTATTTCTTACAAAACTCATTAATTTTGCTTAGTTTTATTAATTTAGTAATTTAACATGGATTGTGTACAAAATTAAAGAAACAGAATGAAATACTTAACAAGTTTATTTAACGAAGTTTAATTGCGTGTGTGACTGTTTACCTGACGACCTTTGTCTTAGAGTCTGAGACTTAGACGAAGATTTTACTTTATGCACTAGAGCATAAAAAGCGTTTTTATGCAGCCTATACCCAACATAAAGACGAACTTTACGAGCATGAGAAGTGAAAAGTAAATAATTTGAGATCCTGGCAAGGATTATAATAAGCTACTTATACTTTTTACCACAGGATAGTATAATTATTCCCACGGGAAAATCAATAAGTAGGTATTATTTGTTTGTCCGTCTTTCACGTCCAAAACGGAGTAACGGATCAATGTGATTTTTGGTACGGGAGTAGATTGGGAGCTGGAGAATGACATAGTTTATCCCGGAAAATATTACATTCCATCAGGATAATGTCGTGTAGTTCGTTCCGCACGCGGGCGAAGCCGCGGGCGGAAAGCTAGTCTTATATATAAAAATAAATCGCAAAATGTGTTGGTAAGCGCATAACTCAACAACGCTTGGACCAATTAGGCAATTTTTTTTTTAAATGTTCATGGAAGTCCAAGGAACGTTTTAACGGTGAGAAAATAGGGAAAGGAGGGGTAAGTAGGGGTAGAGTAGAAGTAGGGTAGGGTAAAGGTAGAGTAGGGTAGGGGTAGGGGTAGGGTAGGGGTAGAGTACGGGTAGGTCAGGGTGGAGTAGGGGGTAGCTAGGGCCACGGGAACGAAGTCGCGCTGGGTCAGCTAGTCTTATATATAAAAGTGAATCGCAAAATGTGTTGGTAAGCGCATAAGTAACTCAACAACGCCTGGACCAATTTGGCCATTTTTTTTTAAATGTTCGTGGAAGTCCAAGGAAGGTTTTAACGGTGAGAAAATAGGGGAAGGAGGGGTGAGTAGGGGTAGAGTAGAAGTAGGGGTACAGTAGAAGTAGGGTAGGGTAAAGGTAGGGTAGGGTAGGGTAGCGGTAGAGTACGGGTAGGGTAGGGGTAGAGTACGGGTAGGGTAGGGGTAGAGTACGGGTAGGGTAGGGTGGAGAAGCGGGTAGGGCCACGGGAACGAAGTCGCGCTGGTCAGCTAGTCTATATATATAAAAATGAATCCCTATTTCCCTTGGTCACGCCATCACGCGTGAACGGCTGGACCGATTTGGCTAATTTTGGTCTTGAAATGTTTGTGGAAGTCAAAGGAAGGTTTTAACGGTGAGAAAATAGGGGAAGGAGGGGTAAGTAGGGTTAGAGTAGAAGTAGGGTAGGGTAAAGGTAGGGTAGGGTAGGGCAGGGTAGGGTAGGGATAGGGTAGAGGTAGGGTAGGGGTAGGGTAGGGGTAGGGTAGGGGTAGGGTAGGGGTAGGGTAGGTGTAGGGTAGGGGTAGGGTAGGTGTAGGGTAGGGGTAGGGTAGGGGTAGGGTAGGGTAGGGGTAGGGATAGGGTAGGGGTAGGGTAGGGGCAGGGAAGGGGTAGGGTAGGGGTAGGGTAGGGGTAGGGTAGGGGTAGGGTAGGGGTAGGGTAGGGGTAGGGTAGGGGTAGGGTAGGGGTAGGGTAGGGGTAGGGTAGGGGTAGGGTAGGGGTAGGGTAGGGGTAGGGTAGGGGTAGGGTAGGGGTAGGGTAGGGGTAGGGTAGGGTAGGGGTAGGGTAGGGTTATTGGTAGAGGTAGGGTAGGGGTTGGGTAGGGGTAGGGTAGGGGTAGGGTAGGGGCAGGGTAGGGGCAGGGTAGGGGTAGGGTAGGGGTAGGGTAGGGGTAGGGTAGGGGTGGGGTAGAGTAGGGGTAGGGTAGGGGTAGGGTAGGGGTAGGGTAGGGGTAGGGTAGGGGTAGGATAGGAGTAGGGTAGGGTAGGGTAGGGGTAGGGATAGAGTACGGGTAGGGTAGGGTGGAGTAGGGGGTAGGGCCACGGGAGCGAAGTCGCGCTGGGTCAGCTAGTATAGGATATAATTTGTCTCTGAAATACCTAAGACCATCCCTAAGACCTTTACTTTCTAGTACTTTAGTACTTAGTGCTTAAAAGTGAAAAAAAAGACCACAAAGCCACAAAGGGGTATCCTGCCCTACATAGAGAAGCAACAATTTTTACTAGGAGTAGGTAGGTATAATTTTTACCTCATTCATAAATTGTTGAATTCTGCAGTCTCTTCTATCCTTCTCTTTCCTTTGAGCTTCAGCTCTGGCCTCATCAAATTTCTCCCTCTCTTCTCTACATGCTCTCCCTTTTTTCTGTTGCTTTTCATATTCTGTTATATCTCGCCTCAGATAGTCCTCGTAATCTTTCTGATCAAGATAATGAAAAATACGGTTATATTATACCTACCTAAATAATGTAATAAACACTGGCTCATTTTAACATTTCAATTTCATACTTCCTGTTTTGCTTCACTTTCGAGTAATTTTTGAGTTAACTGCGCATTTTCAAGATCCTCTTTCACAATTTCCGATTTCATCTTAGCTTCTTCGATCAGTTTAGTTTTGTGCCTACAATTGCCATAGAGTGTATAGTGTAGTATTAACTTTATGTCGAGATGGTGGGAGGATTATGTGTCCATAGAGCTTTCCCTATGGACACATCATTCTCACTTTAAACGGCTATCCCTTAGGATAGCCTTCTAAATCAAAATTATGTTATTTTACTTTCTTTTTAGTTTGAATCAATCATTTTGAAACTAAGCGTGTGTCACAAGATGGACATTACGGATTACGGGTGGTCAGGTTCCTCAATATCGATACATAAGTATTTGTTTTTAGAACAATATACCTACCTGCATCAAGATAGGCAAATCTGCCATACCTACCAATAGTAAATACATCTCTGATACTTACATACAATAATTTAAGTTTGCTATTTCCTCGACTAATTGTTTCTTCTTAAGTTCGACTTCTGTATCCTGTTTATCGATTTTGCTCAAAAATGACTCAGTCTTTTCCATGTCTTCCTCTAGCTTTTTAGCCTCTTGCTCTAATTTAGCTTTAAATTGTAACTGAACTTCTCTCTCTTCCAAATTCTTCGACTCATAGAGCGCACTGTACAAAAGGAAGTCTTTAGTTAGAATTATTTTAACACTAGCTGCCGCCCGCAACTTCGTCCTCGCATTGATTTTCGTGACAAAATGTAATAACAATCATATTTCTATGCCAAATATATTTTTTAGATTTAGGTTTGTGGTTCCAGCGTCATGATATAAGAGGTCAATACCAACGAATACTATAATAATACTACGTGCCTAACACTACTTAGAATCTAGAAAGAGTTACTTTAGCATTTATACTGATAAGTATACGTTACATAATAATAATAGATATCGATTTAATCAAATATGTCATTTTCATTAGCCATTAGTACAAACTGACGCTATGATTAATTTTTATTGTATAAGCAAGCAAATACCTTAACAGTTTTTGTCCGTAACAACTTTTTTCAAATATAATTTGTCTTGCTTCCTTAATTTCGGCTAAACTGTCTTTGAATTTGTTTTCATCTTTTTTCTTCATAAATGTTTTGACGAATGCTTTATTTTCCCTTATTTTCTTTTCATTATCTCTGGCAAGCTTTTCCACGTGACCCTGTTCGAATTGGAATAAGTATATAGGTACTTACCATCAATAATTACGAATCTAACAAGTTTCCTAAATTGTGTTGGTATAGGTACACTACCTACACTACAATAGATAGAAAATCTTATCTTTCGATAGATAGGACAGTCTTTGGAGTAGTTTACAATTTATTGATACAAAACATTAGTTCTCGTGCTTTTTTCACTGACTCTAAAGTGCAGTTGACATGGGACCTTACTTACTGCAAGCTTGTTGTAAAACAATGTTGTAGTAATATTGTAAGCGAGATGGCGCTATACGCAGTGGTATATCAACATTAGGTACTTATACCATAACATTGTTTGACAGCTCGCGGTAAGGCCCAAGGACTTCGTCATACTCATTTTTTTATATTTAGTGTAGCTTATTTACCTTACCTGCGCAGTGTCAGGCCAGGTTTTCATCCAGTTTTTTGACTGTTCTACTAACTGTTTAAAATATTCATTTCTTCGATCATCAGTCTCTTCTTCTACATGTTTCCATCGATTTATTCTTTCCCATTCTTTTTTGTGAATGACTATGTAGTTTTTTCCAGCCATTCCATTGATTTTCAACAACATAAATGTGTTGGACAATTTTATGACTTAAAAATCAAGACTAGTAGCTCTATAGATTATGAAAACTAGTTAATAAAACTTATTTATCCGATAAACAATAAACAGTAAGTAGGTACCTACCTAAATGTTTAAAAATATTGAGAAATTAAAAGTTTTCTATTACCTATACGCACTACTTATTTCGAAGTCTTATAGGCGGATCGATGGTTTAATTTAGGAGTTAACAACGTGGCAATAGACATTTTCTTTTTCAGTTTGCCAGGAATCAAAGTGAGGTTTACAACTTCGTGGCTACATAATGTGCTATGTTCAAATAATTAAATTTCTTAGAGGTGGTGTGGAATAGTGCTATATGCGTCATTGCGGGCAATAGGAAATTGTAGGACTCATGCATGCCGGGGCGCCCGCGCCGCCCCGCCCCGTGCTGGCGCGCCTATGTTGACAATTTACGTGCTAGCAAATTGCTCTCAATTCCACTGTAGTTTGAAATAACACTTTAGTATTGTACTGTACATACATTGTAACTACCTACATGATTTTCACCTTTAGCGTTAGTAAGTACCTACGTGTTAAATTATAAACAGTAAGTAGGTACTTAAACTAATTTAACGAAATTTACGGCTTTAGCATAGCTACGCCACAGTGGGCTACGCTTTGTTCTAAATGTAATGATTATTTAGAAAGCATTTGCGTAATATTTAAACAACTACTGAATATGGCTGTGTTAAGGTCTTAGCCCACTTATACCGCACCGCTCCCACCCAACCATAGTATGAGCAGCCAAATATGGACTTAATATCGTGCTCTGTAGATGCACTTTACAGTAACAATATAAATAGCAGACAGCGCGCGGTAAGCGAGCTTGCAGCAACTTACCTCAAGCTAAAGTGGATCTACAGTGCACGAGATTCAGTCCATATTTGGCTGCTTTACGAACTTTAAACATCACGCGCTATGCTATGACCCTTTGCCCTCGCTGACGAAAGATGACCTAGACAAGTAGCATTCTATTATCGAATTCGCCAGTCGAATAGATAGAAAATGTATGGGATTGACATTAGCGGTCACGTGACATTTCGATCGCTAATGTCAATCCCATAGGTACATTTTCTTTCTATTCCGATAAAGAATGCCACTTGTTTAGGGGGGCTGATGTCAAAGAATATATACACCCTAGTATAAATAAGTTTATGATATACACTTACGCGAAAAGAAACGACACTTAAGCATGTGTGCACGTAAAATCGCTTGCGGCTATGTGTGGGTGTCTGGATGTGAGCGGGGGCCGTGAGAGGCGCGCGGGGCGGGGAACAGGCAGTCGGTGAATGCCTTGGCCGAGGGCTGGCGCAATCTTCATACATTCAAATAGAAACTACTAGGAAACCAAAAAATTCGAAAGTTGTTAAAATTCAGTCGATAATAAATAATTATTGAGAGGACTAATTTTTATTTGGGCTATTATTGATTCACTCACTCAGTATTTTTGTCGCTAACTTAGTATTTTCTTTGGACGATTTAGAATTTTATTCGGACACTCGGATTATCTGTGTCCCACTGTTAGTAGCTTATTTTACGTACGTATTACATATAAAATACTTACAAAATTATATTTCTAAACATAAAATTTTTACAATTTATAACACTAAAAAATATAACATTTAAAAATACAAAAAATGCAGTTCTCCAACGGTAGCAAGATCAGGGTCCCGGCTACCAATCGTTAAGGATCCAGAGACAGGAACCTTTTCACACGAGCCGTGTCCAGATGTAAGTACTGCCTTCTGCATCTGACTCCCAATCCATCCACCTAACGCAAGCCTCTTAAGGTGTTTATCGAGTCTCTTGGCTATCAGACCATGGGCATATATGACTATCGGAACAACAATTGCTGAATCAATGTCCCACATGTCAACAATCTCGTGAGCTAAATCAAGATATTTGTTTTTTTTATCTTTTTCAGCTTTCACAAGGTTGTCGTCAACTTGTCATGTCATGGGGAACAGCGACATCAACAATTATTGCGCGGCGTTCATGTCGATCTATCAATACAATATCGGGCTTATTAGCTACAATAGTCCTGCCTGTCTGCAATGATAGATCGATCCCAATACAATGTGGCATGGCTATTTTCAAGAACCTTTTCTGGTGCATACTTGTAGTACGGCACCTCGGATGCCACAAGATTATGTTTCAGAGCAAGTTGTTGGTGTATTATCCTGGCCACTTGGTTATGTCTATGCAAATACTCGCCGTTTGCGAGACGAGAACAACCGGAGATTATATGTCTAATGGATTCACCCAGACGATGTGCACGCTCGGCAAATATCCACTGTGCCATGCCTTAGGATATAGGTACTTTCGGTAGTTATTCGTCATCGCAACCTTATCCATAACTGCACAGACAAAACCTTCGGTTTCACCGAAATGATACTTGTTTACCGAGATATACGTATTCTTGAATATATTCCAATAAAGTATTTTCGACTCGAAATTAGTCATTCGTAAATTGTCGCTAGTTTAGTTAATTTTTCGCAAACAAAATATAACGCTTCTCGGTTTCTTATTTGAGTATTTTATTAAATGTCGTCCATATTTTATTTTGTCAGAAATGTTATTATTTCCCATTTGTAAAGATATTTAATAAATAAAAGTTGATTGAAAATTGAACGTGTCTTTCATTACCTAGATGTTCTTCTTCTTACACAAGTTATAATTATATAACATCCCACGTGTAATCTTCTTTGGCATATGATACTTTTACTATGGCATATGTCTATATTCCATTTCGGTATCAACCCTAGCGTCGGCTAAATGTCACCGGCGCTCGAACTCTCACGGACACGGAGTGTCACCGCTGTGCATGTTACTAACGAACGATTACGTAGGTAATCTTTAGTAACTTGGTAGGTACCATAAAGTTAATATACCTACTTACCTATCGGAAAGGTATTAACTTTATGCTTGGTACCTTTTTTACGATTTTACCCTTTAAACAAATAAATATCATACAATTACACCAATTATCTAGCTCTGTGTCCGATTTATAATTCGGTGCAAAAAAAAATATGTCACTTACACATTTGAGTTTGGCAACAGGGTGTCGTAAACCTTTATCCTCATGTCTCTTTTAAACCAAATTTATTGTGAGGTTTTGGTTTTACAGATTTTGTTAAAATCTACTTACAAGAACTATATCTTGGGTTAAAGCGCATAAGATAATGCAAAATGGGTTAGATAGTAATAGTATACAGACACAATAGTAACAAGTAACAACGGTTCAAAGTTAACAATAAACAAAAACAATAACAGAAACAACAAGAAATCTACGAAATAATGTAAAAGAAGCACATGTACGCGAAGCAGATAGGAGCCCACGTAAAGTAAACAAAATACAAATCAAAATCAATCAAATAATCACACACATGTTAAAGTAGGTTTGTCACCCCTGCGTCACAAATATTTTGTGACTGCGTGATGCCAGTACGTGAAAAAAATATCCATCTAACATCCCTTCGAAAAATGATTTTGTTGTTTACGTAAGAGTAATTTCCATTTTTTTTTTCTTTTATTAATAACTAGCGGCCGCCCGCGGTTTCACCCGCTTGGTTCCCGTTCCCGTGGGAATATCGGGATAAAAAGTACTCATAAACATTCCTCTTGAATCACTCTATCTATTAAAAAGAATCGCATCAAAATCCGTTCCGTAGTTTCAAAGATTTAAGCATACAAAGGGACATAGGGACAGAGAAAGCGACTTTGTTTTATACTATGTAGTGATAGTGATGTTAAACAAATATCTATCCAGTCAAAGCATGTTTTGAATTAACAGCAAAGTCGTTCACAAATAAAGAAATCTACAGAATGTGAATATTAAAGAGTTTTAATATGGTACTTACCTAATACTGTTTTCTTTTTTTTTTGCACCGAATTATACTAGTATATAGTATTATATTATCTGTGATAAAACGTACTTTTTTTAAGTAGTTATCGTCAAGAAACTGTGTTATGGCAACAGATAACGTATAAATAATATGTAGGTATACGTATATACTCTTTTATGTAAATACATACTTAATTTACATAGATAGCACCCAGACCAAGACAAATAGACATGTTCGTTCATGCACACAAATATTTGTCTAGTTCTGGAATCAAACCCGAGACCTCCGGCTCAGAAGGCAGGTATCCTACCCGCCAAATCGGTCGTCATACCCTTTAATGTCCCCACTGCTGTTACTCGGGCCTGCCTAGTGAATGGATAAGGAGAAAAGGGCTATGACCCAACACGCGGGCCCAATGCGGATTGGTGGGTATTAAATTAACGACTGCAAATAGTGCAAATGCGGCCGAAACCAACAGCTTCGCATATGCCTTCCGCAGCACGAAGGAGCTCAAGTTAACAGTCAGTTTTTGGATATTGGGTTATATCTTAGAAACTATGCGTCCCAGCGACATGTTTACTATGTGAAAAATAAAAGCTGATTAAATATGGTTCAAGTTCTATTCAGCCAAATTTTACAATATCTTGTATAGTTTTCGAGATATTCGCTCTTGAAAGTCTGTAATTTTGGATTAAATATTTTTGCACCTTTCGACCGGATAACTTTTCAACGATGCACCGAAAAACTAAATGCTATCCATAGGATTGTAGAGCATTAAATACTCTTCAATAATATGTTACTTTACTACTAGCGCTCCCCTCGCAACTTTGTCTCCGTGGAATTGAATTCACAAATGTTGCATCCAACTTTGAACCCCTTTTTTACCCCCTTGGAGGGGGAATGTCCAAAAATCCTCGCTTAGTGCTACTAACCCTACACTCCGCAACATAGGTAGGTACTTGTCAAATTTCAGCTTCTTGGGCCTAGTAGTTTCGGCTGTGCGATGTCTGTCAGTCATATGTTATATATGTCACCGGAAAATAACAATGTATTTTTCACACATATGCTCTGAAATGTTAATATTATATTTGAGACTAGCTGTTGCCCGCGACTTCGTACGCGCGGTGTAGTGACTTTTGTGTTAGTTTAGTTTATGTGTGTTTGTTGCCCAGATTTCATAACGCTCTTCTTGAAATCCTATTCTCTACTAAAAGGGTCTAAAGAATATCGAATATGCAGGCTAGGGTATGAACATGGTATGTTGTTATCAAATGCTGCATGAACATAGTTGAGCCCTCATTCATAGATCTGTCCGTCTACCTATCAAGAAACTTTTTCTCAAGTATGCGTGGGAGGTATCAAGCTAAAATTGATGTTCTTACTTAGTAATGCATAATATCAGGCCAATCATATTTTTACTATAAAATGAAAAAGAGATTGTGTGTATCCATACTAATATTATAAATGTGAAAGAGGGTTTGTTTGTTTATCCGTCTTTCACGTCAAAATTGATGCAACGGATCGACGTGACTTTTGGAATGGGAATAGTTTGGCAGCTGAAAAGTGACACACTTAGGCAGCCATTAGACAGTCAATCTGGATCGCGATCCGCGATCAAAATCAATGATCGCGATCCAGATTGACTGTGTACGAAAGTGATTGACGGCTCGCGATCTTGATCGCAAAATATCTACATAGTAAATCTCGATCGCGATCAAGATTACGATCAGTGATCGCGATCTGGATGGACTGTGTAATGGCTGCCTTAGACTACTTTTATCCCTGAAAAATATCACATTCCCGCGGGATAACGTCGTCGTTTAGTCCGAGCTTGCGAAGTCGCGGGCGGAAGGCTAGTATTTTGATATGGAGACATTTCCTATTTGTGAGAGCTTGTAATTAACTTTCTTTAAGTAACAGGTATAAAATGTAATGATATACCATTTAATTATTTAATCTAACATCATTTATGTAAGCTTTCCTAGTAAATAAATGAATAAATAAGTTAGATAGAAAACTATTTTTAATATTCCTTTATTTTATTGGATGGTACCTACGGCTGGAGGCCTAAGTAGCCAGAGCCGGTTAAATGACATAAAAAATGGTAGGTAGGTGTCGGTATCTACGTACTGGCCACTTAGCGTTTATGAGCAAATTTTTCAAAATTACAATGGTGACATTTACCCCCTGTGCACACAGGGCGCTCGGCGAGCGTTTGGTGAGCGTACGCGAGATATTTTGTATGAGAATCTGTAGTTCTGCTACTGCCCGCTAGAGGCGCTGTACAGATTTGCATACAAAATGCAACGCCAACGCTAACGCTAACCCCCAGTGTGTACCAGCTCTAAGTCTACATTGTGACAAACTTATTTCACACAGTGGTTAGTTTTTGGTACTAAATATACTGTTGACTGCCGGCAGTCCATTTTGACAGTTAATTTTGTATTGCTAGTGGCTCCTCCACGACCACTGTCACCAGGTCAGATATATTTGTGGCACCACTATACTTACTGTAGCGACATCTAGCGTCGAGTGGAAATGCGAAATAGAAATATTACATCAATAGGGTGAAAACTTCAGTTTTGGCCACTGCCCCGAGTGCTTACTTAGCTTAAAACATTTCGTTAATAACTTTTGCTTGATAATATACTTTCTATCTATGATAACAATAGTAATAATTCAGTTTACATCGAATTAGATGTTTCTTTTATTTTATCTAAGTTAGTTAAGTATTGATTTCTCGATGTATCTTTTAAAATTTGATTAACAAAAACACATCAATCGGCACCCTTCGCACATTTTATTGAAAAAATTGGTTTTTAATTTACTAAAATAAAACTAAATTTCGTAAGTATATGAATACTTAGTTATATGTTTTTTACTATGTTTGTCCACGAATTTCTAGAAATCTTAAGGCATATCGAGATGATTCTATTTGATTTAAATTAGGTGTATTCTAAGTCTAACTTTGGGAACAGTCTAAAATTCATTAAAATCAGTTTAGTAGTTTCCGTGGGTATGTTATAGTACAATTCACTAAAACTTATTGTTATTGTACACTAAAACTTAAGAAATAAAAAGTAAATGGAAAATGAAGTATTTAGAAAAAATCGACCCGTCTCACAACCGGCTCCGATGGTCCCATCGGAGCTGGTTGTGAGACGGGTCGATTTTTTTTCTAAATACTTCATTTTCCATTTTCTAACCATAAAAATTGCATTGTGAATGCAAAAAAGTAAAAATTTAAATAAATAAAAAGTAATTAAAAAAATAAACTGACTGGCACCGACCTCAAAAAGGTACCTAAATTATAGATATTATATTTTTCCTTTTCAGTTGACAAATACTTTTTGGAGTCTGTAAATTTTTTTTAAGTAGTTTTTTTGTATTGTAAGAATTTAAAAATGTAAAGAAAAGTATAAGATACATTCTTGACAATTTTAGATATAAATTTTGTATTTTATAGATACCTACTTAAGACCATAGGCGAAAGAAGTGAACAACATCTTAAAGTGGCAACAGCGGGGGCTTTCATCCTACTTAATATAATCATTCGAATGTACATTTGTGAAAGGTATATCGTAATCTTACTGACTTCCTGCGCCATCTATTGCTTAGTAGTTATGATGCGAAAGAAGTGAAAAACATCTTAAAGTGGCAACAGAGGGGGCTTTCACCCTAATTAAAATAATCATTCGAATAAACTTTTGTGAGAGGTATATCTTACTGACTACCTGCGCCATCTATTGCTTAGTAGATATAATGACGTAAAAACTATGAAATTATTTTTATGATTTTATATGGGCCTGGATGGGTTTCAATTTATATTATGTTTTGAAGTAGGTAAAAAAAAATTACATGATTCATTATTAATTGAGACAGCGATTAAATATAACGTATTTTCATAATCATGTGGCGCCATCTATTTTAGTAAGAATCAGTCTTTGTATTTTCCCGTAGGAATAAGAAATTTTCCCGCAATAAAAGGTACCCTATATGTTGACCCGGGTTATAAGCTATTACTTCACAAAATTTGGTAAAAATCCGTCCAGTAGTTTTTGCGTGAAAAGCGAACATACAAACAGACAAACAGACAAACAGACAAAATTTTTAATATCCATCGTTTTGGGGTCTATATCCTGTACACATCACATAGCAGTAATTTTTTTTTTTTAATCTTTCATGTACAGACTTTTTTTCCGTTTCTGTTTTATTATATGTATAGATATAGATAGATAATTGTGTGAAGCTCGCGCTCGGACGCCCCGCCTTTTTATACCTTCGGCCGCGAGACGCGTCGAGCGAACTGCTAAGCTATCGGGAGTTACACGTGTTGTTGTGAGTCTACCATAAAAGATAGACATATGCTGTCGTGGGATATTTTTTATATAATTTTAAGGAGAACATTTCCGTCATACATGATTTCTGTGTAGCTTTAACCATGAAGGTTGCACACGCGACGGAAGCTTAAAAAATGGAGTAACCCGCTCCCGCTTTCTCAACATTTCCTTTCACTGCTCTGCTCCTATTGATTGTAGCGTGATGAAAAGTACACTATAACCAGCTCAGGAGTGTGAAAAATAACTGTACCAAGTTTCGTTAAAATCCGTCGAGTAGTTTTTGTTTCTATAACGGTTATACACACAGACAGACAGACAGACAGACAGAGAGACAGACAGACAAAAATTTTACTGATTGCATTTTTGGCATCAATATCGATCCCTAATCACATCCTGATAGTTATTTTGGAAATATATTTCATGTACAGAATTGACCTCTCTACAGATTTATTATAAGTATAGAAGATAGATAGAAAAGAATGCAGTACGTGGCACTTTTCCGAGGTAAACATTCTAAATTTGAAAATCACTGCAGTAATGAATTTCAGTACTTATTTACTGCACTGATTTTAGTGCAGTAAGTAAGTAAGTACTGAAATTCATTACTGCAGTGATCTGCAATGGTACTACCAACTTTTTTTCTTTATTTTTTCTTTCGTTATTCCTGTGTATAAAAACAGAAAAAGCAAAGGGACATTTGCACCATACAGCCACATTATTAGCTATATAGGTAATTATTATATCATAATTAGGTTATCTTTTTTTTTAAATACGGTGCGCACAGAGTATATTACTTCGTATTGTACCACAAGCGCTATGTACCCCAAATATATTATAATATAACATGTACCCTTAGCAAGAACATCAATCGAAAAAAACAAAATGAGATTTATCATAGACAAAATATCCTTTACGAGTAATTTTGTATGGGAAATATGTACAGCGCCATCTACCGCCCAGAAGCGGGTATTGAAGTTGCGGATTTTCGTAGCAAGTAGTAAGTATCAATAGGCTGTATGACCGTTCCACATGGCCTCACAAACCAATATTAAAAAAACGGCGGGAATGATTTTCAGCGGTTCATTTCATTTGATATCAATACAGCTTAAATTGTGTAATAAATTATCAAAATGAGTTCTGCCAATGAAACATAATATATACACAGACATTGTACCTACTCCACCTAATTTGTGAGCAGAAGCAAAATTAATAACAGAAAAGTTACTGCCTGCAAAATCAAAATATAGACATATGAAAACCTACGATCTGATTTGGAAAAGTGAAAAAAAGGCGCATACGTTTTCGGAATCTGTGTTGTTTGCGTATTTTAATGATACATCATTAAAATAATATTATTATGGGCAATTTATACATAAGTGTGCCCGGGAAAACATAAGTGCCCGAACATGTGTGATATAAATTTTCATAATTAATATTTACCTAGTTAAACAGTTTTTTTATTTCCTCGCATTTCTTGAGAAAAGCACTATACAAGCCTTGTACGGTAAGCAAATTACCTTGCCTCGAATGATTAAAGCCCTCGCCTGCGGCTCTTGCTTCAAACCATCCTCGACAATGTAATTTCTTACTTACCTGTCCTCGGCTGTAATGTACTATTACGGAAGTCCTGTAGAACACGTGATAGGTTAGAAATTTAAGGCGATCGCGAAGCGCAGCGAAGCGAATTGCCTTAAATTTCCAATTTTTTTAGGAAATTTATAAATTTACGGTTCTTTTTATTTTCCGTTGACATATACCTATCTTTACAATTCTACAAAACTTTTGCGTTACTGACTGAATAACAGACATCGCACAGCCTAAACTACTGGGCGCAAGAAGCTGAAAATTGACATGTATGTTCCTTGGGAAGTGTAGGGTAGCAGTAAGGGAGGATTTTTGGAAATTTCCCCTCCAAGGGGGTAAAAAAGGGGTTCAAAGTTTGTATGAAACTTTGTGAACTCAATTCCACGGAGACGAAGCTGTGGGGGTAGTGCTAGTAGTAGAGTAATATATTACTAAAGAAAATTTAATGCTCTACTATTCTATGGCTAGCATTTAGTTTTTCGGTGCATCATTGGAAAGTTATCCGGTCAAAAGGTGAAATGTGGAGAAAAAATATTTTTTCCATAATTACCTTCAGACTTTCAAGAGCGGACATCTCAAAACTATACCTACAAGATATCGAAAACTTGACTGAATAGAACTTGTAGCAAATTTAATCATCTTTCATTTTTCATTTTGCAACATATCGCTGGGACGCATTTGAGATATAATTAAAAAACAAAAAAAATTGACCTTTAAACGCCCCCCGGCTTAAGGGCTAATAGGCGGGGACTTTTGATATGTTTACCTCCTAACTAGCCTAAACAAAGTTAAAAAGACAAAAATTGTGTTCCAAGGACTACTGCACCGATTAGCTCAATTATTTTGACTAAATTATTACAAAACAAAACATGATCTCTTGTATTATTATTGTACAGTAAGTATATGTATGAGGCTTTTATAGTAGTGATTATAATATACCACGCCTGTAACCCAGTCCATCAGTCAATGTCGCGCCGCGGCTTTGTTCGCTGTATAATTTTGCATTAAAATAAGTTACAGCGGCGGAAAACGCCGCGTAAAAATATGAAGCTTTGAAGGAAATTGTTTGTATCGAGTGAAGTAGGCAATTAAGAAGTGAAACTTAATTAGCTTTTCATAAAATAAAATAATAATAAAAACAGTACCTACCTATGTATCTACCACCTACCTATACTTTATCACGTTACGGAAGGTAACGGACAAGTAAAAGTTAAAAAATAAGAGGAGAGTTAGTAAAGGAAAAGAATTGAGCAGAAGTTAACAGCCTTTATTGGCATAATTAAATATAAAAATGACACACGTGAAGTTACTTAAAATAACCTAATACTACACATAAAACCGAGAATAGAATTAGTAGTAGGTACAGCGGCTAACGGAGGGACTCGCGGAGGGGAAGAATATGACGCGTATACGGGGGGAGGTTCATAGTCGTGGAGACGGCAGAAGGTCACAATGCTCTTTGTTGGAGGCAGCGCGTGGCAGGACACACATCAATAGAGGTCGATTTCGGAGGCGCGTAGTAGGAGAAACGTCCCGTCTCAATGGATATGACGTCGATATCTTCCTCGAGAATGGTAGACTGAGTGGAGATCACTTGTAGGCAGTTTATGGACTGAGTGTAGGTCACTTGTAGACCATTTGTAGATATAGTAGTAGTTGTTGAGTATTGTAGACTGTATGAAGGCTAAGTATGGAATGATCAGTCATCTAGTTTTTTTTTTGCGCCGAACGTCCGACCATTTCCTATTGAAATAATCGCACGTCCGGCAACCTTCCGGACAACGGGGGGAAGGAGGCAGTGAATCCTCAGCAGGCTGTAATGGTATCCATCAGGATCCAGTTATGTCGGACTCTTACCGACTAAACACTGCCTGAAATCAGCTGTTACTGGAAAGTAATTCAGCTTATCTAAGGCGACCACGCCCCGGGAAAGGAAGTGAAAATGACCGACATTCTGATGGGCACTGTGGCCGTATTTATACCCGAACTCGATTTGTTCCAGAGTAATTTTAAAATTTGTAGTAGATTTTGAATATAAAAGTTAGCTTACAGAGTTTTTACTAAATATCCGTAGAGTATGTTTGACAGACGTATCAAAAGAAAAATAACAGTGACAGCTATAGTATTTTGACAGTGTCAAATAAATTAGGTAAATAATAAATTCAAAATAAATTAAAGTGTGTTAGAAGTGAAAAATATCAAGCTAAAAGTTTTGCAGCAATGTCTAAAATCGCTGGAAAATAGTAAGTTTTACGTTATATATAACATACAGTAGTTTTATCTCATGAGCGCGGTCCGCCTTTTGTTGTGTGCGTGCACCAAGAAATTTGTACTAATGCGATTATTATAAGAAAAGGATAGGGACACCGCCATGTTGTGACGTCAAGCTGTCAAAGTGCTGTCAAACTAACTTCACTTCACTTCAGTATGGTGTGCAAAAAAGAAATTTATCGTTAATCAGGGGGGCTGATCTTGTCATAGCTTACGATAAATAATGATGTTCGTGCAAACCAAAACATATGAATAATTTGCAGATCATTAACTTGATTTTTTCGGAAAGTATAGGACTCATGAAAGTATGCTTTTACGACAATGATCAGGTAATTTGAATCTCAATCAAATTAAAATTTTGTGATATTTAACTGAAACCATTTTTTGATACATTGTACTGCGGGGTACTTTAATACTATATGCTTCAATAACACAGAATAAATTGAATTTTGATTCTATTTACTGGTTTAAGAATTTAAATAAAACAGGAATTCAAGTTAAAATTGGTAAATTGGGGGTCTAGTGAAAAATTGTATTGGTCTACCTTGGTAAAAGGATTGGATTGGCCAGCTAGATTCTGCACGTTGATTGAAGTTAAATTCGGCAGAATCTAGCTGTTACCAGGTTGCGCCGGGTATTGGTATCACGGGGAACGATTCAATCAAGCCACTCGGGGAGGCGCCTTTCGTGAATTCGCCAAATGTAAATCAAAACACATTATGCTTGCTAATGCTATTCCACCTCTTCTATTCCACTCATTTGTGAATCATCGTCCCGCTGATCTGGGCTGCTACTGCAGCTGCTACTGCTACAAAGTCATTGAAGACTTTTCCTTCTGACATTGCAAAGTAATGTAGAAATATTTTCTAGTATTTTATCAAAGCTTTGAACAAATACTCAAATACCCGTGCTACACATGTGTCTAAACATTTGTTCAATGTCTGGCGCCGGCATAACGAAGGGCATGAGTAGTAAATTGTGTACGAAGAAAAAGGGAAGTAGATAGGTACCTACGTGGATTAAAAAAATAAAAAACTTCGTTTTGAAAGTGGCAAACCACCTTCTGCCAAAATAAAAATAAAACTATTTTCATTTTGTTTTGCACTTTCTTGCGTACTGTACCTTTTCAGAGTGAAGTTTGTCAACAACCCGTCCTATTCTTATAATAATCGCATAGTACCTATGTCACAGTAAATATATATGCTACTTCATAGCAGTATGGAAGCTAGGCCTTTTTGTTGACATAAATATTTACGCGTCAATTGAGCGTTAGGGTTGTCACTCTTTATTTCTATAAAATAAAAGGTATCTTTTAATATTTAATTATACGTTTATTTGGGTTCTATGAAAGTAAATAATCGAATGAATTGACTAGTTTATAAACAATATAATTGTGTATTTAAAAAATCTTCAACATTTTAAGAAGTCTTTATTCTTCGTTAGTCTATATCTATACTACCTAGTATCTATTTAAATAAAACAAAAAAACTCAAAAACGGCTTGACCAATTCGGCATTTTTTTTTCATATTTCATAAAGCACAGGAAAGGTTTTTATGGAGAAAAAAACATTAAAATTGCGTGGAAAATAGTAAAAACAACACATTCATTTCTTTTCCCATACAAACCAGCTGTTAAACAATTGACGCAAATAGATTTTCTATTAACTTTTGACAGAACGGAAGCTGCCCGAGCTTGTTATAATAATAATAACATTATAAAGAGGAAAGATTTGATTGTTTGTTTGTTTGAATTGAATAGGGTCTGAAACTACTGGACCGATTTAGAAATTTCTTTGACCATAAGAAAGTTACATTCTCTCCGAGTTATATATAAACTCAAACTCAAACTCAAAAACTTTTTATTCAAATAGATTTGCAAAATGAAATACTTTTGAATCGTCCATCTTTTATTTTCCTACCAGCTGCTAAGGACATCTTTTAGCTGACAAGAAAAACAGGCGAAAAAAACTTACCTGCTTCAACAGAAGCAACGTCATTTACAAAATAAACATGTTCTTGCTTAAGGCATGCATACATTGTCATTACAAAGAACTATTATAGAAAAAAAAAACAAATATTGAAGAAAAAATTTATGCAAACGCAGTTCAATTACATCTTGTGGAACTTAATTGAAGAAGGCTATGCCTTTCCCCAAAAACGAAACTGGTGGCATTTTAAAAAGATCGGCGGACAGCGCTCGCAATATGACCACCTTAGATTATTAACTTATCGCTAGGACCACCATATTGTAGTATATTTTAGTGTAGTGTCTTTATATAGTGTCATATCTATGGTGACCACTCGCACCTATGTAAAAAGTTTCTATACCAATGCCTCTCGATGCGGCACTCGCGACTGACAGTACCTCGATTCACGCTTAGGGGCCTTGTATAGACGTGCGTCTGTGTGCGTGTGTCATTTCGAACGTTTGTATGTAGCTTCCTAACTGCTTTAGCTTATATATAAACTGTGCCTATGTTGTTGAGTTGTGTGCACCCGTGTAGGTAAACAAGTATATATGTCACCGGAAAATAACAAGAACCGCAAATTTATAAATTTCCTAGTAAGTTTATAAATTTACGGAAGTCTTGTAGAACACATGATTAGGTTAGGAGACCTAAACTAAAAAAAACTTTTGTTACTTTTCAGTCATGAGGAATATTTGTCACTTTGAAGCTAACTTTTCACGAAAAAACTAAATACTTACGGAATCATATTTTTGTTTTGGGATTGTGATAACATTAAGTATATTAAGTTTTAATTGCAATAAAGTCTCTTATTCCTCTTTTTTCTATAGGAAAATGCTTTCTTAATTCTACCCTATAGTTTACGGTCCCGATCTTATTCAGACAAAGCGGGAACAAAACATGTAAAAAAGTAACTGTTTCCAAATACGACATGCGTTCGTAATAGATTTGGGATATGCGAATAATCTGCTTTTGATTCTTATATCTCTGCTAGATTTATCACTAGTTTTTGCATACACGTATTCATTTCACCCCATCTGGATGCGTGGTCACGTGCGACATTTGCTCAACTTATGGGTGATTTTATGTTAGTTATGGCACTATGTATGACTTGGATGTAATGTACCTAAAGCTTAATGTTTTGGCAATAAGATACTGGATAGTCTCACGGGATGGGAATATTGTATAAGTTGTGTACTGGTTGATGTTTTTCGAAATGTAAGATTTTTAAATAGAGAGTGTGTAAGTTAGTACCTAAATGTACCTAATCGAGTTTAAGTTAAATTTTTACAGAAATGTCGTAACGTAATGGTAAAGAAATAAGATCTATAATAATAGTATTCTTATTGCGAACGCGAAAGTAACGTTTGCACATTGACAAAATTACACTGCGGGTAAAAGTCAAAAGTATTATTTGAATCGTAAGCAGCGTTAAAAAGGAAGTAGTCAAGATTTTACAAAGATTTACAAATTATAAAAAAACGGTTCATCAGCTGGCTCTGGATAAAACTAAAACCGTTATTATCAGGGTACTTATTATGTTTTTATTTTTATTTTCCATGTACTTTAGCGTGATTAGTTTTTGCAAGCTCGTCAGCTGTTTGCGCAGATTACTGTTTCAAGACTATAGACGTAAGCGATTAAGTAATTGGTTTGTTTTTGTATTCTTCGTTCTTTTTTGTAAGCTTAAAGTACTACGAGTTTAGTCTAGTACAGAAGCCAGACAAATAGCTTGTAGCTCGTAGGACAAAGAGAGGGATCATCTTTTAGATTGGCTCTGCTTCCCAGTCACCTTACAGGACTACTGTGGCATGTAAATTTATTCATGAAACCCGTATTGCTATTCACTGATATGTGAACGGACGCGGTGCCACTTGTGTCGAGAACTAAAATGTGATGGATTGTTGGAGAACATTTGGTAGGTTTAATTTCTAAGAAAATAGACTTGCCCGCAATAAAATCAAGCCACTTTTTAGGGTTCCGTAGTCAACAAGGAAGTAAAAAAGAGAGTCAGAGTTTGTATGAAACTTTTGTGAATATCTCAATTCCACGAGCGGAGCGCTAGTTAGGAACCTATACGGGACATGAAGTTTGACTTATTATTTTCCCCTTTTGAGAAAATTTCAAAAAATCTCAAAAACCGCTCGTTTTTGCGAATTTTCGAAACGTGATTCGAGAATTGGGTCTTGCTCTCTTCTGCGACGTAAAATAAAAATCATTGCAAAGATGTAAATAGTTTCCCTTCTATGAACCTCTGTAGCACTGTTGTGACCATGTTTGTATGAAAATAACACACACTGGCTGAATTTTTTTTCGATATGTTTCAAATATTTAATTCAGGAAAATTTTGGTCTCTATCTCTACCTGAAAATTGCGTAGATTTAGAGATTGAAGCAATTTTAATTTTGTCAGAGTCAGAAAAAATTTTAAAAAACTTTATGAGCTTTACTAACTTTTTATGTATGATGATGTTCTAGTGGTTCTAGTCCCTACTTGACTAAGTAAAGTGCTTTGAACAAATAAGTGTATTATCCATTGTGTGGAACCTCTGCTTGGTTGGGGCCGGATAGTGTAGTGTAGTTTTAGCTGTCTCAAATATTTACTGACTGATAAATTAAAAACTGTTAATTGATAAACAAGCGAAGTCTTTTATCGCGTGTCGGGAGTTCGGGACCAAATCCTTTTAACGTCCACTTGAGGCGTCGAGCATCTGGCTGTCCTCCTGTCCCACGCACTTGAGTCCAGGTAGCGGATTGAGCATTTTGGAACATAGAGCATGTTATACAGGGTGCTTGGTGCATCGTGTGCCAAATGGAAATGGTCGACTGAAGGGGTTGTATTGTATGCTACTCTTTCAGGCCTCTTAACATCCCTCATGCCCGGCGTGTTTTTTATATCAACTTTTTACCGTTTTACTAAAAAAATAACGACACTTAAATACACATTTAAAAAAGTCGGTTTACGGAAGATAATGTTACGTGATTGATAACGTCACGAAAACATTGATGAAAATTGCATACTTTTATGAATTGAATTGAATTATTATCACTGAATTATCTAAAGTTTTTCATTCACTCTGTGAAAAACGTGCGATCGCTTCTGCCTATGTATTATAGTATATTCGCTGCAAGGGATTTTTTGGTTGCGTGAAATTTTAAATCTGTGATCTAAAGTATTTATTTAAATTAAATAAGGTACAGGACAATTTTGATCTACATTAAATGACCACGGTAACTAATATACTTATTTAGATAAAGGCACAGATAATATAGTACTATACTAGTATAAGGGTTAATACTGATTAGGAGAAATTAGCTTTGCAAATAAAGTAATATTACTTAAAGATAAAACCGATTACTGTGAGTCAATCTTACAAGATAGTCAAGATAGATATATGCTACCACGGACTTTTTTAGGCCTTTTTATGGTAGGTACCTATATAATTCCATAGTACATAATTTTGATGTATCTCATACGGTTTAGCCAGCTTACGCAATGTAAGCGCTAGAAAAATCGATTTTTTGACGGTTTCGTCGCAAAACATGGAATTTTCTCTATTATAAAAATACTTAATTAGAATGTTTTGTATGTATAAACCATCGGGAATAAATTTTCTAAATAGCACTGAAAACTGCATCAAAATCCGTTGCGTGGTTTAAAAAGAAAAATTAGAAACATACAGGCAGAGGCGGAGAGCGACTTTGCTTTAAATACTTTCTAGTGATATTGTGCGGCTAAATTATTGTAGACCTAATTGTCGTATGAAAATATTGTTAATTTAATAACTGTTTCAGAAGTGAGCTTTTATTATTCTGTGCTCAGGCGGAACGTGACAATGAGTCATGTTTTTTCGTGCGCGCAGCCAGGCACCCGTTCAATTTATATGGGTTTATCACGTCAAATAAGTATTAGGCATAGACTCCTAAATATACTCCTAAATTCAATTTTATTTTGCTCCATTATTCATCCATAAGGAAGGCCAGTGCCCCAGCAGTGGGGACATTAAATGGCTGATGATGATGTGTATTAGTTAAAGGATCTTTTAAATTAAAACCTATTCGCATGGCAATAGTTGGTTAAGTGTTATTTATAAATCTAACATATTTTGAAAGTTTTTTAGAGGTATGAGGTAACTTAGCAGACAAACTATTCAGTCGGCCAACACCCTGTATATTAACTTTACGAACAAAAATTAAGAAAATAACGAAGACAAAAGAAGAAAAAACATTGTACCTAAGTAATTATTACGAGCAAGAAAAGCGGCTGAATACTATTCGAAATAGGTTTATTCCTAACTAATTTCATTCAATAAGTATAATTTTCTTTTTCAACGCATCATTTGGGAAATGGATTGGACATATTGGGGGTCGTTATGGGAAACTTCCCATATCGACCCCCAATATGTCCATTTCCCAAAACGTCTACTTTTCAGGCTACCTACTTACTATTTTTTAGTTAAGTATTGTGATTAGTGATGCGTTGAAAAAGAAAGTGATCACTTTGATCCGTTGTTGAATTTTTTTAATACCAAATGATAGCTGATTTGAGGTACTTACATATTGCATTCATTTTATGTAATATTAAATTAGGAATAGGTACCTAGTATGAATTTTAAAGTAATGAAAATAATTTTTGACTATATTTATTTTAATTGTTAGCTTGTTACTGTAAAGGGATCCAGAATCGGTGCCATCTGTGCACCGTTTAAATTAAAAGTAATTTTCTTATGCAGAATTAATTAATGACTAACGAGCTCAATAGGGTTCATCAGGCGGAAGCGAAGAGCAGGATGGCGCTATCCTTTATTGCACTTGTTAGAGAGAGACAGGGATTGTAGAGGCTGGAGTTGAATGAATTTATGTCGGTCTATTTAGTAGCGCGTCAATTTGGCGCGAGTGAGGTGGTGGGTGAGTGAGGTTTTTTTCAGTCGTAGTGTCAAAAAGCGCGCGAAACGCATCGGAGTCGGACTTGAAACTTTTTGGACAAACTTTTTAATTTGGATTTTTGTGTGCGTGTGTTCGTATTGGAAATTAGTGTTGTTAGTGGTGTGAAATCGTTTGAGTTTTTATCAACACTTACTTAATTGTGAAGGGGAAGTTTAGTAACATACAAAAGAGATAAGAAATGAAACGCTAGGATAATTTCTGAAGTGATTCACAAGAAGCAGGGACAAAAATAACTTCTTTATCAGAAATAAAGTGTCGCTCTATCATTATTATCAACTCTTTGTGTAAGTTTTTTTAAAATGTCATAACTAAAATGAAATTTATGTCCTTCCTAAAATTCCTGGAATAATTTATCTCAAGTAGGTAGGTACTGTTTGATACGTGAGTACCTACCTAACAAATAACATGTAAGTACCTACAATACGATTTTCCTTAATTTAGATGATTTTCTGAGAATTCAAATATTCATTATTATTGTCACAATATTTATTTGTTCCTTTATTCGTGCCTTTTTAAAGATTGAAGCGAATGAAACATTTATTATCTTTCAAATAGTTAAATCCATTTGGGATACTTACTTAGTGTATTAGTAGTAGAACAATACACTAAAATAGTAAAAAAGTTGTAGAAAGCTAAAGCTCTACGGTGTAAAGTCTATAAAGAAATAACTCTAAAAGTCTTATCTTCCTCTTTGGACCTATTGCAAAGGTTTTTACGCAAAGTGCTAAGACTGATTGCACGAAATCACCAAGAACAAGCTGCAGAAAGAGAAAAGTTTCAACTAACCGGGGGAAAACCAAAATTAACCAAAAATCACACTCAAGTATTCATGCCGTTGTTTTACATATTTTCATAATTCTACAGGTTTTTTTTACATAGGTATTTACTTACTTACTTACAAAAAAATATTTCAAAGATATATTTTTATACCTTTAAACGCTTTCGTAAAATCCTTCAGGGAACAGTTTCAGTCTCAAAACCTCAGCTAAAACCCTTAAAGTTACTGAGTTCGGTTCAAGTGGGACCTATAAAATATTTTTAACAGTCCCCAAGGATAGGGGCTGTTTGCAATCTATGGAACCCCCTAATGTTTGGAACTTAAAAGCATCTTGCCTGCCTTTGCTATGTATGCTAATGCGAAGACTCTCTTTTGCTAAGACATGAAAATATTAATAAAAATGTATCTGTAAAGGATTCAAAATAAAGTTTTGAACATGAAACGTGGTAACTTAAGTTTTAGTAAACCTCCAATTGGTTGATAGAAATGCAAGGATTTAAAGAAATACCAGTGAGAAATGTTAGATTGTTTATGTTTCATATATTGTTACTTAAGCCTGGTTTTCACAGGCCCAGTAGTTGGCGGTCAGTGAAGGACAGTTACTCGTTCCGTGAAAACAAAGTTGAGCTGAGCCAGTACTGACCGGTCAGCTGATGTCGGTCAGCTTCTTCATTTTTTTTGTTTCTACTGTCCCCTGACCTTCCCCCACTCCCACAAGGACAGCTATTGGGTGGGTCATCCGTCACTCGCTCCATATGAACGCGACTAGATAGTGGCCGGTCAGTGCCGATGTGCACAGTGAAAGCCTAGACTGTCAGATTTTTCTTAATTTCAAGTAGTTTTTTCTGTCATGATCATAGAAGATGCTCCAAATTTTTCCTCTGTAACCAACACCTTGTTTTTATTTTTACCTTTTTTCTCTTCTGGCTTTTGGGAATTTCCATCAAATGTTCACCAAGGAGTACTTAATGCCCAAAGTCGTAGGTATATTTTTTCGAATAACTTATATCACACCGATCAGCCATTTTGCTGGCCTCGTGAAAACGCAATGGGTCGGAAACACCAGGCCAGAACTAGTTACTCAGTAGCTGTGTACTGCTGTCTCCTATGCAGACCCAGTAGTGAGAACACGTCGGGAAAGTGACAGTACTGTATAGACCAGTATAGACCGCAGAGATATCATAATATATCTCTGCACCCTCATAGTACCTACCTAAGTACCTCAGCTGTAAAGCCTGGTTTTCACAGGCCCAGTTTCTGACCACCCAGTAGTCAGCAACTGTACATTCTGCTGTATTGTTAGTTCATATTACCATTTAGATTCCAAATGTAGGCAAAACAATAATACCTATTCATTTACTCTAAAAACTTTGTACAAAAACAACTTAAATACTTACTGGTTAATCATAAAAGCAACATTGAACTGATACTCACTATTTCTTTACAGCATGGGATGGTGGGCTAACCTTCAAAATGTAATTCCATAGCCTTTATTAATCAAAACGAATGAAGTGCAAAGGAAGTGCCATGGATACCATGACAGTTACGAGCAGAGACAGAAGAAGAGGTCTGAGTGACTGGTGGATAATTTGGTGTCTTCTCGTTTTTTGGATAAGCAACACAAATGCTCAAGGTAAGTTATCGAAGAATATACTATAAAGAACAATTTCCAAAAAATTGCGTTCTTCGCTTCGATCAACAATAACACCTAGTTCTGTTGATCGAAGGTTCTCTAAAAAACAGGACTTACCGTAACAATTAGGTAGGTACCTAAGTACTTACCTCTTCCTTTAAGGCTTAAAAAAGTTGGCTTCTAAATTAACGCCTTAAAAATATTACTTAATTTGGCTCTTGCAACTTAACGAGCGAAAATCAAGAATAACAAACTGTCATATAAAGTTAAATACTTTTCAGTTAATGAGTATTACTTACGTTTGTTTATCTTCAAGCCAACCGAAATAAACAAATTACTTTAGAGTAATTAGTTAGTAGCTATTCTATTTCAATAGTTACTATTAGTAGTAACTATTGAAATAGAATAGCTACTATGATACGATTGGCTAATGCATATCCAAATAATCTTGATTGATATAGGCTACTATAGATTTGTGCAAAGCCCCAAACCTAATATTGACTGTTCTGTAAATAGCGGTAGCATGCCTACATGTTCTAGAATTTGATCGACAAATATCCTTATCGCAGTGTTTTCCGAGATAATTATTAATAACGCCACTTTACTGGTATATTTTGCATATCTAATACCGCGGTGCCTAGAGACCAGACATTAGCGAAATGGGTTATAGTCTAGAGAATATTACGCTATCGTCCGGTTTCGTTTTGAAGTAACTATGATCATAATCTGTAAAACAGCTTTCATCTAACTTTCAACAACTATTTCCTATAATTTGGTCTCATTTGAATGCTCCGGGCCCTGGACAAGTCTATAAGCAACTAAGTAATTATCCAATTCAGCTTTCTCTTTAATTTATACTATCGTCAGGACAGGACTACGCAAATACGCTGGAACTTTTACAATAAGTAAGATTAGCATTCTAGTTTGAATTCATTCCTGCTTTACTAATAGCTTTAGATTTGGTATAGATCTTTGTTCCAAAGTGAAAATTAAATACTTACTTACCTACAAGTCAATCGGTTTTAATGGCGGTTGTTCTCAATTGATAATAAAGTAAAAATTGTTTGTTTTTTATTGAAACATTTGTTAAGAAGTCACTTTAAGATTTAATATGACGTAAGTAGCAATAAATACACATTTTAGATATAGTTTTATGCAGAAAATATTTATATAAACTTCGGCCTGCCGTAAAATCTAACTCGGCGTAGAATTTAGTGACTCATCAATGTTACTTTAAAATGACGAAACTTCTAAATAGTTTACGATGGTAAGTTTTACTTACTCCTATCGTAAATTATTACCAAAATGGCTTATTGCTATAAAGACTAATTCACGACAATAAAGCTGTTGACAAGTGGAGTAAAATAGGTCGTTAGAGCGTAGCAGATCAAAGCTGCGCAATATGATGTGGCCATCTGTATCTGTCACAAGCATTTTATTGTGGTTTGGCGGCAGCTGTCGCCGTCGTAGTCCACGCTGCCGCCGCCGGTTCATAAACAAACATTTTTGTTGCCATGCTTTATTGGGTTATTTCTCATTTCAGATATATCAATGTGCTGCACCAAAGCAGAGGGGACCTGTCGCAGTGTTTGTGAAAAGGTGAGATATTTGAAAATACAAGCTTGTCGTCAAAATAACGTTGACTTGTTCCAATGAAAAATATTCTCGGTTGTTTTTCAGGTACATATCACATCTTTATTATCAGCCACTCAAATTTTGCTTAAATTAATGATGCTCTCTAGTAGTAACTTCTAATCTTCTTATGTTAAAAGATAAAACACTGAATACAATCACATTTTTGAATTGGTCCTAGTTGAGAGCACCATGACTAAATCAAAAATTTTAGTGCTCGTTCACCCCCGAGCTTGTTGACCATGTCATATTAAAATCTACCTACGTGCTAACGTGTCCCGGTAGGGCGATATCGGAAATTCCTCGGAAACTTCGTTTATAGAATCTTAATCTTATACAGGAATTTCCAATCAAGCTGTTCAGTGGAAAGCTAAATTGACTAATTAAGCAGATTTATCGCTTCCCCAAAGTTTTCGGACGAGAATATTTTTAACTCGGCCTCCGCAATGGGGTCATCAGATATTTTTTGATATTACATAGTAAGAGTCTTTGATTCCCATAAGTCTTTGATCTAATTCTAAACAAATGACGAGCTTCGTGTATCAATGAGTTTCACGGTGCCTTCCTGTGTTATTGAAATAGGTATTATGCGATTGGGGCTTCGGATTCGGACGGATGCACGGATGGTCGGTCGGTTCTAATCAGGAATCGCGTCACAATTTTGGTGTCGTGTTCTGGGAACCGGTGCTGACTGAATAAAAGTAAAATGATGAGCGGGTAAGACGAGCGTGGCTGGTACTAATACACTCGTATTTAATTCCGTCTCGTTAGGGGACGTGACGGCCGCTTCCTCCCCGCGACGTCCTTTGAATATGTTACGCCTTTATAGATGCTTTCTTTCTTGTATGTGGCTAACAATAAACTTTGAAATGTTATACTATTCTTTATATAAACAAAGAACAGTATAACATTTCTAAGTTAATTTTTTTTTCACTTCCTAAATAATTAGATACTTAAGTAAAACTGACAAAAATTGCCTTCTCTAATGAAAATTAAAAACATTAACCTTATAAGTTTATTTTTTGCATTGCAGTGTATTTTTATGATAACATCAAAATATAACCACTATTCTACAATCTAGACATTAAACATGGTTACTTGTATGAGTAAACTTGACCGTCTCAAATCCGATAGGACGTAGCAATCTAAATAAAGTGGCTGCTCGTTAAGCCATTATAAGTGTTTAACCCTCGTACGCTCCCTCGACCTCCCTTGACGATAAAGGCAACGACAAAGCTTAGAATAGAAAAACGATTAAAGGACATATTGACATGTAATTAGAATGTTAAGCTAGTTGGGAGACATATTGTTTAGTGCGGGTGTAATTTGCCTCTGTCGACGTTGTTGGATGACAGGGTGGTGGGTAATGGTCTAATGACTGTGCCGTTTGTAAGGGAGGCCAATGACACTGCTATAGACGTCGTCGTAATAACAAGCCTTTCGGTCGCTTCTGTTGGGGTTTTCCTGAAGCGTGGAAATGGACAGCGCTTAATTATGATGTGAAACTCGATTTGATGGTAGGAAATTTATGAGAAATTATTTTTTTAGTTAATCTGTGGTTTTCATTTTTAACACATAGCACTGTTAAATTATCTAAACCGATATGAGAATTGCAAAGTCCATGTTTTTTTGTAACAAGAAATACTTTAATATTACTGGTTTTTAGTTAAAAAAAATACACTAGGTATTTACTATTTACCCAACTAATGTTAAGTACGACACAGCTTTTATAACAAAGATTACGACCAAAAATTAATAATAATTACGATTATATTGTCAACAATCAATGAAATGGTGATGGCCAATTTTATTGGTGTTCAGTATAGAGTGAATTGTCTACAGTTTATGAAGCTATTGCAACTATAGAGCGCGCACTATCACAACATTGATGAGCCGTGGATAACTTACTGCTACTTACTAGTAGCTCTACTAGAGTACTAGTGTTTATGGAACACGGTTAACACGGGGCACCCTGAAATGCTATTAGTTAAAATTTTATGTAACTTTCTCTAAAATTTCAATCTAAGAGTTTAGTTACATATTGACTTGATTGATAGACTTGGTAGTTAGGTATATCTGTAAAAAAGAAACTCAAAAATAAACTCATAAATAAAGATTTTTCGAAATTCGACTCATGAGGGGTGAAGTCCGTATTTCCTTCGTTGTTGTAATTTATTGCAATCATTGCTCTTATCGTCCGGTTCTATAACTTCTGTTAATCTGCGGCCACACTATGGGAATACGCCAATAGACATCGGGATTTGCCAAATTCCAACACAGTGTAGCCACCTTATCGCGATAAAGCGATAATTTTACTACGGCATTCATAATTTACTAAGGCATACACCGTATGCCTTATGCCGATAGCTCGAGTGGCGATTATCGCGAGAATTTTTGTGATCGAGCGGCCACACTATGGCGTTAAATTTAAAGCAATAATTCTCGCGAAAGTTCAAGCGAAGTTGAACATCGGCATATCCCCATAGTGTGGCCCCAGCATTATAGGTATAATACCTAATATTAATTATGTTATATGATGCCAATGATTCAGTCAGTCAGTGCCAGTGGACACCTTGATGTTTTACGTTTAGACGATTCGATGTACTTTTTGCCTTTTATACTGCTTATATATCAGACTAGCGGCCGCCCGCGGTTTCACCCGCGTGGTTCTCGTTCCCGTGGGAATATCGGGATAAAAAGTAGCCTAAGTTAATCCTTATTACATCAGCTACCTGCCAGTGAAAGTCCCGTCAAAATCGGTCCAGCCGTTTCAGAGATTAACCGGAACAAACAGAGAGACAGACAGACAGACAAAAAGTTTAAAAAATGTTATTTTGGTATATGTACCGTATATATAATCATATGCATGTAGTAAAAAGCGGTTATTTTAATATTACAAACAGACACTCCAATTTTATTTATTTGTATGTATTTATAGATTTAAATAAATATTGGTACGGCCAATCGGATGGGTTTGTCCAATTTTATAGGTGTTCATTGAGTTTCATTCATTCAGTAAATGGTGCGCGCTATCCCGGACACCAATGAGCCCGTAGATAACCGCTACAATTCAGGGTTGACACTTGGTCTTAGTAGAAAGTTAATAATTATTCTTCAAACAGGCTAGGCGCCACTCACCTGTGACGAACGACCCTTACTTATTTCCGCGCTTTATACTATACTGTAGTAGATATCATCGATTATTTTCAATATAATTTTTGGCAAATTACTAGAAGACTATTACTACTACTTGGGTTCCCACTGCCAATCTATAAGCTATAAGTCGCATAGAATCATATATTTATTGTTTTTCTTTCGATACAGGAACTACATGATGAAACCATGCTACCCCATCGTGTTTGGGCTCGTTAGAATTGTCTTGACACGTACACTGACGGGAGACGAGGTTTAGGGTCTGATGGTGAAGCGGAAGGCCATGCCATAGGAACTCAATATTGAAACCATGCAAACCCATCAAGTTTGGGCTCGTTTAAATCGTCTTGACGAGTACCTACTCTAGGAAAATATTTCTAGTCTGTTTTAAAAGTGGTTTTTAAACAACAAAATTTTAAAGAAGAGATTATTTATCATATTAAGTTATTGTTGATCGAAGTTTAAAATTATTAATATTACTTATCTCAATGCATGGAATTCGTCATTATTTTCGAAAAAAGAACACGCGAAGTATTGAATTTACGAACAAAGGAAATCCAATCCATTGCAGGAGCGTTTTTTGAATTTGAAACATTACAACCTGTTAATATACTCTCCAGCAATGTTGTATAAAACCAAAGAATATATACCACTAAATGAAACGGCGATAACTTTTTATAAATTAAATTAAATGTATAATATGAAAAAACTATGTTTTATTTCTCTGCATTCTTTTTAGAAAAGCACTTGTATAATTGAGAATAAGTACTCGCCTACTGCTCGGCCTTCAAACTCCTACTCGACCTGCAATGGCCTATTTCACGGCCTTTGCAATAGTTATTGGCGAAAACCCTACCCAGAGCACGTGTTAACACGCTCGTAGTATGTAACCGTCTTCACGCAGCAACATCTGTATTTATCGATGCCGAGCCGTGCGCGCCGCCCCGCCGGCGCAACACCCCAATGAGACTCTTGTGAAATATTAAATCTGCAGGATGTGGAGTTGGTTAATCAGTTTTATGGTTTGGCTTATTATGTGGTCGCGTTTAAATATTTACTTTGGGTGTCTTTTTGATGTCTTCGCTTGAATTAACGGTTTTACGCTTTGTGAGAACTTTTTTAAGTTTCATACATTTACATGTCTATTGTACTTGTGATTTAATTATGGGCATGGGTAACTTAAAAAAATATTTCTTAATTTATGAAATTCATACGTCAAGACGAATCACTTGTGAAATATTAAATCTGCAGGATAGGTACGGAGTACCTACCTATATGGTTAGGTACTTACCTATGTGGTCGCCTTTGTCTTTTTTGATGTTTTCGCTTGAGTAGGTAAACTGTTTGTGGGACTATTCTTAAGTTAACTTATAGGTACATTTGTTTGAAGAATTGTGAATAAGTACTTTGAGTTTTAATGTACTTAAGTAATAAGTAGGTATGTAATCAATTAATTAGTAAGGTTTATATTTGAGTAGGGGTTTGGTAAATACGAAACGAAACTAAAAACTAAAAAGTCACACATTTTCGTCCTTTGAATAAAAAATTCTAAATTATTTTTATAGTTTTTTAGTGTTTGTTAGTTTTTGTCTGGCTATTATTTTTGAAGGCAGTTTAATTTTTGTTTAAAAACGATTTATTTAGAAATGTTTTGCTAGTCATTAATACTTATGAGAGATTCTCAAAGTGGTAATGTTAATTGGTAATGTCCTTATCCTGAAGTCGGTAATTCTTCATCGACTTCCTGTCATTGTCTTATTTAATGTATTTATTAAAATAACCATATTGCTATTCCTATCCACATTCCACTCGTCACTTATTACTATTCCTCATCGGCCCCATGACATCATCGCCTGCGCATGGTGTGAATTATATTTTTTAAACGTTTTCTTTGAGTTTGAGCTGATATTTGCGTCCGCGGCTAGTTCAAAGATAAGCGGCCACTTTGATGTTGGCGAACGACCTAGGTTGTCGCGACACCAGCTGTAAGTATCTATATTTAATTCATAAATAGGTGTTCGTATACACCTAGTTCATCTCTCAACATAATTTATCTATTATCTTGATGACATCCTGGAATATGAGTGTTTATTATGTCGAAGTTAAGGATGTTTGGGTAAAAAGGAGGTTTATCATAATCCAAATCTTAACACGAGTTTTAAAGTCGGTGTATTGCGTTTTTTTATCAAAGCTTGAGAATGATTTGTCAGTCGGTAAGTATATCTAACGGGTGTCCCAAAAGTAGGTATAGGATGATATGTCTCAATAAAACGCGAATGGATTGGAATTTCTTCGTAGTTTTATTTTATTTTAAAGAAGAGACTTGTACAATTTTATCTGAATAGAATATCTGCTAAATGGCCGCCACGGGCATTTTTGCTGTGTGCAAGTTTTTCATGACACTTTCACACATTTCGTTGCTAATTTCACACATTTCGCTACTTATTTCACCAATAACTCGGCGAATATTTTGTCTATATTGTCTATGTTTTGTAGATAGTTAGCGTAGACTTTATCTTTCACGTAGCCCCAAAGAAAGAAATCCAGTGGCATCAGATGGCAAGATCTCGGTGGCCATTTGATATCACCTCTTCTTGAAATTACGAGATTTTTCGACCTTTCGACGAGTGTTTGTAATTGATCGTGAATTTTCTTTAAATATTTGTATAACTTCTATGCGCTGTTTTATTATGAAACGCTCCACGATTAATTTTACATGTGTCAAGATGACGTATGTCAAATTTCAACTCGCCATCTTGAATATTTCGGAAATAACGCGAAATTCAAATCCTATACCTACTTTTGAGACACCCTTTATAAGTACTAATATTATAAAGAGGAAAGATTTGTATTTTTGTATGTAACGAATCAACTCAAAAAGCACTGGACCGATTTAGAAAATTCTTTCACCGTTAGAAAGCTACAGTCTTCCCGAGTGACATAGACTATATTTTATCTCGATATTCCCACGGGAACGGGTACCACGCGGGTGAAACCGCGGGCGGCCGCTAGTAGGTAATAAAGTCGATCGATATCAGTATTACACTAACGAAGGCAATAGGTTATTGTTGTCAGAGATTCAAAGAATACTTATTTGCATAGCTAACTTTCTGTTCGTTCCTTCCTTTTGCACATAGGTACAACTTCTTGTAGAATGGATTCCTCAATGTAAGATAAATTATGATAGAATAACACACTCGTCCCCTAGTGCCCCTAGTATGTAAGTGTGTAAGTGGGATTGGAACACACAACCTTTGGATTTCCAATCTACGCTACCCCGTGAACATGTGAAAGTGGAAAATTTCTCGATTATCGTGTGTATAATCCAATAACATAAATGTCGCTTGTCACCGCGATACTCGTGACGAGCGGGCGCCGGGCGTCAACGTGGCAATCACATCACAACCGACCGGCCGCGTTCCTGAGGGCCTACTCTGAAACGCAAAACCCGAAACTTCGGTATACCCGTCCCTCTCACTCTCTAGTCGGAACAGAATCGAGTGAAAGGGGTGGGGCTAACCGAAGTTTCGAGTACGGTCCCTGAATAGCGGCCAGTGGATGCCAAGCACGTTCATTACGTTACGCCACGTTCGTCGTCGGCATTTCATAGTTACTTATGTATTGCCATTCCTGTCTGTGAGATCCAGGCCCACGTATTGTATCGTAACATAACGTAGGTAATAATGCTCTTATAATACTTCAGCTTTTATCCATACTAATACCTACTATAAATGTGAAAGTGTGTTTGTTTGTTTGTCCGCCTTTGACGTCAAAACGGAACACCGGATCGACGTGATTTTTGGTATGGGGATAGTTTGGGGGCTAGAAAGTGACATAGGCTACTTTTTATCCCGGAAAAATATCACATTCCCTTGGGATAACGTCGTGTAGTCCCCACGGACGAAGCGGTGGGCGGAAAGCTAGTATCAATTCTCTATGTCCTTTATTTGATCCTTTTGCCCATACTAACGATTTTGTGAAAGATAAAATTGTTAATTATCGTGTAAGATACAGTCACATACCTAAGTGTCGCCATGTGTCGCTCTGTCCACCGCGACATTTGTGGTGACAGACGTCGATGGTGAGGTGACAATCACAACCGGCCGCGTTCCTGAGGGGCGACCAGTGGATGCCAAGCACGCCCAATACGCCACGTCGGCATTTAGTAACTTATGTATTGCCATTCCTGACTGTTAGTTCCAGGACTTCCAGGCCCCCGTATTGTACTCGTATAGGAACTTTACGTAATAATGCTAAATTGTAATATTAATCAGCTTTTATATCAATATATTATGTTCTTTATTTGATCCTTTTGCCCATACAAACGTCTTTGTGTAAGATCAAATTGTTCATTTTCGTGTGTAATCCAGTCACATAAGTGTCGCTCTGTCCATCGCGACATTTGTAATGTAACGGACGACGTCGACGGTGAGGTGACAATCACAACCGGCCGCGTTCCTGAGGGGCGACTGGATGCCAAGCACGTCCAATACGCCACGTCGGCATTTAGATTATGTTCTTTATTTGATCCTTTTGCCCATACAAACGTCTTTGTGTAAGATGCAATTGTTCATTTTCGTGTGTAATCCAGTCACGTAAGTGTCGCTCTGTCCACCGCGACATTTGCAATGTAACAGACAACGTCGACGGTGAGGTGACAATCACAACCGGCCGCGTTCCTGAGGGGCGACTGGATGCCAAGCACGTCCAATACGCCACGTCGGCATTTAGATTATGTTCTTTATTTGATCCTTTTGCCCATACAAACGTCTTTGTGTAAGATGCAATTGTTCATTTTCGTGTGTAATCCAGTCACGTAAGTGTCGCTCTGTCCACCGCGACATTTGCAATGTAACAGACAACGTCGACGGTGAGGTGACAATCATAACCGGCCGCGTTCCTGAGGGGCACTGGATGCCAAGTACCTACGTCCAATACGCCACGTCGTCGGCATTTAGTAGTAACTTATGCATTGCCATTCCTGTCTGTGAGTTCCATCCATATTGTATTGTACTCGTATAGTAACTTTACGTAATAATGCTAAATTGTAATATTAATCAGCTTATTATCAATCACAATATCAATATATTATGTTCTTTATTTAATTCTCTTGCCCATACAAACGTCTTTGTGTAAGATGAAATTGTTCATTTTCGTGTGCGATACAGTCACAACGCGACATTCGTGCATACAAGTACCTAGTTCAACCTCTTAAGGCGCCGATTCCCGAAAATAGGTTATTTTAAATTATGGATTACTCACAAATCACAAGTAGGTACTTAAATTTTGGAAAAAATATATGTTATTTTACAGTTATTTATCTAGTGCTTCCGGCCGTATTTTTTCGAATAATGATATTTTACTGTATCAAATAAAATTCCAAACATCCGTCTAATAATAATTCAAATGTCATATTACTTGCAGTATACTTGGTTTTAGTTAATGAAAAACATATGAAAATAATAAATAAATTTTTGAATAGCCGAGGCATTCGAAGTGTATCGAGACACTTCGCGCGGACCCAGCAGCAGCCGGCAGTGAACTGTGTACTTGCGAGCGCGTCGCGAATCTGAAATCACTTAAAATTCAATTAAAAATTAAATAATAAAAATTTTACACTTATGGCGGCCGGAATCCCTCGGCTAATCTACATTACCGCCGAGAACGGCAAGTTAGACATTAAGTACATTGTCTAGGATGGTTTAATCATTCGTGGCAATGTAATTGCTTCCCGTTCAAGGCTTGGCAAGGCAAAATAAAATGTTCTTAGTAAATGTGATTTTTTAAATTGGTTCGTGCGGCCATGTTTGGTGTCATGCATGTGTCATGCACTGGGTAAAAATTTCAAATTTTTAATTCCATTGCTGACTAAAAATCGTCGTTTCGGTAAATTGGTTAAGAAATTAAAATTCTTCTTCAGTAAATCTTGCATGAACAAAAAACCTCAACGTATTATTCGGTTTTATCGAATTTTAAATAACCAGTCATGTTATTTCAATACTTATACTTCCTGCACAAATGCGGGAAGTACCTAAGTATTGAAATTCATTTCCGCACTGATTTTCAAATTTAGAATTTTCACCTCGGAAAAGTGACACGTCCCGCATTATTTTTTCAAAAGGAATGTTAACATTTCAGAGCATGATCACAGGGTAAAAAAATACTACTATGAGTGAGAAAAGGATTTTTTTATCCATTTATTACGAACCGTTCATTTCAATTCAATTCATCGATTGTTTATTTATCTTAGTCTGAAATGGCAATAAAAAGAAAAACGATAAAAAAATTCGATAGAAATGTTTTTCTTGTGTCTTCTAATAATTAAATGTACCTGTTACACAAAATGTAGCACTCAAATCAAAGTCAAGTAGAAAGTTGCGAAAACAAACAAACGAACGCGCAGTCGCATCAAAGCGAGTAGAAATAGACATGTAAGCCCTTTCATGTTGCCCATCCGTCCCCGGCTTTGACATCGGGATAGCTCGGGATATTTTTATTGAATATCTTATTACTGTAAAAATAGAATAAAAGGAATCCGAGTGTATATTGCAATAAAACACTTTTATTACGGACGCTACTTTTGAGTTTTAAAGTTAGTAAAACAGCTTAAACAGCGGTTAAAAGGAAAGTTTGGTGTTTTCAGAAAATACAAGTGGATTTGTCATCTATCTTTTGGAAGTACCAATACGGCTAATGGTAGATAGGTATTACATAATTATGTGGATTTAAGAGGCCCAATTTTTTTTTATCTAACGCGATGTCGTTCGATTCAACGATGTGTAATAATAAACTTAAAATATCTCTGTTATGAGGTTCCATAGCAAATACCAGCAGGATATCGCATTTTATCGCTCCCGAACATCCCATTATTATGTAGTGGAGTGTCACTTCCAGGAGCGGCAGGGGAGGGGAGGAAAGGGGGGATGTGTTTAGGGAATTTCTTCAGGTCGTTAATCACGACGCCTGTCAGCGCGCGTGACGACGCCTCGGCCTAACTTTATTGCTTCGCTGACAAAAGTTTGGGATGACACACGTTCCAAAATCATTAATGTCGGCCCGTTTATAATATTATAATAGGTACTAACAATATGTTAAAGGGTATATTTTTATTAAATTTAAATTACTTACATGAAATAGGTTATAAAATGAATGTGAAACAACATAAAATAGAACTTGATAAGGAGATTTGGTTTCGTAGAAAAATGAGTATTGATGCTGATTTATCATCAAAAAAAAATTCGTTTATGTATAAACTTTAACGGCACTGCATTTAATTAAATCGTTTTCAGCAAACATCTACACTTACGTGTAAGGAAGATAAAACAAAAAGTTTGAAAATGAGCACCCGCATCAAAAGCATAGCCGATGTATGTACCTAAATCAACTAATAGAAGGCATCAAGGCGAATCAAACAAACTTCAAAGCGACGATGGAACGATCTAATCCCGCTCCCTGATTGCCGAGTTTGTCTCATGTTCCTTCCTATTTTAGATTATCCACTAGTTTCGCTTCAATTGTTTTAAGGGTTGTCTTAAATAGTCCCGTCTAATCAAAGGTTGTGAGGGAAATAAAACAACAAAGTTTGAATAGGAGCCCGCATCAAAAGCAAAACGATGTATGTAAATCAACAAATCAACTAATAGGGGGCATCATGGCGAATCAAGCTGACTTCATAGCGGTGATGGAGCGATCTAATTTCGCTCCCTGATTACCGAGTTTGTCCCATGTTCCTATTTTAGGTTACCCGCTAGTTTCGCTTCAATTGTTTTAAGGGTTGTCTTATAGGTTCCGTCTAATCAAAGGTTGTGAGGGAAATAAAACAACAAAGTTTGAGTAGGAGCCCGCATCAAAAGCATATGCGATGAATGTAAATCAACTAAAAGGAGGCATCACGGTGAATCAAACTGACTTAAGCGGTGATGGAGCGATCTGATCTCTCTCCCTGATTACAGAGTCTGTCCGACTACCATGTTCCTATTTTAGGCTATCCGCTTCAATGGTTTTAGTTTTGCAATACTTGATTAGACTTTTATAATGAAGCTTCAAAAAGAATCAGAATATCAAAAAGTATTGGCCTGAAAAATTCTTCTACGCAACACAAATATAAGAATTTCGAAACCCTTATTTCAACAGTGTACCTACGACTGAAAAATTTAATATGTATTTTCCCCTCATAAGGATACAATTTCCCGTTTTAATTTGAATAAAGTGAGGACGGTATTATGCCGGTTTATGGGGACAGCCCTACAAAGGTGTCTCTTGTGGCAATAAGTACGGCCGGTGCTGGTAAACTATTTAGGGCGGCAGCGGCATCGGCAGACGGCGCTCTGCTGCGTTTTATTCTGTCAAGTGTACCCTTTGTGTTTTAATTAGCACACGCTGCCACTTGAGATCTCCATTGCGCACCGACTTTTAATTGTTTAATAATAGTTCGGCGCGACTCGCGACTAACGAGCTTGAGGCAATTGTGATTTTTTAGTGTTGTAGTAGTATCTGTATTGTATCATTTGATAATGCCAACCAATGTAGCGTATAACTTTGTTTTAATAATATCCTTCATTGTGTTGTGTATAATTCTATTTTGTCTAGAATATTATTTTTAATTTACTGTCTTATCAGAGCAATTTGCTGATCTGTCATTTACTTCTATTGTGATAATAATCTACTCAAACTTTTAAATGATACGAGAAACGAAATATTTTCAGCTTTCTTCAACTTTTTTAAGGTAAATTTGTACGAAATTAATTATAGGCTGTATTGCCTTAAAATAAGGTGCAGGTAAAAAGAAGCGGGCTTCGTGCTACTGTGTTTGGAATCCTAATAGATTCATTGTGCGCGACGTATCTGCGAACGATGCCATTTGTCACGGCTCGTACTAGGTAGGTATCTATTCGTTATCTCGTTCGATCCTGGGTTAAGAGCGATCAATATTCAGAGTTAGACTAAACCTCAGAACTGAGCCTAAGTCTGTGGAGAAAAATGGGGTCTGAGTAACAAATGACCTAGTAGGTATTTTCGTTTTGTCGATTTAAAAACACTTAAAGCGAATATAGTTCATTCTTTTCAAATCGACGTTTTTCAAGAGTATTACCTACCTACCTATGGCCGCAATAGCTAGTTCCTGAGAAAAAAATATAAAAATAAAAATAAAATAAAATAAAACTAAACCGATTTTAGTTGAATTAGTAGTTAAGGCGATACTCGAAAATATTATGCTGAAGTGAGATAGCAATGAGAAAACGACGCGCGCGGGATTGAAACCGATTTTGCAGATTAGGCAAAAAAAAAACTTCGTATTAAAACACTATAGCGATTTTTTTTAAAGCGTCTACACGATACTAAATATTATTGGTGTCTACTAATTAATCCAATTTCCAATAGTGTAAGTAACCCCATTTAAGAATAATCTTGAATTTTCGTATTTTTACGGGTCTTTTCGAAAAGAAAAAGTGTCGAGGCAAAATCGTGTTTTTGAAACATAGTTTTTTTGATATAGCCCAGTCAATATCGACATCAAACATCGCAAACTCGCATGTAACTACGAATTTTTCACATGTTGTTAGGTCTCTTAAGAGAAGTTTACACCCAAGTTTGCAACCCTGAAAACCCTGTGCTAACCCTACGGTGCTCGAAAAACTGCAAAATTTTGGCACTTGTTTCAGTTTTTTCGAAAAAACTACACTAAGGAAGCGTTTTCAAGTATGGTTGCTTTATAATTTAATAAAGCCAACTAAATTTTCTACAGGCAGCGCAGGACTGATCGTTGTGGAGATCCTTGGGGGAGGCCTATGCCCAGCAGTGGGCGTCGTACGGCCGAAATGATGATGATGATGATGATGAAATTTTCTACAATTTGAACTTAACCCCAGCACTCTAGGTCCATTGGTTGCTAAGATACAGCTGTTCAAAGGTAGGCATTTTTTTATGTGATAATTTTGTGTTTTTGTCATATTCAAAGACACGTACTGGCTAAACTAATAGTCTTAGAGAAAAGTAAAAAATTTAATTAGGTTCCATTTGATGCGAAAGTAGTGCGTTTAGGTTTCATAGTTTCCTCAAAAATAACAAAAATAGTAAATAATCGGGTTTCCGCTAAATAATAAAAAACATCGTACTGAATAATGTAACTGTAACTAATGTTAATGTAACTTTAAAGAAACTGAAACAAGTGACAGAATTACACAGTTTTCCGAGAACTGCGGAAGAATTGCCTATCTTTGACTTGCTGTATCTTCGCAACCAATGGACGAAGTATGCTCAAGTTTCGCTCAATTGTAGCAAATTTAGTTATCTGTATAAAAGTGTAAAACAAATATACCTACTTGAAAAACGCTTCCTTAGTGTACCTAGTTTCGTTCGAAAAAAATGAAACTAGTGCCAAAATTTCGCAGTTTTTCGTGCACCGTGGGGTTCGCACAGGGTTTTCAGGGTTGCAAACTTGGGTGTAAACTTCTCTTAAGGGAACCTAACAACTTATGAAAAATTAGTAGTTACATGTGAGTTTGCGATGTTTGTCGTTTTTTGTGTCGATATTGACTGGACTAATAAAGGTATGAAGAAATATATAATTATCTTATTACCAGATTTTTAACAACTGTAACCGTCCCATAGTTTTAAATAAAAAAGTCCATACTTTACGCACCTTAAACCCCGTTTTGTTGAAATGGCTCAGTCAGAAAAATGGAATGTTGGGTGACAGTTCATCACCGGCGACCTACTTAACAGATGTGAAATATATAAAATATCATCCCTCCAGGGTGATACAAGTCAAAGAAAACAAAACATTTTGGTTGAATCTTCTAAGGGCCACCGGCATTGATATCACACCACCCGGAGAAGGTGACTCCGGTGCGAATACGCTGCCGTCTCCCTAGCAAGTAACTTTGAAGCCAATCAAGTGCAGCTGGAGATATGTGTAGAGAGCGTAGAACACCAAGTAGGATATCAAAATCAACGGTATTGAATGCATTGCTAAAGTCAAGTAATGTCAGAACCGTAAGCTGACGGTTTTCCATCCCGAGGCGTATGTCATCCGTAATTCTAACAAGTGCTGTAGAGGTGCTGTGGCCTTTACGAAAGCCAGACTGAAGAGGGTTAAGGAGGTGGTTTTTAATAAGATGATTAGATAGCTGATGATGAACAAGTTTCTCAAGGACTTTGGAAAGGAAGGGAAGGATTGAGATTGGACGAAAGTCAGAAAACATGATAGGTTTTGATTTCTTAGGAAGTGGTATAACATTGGCGTCCTTCCAGGAAGCAGGAAAAGTTCCAGTGGAAATGGATGTATTTAGGATGTGAGTAATTATGGGAGTGAGGAAGTCAAGGATAGGAAGGATCATTTTACGACTAATTGAATCAGCACCCACCTATAAAGTTTAATGAATATTTGTTCAAGCGATGACTATAATTACAATGAAAATATATAATTACAGAATAATTGGCTACTTGACCTCTATCAAAATACAATATGAAAAGTATTAGGTTTGATAGCTTAGAGGTAAATAATAAATATGCAATTTAATTTTTGCATTAAAAGACATTGCTTAATTTTATTTTTGTAAAATACATTCAATTTTTTTCACGCGCCCTTTATGACAGCCATAACGGAAGCCGGCCATGGTAAATCATTTTGTGACGTCACTATTTACAAAACAAACAAGACAAACTTCTCGAGATATTAAGTTTATTATTCTGTGTTTTACGCATTGACATATCAATGGTTTAACGATACAAATTATAACTAAAAACTCGAAAAATGGATCATTAATAAAATACTAACACCAAAGTGATCTTCACAAAAGTATATTGTATCTTTATTTGAAGTCAAATCAGAATTTCGACCTGCTAATATTATCTATCCATTGTTTTCGACGTTTATCGCACATAAGAACATGAATAAACAGTATATCTAGATTTCTAATCGTCGTACTTTTGCACATTGGCACTCCGCAACTCTTGTAACAGGTCATTGTTATTAATTTCCAAACGTAAATCGTACAACAACAAATTATAAATTCAAGTCAGTAAAATTTTTCCGTATATACAAAGGTACTTTGTGGTAAAATTACATTTGAAACTGTCACAACATGTACAAAGAGTACATAGATTGAAAAAGTATGAAATAAAATAGTGATGTTCCTTAATCGATTATGTAATAATTGATTGTAATCTTATTTAATCCATTTTTATAAAATATTCTTTTTAAAGACTATAATTATCTTAAAGACGTAAAGTTTGTATGTTTGTTTGTTTGTATGTAGAAAGAGAGTAAGTAATATTCACCAATAGTTAGAATGAATTTATTTCGGATGTACATAGGCTAGTTAACATTTAAGTCACGTTATGACCCTTAGGAACCAGCGAACAGATGTATTACTGTTATAATACTGAATTATTATAATATTATCATAATACTGACGTCGCTTGTCGCAATTCATTATTATTTTCAATGCGTGGCGCGGACAAATTGTGCTATCATTGCGTGCTCATGACAGACGTCTAATCAGCCCCTGTAGACAAGCGGCTTTCTATTATCGATATCGCTAGTAGAATAGAAAGACAAATGGGATTGACATTAGCGATCGAAATGTCATGTGACCGCTAATGTCAATCCCATACATTTCCTTTCTATTCTACTGGCGATATCGATAATAGAAAGCCACTTGTCTAGGCCCGCAGATAAGTCTAATCAATGTCCTATAGTACGCTCCACATAACTTAGCGCGTGTCAATTTCTGGAACTAAATTATGTTACACACGCCAAGTTATGTGGCGCGGACATCACAGTAATTTTTGAATGCACTAAATGGCGCTGTAACCGTAACACAACCTACTTTTTTCAGCATATTATGGCAAAGGATTCGTTCATTCAGCCTAAAAAGGACTGGTACCTAAAAAACGTGACACATTAATCGAAAAAAAAACCGCCTTCAAATATAACCTAACCTTGAAACTCGAAAAATGGATCATTACTGAATTAATTACATCAAGGTGATCCTTACAAAAGTATATCGAAGAGTTATTTGAAGTCAAATGACCATTTTGTTACCAACGTTATCCATTGTTTTCGACGTTTAACGCATTTTGGAACATTAATAAAGAGTTTATCTGGTTTTTTAACTGTCTTACTTTGGCATATTGGTACTGCACAAGTCTTGTAAGAGCTCATTAGGGTTCCGTAGCCAAATGGCAAAATCGGAACCCTTATAGATTCGTCATGTCAGTCTGTCTGTCTGTCCAGTCCGTATGTCACAGCCAATTCATTCCAAAACTATTAAGACTTGAAACTTAATAGGTAGATATACTCTGTGAGCTCTCCATACATAGAACTAAAACTGAAAAAATATTTTTTTCATAAAACATATTCGCGTGGGTGTCTTTAGATAGATATTTAGGTTTCTTTTATCATTTTTTATCAAAGTCAATATTTTAAAAGATATACACTTCCAAAGTGGTAAAATGTGTGCCCCCCCCACCCCTCCAACTTTTTTAATAAGAGAGTGAAAAATCTAGAAAAATATATGCTGTAGATCTTAATAAAAACATTCAACGAGAATTGGTTTGAACGAGATATAGAAAGCAGTTTTTGAAATGTAACTCATTTTCAAAAACCGCAAATGGAAGCTTGTCGTTCATACAGGCACTATGGAAAACAAAGTTATTTTATGCTGACGAAAAATGATAGTCGAATTTTTGCTAGGTATAAGCAATCGGTACGTTAGGTGGATACAGAACCATCCATGGGCGAGTCCAACTCGCACTTGGCCGATTTTTTAAATCTATTTCCAAGTAAATCTTACAATAGCAAACTGACATTTAGAGTCCATGCCGGACTTTGCGCGCGACTATGTGGTTTTTGACGCTAGTAGATCGAGGCAAACTTTTGAACAGTAATGGAGGGGTAAGCAACCAGACACAACTCGCTAATGGTCGCCGCCCCACTACTTCTTTCTCAAGAAGTATGGCCTCAATCTGTACAATTCAGTTTTTTGTCCTAAGGTAATGGAAAATATTGATTTGATGTAATTCGCGGTACAACTACACAAATAATCCACCACGATCGTACACTAATATCGAACGAACAGCTAATGAAACGAAGTAATGGATTCCCGTGGTTCAATCAAATCATGGACTAAACATTGCTCTGTGCACCTAAATAAAAAAACAAATATTATTGTATGTGAAGCTAAAATTTAAATTAAAAAACCTGACCACGTTTTCTTGGAGCTAAAACTGAACTGCTTTAAAAAAAAGCTAAATAGGCAACGCTGAACGCTTGACAGCAGGCAAACAAAATGGCGTCTTATATTTTTTAAAATGTAAAAACTTTAGATTTCAGCCTGCAAGGCCAGGATTTCAGCTAGGCCAACTCGTAAGACGCAAAGATTTAGGTAAAAATTAAATCCGTCAGATCAATGTTTAAGTATTTATTTATCTATTGAAACGTAATATCTTTATATTTTGAGATAGTGTAATTTAAATTTTAGTCGATAGTAAAATCGATTATACTTCTCATCACTATCTAAACATAACGCGCGCAAAACGCGCGCCGCGTACTCTTTGTGCTCTATCTAATGCAAAGAGTAATATACAACCGGAGAGTACTACCGGAAATATTGTGCAGTGACGTCGAAGTCACGTGACCGAGCGTTTTAGCGGAAAATTAAATCGTCATGGAAAAAATATTAATTATTTAATAAAACATGCATTTTTTGAGAGAAAGTCGATTGTGATGGTAGTTAGCAACATATTATTTTGCTTGTCTTAAAACATGTTTCATAAAACTGTCAAGTAGCCAATTGACGCAGCAACGAAAAAGCAGTAAAGATACGAAAACTAAACAAAACGGTAAACAATAAGCTTTAGCCATCTTTACTTCATGGATCACAATTCTCTTTTTTTCTGAAAGCACTTCGCAGAAGATTCGAATCGATTTACTAAGCATTTAACCAAGCTATGCATTTAGGTGGCCACGCAGGCAAATATAAAGCTCCGTCACCATTGACAAACGACGAGCATCAACGAGCATTGCGGATTGAATAATAAGTGTTGCTGCCCGAAAGCATAAAATACGGCCGACGACGATCCAACCACCATCCGTGTCGCATCAGAATCGTTACGATTCTCAGAATCGTCGCAGCGTGCATAATAAATATTTTGTGCTGTCCGTGTTCGATAGGTACTTGGATTGTGTTTGAATCATAATTTTATAGTGTATTTAGGGGTTTAGACAATGGCGTGCCGTGACTAATAAGAATAGGTATATTCTAGACAACTTTAATGCTAAAGTTATCATCAGATGTTGATAGCCAACATCCACATTTATTATTAAGGTGACAAGATTCCTTTCAATTCTCACAATAAAATGATTTTTGAAGTGAAAACTTCTTTAGCGGCGTTGTGCACTTTTTCTGATGGGTAAAAAATGTTAAAGTCGCGTGACACGTGACCGTTTCAGATCGAAAATTCGGACGGACAATGTCATTAGAATACGAAGGCAAATTTCGCCACCGTTTCCAAAGTTGTAATAGCTCAAGTTAGAAAACGGGCGTCATTGAAGCCAGAAGATCTCGTTCAAATCCAGTCTGTATTTTTTCTTTGACAATTTTTTTTTTTTGAGAAAAGTCTAGGGCGTCCTTTTCACTTCTGCCGGCACTCCCGGAGTGCAACCCGTTGTTTTTTTTAGCTCAGTATTAGCTTTATGTTTTTGGACTCACAATAAAAAAAAAAACTAACCAGTGATATAGTGTAGTACCAAAAGCTCAATTGAAAAATACAGTTCAATTCAAGTGACTGTCTACGTTCAATACGTTTTCATAGATATGTTGATTTATTGGCGTTATTAAGCGTCATGTGCACTTAGAAGTAGTTAAGGATCACACACAGATAACTAAGCCCAGTTGTCTGTGTTGAGGATATAATACACCAGGACATCGCATGTGTCATCAATATGAGTAATTGTTATAACTTTTCTTGGTTGTTCTTGTTAGATAAATAATATAGTTATGGCTAATTTGGTAAAGATAAAAAACTACTGCTTCGGTTGTGCACAAATATACTTCATCATCATCATCATCATGTCAGCCGAACGACGCCCACTGCTGGGCATAGGCCTCCCCCAAGGATCTCCACAACGATCGGTCCTGCGCTGCCCGCATCCAGCGGTTTCCCGCGATCTTGACCAGATCGTCGGTCCACCTTGTAGGGGGCCTGCCCACGGAACGTCGTCCGGTACGCGGTCGCCATTCGAGAACCTTTCCACCCCAACGGCCATCGGTTCTCCGCGCTATGTGTCCCGCCCACTGCCACTTCAATGATGCAATCCTTCGAGCTATGTCGGTTGTTTTAGTTCTCCTGCGGATCTCATCATTTCTGATTCGATCGAGCAGGGAAATACCAAGCATCGCTCTCTCCATTGCTCGCTGGGTGACTTTGAGCCTTCTTATGAGACCCATAGTAAAGGACCACGTCTCACTTCCATAGGTCATTACTGGCAACACACACTGGTCAAAGACTTTCGTCTTGAGACATTGAGGTATTTCGGACGCGAATATATGTCGGAGCTTCCCAAACGCTGCCCATCCGAGCTGGATTCGACGAGAGATCTCTTTCTCAAAGTTGGACTTACCTAACTGGACCGTCTGTCCTAGGTAAACATAGTGGTCAACAACTTCGAGTGTAATGTTCCCAAAATTAACTGGAGCGGGTGCAACATGGGCATTGAACATGATTTTCGTCTTGTCCATATTCATAATATATATTCCAAATATACTTACGTAATATAAATGTATGTGAATTCTTATCTAATTTCAATCCAGTGAGTAGCGTAATGTTTATATACCTAGTAGTAGGAATTCAACTGTTTGCAGAATATGTTTACCGGCAATACGGAAACTTCAAATATCGTGAGAGTGATAAGTAATTTAAAAATCCGGCCTATTCTAGCCCAGTGGTCTAACTTTTCGAAGATTATTTTTCATCAAAGAACTGGTAAACTACATAACAACATTCCATTCATATTTAAGTAATTGAACTAGTTAACTATTTTAACTAATTTATTTGTGAAAGTTATGCCTAAGACTCGTCTTAGCTATTTCTATTTCGCAATCTAGACGTAACTTCTTGTATTACCTACCCACTGAAATCCCATTTACTGGCTTGGTTTCAGAAATATGAGGTCGGACTTTGTCCAGATCACGAGTAATCTTGCATGGGGTTAAATAAATCTACCTACATCGCTTGTTACACGCCACTACGTCGTAGACATACTGTTGTTGTTAGAATTTCATTGAAGAAATTCCAAATGAGAGCAACTGTACTTGAGTGTGGGAAGGTTGAACATTTAACATCTGTCCCATGGCGTGTCGAGCTAAACAAAACAAGAGCTAGAACAATGACTCTGGCCGATGCGATGGTGTGGGCAGGGCCGCCCTTTTAACCGCTGATTTGTATACAATGATCATTGTACACGACGCGAGCTTAATCGGCCAAAAATACTCCAATTGAACTTCAAATAGACGTATGATCTTATTCTCTGACTGAACACAATGGTATGATCATTTAGATCCGAGCTAATTATCTATCAAGTGAGACTACATTGACTTGAGAAGTGCATTATGTTAAGTTCTATTGGAGGTCATTTCGGTGCATCATCGGAATTAATCATTCTTGGATAATTAGACACGAAACATGCTTAAAGTTAAATTTTACCTAAAGGAAAGTCAATTAACAAAATGCATGATATTAAACTGTATTCTAAACCTTCATTTGGATTGCCTATGGTTTCAAGTTTAGAAACACTCTTTTACTGAGAGAGCATCTGTTTGAAGTAGGTAGTCCAAGTTTGCTGACATAGCTATTCCTTTTATCTTCCTGAGACACTCTCGATTCAAGATTTTCTATGTGCTGTGGCTCTATAAAGTTTGGAATTAGTTTGCATTGCATATTTGCTCATAGGTTATTAAATAAGAGCTTGTAATTTTAAATGTTTATTTATCAGCAAATGTATATTTTTTTATTTAGTTTTGTATATTTTTTTAAACTGAGGAGCGTGACATAGAAAACTTCATGATTAAGTACATATTTTGTTTCGAGATTATAAAAATGTAGTGTTGTAAATTATATGATCTGAGGTGAAACAACAGCGTGACGGGTCGCGCGCGTATAGACAGTAGGTCTGTACCTACCTACTATACGTATTTTAAATTCTGTGGTATTGAATGAAGGCAGAGTAGATACAAACATTTTTAGAAGCGGCAAAAATGAAATCATTTTTTTGTAAAATTTAACCCCTGTCATAAATGTGTGGAATCGATTCTTTTCTCGATTCTGAACAAACTATTTTCTCAGTTTCGCTAAAAGTATAGTTGCGTACGTTGTACGTACGTGTACAGTACACCTACGTTGTACCTAGTGCTAAATTGAAGGTGTTTGAAGTTTACTTTAATAACTCTATTGAAAGCGTACGAGTAACATGAATTTATCAATAATATACTAGATGTGTCTCGCCGTTTCACCTGCATTAATTTGAGGAAAAGGAAAAAAACAGAGAAAAAAAACCGTGTTCTGTGGAAAACCTACAAAAAAGGAAATATTATTTCTCGTTTTTGCAACATTTTTCATTAATAGTCCGCTTCTGTTGGTCTTAGCGTGATGTAGACTATGTAACATAAAATAATTTTTCTATTCTATCCAGTACTTTCAGAGATTAGTGCGTTCAAATAAACTCTTCAGCTTCATAATTGTAACTAGTATAGATTACTAATAATAACCCTGCACACAGACTGTGGTAGTTACGACATGCTTTATCTTCATCGATAACCTTAGCACTTTCGTTCCGATAACCCCTCGAAGTCAAAGATTACTCGATGTTGTTTCACACATCTTCCCTTTCAAAGATGGTGATTTAAATACATGTCATCGTTGTTTATAATCATCAGGTGTTAATTTTTAAGAAAACCAAAAAAATGCGGAAAGCAGCTGCTTTCCGAAAAATTGAAAATGAAGTAAGTATTTAGAAAAAATCTACTCGTCCCACAACCACCACAACACAGCTGCTTTCTGTTTACAGATTTTCGCTTATAAAACACTCGCCAGATTAGAAATGGACACAAATTGTGTAGTTGTTCTTCTTATCCTTCTTCCTACAAATATTATAAATATGAAAGTTTAGATGTTTGGATGTTTGTTATATACTCAATCATGCCAAAACGGGTGAACGGATTTGGCTGTAATTTAGGACACAGATACTTTGTAGCCTGGAGAGGAACTTAGGATACTTTTTATTGCGGAAAAATATCAAATTCCCGCGGGATAACGTCGTGTAGTCCACGCGGGCGAAGCCGCGGACGGAAAGCTAGTTATTCATAAATTATTTTGTATAGGTACTTAAGTGGTAGGTAATGCTAAAACACCATGTTTATTTAGCAATCGCCAGGATGCTGCTGTCGTTTTTTTACTGTGTATCCATATAGGCTCTTACGACACACCGCCTGGGACGAGAGGTGCTATTCTAAGCAATTTCTCTTACATTCAAAGCTCAAAGTTCCGGTAAACCTACAAGAAGGTTACATTAGATACTGTAACCAGATATTTGAACAGACAACCGTGCACCGTTACTCGTGAACATCAATTAAATTCATTAGACAAGCTAATGCGGACCAATAACAGCATGTGGCGTCTGGCGCGCCCGCATGCGGCGTCACTTTTATTAATTACTTATTTTGGCGTCGTTCTGTGGCGAGTTCCATCGTTATTTTTCTTTTAGAGTCTTTAACCGTATCACAGTAAATGGTAATCTAATCTGTAAAAACAACGCCAATTCTTTTTAAGGAGTGTAATTTTAATTACTTATTTACCTAACAATTTGTTCATTTGTTTGTTTAGTAGGTATCTATAAAATTATGATTTAAGTTTTTGCATTCGAAACGCTTTCCTGTGATAAGAACAGAGGGAGGAGTGTAAGTTAGTAAAATACATACTAACGCGTTTGTGTTAAGTATTGAAATATAGATTGTACCATATAATTAAGTAGTAAAGAAATGAGATCTAGAATAGAGTTCTTAACGTGACCGCGATAGTAGGTACTAACGTTAGCTTGCCAATTGACAAACTTTACACTCAGGTCGGGGTGCAGTTTAATTTGGTTTGTTTCTGATAATTCTAAGTTAAAATATTAATATCAACTTTTGATTTTAATTCTATAGTCTCAAGCAATATGTTTATTTGTTTTAGATGTCGCTAGTTGCTAACCCTGACAATGATATGCGTGAAGAGAGGATAAAAAATATTTACAAGTTTTGTACACCTACAGCACCGCAGTTGGTAAGTTCAATTTAAGTATATCTAGAAGATCTCTAGCTTTAATATACCGATGTAATACTGTCTTGTAAAGCTATATCGTCCATACAAACAGTGCGATCAAAAATTTAATGGCATCTCTTAAATTCTGTGAGAAATCCTCATTCATGTCATGTCATCAATAAACCGCCCATCGCATTGTATTGTAATTGGGCAGGTTTTGAATTACTCCATACCGTAATTCTTTTACCGGCGAATATCTTATTACCGAAGATTCCTATGAACAATGGTGTTTAAGGTTTGAAATCGAAAACCGACCTATTTATCGATACCATTTGTTTTGCAGGTGGACTTTTGGGTATGCATGAACAACACTATTGAAGGTAAATATTTTTTTATCTAGCAATTTTAAACCAAAGATTTAAATATAGTTAATAGAGATTTTCATTCATTTCCAGCTTTCCAAGTGATAAGTTCTAATCTAACTCTATAAAATCTTTTTCTCACTCATGCTCTGAAATGTTAACATTCCACGTCAACAAAAACATGTATTTCCTCGCATTTCGTGAAAAAAGTTATATACAAGTCTTGTTCTGGAAGCTATCAGCACTGCCTCGAATGATTAAAGCCATCCTCGACAATGCAAATTGCTAGCTTCCCGTACTCGGCTGTTACTATTATGTACCTTGTATATCTGAAAAAAATATTGACTAATTATTTTGACTTGTTAGCATTTACAATGCAGTTATATTGATGATAATATTTACTTATAAAAATTGAGAAATGTTAATTTTGAAATACGATAATACCTCTAACATCCGGAATTTTTGCATTATTAATCTGTCTGTAGGTACACCTATTAGCTGAACGTCTTTAATTGGGAGTTTTTTTCGATTAAATATCATTAGAGTCGCTTGGGAAAAGTTGTTATTTATCTATTGAACCCGGTGCCGGTGTAAGATAGATTGTCCTCATCTCTATAAAGATGTTTAACAAAGGGTTTCTTTTGTTCCCTGTCTCTCTTTAGACTCTGAATGTTCTGGTCTGGCAAATAAAAATGTTTTGATTTGATTTGATTTATCCAGAAGTGGTAGAAGAGGTGGGTTGGTGGGGGCGGGCGTGCTGCGAGCTGACAAATGCGCCGGGCTGCCGCGACGTGTGTGCCACCGTACAGAACGAGCAGGCCCTCATAACCACCACTGCCTGCCGGCACTCCGACGAAATCGCCTTCTTCGACTGCGTGCACAGCCAGCGGACGGCGCAATGGTGCTGCTGTGCGTACACATTGCTTATATTTCGTATTCAGAAGTGGGAGTAGAAATAGCGTGATAGGGGCGCGCATGTTGCAACCTCACCAATGCGCCAGGCTGTCGCGACGTGTTCACCACCCCGTGCAGAACGGGCAGGCCCCCATAGCTCCCACTGCCTGCCAGCATTCCGACGAAATCGCCTTCTTCGACTGCGTGCACAGCCAGCGGACGGCGCAATGGTGCTGCTGCGCGTAGACATTGCTTATATTTCGTATTCAGAAGTGGTACAAGAAATAGCGTGATAGGGGTGAGCATATTGCAACCTCAGCACCAATGCGCCAGGCTGGCGCGACTTGTTCACCACCGTGCAGAACGGGCAGGCCCCCATAGCTCCCACTTCCTGCCAGCATTCCGACGAAATCGCCTTCTTCGACTGCGTGCACAGCCAGCGGACGGCGCAATGGTGCTGCTGTGCGTACACATTGCTTATATTTCGTATTAAGAAGTGGTAGAAGAAATAGCGTGATAGGGGCGCGCATGTTGCAACCTCACCAATGCGCCAGGCTGTCGCGACGTGTTCACCACCCCGTGCAAAACGGGCAGGTCCCCATAGCTCCCACTGCCTGCCAGCATTCCGACGAAATCGCCTTCTTCGACTGCGTGCACAGCCAGCGGACGGCGCAATGGTGCTGCTGTGCGTACACATTGCTTATATTTCGTATTCAGAAGTGGTAGAAGAAATAGCGTGATAGGGGCGCGCATGTTGCAACCTCACCAATGCGCCAGGCTGTCGCGACGTGTTCACCACCCCGTGCAAAACGAGCAGGTCCCCATAGCTCCCACTGCCTGCCAGCATTCCGACGAAATCGCCTTCTTCGACTGCGTGCACAGCCAGCGGACGGCGCAATGGTGCTGCTGTGCGTACACATTGCTTATATTTCGTATTCAGAAGTGGTATAAGAAATAGCGTGATTGCAGAACGTGCAGGCCTCCATAGCTCCCACTGCCTGCCGGCACTCCGACGAGATCGCCTTCTTCGACTGCGTGCACAGCCAGCGGACGGCGCAATGGTGCTGCTGTGCGTAGACATTGCTTATATTTCGTATTCAGAAGTGGTACAAGAAATAGCGTGATAGGGGTGAGCATATTGCAACCTCAGCACCAATGCGCCAGGCTGTCGCGACTTGTTCACCACCGTGCAGAACGGGCAGGCCCCCATAGCTCCCACTGCCTGCCAGCATTCCGACGAAATCGCCTTCTTCGACTGCGTGCACAGCCAGCGGACGGCGCAATGGTGCTGCTGTGCGTACACATTGCTTATATTTCGTATTCAGAAGTGGTAGAACAAATAGCGTGATACTCGTGATAGGGGCGCGCATGTTGCAACCTCACCAATGCGCCAGGCTGCCGCGACGTGTTCACGACCGTGCAGAACGAGCAGGCCCCCCATAGCTCCCACTGCCTGCCAGTATTCCGATGAAATCGATTTTTTCGACTGCGTGTACAGCCAGCGGACGGCGCTGCCTGTGGTGATGCTGTGCAGAATTTGTAAATTCTTCAACTTAGATCGTGTTTTTAATCCCTGACGCAAAAAGAGAGAAGTTATAAGTTTGACGTGTGTGTGTATCTGTCTGTCTGTCTGTCTGGGGCAACGTAGCTCCTAAACGACTGGACCGATTTTGATATTATGATTTTGATAAATTAATTGAGATAGTTCTTAGCCACGTTTGATGAAAATCAATCCGGTCATTTATGGAGATGGTCAACTGCTTGCCTAAAATAATGTACACCCTGAGTAAATTTAGGTGTTACAAAAAAAAACAAAATGGCGGCAAAAAAATGACTGTCGTATGTGCCTATTTTCGTAATGCCTAAACGGATCAAGCGATTTCAATGCAGCTTTTTTAATTTTGTGTGTAAATTAAAAAGGGATGAAATAAAAATCAAGTTTAAAATTTTTAAAAACCGTCGACACAAAAATCCTCAAAATTGCCAAAAAAATAAAATGTCTCTCTCGGTCGGGGGACCCCCAAAGTATAGTAAGTATATGTACCCTTAAGTATATGTACCCTTTTAGTACTTCTCTTTTTGTGGTCCCCGACCGAGAGAGAAATTTTATTTTTTTACTTTTAGGAGGACTCTTTATGTCGGAGGGTTTTAAAATTTTAATTTTTTTTTAAGTATGTCCTTGCGCTGGTGTACGAGGCGTAATAGATACCTATAGGGCAAGAGACCTCTGATTTTTTCACTTTAAAGCACTAAGTGCTAAATGGTCTTAGGTATTTAAGACAAAAGTTATTTCTTAAATTATAGAAAATTGATCTACCTATAAAGGCACATCTAAAAAAGGCAAAAAATTATAGTTTTTTATGTAACACAAAATGTGCGAAAAGTGCCAAATGCCCCCCAGTTTTGGCTTCTTATAGATAGCCAAACTTTTTTGTAAGTTTAGCGAAAAATTAAAACCAAACCCAGCTTAAATCAATATTTTCTGATGTGCTAGAAAGCAATGAATTGCAAAACAATAATTTATTTTCATCTTTAACATTTAGAAACCTTTTAGCGCAAAAAGTGGCTTGAACCAGGGCAGTTTCCATAACCGAGGATTCTGCCCTATGACAAGATTTGGCGTTTTGAAATCCAAGTTAACGACATTCTGACCATTGGTTGGCGTTAGGCACTTGGACTAACGAGCTGTGGACATCTAATGGCCAAAGAAACTAGCTAACAATAGAATTCTAGTTACGAAGATTTGAATTAAACATGGGCACGCATTTCGCATTTGTAGAAACGCATATGTAGACAATTCTAATTACCTACCTGTTTGCCAGTACGTGAGAACATTGTTGACTCAGAACTTGCATGCCGTAATGCCGTTATAAAATTGGCTACATAATTTCTCTTCAAAGAGTATAAAGGGATCTTAAATTAGCGTCCTCATGAACTATTTAGAATCAACAGTCGCTTTTCTTCCAGCGCAGACGCAATCCCTGAACTGCCATGAGGTTTGCCACCGGGCGCTGTACCGGGTCGGAAGCTCTCGCGTCGACAACAAGGCTCTTGATCGAGCTTTTGACGTGTGTGACCAGTCACCGACGCTGCTTCGTTGCCTTCGGAACATGACTGCGTCTTCTGTACACACGGACACCTCCAAATGTAAGTCGTTTTCGCAAATCACGCTTTTCTAGAAGCTTTTATAACTCTTTTGGATTGGGTGTGTGACTGGGCAATTTAAATGATATTTAAAAGTTTGTAAAATAGTAGATCTCTTTAATGGAAACTTCGCATGACAATCCTACTGATATTATAAATGTGAAAGTTTAGATGTTTGGATGTTTGTTAGGTACTCAATTACGCCAAAACGGCTGAACGGATTTGGCCGAAATTTGGGACACTGATACTATGTAGCCTGTAGAGCAGTGTTTTTCAAACTTTTTGAATACACGACCCCTTTCCAGGCTAAAAAATTTTGGCGACCCCCTTGGGCCATGGAAAAAAAAAAACTACATTAATTGTAACTTTCTTTATTTCGGTACCTATTATTATTAAAATGGCTAAAGCCGAACGCAATTGCCGAAGACTTATTTTGCCAGCAGCTCTAGATATGGTTGAAATTATGGTCAGCAAGCAGGGGGCCAAGCCTGCTAATGTTAAGTCATAATCGTGTCTCAATTGTAGTTCAATTGTAGTGCTTTTTTACACACTAGTTACAAGAAATGTGTACTTTTTTCACCATACTACTGATGGTCACACCACACACTACATTTACATCACATCATATTATCATAATTCTTGCAACTTGTGTGTAAAAAAGCACTACAATTGAACTACAATTGAGACACGGTTGAGACACGATTATGACTTAACGTTAGCAGGCTTGGCCAACAGGAGGCAAACAAGTTAAAAAGCATACCGCTTGCTGATAATAATATTTCACGCAGAATAGACGATATGGCCAACGATATTCGAGATCAAGTACGAATGTTTGACGAATCAACAGAGTTTTCAGATTGTGCTCAGTTTGTAGTATTTGTGCGATTTGAAGGAGATGATCGTATCGTGGGATGTATGTTATTTTGCAATCCGCGTCCAGTAAACATTTCTGGCTAGTGTTTGTACGATATTAAAAGAACTTGCGACTACGACATTGGAAAAAAATTATGCAATGGCGCTAAAAGTATGTTTGACAAAATAGCGTTGCTAAATTAAAATGTTAAACGTGTCATGGGGATACACTGTTCAGTCATTTCCATGCCTTCAGTCAGAAAACTGTTGAAGATAATGCAAGAGATCAATCGCTTGTGATCGGATCTCACATTCCCTGCATGATACAGAGTTTGGATAACCTGCAAGAGAAACTCTTAACATACTTTCCAGGCTTGCACTTTAAAGTTGAGAATGGGCGCAGATGGATTCTAAACTGGCTGATCTCACTACAAATATGAAAGAAAATTTTATAGATTTGGCAGCTGAAGGCATGCTTAAAATGGAATTTTATTTACAAACTGTTGACGTGTTTTGGATGAAAAGGAAACAAGAATAGCCTGGGCTGGCAAGGGAAGCCTTAAAATTATTAGTGTCATTTGAGGCACGATTTGATATTTATTGAAAAATAAATAAGCCCATCCTTCTCACTAATATTGTGTTTTCTTGTAGTGAACCATGACTTGACTTTTTTCTTTTGCCGGCGACCCCCCCAGTAAGGCTTCGCGACCCCCCTAGTGGTCGCGACCCACAGATTGAAAAACACTGCTGTAGAGGAACATAGGCTACTTTTTATCCCGGAAAAATATCACACTCCCGCGGGATAATGTCGCGGGCGACGCCGCGGGCGGAAAGCTAGTAAGCTTAATAAGTGTGCGATGAAAGTAACGAACAAAGCTGGGTGTTTGTGTTTTCGCGTGTAGGTACTTTGAGATGCAGCTCGACCATTGCTGGCGTTTTCTTTGATTTCTAGATTTACCTTGCTGCCACGAGTCATCCGTCCCCTCGTGTCGGAGCGCCTGTGAGGCGGTGCTCCGCCGTACTAGCGATCCTAACGAAATATCCGACACTCTGAATGACGCTTGCGGCAAGCTTTCTTTACACGATCCCCTGTCACAATGCTTCCTGAAAAAGGATGAACCCACAGATAATAAGGACATTATTCCACACGATGTAGCAAAACTCCATTGCTGCCAAAAGGTAAGGTATTGGAAAACAGTACCTATTTAGTTTTAAAGTATCTCTACTTATAACCTAATTGGGTAATTGTTGAAAAGTTTCGTTTCAGGCGAAAACTACCAACTGCAGAAAATTGTGCTTTGAAACTTTTAACACTGGATCGCAAGTCAATTGGCAGAAATTCCACAATGAATGCTTAGGAGATCCTCAAGAAAACGATTTGACGGAATGTATTGAAGAAGGTGGGTATACTGACTCAATTTTTTTTTAAAATACTTATAATGATAAAAGAAAATTCTACATAATCCTTTCGGTGGTGTAGCCATATTTCTACCTTCTTTCAACCCACGAGTATTGTAAGAGTCCAAGTTCATACTTACCCCTTACACCCTATAAACAGACCATATACTGCGTGACAAAAGTTTTTTTTAGTTGTCGGAAACAGAGGGGAGCTTTCCATCCATTTCGTTTGTTACTGGAGTTTGTGTTTGTTCAGTGGAGGCGCCGTGCTCGCTGGGCTGCTCGGGCCTGACGTATTGCAGCCAGCTGAACAACCGGCCGACCACGCTGTTCCGCTCCTGCACTGCGCAGGCCGACCTCGAGGCGCACCTCGCCGTCGCCGAGCAGAAGGGAAGCAGGTGAGGACGGTTAACTATATTAACTGTTCGCAGATAGCTTTAGTCACAGCCTTCTCTATCGTCTTCTACCAGCTATGCTATGAATCGGAACGGCAACATTGCTGTGAACCAGTTTACTCTTCTGAGTACTAAATCCTATGGAGATGGCATACCTAACAAAAAGTGAGGCATACCTACACATACCGAGAAACTTACTATCGATAATCATGCATTACTATGACGTCACGTTTTAATGTTGCCAAAAATAGGCCAAATCATTAATATATTGCTGTCTCTTTTTACATGGAGTATTGGAGGTAAGATAGGACAAGATGGCTGTTTATGAGTACAATGTCGATTTAGCTCATATTTGTATAACGGATAGTTCGTATACTGAACAATATTAATATGCCATCTCCATAGGATTCAGTACTCGAGGTTTACTCGCTGTTTACCTGTCAAACGGTGTCAAATAGGTTCACTTAAAACTAGAAATGCGACGTTGCCAACTTTATGCGCATGGCTTGTAGAAGACGATAGAGAAGGCTGTGCGTGGTTTAGTGAATAGTAGCATAAATTGTTTTCTTGTTATACTTCTAGCGGTTGGCGTATTAATAACCAGTTAAAATTATCATTACAGATCTATAACCGTGTCTGGACTCGTTGTGCCTTTGAAGAATTCATCACAATGCCCAACTGATATTTGGAAGAGCGTTGCTTGTCCTTTACATGTGAAACCATGCACGGCAAAGGTGAGACACTCGTTGCTCCTACATTGCAGTATGATCATAGAATAATATATGGTAAGACCCCTGTTATTTGCGAGAGGCTTAAGCCCAGCTAGAGTTGCCATGTTGCCAGGTCTTGAAACAGAAAAGCCGGAAGGGCCAGCTAGTTTATCCCGAATTTTGTGTATACAAACCAAGGATTTTTTAAGCTGGTGGACGAAACTTGCACTCGTTCGACTATCTTGATTTGGCGAAAGGGGTGAAAACCGAATAGGCCGGACACCGTCTCATTTAGCTGGACAAGCATCCAGAAAACATGACTCTACCGGTTTTATCCGGACGCCTGGCAACCCTGCCTGCAGATGTTGCCTTAAGGTTGATCATGATTTTTTCTGGTAGGGTCACAGCAGCCTGGTGTGCGCGGAGGACTGCCGGCGGCTGGTGTCCTCGTGCATAGAGTGGTCGCGCGCGGCGCCGCAGCTGTCGGCCGCCGCGCTGTGCCGTCGCCTGGCGCCCGCCGCGCCCGCCGCGCCCTGCGTGCGGCTCGACGCCTTCATGACGCCCAGTGAGTGGACCCTCTGGTGACGCATCGATGACGGCACTGCTCGGTGTGAAATAATTCAGGGGAAAATTGAAAGCCTTGATGAGGTTTTCCCCAGTTCCCAGCTCTTCCAGGCTGCCAGTCGTATATTTTAACCACCCGCTTTATAACACGCTGTCATAGTTACTACGGCATTCGTAAATCGTTGTTACATCCTAGAGTGAAAGATATTGAATTTTGAATAACGTGTTTGCCAGGTCCCGACCCGCCGCTGCTGTCGGCGCGCGAGGCGGTGACGTCACCGTGCGCGGGCGCGCGCTGCAACGCGTCGCAGCAGTGCGTCGCCAACAGGAGCTGCTTGCGCGGCGGGGCCTGCTCGCGCTACACCTGCGTCGACGGCTGCCGGCTCGGTACACATGCACGACATTAATGTTTAACTTTTAAGCGGACGACAAATTAAACCAGTGGACAGCGTGTTCTATTCAACATTTTAAGTAACTAAGTGAAGATAATATCAAAAAATGTCCAAAGTTGTTTTGGCGATTTGTTAAATCAAAGTTACCAACTAGTCATATTCCACAAACTGTGACCTTAAATGAGCGCGTTTCTAATAGCGGCGCAGACACGTGCAATTTATTTAATGACTATTTTAACTCGGTTTTTGTTCGGAGTGTACCACGTCCAGTTACTTATGATCCTAACTGCCCCGCAGTCAACTCCCCAGTCAGTCTGCAGACAATCACAATAACTTTGGAGGCTATCTTCAATGAGTTAAAATGCATAGACACGAATAAAGGAGCTGGCTATGATGGCATACACCCTATTTTTATTCGAAATTGTGCCAAACAATTATCAGTACCTTTATGTATTTTATATTGCAAATCTTTGGAACTAGGTACTTTTCCTTCGGCATGGAAACTTGCTCTCATCACCCCTATTCCTAAAAATGAAAATAGAAGTGACGTGTCTCAGTATAGACCAATATCTAAAACTAATCTATTCGGCAAAATTTTTGAAAAAATTGTTACTGGTAAACTAGCTGGTGTATTGAGAAACCATATATCTGTAAGTCAACATGGTTTCTGTAAAGGGCGCTCGGTTGAAACAAATATGCTTACTTTTACAAAATTTCTTGTAGATACTTTAGACAAAAATAAACAAGTAGACGCCGTGTATTCCGATTTTTCAAAAGCATTCGACAAAATTAATCACGATCTCCTTATCGAAAAGCTTTGGAATATCGGGATACATGGCGATCTGCTCCGATGGTTGGATTCGTACGTCAGGAACCGCTCTCAGGCAGTTTCTATAAAGGGCCATATATCAAAATTCCTTGAAATACCCTCGGGAATTCCTCAGGGCTCACACGCTGGACCCTTATTATTTAATATATACATTAATGATATCGAAAAGGTAATTTTAAACTCGAATTTCCTCTTATATGCTGATGATGCAAAGTTTTTTAAAGTTGTTACGGGTATTGATGATTGCTTACAGTTACAATCTGATTTAGAGCGCTTGACAGAATACTGCTCGTCGAATCAATTGTTTCTAAATTTGGATAAATGCAGTGTTATTTCGTACACTCGAAAAACCAACCCTATTAACTTCGATTATAAAATTAGTAATTCATCACTAGTTCGAGTATCATCAATTCGTGACCTGGGAATAATAATGGACTCCAGTTTATCTTTTAATTTACACATTGATTATATTGTGAAAAAAGCATTTCGTCAATTAGGATTTATTCTTAGAGTATCAAAACCGTTTAAACAATCTTTAACCCTTAAACTTCTATATTTCAGCTTTGTTCGATCTCATCTTGATTTTGCATGTATTATCTGGAGCCCTTATTATTCTTGTCATATTGCTCGCATAGAACGAATCCAAAAAAAGTTCATTAAATCTTTGGATTTTCGTGAGAATCATGAGAATATGTCCTATCTAGATTCACTTAACCGTCACTCTATGACTACTCTTGAAGACCGGCGAATAATATTTGATCAAATATTTCTATTCAAAATTATAAATAATCTGGTCGACTCCCCTCACATTTTAGAAACAATAACCTTTAGAGTACCCAGACCTAGCTCTCGCTCCCAAAAACTGTTTGTTGTTCCTTTGTATAAGACAGTATATACCAACAATAATTTCTTTCGACGTAGTGTTGAAACATATAATAATAATTTTAATGATATAGATTTGTTTTGTAATAGCCTAGCTGGCTACAGAAATTTACTATATAAAAAATAGTTAGCACTATCTATAGTATATTGCTATTATCATTTGCCTTCTTTATTAATAGGTTTATTGTAGTACCTATTTAATCTTTTAAAATGTGTCTGCTAAAAATACATGAACTGTGTGTAATTATAAATTTTATGGGACTGTAGGTCTATAAGATTTTTGTCATAATGTTTAGATTAATATTAATGTAAAAGACTGTTTGTTTCCTGAATAAAGTAAAATAAAATAAAATAAAATAAACATTTTAACTTCTGCAAATCGCTGCTTTGCATGAATACCCGCACAAACCAAAATATTGAAAATACTGGTTTATAACACAGCCAAATGCAAAATAGTCCTTATTTCATGGTCAGTAAGACTCACATTCATAACGGCAAAACCGGCGTGGTTTTGCCGTTATGAATGTGAGTCTTACTGACCATGAAATAAGTCTTACTGATTTGGCTGTGTCATAAACCAGTATTTTCAAAGTTTTAGTTTGTGCGGGTATAACTTTGTGTTTGTAATTAATTCTCCTTTTGGATCTTTACGGAGGTTTATTCAATGTTCATAAATTTTTTGAATAGGTAACTCAAACATCTGCTCTGTTTGTCAAATTCCTTCACGTCTGTAGTTAATTTGTCAATAACTCAATCCATATGCCATTAAGGATTCAGTTAAAACCAACGTTGCATTAATTTGATTTCCTTGTATCCAAGGTGACGGGAGCACCTACGTAGTCCCTTTGGACTCTTGGGTACGCGTCCCGATGGCGAGTCCATCGCGCAAGGCGTGCTTCAAAGTATGTCGATGCGGGCGACGAGGACTGGCCGACTGTCAGCCGCTGCCGTGCGTGGAGCTCGAGAACTGTCGCCTTCACGACCGGATCGTTCAACATGGTAAGTCTTACCTTACCAAAATGACTGTTATCTGTTATCCATTACTTGAGTCCATCGTGGAAGGCGTGCTTCAAAGTATGTCGATGCGGGCGACGAGGACTGGCCGACTGTCAGCCGCTGCCGTGCGTGGAGCTCGAGAACTGTCGCCTTCACGACCAGATCGTTCAACATGGTAAGTCTTACCTTACCAAAATAACTTCTTAAAATCACACCAATTATCCAAGCCCATGTTAATTTCATTAAGAAACTGTATCATGGAAAACTTGATAACGGATAAATATATACTTAAATACTTTTTGTTTGTAAATACATAGTACATAACATATATAGTAAACACCCAGACCAAGACAAATAGACATGTTCATGCACACAAATATTTGTCTTGTTGGGGAATCGAACCCGAGACCTCTGGCGCAGAAGGTGGGTAGCCTACCCCTGCGCCAAATCGGTCGTCAAAAATGACTGTTATCCATTATACTTGAGTCCGTCGTGGAAGGCGTGCTTCAAGGTGCGTCGCTGTAGGCGTCAAGATAGCCGCTGCCGTGTGTGGAGCTCGAGAACTGTCGCCTTCGTTCACAACCAACACGGTGAGAGGGTTTTCTACTTTACAAAAGTTTTTACTAGACCGGTCGGTTTCTTTTTATTTTGTTAAGGTTTTTAACCCCCGCCTTATCAGAAAGTCTGTAAGGGAAAATGTCATTGTTTGCAGAACGTCCGTATGTATAAACATCTGTTAAGTTGCAATATGAGTGTCAAAACAGAAGAACTTGCTATAGTACGTAAATAGTGGATGTGTGTGGAGTGGATGTTCTGCAAACAATGATTTGGGAAGGTTGAAACAGAGTCATGTCGAACCGGCTTATCAGACGACTGAATATGAAACATATTGTAGACCAGCTTTCCGCCCGCGGCTTCGCCAGCGTGGTTTACACGACGTTATCCCGCGGGAATGTGATAGCCTAGCCTTTGTTCTTCTCCAGGCTGCAAAGTATCTGTGTCCCAAATTTCAGCCAAATCCGTTCAGCCGTTTTGGCGTGATTGAGTAACGAACATTCAAACATCTAATAATTTATTTCATAATAAGACAACTACAAAAGGTCCAATTTTGGTTAGTAATACTTATGATCTATGTTAGTATTTCTTATTCCTACACACTTAACTATGAGGCAGGCGCAGTTGCTACCTAAAAGAAAGCAGTAGCTTAGCATGGTGGCGCATGATAGGTGAGTCATACCTAGCCGCTACAGTATTCAGGATGGAGTTGGAGCTGGCCCGCACTCTGCAGAGCATCGAAGCGACGCGCTTGCGCATGATGGCGTAAAAATCGTCAGTGCGCGCTTCCGCAAACATACCAGATGCACTGCAGAATCGGGGCAGCCCCATCAACATCCTGAAACCGTTGTTGTATTGGACCCGTAGGCCGCTTACAGCCTTCTGCGTGTAGTTGGTCCACAGGCTACATGTATAAAAAACCTGGCAATATGCCTTAAAGAGTGTTATCTTCACTTGCATACTAGCGCGGCCAAACCTGCGGGCCAACATGTTACATCTGACTGCCAGCGCCCTGCGTTCCCTTTCAACGTCTGCTAGGTCCTTAAGGTCGTCGGTCAGGAGGTGGCCTAAATATTTAAATTCGTATACCCGCTTTAATTGAACGCCGTTTAGGGTGATCGCGGGAATTTTATCAGGGCACTTGCCCCCAACGGCCTTAAAAACCAAAAATTCGCTTTTCTTAGCGTTATAAACTAAGCCATGTCGACGCGCATACTCTTCACATGTTTTGAGCAGCTCCCTGAGGGCACTCACGGTTGGACTCAGCAGCACCATATCATCAGCATAGCTAATGTTATTGATGCTGACATCATCAATGCGACATCCAATTCTTTTGCTGCTGAGCCCAACGATGAGTTCGTCAACGTACAAGTTGAAGAGCTTAGGCGAGGTTATTCCCCCCTGCCTCACCCCACACCCCAACCTATACGGTGCCGAAAACTTATTCGCCCACCTGACACTGTTGATCTGATTTAGGTACCAGTATTGAAAAATACGCAACAACTCTGCCGGAATCCGTCTCTCCCTCAATTTATTCCAAAGCATATCGTAAGGCACGAGATCAAACGCTTTGGAAAGGTCTAAAAAACTAGCGTAAACAGGCGTCTGTCTCTCGGTGTAATATTGTACGGTATGCTTTAGACTGAGGATTGCACTTTCAGTTGAAAGTTGGGACCGAAATCCAAACTGTGCATCATGCAGGTTGAGATATTTTTCTAAGACAGAGTCCAGCAGGCTGTCGAGTACTTTTGCCGAAATAGTTGCTAGCGAAATTGGGCGATAATTACACTTATCAGACACATTACCAGTTTTGTTTTTAACAATGGGGACAACAATATTTCTAATTAAAGCTTCAGGGAGATGCGAGTGGCCCATACACAACGAGAAAAACATAGCCAATACCCGTGGTAGATGAACGCCGGCGTGCTGCAGGTGCTCGATACTGAGGCTGTCATGACCTGGAGACTTTCCTCTCGTCATGCTCTTTACTACTTTGTCCACTTGTTTACAAGAGAATCGAACTAAATCAGTCTTACAATTGACAACCCCATCATCGATCACCCGCTGCTGCGGTGAACCTAGTGGAGACTATACACTAAACTGTTCCACAAAAAGCTGTGCGATTTCTTCTGGTTGGTTGATATTAGCGATGCTCACAGGCAGTCCAGGTTTCACATCCAACTTGTTTGTGGTTTTCCAGAAATGTTTGAAATCGTTATTACTACGAGACGATGCTATTATGTCCAACTTAATTTGTTCTTGATGCTTTATACACCATCTTAGTTTACTTTTAAAAACTTTACGTGACAAGCACATATCTTCATAAATACCGCCCGAGGTAGGACTATTATGCCATAACCACACCCGATATGCAATCCTAGCCTGCCTGTAAGCTTCCCCTACATGTTTGTTCCAACCAACTACCCGGCCACCTTTCTTAAAACATTTAGGACTGGTATGACTCTTAACAGCAGCTTCAGTTAGAATATTGACGATATTAGCATACATCTCATCTAAAATGGTTTTATGTGATGAATTATCACAATGCCTATCACTGCACTCTGATAAAACTTGCGGAAATTCAATAAGCCTCAATCTACTATTACACAGTTCATGAAATGTATCAATCTGATCATTGTCTCTTTCTCCCCAGATAGTTTTATTACAGGTTGGTACATTCATAGGGACTGTAGGAGCAATAAAATCTAATTCACAGGTCACAGTAATAGGCAGATGATCTGAACAGAAAACATCGTACAATATATTTATGTCAGTGACAGTTTGCCAAGCAGTCTGTGTAACAATGCAGTGATCCAGCCACCGCCGACAGCCGTGTGCTGCACTGACATATGTGTAGTTCGCAGAGTCTATGCCTAACTTTTCAAAGTCCGCACACAACCACGATTGTTCTGCACAAAAGTCTAAAAGTTCAATTGCAAAAGGCTCACCAGGATGTGCGTTGAAATCTCCGAGCATATATACTGCCGCCACATCATTACTCTCGACGATAGCACTGATTTCACTCAAGCAGTTGGTAAAATCCGCTAAGTTAACACTCGAATCAACCGGCATGTAAACACTAAAGACCATAATAGTCTTTTCACCCAAAGACACTTTAATTGCTGCCAATCGAGAACTCACACAGTCTACAATAGACACATTTTGGAACACTTGCTTACGCCACAAGATTGCAACACCACCATATGGCCGACCTCTGATTAAACCAGCTGATGTATCCACCGCCGACTTGCCCATATAGGCAATATCTTGATGAATGTTGCCTAGGTACGAGATGTCGTGTGGAAACAACCAGGTTTCCTGAAGCGCCACTACATCAGCTGACTCACACAGTAATTTTATATCATCAATTGAACTTTTCACTGATTGGCAGTTATAGCTTACAAACATACTTTTATAACGTGTACTATCCATTTATCGGGTTATATTTTTGCTTCGTTGTGCTGTTCTGAGCTTTATACTTATCATTCATGAAACGCCTAAATGTAATTCCATCTGGCCAGAAATCATGATCTAAACATCCAAACATCTAAACATCCAAACATCTAAACATCCAAACATCTAAACTTTTACATTTATAATATTAGTAGGATTTAAAAACGAATCTGTCAACAGGTTCTCGGTATTGGGTGGAGTGCAATCCTTGCACTTGCGTGGGCGGTGAGCGCGTATGTGGGAATCGTGCGTGTGGAGCCGGCATGCGCGGGGATGGAGCGGGCCCGCCGCGGCTGCCCTGCGCCTGCCCGCCGCACCATCTGCCTGCGAGGGCGGCCTCGAGGCTGTACCCCAACGCTTGCCTCGCTAAGTAAGTCATTCATCGATACTTACTTACGTACGATTATTATTATTATTACGGCACCCCCCCCCCCCCACAAATGGATACACACATAAGGGGGCTACGCAAGACCGATCGTTCGACATGATGAATGGTGTGTAACTCTACGTTCGGCCCTGGAGCCGTATTCTGTAACGCAAAATCCGAAACTTCGGAAGCCCCGCCCTTTTTATTCGATTCTGTCCCGACTAGAGAGTGAGAGAGATGGGTATATCGAAGTTTCGGATTTTACTTTTCAAAGTAGGCCCTCTGGATCGCGGGGTAATGGAGCGGGCCCGTCACGCCTGCCCTGCACCTGCCCGCCGCATCATCTGCCTGCGAGGGCGGCCTCGAGGCTGTGCCCCAATGCTTGCCTCGCGAAGTAAGTCATAAATCGATACTGAGGGCCTACTCTGAAACGCAAAACCCGAAACTTCGTTATACCCATCCCTCTCACGCTCCAGTCATGACAGAATCGAGTGAAAGGGGCGGGGCTAACCGAAGTTTTGGATTTGCGTTTCAGAGTACGGCCACTGAATGGTGTGTAACTTACTTTCGGCCCTGGAGCCGTACTCTGAAACGCAAAGTCCGAAACTTCGGAAGCCCCGCCCTTTTTACTCGATTCTCTCCCGACTACAGAGTGAGAGAGATGGGTATATGGAAGTTTCGGATTTTGCTTTTCAAAGTTGGCCCTGTGGATCGCGCGGGAATGGAGCGGGCCCGCCGCGCCTGCCCGCCGCATCATCTGCCTGCGAGGGCGGCCTCGAGGCTGTACCCAACGCTTGCCTCGCTAAGCAAGTCATTAATCAGAATGGTGTGTAACACTACGTACAGACCGGCCCAACGAACGCCAATGAACGACATCAGGCGTTGGCCGCTGCACGTTTCTGGCCTTCGAAGATCAATCGAGAGCTAGGTAAAGGATTACTGGGAGCATTTGCAGTTCACATTCGGATTTTCAGATCATCTGATTGCGACAGAGAGGAAAACAGAACCCCTTGGCTGGCGTTCGTTGGCCTTCGTTGGTCCGGTGTGTACGCAGCGATACAGCGCGCACTTGTGATTTTTAGTCAACCGATAGTTTAGTCGGAATCGTAAGACGATCGTGATTAAACTGTCGGCCGATAGTTGGGCGATAGTTTAGTTGAATGCAGTGCGCGCGCTGCATAATCCTTCATGCACATTACCGACCGGCTGATAGTTGTGCTGTGCGATAGTTTCATCGAATTATATTAGCAGAACAGAAGTGTTTCACAAAAATCGACAAAATGTGACTCACCGTTTTTAACCCAGGCCTTGTAAGTTCACAAATTAAAGATTTTTATTGAATTCAAATACTTATTGTACTAAGAGAATTCCCCCTTTGCATTCAATAACTTTTTGTATAATAACATAAATGCTGAATGATTTGTTTGAACGCGCGAGCCGCTAAGGCCTCGCTAAGTGAGTTTATGGGATCCCGCAAGGTTCGTTTCTGGGTACGATGCTCTTAGTCTTTTATAACAACGTAAGTGATACAGCACAAGAAAGATATGTTCACAAACGGCCAGAATCCATAATCTATCCACAGATAAGGATCCAGATTAGTTGCTAGGCAACACCTAGCAACACCCAGGCAACTGTCGTTAATTCTATGTTAATATCAAACGTTGCATAGCAACTAATCTGGATCACGGCTATGGGTCCTCATCCTCCGCCTCTGGATCTGTAATAATCAATTATTAATTCTGGCCGATAAGGCGCTACTCGGAAAAAGTATGGACTTTTTGATATAAAACTATAGGACGGTAAGAGTTGTTACAAATCTGGTAATAAGATTTATATTTCTCCATACCTTCATCTAGATTCGTATAGTTTCAGAAACACGATTTTATCATTTAGCCTCGACACTTTTTCTTTTCGAAAAGACCTCTAAAAATACGAAATTTCAATATTATTCTTAAATGGGGTTACATCACGTATAGTATTGAACATTGGTTTAATTAGTGGACACCAATAATATTTAGGATCGTGTAGAAGCATTTTTAAAAATTCGCTAACTATTGTTTTTGAATACGAAGTGATTTTGTGTTTTTTTTGCCTAATCTGCATAATCGGTCTCGCTTCCGCGCGCGTCGTTTTCCCATTGCTATCTCGCTTCAGCATAATTTTTCGAGTATCGCCTTAATGAACTGCTTCTTTCGTAACAGGTGTGCCGGAGCTACAGACGCAGAGATAGAGTTTGGCGAGCGTCGGTCGTGCGGCGCGGGCGGCGGGCGCGCGGGTTGCGGCGGGCTGGCGTGCGCGCGCGCGCCCAACGTGTGCCTGTCGCGGCTGCAAGCCTCGTGCCCGCAGCATGTGTGCGGTGAGAGCTAGTGGCCGATTTAGAGTTTGGCGAGCGTCGGTCGGTCGGCGCGGGCGGCGGGCGCGCGCGCGCCCAACGTGTGCCTGTCGCGGCTGCAAGCCTCGTGCCCGCAGCATGTGTGCGGTGAGAGCTAGTGGCCGATTTAGAGTTTGGCGAGCGTCGGTCGGTCGGCGCGGGCGGCGGGCGCGCGCGCGCCCAACGTGTGCCTGTCGCGGCTGCAAGCCTCGTGCCCGCAGCATGTGTGCGGTGAGAGCTAGTGGCCGATTTAGAGTTTGGCGAGCGTCGGTCGGTCGGCGCGGGCGGGCGGGGGCGCGTGGGCTGCGGCGGGCTGGTGTGCGCGCGCGCGCCCGTCACCGTCGATCTGACGGTCACCTGATCCTGTGACGCGAGTTTAACATTTTTTACCCATCACAAAAAGTGCACAACGCCGCTTAAGAACTTTTCACTTCAAAAATATACTTCAAGGAGTTCACTAGTACTCTAGTTGTTAATAGAAACAAAGGTTTTGAACTTAGTTAAATAGATGTTATGCAGTGTAGAAGGGAAGGAGGACTATCTCATATGGGGGAAAGTCGTAAAAGAATCCAGTCAAAGACAGCTGAATAAGAGTTCCAAAGTGCTCCGCATTGGGCGTTGGTGTAGATACATGATTGGTGTGAATGTAGTAGTTGTTGACGAACTGAAGTATGCCGCATCCGGCCGCGTTAGAAAATTTAATATTTTTAATGACAGAGTGACATGAAATTCCCTTACCTATGTATTTTTTAAATATTATAAAAATTAAACAGTCGATAAAAATTGGTAAATTAATGATTATTGTATGTAGGATCTTTGTTTCTTTTTTTGAAAAGTGCGCCATAACGCTGTTTTACGGTCATTTTTTTACAACGAAGTCCTCCTTACCTCTACCACAGTAATACCTATGCTATCCTCTGCCTCTAGACCTCTACACTCCTTAATGTGTAAAAAAATATGTCGACCTTCATTAGTTCTTTTCCTTATTGGCCATCTTCTCAAAGTAGTATGAAATTTTGTATATTATTGGTGGCGTGAACAGCAGTCGACCAGAAAAATTAAAGGTTGTGGGTTCGAATCCCACGCAAGATCCTTGGAAACAAGTTTTTTTTGTTTACTATTACTTCCAGATCAACCAGAAAATGGCGAAATATTTCAGGAAGTAATTAACTTAAATCTTTTCTATAATTTTTACACGTTTTCGCCAATTGGTTAAAACGTACTTTGATGCCTGCATTCATTAATTATTGCTACGCAAAGTTCAGAAAATGACCTATGATATATTTTTTTTATTTCAGTGAATACTACCCACTGCAATTCTCAGCCACCGAAACCTGTGTGCGATACAGATGGGGTGACGCACCCTACACCCTGTCATCTGGCTCTCGGCGGCAAACGGCTCGCTTATTGGGGGCCTTGTCTGAACTATTGTTCTCAAGTAAGTATATTACGTTCTGAGAGTAGATTCCATAATAATATACTTTACGTTTTAGCAATTTTGTTGCAAACAAAATTAGACTCCCTACCGTTCGACAATATTTTGTTTTATACCTACTTGGACATTATTTTCTTGATGAATTAAATGAACTTTTCTATAATTTGTTTCATTGTAGAAAGGCACTGTCTGCGGCGTCAACGGAGTGACCTACATATCCGAGTGCGCCGCTTGGTCCGATTTTGTAAGCGTAGACTACATGGGGCCGTGCCTCGCCGTCGGACCGCTTACTGACGTCATGGAACCAATGTGTCAGTTCGACAGAATCACCTGCCCACCGCTCAAGAAGAAAGGCTGCCAAGGATTTACCCCACCAGGAGCATGCTGCCCCAAATGTGGAGGAGGACTAAGAATACTCTACTCGAAAAAGCAAATAGATAGAGCTCTCTACGGCACCAATATTTCTGCCACAGTGATAAATCTCCACAACTTGCTGAGAGCCCTGGAAAGACACGTGAAAATAGCCGAATGCGCTCTTCGAGGCTACTTGACCATCGAAACTGAAGTCTTCGTTTCGGTCGAGACGTTACTCGATGACCCGACGGATTTGCAGCTCGAAGTTTGCGTCCTGGAAGCTGAGAAACTAGCTGATATGATCAACAGAGAGAGCGCCTTAGTCTCTCTAGACTTGGGTTTGAGCGCCCTCTCGTATGCGCTGCCCGTTCATACTTATGTTACCAAGTCTGTGAGTGGCATCACTGTTTCAGTGTTGACGTTGATTATATCATATTTCAGTATTTACGTTTTAAGATGAGAGACGAAAGTTTTACCAATGATTTGTTTGTATAAATGTAAATATGTCTGTAAATATTGTGAAATTATCACACCAAATATTTTAGTGCCATCGTTTTAATATAGCTACCAGAAACAGAATGCTTTGGTTCGCTTTAATGGTTAAAGGCACAATTAATTTAGTGTAGTGAGTTCGATGTGCCATGTATAAAGATTGCAATTTTATTAGGACTGAATCGAGTATTTCATAAAAGACATTTTTAACGTAGTCTGTATCTATCCTATACCAAATATGAGATTTGTTACGTAAATAAGTATATTTTGTTGTTTAAATTGTGGAGATATTTAGATTCGTCGAAAGAAAACTATATGTTGTTCACGAGCTAGAGGGGCGAGAAATAAATATGGGAATTGATCGAATATAATTGATTTTTATTTTGCACATAACATTGAATAGTAAAGGACTAGACTGCAATAATTATGTGAATTTTATAGTATCACAATAACTTGATCACTTATGATTAAATTCGGATAAGTCTTTCTTGTCAAAGAATACGTTGATTCGGTCGAGGAGTTGGGAGTCGGTGACAGTTTTGGACAGATGCATGAACCCTCCTTGCAGGGCAGGAGCTATCAACTGGAACCTCTCCAAAGGAAACGTCAATATGAGCTCCAAGTAAGCAAGTAGGATATTTTGGAAGCAATGTCGTTGAACTTCTGTATCCTGAAAAACAAACGAACGATTTAGACAGTTACTACTTGATCAGGCTACAACCGTATCACGGGCAACAAAGACCAGCTTCTAGCTTTGTTATCCTAATGTGTTCACTAATGACGTCTAATGACGTCACAGTCAAAAGTGTAGGTAAGTGTTTCTTCTTATATAAGAATGCAATTTTTATTAGGTATTGAAAATATTGAAAATGAAGTAGTTATTAGAAAAAATCTACCCGTCTAACAACCCACAACTTTCTTGCCCGTCTAACGCTGTTGAAATAAACGCTGGCTAACAGCGCAAATAAGAAGTATTGGATAAATTTGACGCGTCTCCACGACTTCGTAGCTCAGTGGTTAAAGCATTCGCCCAGACAGTGAAAGGTCGCGGTCGCGTTTGAGTCCCATCGGAGCTATTTGTGAGACGGGCCGATTTTCTTCAATACTTCTTTTTCAATATTTTTTAATAGTAAATGTTTTTAAATAACTAGCTATGTATATATTATTATACGTATGTCATTGTTATACTTATTTATTTATAAATGTTTTAAAATAAGAGGTTATTTTGAATTAAAAATAAGTCAATACTTGATGTCGATGCTACTAATTAAAAATGTTTCTATAGCTTTACCTTGCTAATACTCAATGCTCTTTGTTGCTCGATTTCTGGTGGCACAGGTTGAGGTGGGATCAGTGGTTCTATGTTTTTGGGTTTTTCATATGTGGGACCATCGCACATTGTTATGTTTACTTTTCTAAGTGTAATAGGGTTATGGTTCTCCATAACTTCAGATGTGGATTTGGTCTGTTTTTCTTTTACTGGACTGGTGTGGGATTCTTGGATAACTGTGTTATCTTTATCCGTTATTGAGTCTTCCGGCATTTTACTCAATGAAGATGACTTCTCCTCTTCATCATCAGGAATTTCAGTAGCATTTTCGTCTATGGGTATTGGAGAAGTATTTATGTTGCCGTCAATAGTTAAAGATGCTTGACTATTTGCTTTAAAGTCGGCAAAAGTAAAAGGTTTCGGTTTGAATGGCGATTTTTCTTCAGTACTATCAGTATTTAAGTCAGGTTCTTTTTTAACGGGAGATTCAGGTTCAGTTCGAGTTGGATCTTTTGTAGTTTCTGTTTGTGCGTAATACTGTTCGTAGTGATTTGAAGATGAGTCTGTGTCCTCTGAACTTATTGATATCCTTTCTTTGATATGCTCTTGATCATCAAAATCTGTTACATTTATCAATTGTTTCACATAATTATTACAAATCAGTTCCCATGTATTTTTCAAATCAAATATTTTTGTTACGAACCGGTCGTACTCTAGAGTTAAGTTCAACGATGCTGTGTAATTATGTAAAATTATAGATATGTCGGTGGATTTTAATTTAAACCTATGAACGCCACTGAAGAAGATCTCGGTCAGAGCAATGATTTTGATCAGCCATGACGATGTTGTCTGTTTGTAAAGATTTGCTGCATTATCTAGATTAGACACCTTCTGAACGAGAAATTTCAGTCCCGGTCGTGAGTCAAACTGCATTGCTCTCGTGTAAGAAAGCTCCAAACTTTTTAGAAGTAATTCTATATTATCACAATTCAAGAAAAACTTGTGATTGCACACATTCGAGCCAGTCTTTAAACTTTCTAAGAGTAAACTGTTTATGCCATAGAATACGTCGGACGAAGCTTGGATAAGCACTGTAGCGATTATTTGCACTAGTATTTGATGAGCCAGCAAACCCACAACAAGTCCTCTATGAGGTATTCGAATAGTATATAGTTCTGGGTTTAAAGAATTGACAGATTCTTGAAGATATATCAAGAAAACATAACTTCTATCGTCAATAAGCATTAGGTTCTGTGACGAATTCTTTGGTGTCAATTTAACCTGCCCGTCACTCTTTAGATACTCTGTGAGAAATACTTGCTGTGCCATTGCATGTAATCTCACGTTGTCGTTGACGGAGCAGTCGCGCCTGGCTGCAACCTTTACGATAGCCAAATCACCATAGAAGCTATTTGAATTTTCTTTGAAGGCATACGTGAGTTGCTTTAGAGGAGTCAAACTAACATTACATGCTCTATGCAGACTTCTGCAAACTATTTCCCACTGACCATCAGTCAACAAGTGCCCCGATGTCAATATGATGTGCCTTATGCAAGAGGCTCCTAGTCTAGCTATCGGTTCCTGCGGTTGAGCAATGCACTCGACCAGTATTAGCATTATTTGTTTCAAAGCAAAAGTAACTTCGACGCTTTCGAACGGTTGTATTTCCCCTACGTCGGGATTTTCTTCACCCTCTGATCTTTCAGCATTCATTTGTTGGAGATGATGTAGGTATACTACAATAGTATCTGTTGTCATTCCACAACACTGCTTAAAGTTGGGCATGACACTGTCCCAGTGAGTAGTTGTATTCGCTATTTGACGAAGCCAATTTTGCACTGTCGGTAGTAGAAGATGATTGATGCAGTGAAGTCCAAAATGAGTACCAGGTACTTCTATGGTGTTTTTTAGAAGTTTGAAAAGTGTTTCCATGGCCGCTGGTTGATTTTTCTTCGAACATACAACTGTAGCAGAGATTAAACCCTCTATGAGTACATACCACACCTTAAGAATGTTACTTGGTCTGTCCAGTTTTAGTAAGCAGTTGTTAGTAGTATTTGATAGAGGCAGACTAGTAGATAATTTCTTATATGAAATTGGTTCTTCCTCGCATGGAATGTTTATAATGTATTTCGTTATATCAAGAGACGTACTTGGTATTATAGGATCAACAACAGACAATGGCAAATCTCCCTTAATTCTATTGCCCGTGTTGAATATAGGGCACTTTGGCATGTTATACATCATTGTCAAAATATCAGCACAGCTCTCTAAATGATAAAGTGCTTCCCTACACATATCTACGATAACCTTTTCCGACTTTTCTTCACTGAGCGGTATGAATTTGCTGTTCTTTGAGAATTTGAGACTGAGACTTGGTTTCGGTTGTGGAGGAGGCTTTTTGGGTTTCACTTCTGTGGTTTGCACTTCTTCATAGTGTAAGCCTTTGATATGACTAAGAAGGCAGAGAATACAGTCGAGTGCTGCGTTGGCAAAGACGAGAGTATTGTCGGTACTGAGGAAGACTTTGAATATTTCCAAAATAGCGGAGTATTGGTTGGAGTTGTTGGCTGCTCTGAGGGTGTTGAAAAGCGGTCGCCAGCCAGATCTGATTTCCATTCTGCTTGTCTCTACGAATTCACAGATGCAGGAGATTATTTGTTCCTGGAAATAATTTAACGGTTGAATAATACGAAAATATTAACGGAGGCAAAAATAATCAATTAAATCTTAATCTAGTCCGTCCAATTTGTAATTTTTTATTGTTGTTTCTTAATAAAAATAGTCTCGTTTCATTAGTCTACCGGATGCTACACTAAAAGGATGCCTATGCAACCCTAAGTTTTATGCAGGAATTATATACCTAAATAGAAACTTGTTTAAAGTTGAAATAAAAAATGCAGTTTTTATGTGTTTTAAGATGTCATAAATTCGTAGTTATAGAGTTACCTGTATGTCATCGTCACACAGCTCCAAACAGAGCAGGTTCTCGAAAGGCTTGAGCAACGCTTCGTTGAAGTGGAAGTGTGGCAACTCCACCTGCTGGCTGAGCAGCGCGGTGGCACAGTCGTGGAGACATTGGATGGCCATGGAACTAACTTGAATGTCCTTGTGGCAAGCCGCCTAAGAAAATGATAGCGGTTGTAACAATTGCGTTGAAGAGTAGTTTATTTTTGTATGCTGAAATAGCCAACTTGTACCTTCTGTGCTATATAAGAAAGTTAATTCGAGTCAAAAGACTTAACAAAAAATTCACAGATCTCGTGCTCTATACGACTTGAAAGGGCATTAAAAATGAACCTAGCTATTATAGATGATTAATTGACTTTTCCAAAATTTGTTTATACTATCCGAAAGCCCTTAATTTTCCGCGTCTATTAAGTCCTAATAGATCTTCGTACAAAACATAGATTTTTTATTTTTAAAAGAAATAATCGAATTTTCCAAAATTTGTTTATATTGATCGATCGATCGATCGCTCCGATAGGGCCCCATTTTCGCTGAAAGTGTGTTTGCCCCGTGGTATATAGTGGTTTAGAGCCATGAAAACGTATGAAGACTCAAAAGACGCAGAATTTGAATGGCTTTCAGATGGTGAAATTTTTTTTGTAAAAGTCGAAAATGTTTTTCGGAAATTGAAAAGATCCAAAAAAAAAACCTAGATTTTAAACACCTTCCCTCGGAATATCTTCGATATCTCGTGAACGAGGTCGAAGACCGAAAAACTGAGAGAGACGCCTAGAGGTATTGAGACGGGGAACATTTAATGTCTTATACTATTTTGTGGGAGTGATAGAGGGGGCCGTATGCTTAAGCGGCGCGTGGAGCGTCGCCGTGCGGTATAACTCGGGCGTCATAGCCCTGTGGAACTTCGCAGCTTTGACATACGAAGATCTATTAGGACTTAATAGACACGTAAAGTTAAGGGCTTTAGGATAGTATAAACAAATTTTGGAAAAGTCTTATTATTTCTTGGTTATTTATTATTCTTCAAAAAAAATCAAGAAACTCTATGTTTTATACGAAGATCTATTAGGACTTAGGTAATAGACTCGGAAAATTAAGAGCTTTAGGTTAGTATAACAGCTAGGTTCATTTTCAATGCCCTTTCAAGTCGTGTAGAGTAGAGCACGAGATCTGTGATTTTTTCACTTTTGTTATTCTCCAATGTTATATTTTTGAATGTATTAAATATTTCCTTTAATATCCATAACAGTCCGATCCGCTATTCGCCATCACCTGCATAAGGTGCGGCCCGATGCAGCTCCAGATGGCCATGCGGTGCGCGAGCGGGCGCGCGGCGCGGAGGCAGCGCAGCGCCACGTCCCCGCCGCGGCACAGCGCCCGCAGCGCTTCGCCCGCGCCGCCCGCCGCCCCGCCGCGTCGCCACCACGCGTTGTTGTTGGCCACGTCTTGCTCCCAACATGAGAACAGCTACAATCAAATAATAGAATAGTAGTTTATCTACACTCATGTTATAATATTCGAATTATGAACTCATGCCTGAACGTATATTGATACACTTTAAGCCATAGTCAACTTAAAAAAATAAAACTGCTGTATCCGGGTGTTGCATAATGACCATTATGAAACACCCGGATACAGCTGTCACTCATTATAAAACACTTATATTTCTTAATTTTACAGTCTCCATGGCAACCGTAGGATTTACCGGCCCTGACTTCCAACTCTTTCAAGCCCTTCTTTAGCCGGCAACAATCAGAAACTTTTTTAAAATTAGAATTTTGAATTTAGAAGGAATAGACCGTATAGACTACTATGAGTGGGGTTTGGCACCAATTCACATTTTATAATTAATATTGATTTGCTTTATTTTTGAAATAAATAATAAATGTAATGAGTGTAGATAAAGTAGTGTATGAGACTGCACATAACTCGGTATTAAAACACTCGTGGAATACTATTAAAAAACTCGCCAAGGCTCGTTTTTTAAACTCCCACTTGTGTTTTAATATACTTATGCGACAGTCACATAAACTACTATTATGTGACTGTTGCATAATACCGAGTTATGTGCACTCTAATACACTACTTTATCTACACTCATTACATTTATTATATATTTAAAAAATAAAGCAAAACAATAATTAAAAAGGTGTATTGACGCCAAACCCCACTCATAGAAGTCTATACGGTCTATACCTTCTAAATTCAAAATTCTAATTTTAAAAAAGTTTCTTATTGTTGCCGGCTAAGAAGGGCTTGTTGGAAGTCGCCGGTAAATCCTACTATTGCCATGGAGACTGTTAAATTAAGAAACATAAGCCTCATCGAAAGAGGCACATTTGAAGATAACCACCCGCATAGGTTGCCAGCCCAAACCCTGGCAGGTTTCAAGGTCAGCCATGTCTTATGAGCCCCAAAAAATGGGATCAATTACCTCATCGGGTGGCACGATGGAACTGATGCAGAACGATTGCCCTAGACATGCCATTCATTAAAATGGTTAATATGGTTATAATTTGGTTACTGACCAGACGGTGCTGATGCGCTACGAGTCGCTGCAGCGCTGCCTTTAGCGTGGGCAGCGTGGTAGTAGCGGCCAATCTAGTGAATAGAGCGTCAGCGGCGGCGGCCAACGCGCAGCACACGCGCGCCGCTCCCGCACCGGTTATCACGGGCCCTCCCTGCTGGCAAATGCAACATCATTAGGATGTGTGGATCTAAGGCGACCATTAGACGATAGGTTTTGCTGGCAGTTTGCTATCAGTCACGGTTCTTTTAGCCAATCAAAATGAATCATTCATAACGCTGCCGAAGTTCCTCTATACCGATTGGTTAGCTAGTCATGAGTGATGGAATTGACTGATGGTTGCGTAACCGTCTAATGTACGCCAAAGACATCATTAATAGGGGACCGGACTGTTATTGATATGTAAATTTTAATAGTAACATTCATAAACATAACATTGAAAAGTAACAAAAGTAAAAAAAATCTATATGTTGATTAAAAAGCAAGTAATGAGCTGCTGAATTTGTAAAAACTTTGTCTCTAGCTATCTCTTTCTAAAACGAAATTTTATATGGCGGGAGTATGGCGCTAAGTACATCTGAGGTCATTTGTGTCTAGCGCTGTCCTTGTTTAATAAGGAAGTTTGATGAGCTATATCTCCGAAAATATGGAAAATATTTGAAAATAAATACCTGTGTCGTGTTTCTGATATTTATAAAAACATTTTGAACAAATTAAAAAAATCAGTCCGATCCCCTATTATCATTCTATAGTCAATGTTTCCCAAGAAATAAACTTATATTATACAAAATCAAATTCAGATAGGATTAGATTGTGCAACATAAACATTAACTTATTTGAAAATACGTAGTAGTAGGTAGGTAAATAGTAGGTTAGTACCTACTAGTTATGCAAGCTTTGCACGACATTTATTTTGTCGATAACGTAAACATACACTGGAATATCATTCCTTTAATTTTAACATCTGTTTGGGTGTCAATGTAGCTTAGCAAAAACTAAAAAGAAATTGTGGTAAAATCTTACCTCTTGTCGGCAGGCTTCAACTATCTTTGATACCGACATTTCACTGTTCACATTTGACTGCAGAACTGGTTGCAAGAAGTTGAATACGTCCACACTGAAAAACGAAAAAAAAAACCATAGTGCTAGCTTAAAAATCTACTTCAGTTTTTATGAGCCTTTGAAATAAGACAACACGACATTGAGATTACGATTACCACATCAGCCAACCAAAATATATCCTGCTAAATGTTGCTAATATGTCAGAAATAATTAACCTAGCAGTTAGAGCGAATAACTGAAAATAAAGGTGATGAAGACTTCATCATGAAGTAACTATACCGACGCGGTCGCAGCTTACCTACTCGAAAACAGTAGGTACTATGCTTGCAGCACCGACTCTTGTCTTGTTCCGGTCAATCTTCATGGTCATCAATGAAGTGCCGGTGTTTCCCTATCTAGATATCCAGACTATCTACTATATAAGGATTTATAACATAACGGTCTGTTAAAGTCTACAACTTACCAAGTCTCGTCATCCCTCCCATCTAAAGCTAGCTTAGCGTCAGCTTGCAGTACCGACACAGTTTTGTTTCGGCCCGTCTGCATGGTGATCAATGGAGTGGTGTTGTTTCCTTGTTGCCCGAACAATGTATGTTCCAAGCTAGACACGTACTGACATGCTGCGAAAATGTGCTCCCAACACTCTGGCGCTTTCGATCCTAGCTCTAAGCCACCTAGGAAATTCGAAAGAACTTCATGAATATGAGCTTGAGTTTAAACAAATCTTTGTACATAGCTTTGATAACACGTTTGAAAACCTCTTTCAGGTATTTGGCGCCCAACGTTAAGCTCCCTCTTCTTATAAATTTTATCTTTTTATTTTATCGATACCATAATTCCACAATGTACTGAGGGGGTTAAATATGAATAACACCGAGGTATAAATAGACAACAAAAATAGTAAATTTATTTATTGGCGCCCAACGTGCTGCCAAACGGAATTAAAGAAAACATCTGCAAAAGATATCTTATATTATAGAAACTACTCACCCGTTATTAAAATATCCAATGACAGAGCGTGTGTTGACAATATCTTTCCATTAGGTGGCTGTGATATGGCTGAGTTTGCAAGGAGCGCTAAGATACTACTGCAACGATTCTGTAGGCTTAATGTGTTGCTGACTCTGGCAGCCTGAAATTAAAATGAATTGTTTCGAATTAGGTACGACTTCCATTTTGTTATCTGAAAAATATTTTAGTTTAATAATCTTTGATACCTTATGCAATCCTTCAAGGCACTGTATCGTCAACGCTTCCCATGCAATTCGTTTCCTTCTACCGAAAGAGTTTATCTTTTTCGATAAAATTCCTTGTAACTTATGTTTGCTATTTCTATGGCATGTTAGAGGCACGCTTAGTACAGTCACCATCGAGTCCCAGATGCAAGTAAGTATTCTGAAATAATAAAGTTGTATATATGAACCGTATTCACAAAAAAAACATTGATCAAGGGCACCTTGCAAGAATATTAGCTTTTCATAAAATAGTTAAATTACCTCCTTGCCCAACGCAAGCTAGCTTGATGGCGTGGCGATTCGTCAGTGTTGTTGTAGAGCATAGACACTTCTTTCAACTTTTGCCAATCGGACATCACTGGGCTTTGGTCTAATCCTCCCAGATCTGAGCACAAAAAGGTCCCATATACCTAGTACTTATAAACTTAATTTATATACTACTAGCGGCCGCCCGCGGTTTCACCCGCGTGGTTCCCGTTCCCGTGGGAATATCGGGATAAAAAGTACATATAAACCTTCCTATTGAATCACTCTATCTATTAAAAAAAACGCATCAAAATCCGTTGCGTAGTTTCAAAGATTTAAGCATACAAAGGGACATAGGGACAGAGAAAGCGACTTTGGTTTATACTATGTAGTGATAAGTACTATACTTATATACTTATAAATTAAATTTTGATAAAACACAGGAAAGCCTGAGGGTAACTCTCAATACGAGGTCTATTTTTAATTTTCTTGCAACAGTAGAATCGTACATTGTAAGATGTCTCAGTTGGATAGAAGCGTAAAATACAGATGACACATAGATTTCATCTATTATTTGCTACAATTTTAAGATCTAAAGTACATATGATGAAGTAATATTCCCAAGCATAGAAGAAACTGTTTGTCAGCTGGCGACGACACAACGATAGAGGAAGAATCGTCATTGTCCAATAATATCAGTAAGATGTTTTCGTATAGCTACCTGACAGCAGATGCAGCAGCGGATGGTCGGCGCCGGGCACGGGCCGCAGCAGGTCGGCCGCCAACACTTGCTGGTACACTTCGCGGAGCCAAGTCGCCGATAGGTACACTAGCACCCCACTGCCTTGGACTTCTTCCACGAATTCCTCTTCAGTCATCGAAATTTGAAGCTTCTGGAATCAAAACACAGACGGATCCAGGATTTGGTTGAGTGGCCAGTTGAGGGTCCAGGGGAGGGGGGCAAGTTTGATCTTAGCTTATTTCACGTGGATAGGTAATATGATGAATGCAAATATGTAAAAAGTTTTCTGCTCTTATAGGTAAGTTGTATATTTTTGATAATTTTTTACTTTACTGGTATTCGCTTAAGCGTGCAATCTAATGTTCGTTTTAGTGCCGTTTCGTTTTCTATGATTCCACAAACCGTGTTAAACTACAAATACTTACATCATTCCCGGTGTAGTAATCAGTGCGCCGTTGCCTTAAGTTCAGCAGTAGAGCAGCGTAGGTGGCGAGATATACTCCGTCAGCATTCATTATACAAGCAGTGGCGGGAGGCTGAGCGGCGTTGTGTTGGCAGCATTTGGAGGCGAACTCCTGCATAGCCTCATCCACCTGAGGATTAGTATTGTCTTAGTTTTGAGATTTCAGCCTATTATTACTTACCTATTACGAATAGAATTTAAGATGCACTTAGAAAGTCAAAATATAGTGAAAATACATGTTTTTGGTGTATCATTTATGTATTTAGAAATAGTAAAAGCACTAGAATAGATCCTTGTGGAACGTCATTTTTACGGAATGTTTCGTCTGACACTACTTCAACCACGCCTATCTTCTAGTATTTTTCTGCATGTAAATTAAGTAACAAGGATGATAAATCGCTTTATGACAGTACCTACTGTGAACAATGATCTAATTTATGATATCAAAAGCGAACGAAAGGAACTTATCACAAGTCCTTGTCCCTATGAGGTAATATCTTGCTTAAATTTACCTCGATACATGTTCGAAGATTGATAAGTTTGGGAAGCAGTGAATTCTGCAACGTCTTCACGAATTGCCTTGCATTATGACGTTCTAAGTCCACGTTACATTCGGTGACTGTGCACCTAAAATGAAATAATGTCTATAATAAAATATCGGGTTGCTATGCTATAAAAAAAATTAAATTATTCGTAACAAAGCAAAATTTATGTTTCATTAAATTTTATGTTTTCTCACAAACTATAATTGCTTACCTTCCCAAATGGAGAGTTTTAGGTACTGATTTGACCTTTGATAAGTTTTCTTTTTCGGATGAATCAGGGGATGATGGGTTGTTCGCACGAGTCGGTAGGAATACATTATCGGCATCGGAGTCGACCTCACCTTCACTGCCTGAAGTTACATTTTCTGGTCCCGATGTATCTGTTGATAATAAAATTTTAATACATCCATCCGTAATATTATAAATGTGAGATTTTAACGTCAAAACGGAGCGACTAATCAATGTGATTTTTGGTATGGGGATACCTACATTAGGAGCTCCCGTTCTCGCGGGATAGCGTTGTGTAATCCAAGCGGGCGAAGCCGCGGACCGAAGACTGGTTAATTATTTTTTCCAACGTTCTAGATACTTAGCTAGTTAATAAAAAACACGCGCTACTAATACCTACGTGTTTTATACTTTCGTTTCAACTGATATTTTACCTGATGAATCATGTCCCTTTTCCTCGTTACTCTGAAGTACTGCAACAACATCACTGAAATAGAAATGAAACAGATAATAGTCTTCAGATTATGCTTTAAAATGCAGTCAATGAAGATGTTACATTTTTTTGAATTAGAAAATTGAGTAGCAAATATTAAAGGAGGTTTTACTTGTAACTTTTCTAGAAGAGTCGGATTTTTACTCATAGCTGTAACACTCACCGGTACGGGCTCGGTAGCCTGGCCAATGTCTGATACGTCAGTGGTCCCGTGTAGTCCGCATCGTGTAGCTTAGGCCAGTGCTGCAGCAGCAAGGTGGCAATATCCGCGGGCATACACTCTCCAGAGCTGCTACACAACTTGTCTAGAGAATCTAATAGAGACACCACGCATTCTACCGCGGCAGCGATCACTTCGGGATTGCCACTGCGGCCGCAGTCTTCGATACCGTCCATTATCCTACAGACGAAGGAAAATATTATAAATCATAAAAGGTGAATGAATAATACGTTCTATAAAAATTATAGGTACTTAGGTCATTATCATAGTTTTGATTTTACTTTGTAGCCGTATCCTGATTTTCGATGAAAAGATAAAAACACTCACAATCTAAGGATGGCCATGTCATCGCTATGTCTTTCGGGATTGTCAGTCTTCTTCAACAGCACCAACTGCACCAGCCTCTTAGGATTGTGCAATAACTCTCTCACGCTTCTTAAAGGCTCCACTCTGTGAGCCACGGGCGGGTACAGCAGCATGCGGTGGTACAGGGCTTCCAGTACGGGCCGGAGGTTGGATGTGGAGCCCACCAAGCGGACGAGTTGGTTGGCTATGCTAGAAAAAAGTAAAGAAGTATGTTAGAGGTTGAACTCTTATGTAGTGTATCAAAGCTCCGGCCAGATTGACGCGGCCAAGCTTTGGCGAAGCAGGAGCACGCGGCAGACACGTAAAATTAAAGGTTTGCTCGAAGTTTTATGGGTTTTTTGCTAGATAAAATGATATAGATACCCACAGCCACAGATATACCCAGACTGTGAGATAGAAAAACCTTCTTGAAATAGTTGTTACTAACGACTTGGTTACTATCTATGATTGGTATAAAAATATCTAACCTGTATATTGCCTTAGCCTGACGACTGTTAAAACTCGGAGCACTGTTCAGTGCTCCAGAACCTCTGCCGGAATCGTCAACTAAATGCCCTTCATGCTCTCTGTAATTATAATAAGAAAATTTAGAATGATTGATAACTTCGTCACAGTATTGTATCAAACTTTAGAAATGATGGCTTTACCTGGACTTTATATTCTTGTCGACTCTTGGAGTGCCGAGAAACGATATAAGGGCAGGACAGAACTTCTGCCAGAGGAATGTGGTGAAATGCGAGTTGCCGCTGACTCGTTCGGACAGACTAGACATCAGAGTGAGCAAGCAGTCCAAGAAGAACAACGCAAGCGGATTTTGCTTTGGCACCCTAAAACATAATCATAACAATAAGACACGTCTTTGTAATCCTATACTTAGTAGTTAAAGAAAAAAGAAAAAGTCACATCACATGACCTTACATTTGGGTTTCAGAAAGCCTACTGCACAAATATTGTATGACTGGTATGACTTCGCTGTAGCAACTGACTGCTACTATGTGGTTTCTACCTAGTGGCGATCCTTCTGAGATCAACTCCTGATATTCTTCATCTGTTAAAAGAAACACGTTGAAAGTTAGCTGGTGGTAAAACATTAAGGATTTTTACAGGCTTTAATACATATATATGTATGGGTGTCTTACTTAACATAATGGAATTTAACAACACGTCTGTTTCTTTAATAATGCAGTGTCGTGGAGGTCAAAGAAGTTGGCATCTTCTACGTGTGCCAACTGTATTGTATATCACGTCTATATCTACCAATAGATACCAATTGCATTTTCTGCACTTATAATGTTTCAAGTCCTGACGGTAAAATTAAGGAAAAAAAATTGGTTTTATAATTTTTTATTCAAGCAAATTCTATGGCCAGGGAACATGGACACAACCATTGATAATTAAAAAACCATGCTGGAATAACAAAGCATTGGTATGCCACTGTCCTTGGTCATAATATAAGATCACGTTTTTATTTGAGTGGTTCTCTGCTCAAAATAACAACAAAAACATTGAAAAAATGAAAAAGTGGGGTTATTTTCATAACACTTCACACATAAAGAAAAAGACAAAGACAGAGTTTTTGGAAGATCCTGCCGTTAATTTTACTTTTGGTGCACTAACCTAGCTGTGCACAGTAAGCCCGCAGAGCTTGAGCCGCAGCAGCTCGTGCTGCAGCAGCCACGGGCGCGGCAGCAGCGGCCGCCTCCCCGCAGCGGCCGCACGCCCACACGCACAGACGCCCGTTTAGCGTCCGTCGGGGCGAGAGGGCCAGAGACAGGTACATGCGGAATATTTGTACCTGTACACAATTAATAAACTTCGATTGACTGAGTCATGTGGTCTTCTTGTTCTTTGTTACAGGAGGTGTAGGCAAAACTGGTAATAGTCCAGTGAATAGAGGGCTTTTAGCTTACAAGTGGTCCGGTAGTTTTGAATTTTTGATAGGTTTGTCGTCGCCATATAATAAAATGTAATTATTCACTAGTATTTATTAAATAAGGTTTCAAAGTGCTACGACTCTGGGCCCATTTTGCACCTTGTTCTTGAGAAGTTTGTCAATTTTCTGGAAAATCATTTTTTTTTAAGTTAATATCTCTGTAAATATCTGTTCTAGAAACAAAATTTAAACCGTTAATTATGTAGGAAATTTAATTCTCTACAATCGTTTCTGGCTCAAATGAACCTAAGCGAAGATACAAGCAAAAATGTAAAAAAAACTGCCGATTTTTTTGATATGGCGGCGGAGTCGGAGGGCGAGGAATTGTGCATTTTGCATTTTTAATACCTACTCACTAACCATCCTAGACAACATTATCAAAAATTCAGAACTACCGGACCACTTGTAAGAATAGTCTCTTTTTACTGGACTATTCAAGAACAAAAAGAACAAGAGATTTTTACAGCTGATGGATCACATCACAAGCCATCTCCTTTACATGTATAATGTGTAAAAGTATTTTGAGTTTAAAAAGATTATGAAAATTACCTGTGTGTCAGGTAAGTGGTACATCACCGAGGCGGTGGCGCAGAGCAACTGCGAAGGCATCCAAAGCGAGTCGTCTTCTGGCTCGATGCCTCTATGAAATCTGTCGTCACGGAGCATTTTCTGTACGGAAAACCAAAGAAGGTCTTAGTTTTATCGGTCTATGATTGAATTAGCTAATTATTTACGCATTGAATACCTAGTTAAAAAAAATATTACGAAACATTATGAATAAAATATAAAAAAAACATGTGTTATCTATCACATTGATGAAGCAACGCTGGCCCGGCTGGCCCAACAATGGTCCGGATTTCCATGGGTGCGGGTTCGAATTCCGTCCGAAAATCTACTACGGTACAGCACCGTGTTTTTTTATATTACGATTTTTCCTATATTTATCAGGTCTACCTACTGCGAATATATCAATTTTAGCTTCATGTTTCGTACCTCTAAAAGCAAACAGTGCCAATGCCTACGTACGACACTCCTTCATAATAACGATTTTTATAAAGCAAACAGTGCCAATGCCTACGTACGACACTCCTTCAAACATCTTTTTCTCTGTTTTTTTAGAAAGCTTGATAAAACGAGTAGGTAGGTAATAACTTACGTGGAAGCCCTGTAAAGCGAAGGTGACGAGCCTCGGCCTCTTGCTCTCCAACGCTACCTGAAGCGGCAGCAGGCAGATCCGGCGCAGCTCGTAGCACGGCCGCCGAGCGTTGCTCTCTTGTAAACATAGTGCCTCTGAAAGATATAACGCAACATTTAAGTACTTACCCAAGATATCCCACTTACTAAAGTTGCTACTTTGTATTGTGTAGGTATATTAATAAATACCTACACAATACAAAGTAGCAACTTTAGTAAGTTTATTACGATATTTTATTACGATGGTAGGACGTTATATCGGTACGCAAACGTCCGTCATCAAGGGTAGCCTCTGAGGTGCTTAACGAAAGGTAATGTGAGTGCTATTATAGCTTACTATGACACCCACAAAGGATGACGTCACCTTCGTCGTGAAACTTCGTCCTGAATTTGAACTCACGATACAACAACGAAGCTCCTTCGTGCTACGTAGTACGTAGGTACTACGCACTAACGTCGTACTGCATTTTCGTATCATGGAAACGTTGCGTTACAAACTTTTTTGCAAGTTCATGCGCTACTGTATTTATGTTTAAACTAGCTTTCCGCCGGCGGCTTCGCCCGCCTGGAATTTTTGTCTGCCTATCTGTCTGTCTGTCTGCCTGTTTGTTCCGGCTAATCTCTGAAACGGCTGGACCGATTTTGACGGGACTTTCACTGGCAGGTAGCTGATGTAATAAGGAGTAACATAGGCTACTTTTTATCCCAATATTCCCACGGGAACGAGTACCACGCGGGTGAAACCGCGGGCGGCCGCTATATAATCATATGCATGTAGTAAAAAGCGGTAATTTTAATGTTACAAACAGAGACTCCAATTTTATTTATTTGCTTAGATGATATTAACTCTAATATTAAAATAACACTTTGCATTTGTCAATAAAAGATTTAACAGCTGAATTATTATCTGTATAGATTATTTTATTTAACCCTACCTAAAGCATCCTGACAGGCCTTCCTCAAGGTACTTAATTTTGGCCCAGTGGCCTCCTTGAACACGTCTTGCAGCAATTCTTCCATCATGGGCACATTTAATTCACTTTAGGTTATACTTCATTTAAAGAGAACGCATCACAACAATGTTATTAACCATCCAGCCGTAACACACTAATGAATTAAAGTGTGATATTTGTGTGGGTGTCGAGTAGTTGTTGGCTTATCGCGTTGACGTAGTCGCAAAGCTTCACAGGGCATGCTCCGTACGAAAATCAATACCATGAAATTCATTAGCGTGCATTTTTTACTACAGGCGCAACAGGTTTTATAAGGTGTTTGAATACAATTTATTGTTCTACGTTTACTTGAAGGTTACATAATAACTTCAATTAAATTATTTTTATGCACTCCTTTATTAAACTAGTTAGTATTATTATGTAGTTTAATAAATTATTTATTTTCAATCTATATTCTAGCTTAAAGCTGTACCTATGTATAGATACCAATCTATTAGCGCCAGTAACGTTAAAAATTAATTCTTATTTTTAAATATTTTACAGTACTATGCAAAAGTATAGAATTGAATGAATTTGAAATTGGCGGCTTTCTGTATTTCCGGCGTCTGTTTACGGATACGCATAAACTTATTTATACTAGGGGTAATAGACCAAAGATATTATAATATAACAAGATTGCGCACTCATGAGTTACAGCCGAGCCGAGCGAGATAGGCCTATTATGGTGTGCGTCCCTCTCTAATGAGAGAGACGTGAGTTACTACACGATTTGGTTTTTTCGAGGACAATTTATAGTTAACCAGACTTGGCTCACGTAGGATTCGAACATCACGCTTCCTAGGGAGCTCTTGTAGCTAAAAGAAACATACATTTAAACATCCGAACTCACTTTCTATTTATAATATTAGTTAAGATGAGGACTCCGCGAGGCAAAGCATTTGCACCACTTATGAGGCAATAATGTGACAATCGACACATACATACATACGACGCATACATATGCTTTATAAGAATACTTACTTTTGAACCGACTTCAAAAAAGGAGGTTGTCAGTTTGACCTGTATGTACTAATATGAAATGTATGTCTGTATTTATGATAGGCGTATTTTGCTAAAATGAATAGAAATAGAAAGTCCACGTACAGTAATAAAAATCTGTTTATTAGTTAGAATATATATATACATTGCTAAACAAAATTTTCTTGCGGATCTTTTGACGCATGGAGGCTTTGTGTCCAATTAATTTTAAAGATTCGTTTTTTGCGTACCTACTTAACCTTAAATTAAGATACAGATGTTATAATACATTTAATAAGTTTTGTTTCATGCCTATTTTCTGATAAAGTTCTTCTTCTTTTTCTTCTTCCGCTGAGTATTGTGTAATTTTTTCAGATATGAGGTTAAGCCAACCTTTTTTAATTTCTTCATCTTTAGGAAATCTGAAACAATGAAAATTAATGTTTGGGTTAAGTAAGAAAGTAAATTCCAGTCTATAGACTAAAAAGAAATGGACACCCTACTATACGCAAGAATAAAATTTTGGCTAAATACTTACCTATGAAAAGATACACCGCTCCGTTTAAATGATTCGCTTTTGCATCCTTTCACACATCAAGTGAGAACCATTTTTATTGATTTAAACGTAATTTTATAATGATAATTAAGATCCACACACTAACTTTACACACATAAATTAATTTGCCGTCGCCATATTGATGATGTTTTTATTTTTATTAAAATTGTCCAGACGCAAAGTGTTGCAAATTTATTATAATTAAAACTACCATAACACCGACTCTTACATTAAAAAAATAGTTTTTCAAGGTTTTAAATAATACAAATGATATGGACTTTATTATTATCAGCTTAACATTCCTTTTAATTAATAAATATTTTGAAAATTCTCGAGAACAGGAAATATGAATTTGAATTAAGTTCTACTACAACCAAAAATATTTCATGGTGGCAGCCCAGTAGACAGGGATGCAATCCGAGTTCTCGGGCGGGAATTTGAACGCACTAGGCGCGCTTTTTGAAAAATTTTCTTTAATAATCTAATATCTTAATTTTCTTTGTAAATTGTTGTAAATACTATTCTACTAATTAATACGAGTGTAAATAAATCATTTACCATGCCGGACGGGCACGACCCGCCCGGCGGGAATGAAAAACGAAAAGTTCCCAATAGATCAAGCGATGGTGATCAAGGCATTTCGGATGATTTCTATAAACCGTATGTAAAAAGTGGATACAAAAGGCTGTTTCCAGAAAATGCGGTGAGTGCTGAATATTGTGTATTTGTCGAGAGTTATAAAGAGGATGAAAAGTTGGGCAACAACAACCCGATTGTGACCACCAATTTATTTAAAAATGAGATAAAGGGCATCAATAACATCAAAAGAATGAACCCAAACAAAATTTGCATTACTTTTTCCCAAGCAAATAATGCTAACAATTTTCTGAGAAGTGAAGAATTTCTTTCACGACACAAATTTAAGGCATATATACCAGCAGCAGCAGTCGAAACAATAGGTGTGTTGCGATACGTACCTACAAGTATTAGCAATGAAGAACTTTTTAAGAAACTAGGTTCACCATTCGAAATTGTCGCTGTACGTAGATTTACAAAAAAAGAAAATAACGTTGTTAAAGCATTTAAAACGGTCTGTATAACGTTCTTATCCAGGGGTCTCCCGGATTATGTGTTTTTGGACTTATTTCGCTTTAGAGTACATGAATACAATGCACCGCTGCTACAGTGTTATAAATGCTTTAAGTTCAACCATGGTGCTAAAATATGTAAGTCGGCGCAAAAATGCTCTGTATGCTCTGAAGAACACCACTATTCTCAATGTCCTGATAATACAATTATTAAATGTATTAACTGTCAAGGTCCTCATCTCGCTATTTCACGAGACTGTCCTATAAAAAAACAAAAAATCGAAGATAAGAAACATAGAACGACTTATTCTAATGCGGTTCTAGCCGGCAAAAAGACTGACAATTTATATAAAAATTATCAAACTAACTTTCCTGAGTTAAAAAACACCAAACCAATGAAACCATTTATTCCAAAAGCTCAAGGCTCCACATCTACCCCACCAACTATTACTGTAAATACCTTGGAGGAGAACAAAACTCACCCCAAATTATCTCATGAAAAGCTTGTAGATGAAATTATAAATAATGATTTTATTCGTAAAGCAATTGTAGGCGCTTTAGTCTCTATTGCTAATGAAGGGAGAGCAATCACCAATAATGTTATACAAGAGATACTTTTAAAATCACTTAAACCAAACCCATAATGGATAAACACATTTTAAAAGTATCTCAATATAATATTGAAGGTTTATATAACAAAAAACCACTCTTCATTGATTATCTCCAAAAAAATGACATAGATGTTTGTTTACTAAATGAGACATGGCTTAAAGACCATAATCTACGTATACCTAACTATAACACAATTAATCAGGTCGGTATAGGTGGTCGAGGTGGAGTCTCGATCTTGATCAAGGACAGTTATAAGTTTTCCGTTGCACCAGTACCATTTTACGACGAACTGCAATCTGTTGCTATTATATTATACACAGGCGCTGGCAAATTGACTCTATTATGTGTTTACTGTCCCCCTCCTAAACACGGGCGTTCGACTTTCCAGAGCAATAAGCTAAAAAACATCATTAGCAAACTACCGAAACCAATCATGGTATCTGGGGATTTCAATGCACATCACGTAGCATTCGGTTGCCTGTCTTGTACCAGCCGAGGCAATGAAGTTTATAATGTTTTTGATGAATCCGATTTATGTATTTTGAACTCGGGCTCACCGACTACTGTCGGCCGGCCAGGCTATAATCAATCTGCAATAGATGTCTCTTGTATAAGCCCTAATGTGGCTCCATTGTGCGACTGGAGTGTTCATCCCGATGCGATGGGTAGTTATCATTATCCCACTCACATAGATATTCAGGTCTCCATAGAAAAATACGAGATAGGACCACCGACAGAACGCTACATTTATAACAAAGCAGATTGGATAAATTATACAAAAGAAAGTGAAAATTCTTTTCATGATTTATTTTTAGATAATAGTAACCCTTTAAAATCCTATGATCAATTTTGTCACATACTTAACAATTTGAAAGAAAAATATGTACCGAAATTTAAAAAGGAGTCCTCATATCGTAAACGAATACCAGTGCCGTGGTGGGATAATGAATGTGAAGATGCAGTCATTAAAAGTAAAGAAGCATTAAATTTTTATAGAGCTAACCCATCTATTGAAAACTATATTGAATACAAAAAAATTGATGCAGCAAAAAAGAGATTTATTAGCGAAAAGAAATCAAACAGTTGGTTAAAATTATGTCAATCTTTTAATAGATATACTCCAGTTAGCAATATATGGAATTACATGAGACGATTCAAGAGAGCATCTTCGCCAAAACAGCCTAAGAATGATGAATGGATTCCAGACTTCATAAACAAATATGCTTCACCTTCAGCCCCTGAAAAAAATGTTAATTTAGTTGAATTAGAAACATTTTTTAAATCTAATGGAAAATCAAATGCTCATTTTCTTACAGTACCTTTCACTTTACAAGAATTAATAACTTCACTACAGTCTAGAAAAGACACTACTCCAGGTCTAGATGATATAACATACAGTCTGTTAAAAAAACTACATTTAAATGCTCAAAAAGTACTTCTTCAAATCTATAATTTACTTTGGAAATCACAAACCATACCTTCTGCCTGGAAAACTCAATGTGTAATTCCAATCTTAAAACCTAATAAACCTGCTGAAGATAGTGACTCATATCGACCTATTTCTTTGTCGTCTTGTGTAGGTAAAGTATTTGAGAACATGTTGAAATTAAGACTAGATTATTACATAGAAAGTGACAATATTTTACCTGCAGAACAGTTTGGATTTCGGAAGGGTCACAGTGCAACAGAAAGCTTTGTATCACTTATATCAGACATAAAAACATCTTTCTTGAGTCACTCAGTTACTGTATGTGCTTTTCTTGATATCAAAGGTGCTTTTGATAGTGTCGTTCCATCTGTTTTATCTCAGATCCTGTTTGAAATTGGTATTCCTGGAAAAATAACAAAATGGTTATTTAACTTTCTATATGATCGCACTCTGTATGTAAAATATAACAACATTATACATGGACCAGGAAGTATATACAAAGGAACAATGCAAGGGGCAACTATTTCTCCTTTATTATATAATATTTACACTTGTCAAATAAAACAGTTCTTAAAAGAGAACAATGTACATTTCTTACAGTTTGCAGATGATCTACTTGTATATACTGTCCATAAAGATGTAAATATTGCAATTAACAAATTGAATAGAGCATTAATGCAGATTTCTAACTTCTATCATAATAAACTTAAACTTGAAATCAGCAGCTCTAAAAGTTCGGCAATAATTTTCTCAAAAAAATGTTCAAATTCTTTGATTAATAATGATGTAATGTATGATAACCATCCTTTGCCATGGGTTCAAAGCCATAAGTTCCTAGGTGTTGTTTTAGACTCAAAATTAAATTTTCAGGATCATGTAAATAAAATCATTGGTAGCGCTACAAAAGGCCTAAATGTGTTAAGATCACTAGCTGGAGTACATTGGGGAGGAGACCCCCAAACCTTATCTATGTTATATAAAAGTATAGTGAGAAGTCACTTTGACTATAGCAGTTTAGCCTACATGAATGCTAACATTAGTCTTTTGAAAAAATTAGACATAATCCAAAATAAGGCGCTAAGAATTATAAGCGGAGCAATGTGCTCCACCCCGATCCACGTAATGCAAAGTGAGTGTTGCATCAAACCACTTATATTTCGCCGTTTACAGTTAGCAGAAAGTTTTTGTTTAAAAGCCATATCATCCCAAAATCCATGTTTAGTAAATAGACTCTTATCTCCACAAATGTTAGAAATTTCACAACCTACTAACTATATTAATTGTCAGTTACTAAAATCAGGACATACACCAGAACTCATTTCAATTATAGTATACATGAATTATCTTTATAAAAATTTACATAAAAATATTCAATGGCCTTTATATAACATCCAATATAATGCTTTAATAAACTGCAATATTGTAATACATACAGAGCTCATTAACAATAATGCTGAATTATTCCAATTTATGGAAAATAAAGACTATTATAGTATTTATACAGATGGATCTAAATCTGAAAATAGTGTAACATCTGCCTTTTATGATCCACAACAAAACCTCAATGAATGTTTTGCAATTCCAAATATATGTTCAATATATACAGCTGAATGCTATGCTATATACCAAGCCTTATTGTATATATCTAATGTAAATAGTAATAATTCATTTCTTATTGTAACTGATTCACTGAGTGCACTAAAATCTCTAGAAAATAACAAATGTAAATATGATGTAAATTACTTAGTTTATTACATTAGGGAACTTTTGCATAACTTACATGAATGTGGAAAAAATGTACATTTTATGTGGGTACGTTCGCACTGTGGCATAACTGGAAATGAAAAAGCAGATGAAGCAACAAGGAAGCCTACAAATGTAGACCATACCTGTACTATGGAAGTTCCATTCACCGACTACAAGTCAAAAACCAATGAACACCTGACACTGCTCTGGAAAGAGTATTGGGAAAGCCTTAGTAGAGAAAAGGGTCAGCATTACAAATCAATCCAAGGAAGCCCGCCCGCCCAACCTTGGTGGTACAGGAAAAAAGTGCCCAAAAGAAAATTTATAACAACAATAAATAGATTGAGATTTGGCCATGGCCAATTTCGCACTCACCTGCATAAACTGAAGATGGTAGATAGCCCCAGGTGCCCTGTCTGCGATGTGAACGAAGACCTAAAACATATAATTTTCACATGTAAACGATTTGGTTTACACCGTCTAACTCTCATCACGGAACTATCCGATATCCACAAGAAAATACCACAGAAACTAGAAGATCTTTTAGCAAATTATAGTAACTTCATGCCGCTTTACAAATTTATCAACAACACAATCGACAAACTCTAATTATTATCCGGAAAAACTAACAAACAAACAGTAAACAAACACAGAGAAGTGTCAATGTCAAGTGTCAAAAACTAAAAATTAACAGTTCAGTTCAGTAGTGTAATAAAAATTAACATCAAGACGGGCATAAAAGGGCTTGAATACCCAGTGCCGTTAAAAAACTTTCAAAAAAAAAAAAAAGGATGCAATCCTATTTAGGAGCCTCTCGCTCGGCTCGTTTTTCCGTTTATCGAAATGTCATAGATTCAAGATTCAAGATTCAAATTTGTTTATTCAATTTAGATTGTTATTTACAATACTTGTGAACGTCATAGAAGCTACTCCATCGGTTCGCAAACCCTACAGCGGGAGGCCTTGGAGAAGAACCGGCAAGAAACTCCAAGGGTTGTTTTTTTCTCCCTGTCTTATTTCATACAGAGTCGTCAAATTGAAAAATGACCTTAACATGGTATGACTAAGGTCAGTTTCCATCACAATTACACAATGGGTTATGATAAATACAGTTAAGTATAGGCGAACTAATGATCATAGCGGTGAACAATTTTCAGTTACTTAGGAACTCTACTTAAAGCTTTAATATTAGTTTAAAACAAAAGACAATTCTACTATATACTGCAAGTTGCGCCATACATGTTTCAAATGTAATTCTTAATAAAATGAATAAAAACAAAAGAAAACACATTTTAAGGCAAGCAGATAAGAGCAGACCCATTCCCACTGGCAGCACCCGTTCACGAGCATGACGCATGAACCAGCCATCGCTTCGCTCAACCATATTTTAGGGAACGTAACGACCCGCCTCACACGCCACCACCGTAGAAATGTTTTAGTGAGCATACGAAAATAAACCTTATTGTAACTGCATAGAATCGAAATGACATTGCTTTTATTTTCATAGTGCACAATCTTGTTATATTATAATATCTTTGTAATAGACGGACAATGGTGCGAGTGAGAAACTAGTCCTTATAGCCACTACACACGCTCCTATCCGACCGCCGATTTGGTGCGGGCGAACTTCACTGCAGATCTGATCCGCGCCTACACACGTTCAAACCAAATCTGCCAGACCAAATCGGTCGGCGCTACACACGTTCCGATTTGGTCTGGCCGACCTCTAGCCGTTGTTGAAGTGTTGCCAGCCACTACTAATCTCCCAATATTATTATTATTTATAAATACTGAAAACATCAATTTGCTTGCAATAAATAAATTAAAAAGAAAAATAATTTCGGTTTTTAATGTTTTATTACTATAAAAAAACAATTTCATTATTTTTTAATTTTCTGTTATTTTCATCAAAATATTAAACATGCTAAATATTTACTAAAAAGCAGCACTTATTGATAAGGTGTTATGCCCTTTTTATATATATTTAGTTTTACGACAATTTGCTAGTTTTTAAACAAAATATTCTAAAAAAAACAAATAGATAAATAGAATCTTTTCATAAATGGCCATATTTAAACCTTTCGTTCGTTCAGTCCTACGTAAAACTCATGAACGAGCATTAAATTGAAGCCTCTGAAAATCCCTTAAACGTAATTTACCTGCCTTAAATATTACCGCTTTTACATATTTTCTCCCTAAATCTAGGGGAAAACCTCCAAAATTGTCAACACTGCCAAGTTGGTCCGGTCGGAAGCCTACACACGTTCCGATTTGGTAGGAAGTGAAGTTCGTGCGAACCAAATCCGGCCGACCGCGTCAAACACGAATAATAATAATTATGGTCGGACGACTACGCTACACACGTCCAGATTTGGTCTGGAGCAGACCAAATCGGCCGTCGGATCGGAACGTGTGTAGATGCTATTATAGCCGCTACACACGCTCCTATCCGACCGCCGATTTGGTGCGGGCGAACTTCACTGCAGATCTGATCCGCGCCTACACACGTTCAAACCAAATCTGCCAGACCAAATCGGTCGGCGCTACACACGTTCCGATTTGGTCTGGCCGACCTCTAGCCGTTGTTGCAGTGTTGCCAGCCACTGCTAATCTCCCAATATTATTATTATTTATAAATACTGAAAACAACAATGTGCTTGCAATAAATAAATTAAAAAGAAAAATATTATCGGTTTTTAATGTTTTATTACTATAAAAAAACAATTTCATTATTTTTTAATTTTCTGTTATTTTCATTAAAATACTAAACATGCTAAATATTTACTAAAAGCAGCACTTATTGATAAGGTGTTAGGTATGCCCTTTTTATATTTATTTAGTTTTACGACAAATTGCTAGTTTTTAAACAAAATATTCTAAAAAAACAAATAGATAAATAGAATCTTTTCATAAATGGCCATATTTAAACCTTTCGTTCGTTCAGTCCTACGTAAAACTCATGAACGAGCATTAAATTGAATCCTCTGAAAATCCCTAAAACGTAATTTACCTGCTTTAAATATTTCCGCTTTTACATATTTTCTCCCTAAATCTAGGGGAAAACCTCCAAAATTGTCAACACTGCCAAGTTGGTCCGGTCGGAAGCCTACACACGTTCCGATTTGGTAGGAAGTGAAGTTCGTGCGAACCAAATGCGGCCGACCGCGTCAAACACGAATAATAATAATTATGGTCGGACGACTACGCTACACACGTCCAGATTTGGTCTGGAGCAGACCAAATCGGCGGTCGGATCGGAACGTGTGTAGATGCTATTAGGGCAGTAGCTATGTGCGAGAAAGAGTTGGAAGAAAATGACAGCAGAACCCGATTTGACTTATTTAGCGTCTTTTATCATCTTAAAGAAAACGTCCACTCAATTATTTTGTGATTTTTATCGCGATCGCGTCGATTTGGCTCTTATAACTATATAAATCAATAATGGTGTAGTGTTCTGTGTTGAATTGTAATGTTACTTACGACAATAAACCAAATAAACACGAATTTCACAGGTAAATAGGATTATACAAGTACCATTTTCATAGTCCATATTTTAGTTGAATATATTCACAAATACACTAAGTGACACATTAATATCATACTATTTACCACCTATTTTCTAAATTAAGGCTGATTTTTAAACATTATGTGTTAGGTAAAAAGATATTATATCCGTGAACTTGAGAAAATATGACGTAGAGATTGATCATAAACTATCGATATCGATACTCATGTCGATGGTTTCCAATATAACTTTGTTTGTCTTTGTGAACACTGATAGTTTTATTTAATGCTGATTTTAACCGACACCTTTTAAATAGTAAATTATACCTACTTCAGTACCAATTTAACAATATTTTCAGGTTTCCTGTAAATCAAGTGATTAAGTTAAACTGGATACAATTAATAAATAGAATAGGCTGGGAGCTTCGCCAAAACTCTGTGGTGTGCAGCAAATATTTCAAGCAAAACGGCAAAGAAACCTTGAGAAATTATTTAAATAAAATTGTTTTCTTCAGAGGACAATAATTAATGGTACCTAAATGTTCAATGAGTGGGAAAGGTATAATTATTTATTTATTTTTGAAATATATACATTTTAACTTAAAATATATCATTATTTTTTTTACCGTAGCCCTTCAAAATACTTCACAATGAATTTTTAAAGTTTCGTAAAAATTATCACCAAGTTATTTAAATTTTTAAATTTTTGCATGTACAATGCAGTTTTTATTATTGAAAAATTGAAAATGAAGTATTTAGAAAAAATCTACCCGTCTCCATAGCTCAGTCGTTAGAGCAGCCGCCCGAATAGCGTAAGGTCGTGGGTTCGAGTCCCATCGGAGCTGGATGTGAGACGGGTCGATTTTTTCTAAATACTTCATTTTCAATTTTTCACGTGCTAGTGTTTTCGTGACAGCCACAATGCCTGCTTGAATAATACAATATTGTATAGTCTTATACAATATTGTATTATTCAAGAAAATTATCAACATGTCTTCACAAAGTACCTAAGGTATTTAAATATACTGTATTGTGCCTCTATGTACGAATACTTCGATCAAAACGCAGAATAAAACTATTTATTCGTAAAAATCTAAAAATTTTGTGCAATGCGATGAAAAGGGACTCCAAAAACTCCAGAACTAGTTTTTATAAAACACAAGATTTCAACCAGTGCAGCGGTGCGAATAGGTAAGTATGACCGGCCGGTGCGGTATACGGGCGGTCGTCGGGAGGAATGACGTCGAACGTGGTAAAAGCCGATTGCTAGCGAACAACCGAGGCAATAGTGTTTTAAGCAAATTAATTTTTACAATAACTTTGTAAATACTTATCGTATTGAAGTGAAATGACCATTATGCACCCCATGCATTATGCATACTTTTTTGCATTGTGAATGCAAAAAAAGTAAAAATTTAAATAACATGAACTTTATTTTTATTTTCCCATGTCCATTGAAGTATACTTCATATCATATGAATTATTAAATCTTGTTTGTGTTTTATTTACATTATTGTTATCGACAACCTAAAATGGGCTTGAGGGCAGCTCTAAAACTCACACACACGTTTACAAATTACACACACTAGCTCATGTCATTTTCGGTCTCACAACCAAGCGAACTCTGTCAGTCTATTACTAGAGTATAATAAGTTTATGACGGATACGGTAGGTAAGGCAAAGGTAAGGTATGTACAGTGCCACACCACAACCTTTTCTGTGCCGGTGACAGCGGCGCTCAGGCGCTACCATGAAGTTTGACTTAATACTCTGAAGGCTGATTTACATTTGCATAAGTATAGTAGCGAGTTAACTTACGGTCTTGGCGAGTTAAGTTCTTATCATCGTTTGGACAGGGATTTGCCAGTTAAGTAATAACTTAACGATTAAGTACAGAGAATAGGATCAGCAGGGGGTCTACCGCCTAAAAAATCTGGATATGGATATGGGCTTTATTTGACATTTGAAGCCCATAATCTGAACTTGGCGGTACCGCCTAATTCCATGGACTTCATATTTCTTCCCATACCCATATGTCAGAAAAAGAGTGAATGACGAAGAAAATTCTCTATACATTTTTGACAGTTGAAGCCCAGAATCGGTATTTTGTAAAAATTAAAAAGTAAAAACTCGAAACCCAGATTCATATCGTTATGTCAAATGAAGCAGGCGAGTATTTTGGTATCGGAAGATTCATGGAAAAGTTTAATTTCTCAATTTGTGTGAAGTAACTTGCTACTTTTGAGTGTAATCAACTTCATTCATAGTAAATATACCCCTAGCACTTGTAAAACGTTGAACTTTAGCAGAAGAGAGTTTAAAAGCAGAGCGAAAAGATGGAGCGAAAGAGACAAACACAAATTGCTATTTCGCTGTTCCTTTCTCTCGAAGTCATGTAATGGAATTTTACCCGCGAAATTCAAATTTTCGTTTCTTGTTTCGTTATCGGAATTTACATAACTTTAAAGATAAATTGTTGACCTACTTTTGATAAAAATTAGGCATTTAACTAAAGTAATGAAGATACTATGTAAATCAAAAAAAGGAAAGTTTTATTTTATGTAGGTACGGTTATATATTTTGTTTTTACTGCTTTGAGGATTTTTATCCGAAACACAAAAATTAAACCAAATCACTAGCCTAGCCTAGCCACCATTCTGGCTGAAGTGTGCTGAAGTGCTAGATAATACTTATTATCCTCCTTGGAGTAATTGTGTTGTGTGATATTATCAATAGCGACTTTTTTGTGGATATTGTCTACGGAAAGTGCATTTGATTGACATATTATTTTACAAGTGATATTGAGCTGTGTTAAAGTTCTCTGTTATTTATTATGTTATAAAGCTAACTCCTTCCTATAAATGCATGTTTTAAGACCTCAGCAAAGCATTTGATCTTGTGTGTTATGAAGTTATGATAAGCTTTGGACCTTTGGACAAAACTTATAGATGTTTCTCGTTGGCTGAGGTTATAAATGTACCTACTGGCACATTGGTATGGTAATCAGAAAAATGTGGTAAAGTGGGGAAATACATGCTCTGAAGAGTTTATGTGGTGTTAGACAGGATGGGCTGACTTCACTCTTATATATGTATATATGGACAAGCTCATTGCTGGGCTGAGCAGCACACATGGTTGTTATATAGATAATGTCTGTGTGAATAATATCAGTTATGCTGATGACATGGTGCTGTGCTGCTCTGCCTATCGCTGGGTGGCCCAAAAAGCTCCTGCGAGGACTATATATGGAAGCACGGCCTAAGGTACAACGAGAAATAGAGTGAATTCATGATCTTCAGGGGTAACATTAAGAGACTTGAAAATGTGCCCCTGTTACTTTTGAACAGGATTCCTTTGGGCCGTGTAAGTCAGTTTAAATACCTTGGGCATATAGTAACTGAAACTCTGTATGTCAATTTATTCTGATATAGATGGATAGGGATGCAGGGCTTTGTTGGTCAGTGGTAACATGGTGAGACACAGGTTTGCTTGGTGTACAGTAGAAGTAAATTTTACTTTATTTAAAGCCTATTGTCAAAATTTTTATACCAGTAGTCTGTGGTCAAACTTTATCCAGCTTTCCTACAATGCCCTGCGTGTGTTATACAGTAACATCTTTAAATCCTTGTTGGCGCTTCCACGTTTCTGCAGTGCATCTGGCTTCTTTTTTCAAAGGCATTCTGAGGAGAGTGGAGAGAAGTTAGTCTCTCCATATTTTGCTAGGTGAAACTTTATGTTAACATAAGTAGCATATTTTAATTTACTTTTTCAATTTTAATTTTAATATTGTGATTTTGTACTAAAATAGTCAGTAAGCAAAGAAATGGTCTGAAATAAAGGAATTTTATTTTATTTGAACAGTTTAATCATTGCTTATTTTTAATCATTTCTGTCGAACAAATAAATTTTTATTTTTAACCTAATCGATAGAAGTTTAAGTTATAAATTTCAATAAAAGCTCCCATCTGTTAGATACTATATACTTAACAGACTAACTCTAGTTTGTCTGTTTTTCGTTTCGGGACGATGCAATTATTTTAGAATTACTGAATAAATAATCCATATTATTAACCTATTTATTTAGCAATTTCTATTCAAAGTACCTAATCCACGTTATGTGCTATTTTGTAAAAGTATTTTGTAGTAAGTAGTACAACTACATAATATGCTATGCTATGTTGTACTTACTAAGTACAATATAGCATAGCTACAATGCACATCTATACCTGTCTTTTGTGTGCAACTCTAGGAGACAGCGCTTAAAGCTCATATTTTCCAAATAAAATTATGAGTTGATAGACAATTTGTTAATTTTCTTAATTGCTGTTATATTGTAATGTCAAAAACCCACTTATTTATATTTAAGTTAGCAACTGAAAACATAAAATGTGCTAAACTGAAAAATCATAGAAAATAAAATAACATTTGGCCGCTGAAGAAATAAATAACTTATGTATTTACAGGTCTAACTATTTAATCATCCTCATAAATGATAGAAATTTTATTTCTCTTTCATAGCAAATTTATATAAAATAAAGATAATGATAAAAATAAGTACCTAGGTACCTATGTTACATAAATACCTCCCGGACTCGTGTCTCCCCTGATGTCTCCCCTAGGGGAGCCATCAGGATTTTCTTAGTCCTGGTGTCTTCCCCAAGTAGGGGAGACATCAGACCTTGATTTTAAATAATATGCCTCCCGGACTCGTGTCTCCCCTAGGGGAGCCATCAGGATTTTTTTAGTTCTGGTGTCTTCCCCAGATAGGGGAGACATCAGACCTTGCTTTTGAATAATATGTTGAGTACTCGTGAATTCCCTGTCATGCACAAAAAATAACTCATCCCACCCTTTCTGTGTACATAATGCAATTTTCGTTCATTTATGTAGCGAAATCAGGATGTGATTTGAATATTTAATGTGAATGACAAACTTAACTTTGAAAGATAAAAGCAAGGAGTAAGTATACCTACTGTTCTGTGAATAAAAGATTACAATACAAATATTTACACCTGACAGGGAATTCACGAGTACTCAACAAATTATTCACAAGCAAGGTCTGATGTCTCCCCTATCTGGGGAAGACACCAGAACTAAGAAAATCCTGATGGCTCCCCTAGGGGAGCCATCAGGATTTTCTTAGTCCTGGTGTCTTCCCCAAGTAGGGGAGACATCAGACCTTGATTTTAAATAATATGCCTCCCGGACTCGTGTCTCCCCTAGAGGAGCCATCAGGATTTTTTTAGTTCTGGTGTCTTCCCCAGATAGGGGAGACATCAGACCTTGCTTTTGAATAATATGTTGAGTACTCGTGAATTCCCTGTCATGCACAAAAAATAACTCATCCCACCCTTTCTGTGTACATAATGCAATTTTCGTTCATTTATGTAGCGAAATCAGGATGTGATTTGAATATTTAATGTGAATGACAAACTTAACTTTGAAAGATAAAAGCAAGGAGTAAGTATACCTACTGTTCTGTGAATAAAAGATTACAATACAAATATTTACACCTGACAGGGAATTCACGAGTACTCAACAAATTATTCACAAGCAAGGTCTGATGTCTCCCCTATCTGGGGAAGACACCAGAACTAAGAAAATCCTGATGGCTCCCCTAGGGGAGACACGAGTCCGGGAGGCATATTATTTAAAAGCAAGGTCTGATGTCTCGCCTACTTGGGGAAGACACCAGGACTAAGAAAATCCTTATGGCTCCCCTAGGGGAGACATCAGGGGAGACACGAGTCCGAAAGGCATAAATAAGTGTTAAAAATATGAATTCAAGAAACTAAACATTGCTTATTTTCAATTCTGGAAGGGTTGTGTTGTGGCACTTCTTAATTGAGAATATTGGCTTTGTTTAGTCTGAATTTGTCACAATATACTAATAATTTATGTAAACACAAAGGTATAAGTAGGTAAGTACAAGAAATTAACAACCAGAAATAAAGAACTGCAAAATGGTATCATCATGCATTTATTAACCAAGTTGTTATTGTCACAAGTTCACAACACATATTTTAAGACATTATTACGGTATACTTTGTACTGTTTATCTTTTAAAGGTTCTGTTGAATGATTTTCTCTGTAATTATCATCTTATAAACAATGTTCTTGTCTTGGAGTAGCCGTCCATTCCATCATGTCAATATTAAACTTATAAGGAACATTCGGTCTGCTTTTCTTTAAATCTTGATAAATATCTGCAACCTTGCTCTGATAATGAGCCTTACGGGTAGTATCATAAGAGGAAATGAAGAACATTAACCACAAAATACCCAACCAAACAATAACTTCTACAAAATTTTGCCATGACGGGGTCATTTGTCAAATTGTTCACGTAATTAGCGCACACAAATCGAAGAGAAACCATAGTTGACCCTCAAAGATATGCCTTTTTCGTTATATTTTATTAATTTTGTGTTATTTACTTAATTCAAAAAGTAAAGTTAAGGGTGGTATTCCACTTATCAAATATTTGATCCAAGAAATTGGGAGTTTTTGGCGCCATCTTGGCGGGTTAGGTTAAGTGGATATTTTAATTAATCGCAATTTGTTTCATAGTGGACTTTGTGACTCAAGATAGGTGTAGTTTTGTGCCCCAAGTGTTTACGCAACTGGACGATGTGTGGAATGATTAAAATATGCGCTATCTCGGTAACGTGATGCCGAGTGTTTTATTGTAGTGGTGACTACCTCAGCAAGAATTACCGAGAAGACCGACTCGACATACTTGACGCCAAATACTCCAAGAAGCATTAGAATGTAACACACCTACATTCTAATGAAAACATAAAGCCCCCAGTACACGATGGCCGATCATGGTCGGCGACCATGACCAATACATCGTACATTGACACTTTTGAAAGAACCTTTTTAAACTTGTTCGTTCAAAAGTGTCAATGTACAATGTATTGGTCATGGTCGCCGACCATGATCGGCCATCGTGTACTGGGGGCATCAGAAACTATAATAACATACATAATACTCAAGAATTGGCAGTATGGCTTGATGTCTTCGCCTGTCCAAAGGGGACGAACTTTTTTACAATACAATACAATACAAGAAATTGGACGAGGACAACTTCGAATGGTTTCATTGATAAATTCTTTGATGAAATGCATATTGGACAAAGATATTTCATAAGTGGAATACTGTAGAAAGGCTTGTCATTTGCGTTTGGTTATTAATTGATACGTACATTATTTATTTTAGGAATACTTGTTTTTAATACTATGAAGAACTAAATTAATTGTTCTTATCGACTTTGTCCGTTGTCATTTAAAATATAAATAATAAGAGTAAAAAATGCAGAGAAATAATAATATTTTGTTAAATATTGGTATTTATTTGATATGATGCAACAAGACGCGACTATCATTCACTCGCGAAATCCAGATCCGGAAAAACAGTTAGCCGGTAGCTCCAATTGAAGCCCATATTATGGGTCTGGGCTTGAAATCAGAAATATGGATCTGAACTTCATATTTTTAGCCGGTAGACCCCCAGGTTCTATTTTTTCGGTAAGTCAAGTGCAAGTCGACCCCGCCCGTGCGTCTTCCGCACCCCGCCAACTAAACTCGCCGCGCGTGTAGACGTACAGTTTAGTACAGGTGGCCTACCACAAACTCTTAAAGCAGTTATTTTTAAGTTGAGAGAGTGAGATGCCGCTCTACACGCCGTATAGCGGCGTCTCACTCTCTCAACTTAAAAATAACTGCTATAAGAGCTTGTGGTAGGCCACCAGTTCATAAGTTTTGGTTGCAACGTGTTTTGTTTTATTATTTTCTTTCTTGAAGTTGATTTGTTTTGAGTTTGAGTTTTAAATAACAGCACGATGAAGTGGTCGGAGGAGACAACATTAAAGTTCGTCAAGGAATGTTTAGGACATGGTTGCCTATATAAATATAACACTAAAAGCGATGAGTATAAGAACAAATTAGCTCGAGATGCTGCATAAGAAAAAGAACAATGGGCACTACTGCCCATACGACATAAGAAAAGCTGTAAAATAAAAAACGAAATCAAACAATACTTATACATATTATTTTTTATCGGTTTTCTATGTTAGATCTTTGAATGACAAGTCTCACTTATCTGTAGAAACAAAAATGAATCTTTGGACATTCGCGAAGATAATTTATATTCTTTAAGGTCCTCATCTGCCAGCACCATAAGAAGTTGATTGCTTGCGCCCCGTGTTTCTCTTCTTGCTATCCACTTTCTTTCCCATACCTATGCGTTTAGGTCTATTCCTTTCTATTACAATTTCATCTTCAATATCTTCCACAAGAAAAAGCACTATTAATTCTTCGATTATCACACGTAAATTGATGATGATGATGATTCTCCGATTATGACACCCAATAATTCTTCCTCCATTTATCTGAATCCGAGTAGATACCTATGTAAAATAACCAACAACTGTTGTCTTTGTCGCGGAGCGGATTCTTCTTCTCGGAACGGCAACTTATGACTAAGATTTTAAATTATTTTAATGCATTCACAATGCAATTCTGTAAGTATAGGAAAAATGTGATAGTAAAAAACCACGAGCCCTATAAGTAGCTTTCAGGCGGGATTCGAACCCGCGCCTCCGGGACGGATTCCCGGGACGGATTCCCGGAGGCGCGGGTTCGAATCCCGCCTGAAAGCTACTTATAGGGCTCGTGGTTTTTTACTATCACATTTTTCCTAAACTTATGACTACTTACTCGCCTATACGTTTGGACGCTACTTACAACTTACTACTTGTTACTTAACTGACTGATTTTTTAACTCGCTACTGTACTTATGCAAATGTAAATCAGCCTTTGAGGTAACAGTATTAAGTCGAGCTTCATGGGCGCTACGTACGTTTTTCTTTTTTTTGTAGTAATTTAACCGGCCCCGACTTCTAAGAACTTCAGCCGCCAGCAGCGCTATGGCTGGACATCAACTTGACAGCAAAATGACATTAAAAAAATCACGGTACAGTCGTCCTCTGAGTACTGAATTCAATACTGTAGTCTCCCATTTTGACCACCGGCACAGCAGTTTGTGGCACTGTAACACATTATTTTAACGTTTCTTTAAAAGTCAGAACAATAAAAAATGTTAGTATAATGCTGGGGCTTTACCTGCGTGACCTAACGGCGTTATATAACGGCATGCGCATCTTAGCGCGCTTATTGTATGAAATTAGAGCGCTAAGACCCGGCTACACCTGCGTATTATATGAAATAGAGCCCTAATTAATGACATTAGTCGCAGGTGAAGCCCGGGCATAAGATTGTGTTAAAGGACACTAAGCCCTCATTTGCACGGGCGCTTTTTCAACGCTTTAAAGGCTGATTTACATTTGCATAAGTACAGTAGCGAGTTAACTTACGGTCTTGGCGAGTTAAGTTCTTATCATCGTTTGGACAGGGATTTGCCAGTTAAGTAATAACTTAACGATTAAGTACAGATAATAGAATGAAGTTCTATTTTTTCGGTAAGTCAAGTGCAAGTCCACCCCGCCCGTGCGTCTTCCGCACCCCGCCAACTAAACTCGCCGCGCGTGTGGACGGGCGAGTTTAGTACAGTTCATAAGTTTTCTGGTTGCAACGTGTTTTGTTTTAATAATTTTCTTTCTTGAAGTTGATTTGTTTAGAGTTTGAGTTTTAAATCTGTTTAAATCACAGATCGATGAAGTGATCGGAGGAGACAACATTAAAGTTCGTCAAGGAATGTTTAGGACATGATTGCCTATATAAATATAACACTAAAAGCGATGAATATAAGAACAAATTAGCTCGAGATGCTGCATAAGTAAAAGAACAATAGGCACTACTGCCCATACGACATAAGAAAAGCTGTAAAATAAAAAACTAAATCAAACAATACTTATACATTTTATATTTTTATTGGTTTTCTATGTTAGATCTTTGAATGACAGGTCCCACTTATCTGTAGAAACAAAAATGAATCTTTGGACATGCGCGAAGATAATTTATACTCTTTAAGGTCCTCATCTGCCAGTACCATTAGAAGTTGATTGCTTGCGCCCCGTGTTTCTCTTCTTGCTATCTACTTTCTTTCCTAGGTATATGCGTTTAGGCAAAAGATATATACACTTATTTTAGGTCTATTCACGATCTATTCCTTTCTATTACAACTTCATCTTCAATATCTTCCACAAGAAAAAGCACTGTTAATTCTTCGATTATCACACGTAAATTGATGATGATGATGATTCTCCGATTATGAAACCTAATATTTCATATTCCATTCCTATTCTTCGTCCATTTTTCTCAATCCGAGTAGGTAGATACTTACCTATGTAAAATAACCAACAACTGTCTGTTGTCTTTCTCGCGGAGCGGATACTTCTTCTCGGAACTGCAACTTATGACTACTTACTCGCCTATACGTTTGGACGCTACTTACAACTTAGTACTTGTTACTTAACTGACTGATTTCTTAACTCGCTACTGTACTTATGCAAATGTAAATCAGCCTTAACGCGCGTTAACAATAAAAAAAAGCTTCGCAAATAAAGTCCGCCGCGTGTGATTAGTCAGCAGTCAGACGCTTTAACGCGTATGACATCCCGTCATACGCGTTAAAGCGTCTAAAAAGCGCCCGTGCGAAGGGCTAACACGCGTTTTTTCTAACGCTTTGAATAGAGCAGTAATAATAATTATTGCATGGGTACACATTCGATCAACAATTACACGGGGTACACAATATATAAACATTTTATTCAATAATATTTATTTTTGGTTGGTTTGAATAAATGGTAACATTATATTGAGTTGTCAAAATAGTCAAAATTTTGTCAAAATAAGAATGGTTTCTTGGAGCGCTTTGGGCCGATCTTTCGGCATAAATATATTGAAAAATCACGTCAAATCACCTTTTATCATTAACAATGTGAGTTTCTCAACCAGCAAGGCCTTGAGCGCCGGTCATGGACACCAGACAATGGCTTTACAGCCCTCCAGGTAAATACAAGATCAATGATTACCTAACCAATTTTTAATCCTAAATTTATTTTAAACAAAGTGAAATACTTTGCAAATGTACTATCACACTTTGTTTAAACAAAATACACGCCTTAAAAGCTACTTCTTATTAAATTGACGCTTTGGTAAGTCATTAAATTTTCATAACCTAATCGATGCAATTGCTATTATTTTCAGATGGCAGTATCACAAATTCAAAGATATGTTCCACTATTACGCCATGGTCGGCTTGATCCCCGTCAGCCTGATTATCTTCTATACCAATGTTTTCATAGGCCCGGCCCAGCTGACACCTATTCCTGATGGGTACAATCCTAAACACTGGGAATACCATAGTCATCCAATCACTCGTTTTATTGCTCGGTACATACACAATAACCCTCAACAGGTAAGATTATTTTTATTTTAATAAGGGCCTGTTTCACAATGTCAAGTAAGTTCTGATTAGCTGTTACTTGACAGATAGGCCATTTAAAACTCAAGTAATCTGGAAAGTATCTCCTAATCGGACATTGTGAAACAAGCTGTATCTTTTATAGTTGTTGTTGGTGTACCTACACCGTCAGCGCTAGACTTATGTGCTGCTACTTATACTTTTAATGCACATCTCTTTAAATTTCAGAATAAGGATTTTAAATAATTGTTTTCTTTAAAAAATATTGTTTATGATTATGAAAGCATGAAATACTTTTAATATAATTCTTCATCGGTTGGTTTGTGAAAAATTATCTTGTACTTGTTGTTGCTGTCCCGTTGTGTCCATATGTGCTCAAAAACCAATTTATTTTGCTCTATTCAAAGTTTAATCAATGATTATTTTCATTCCAGGAGTATGAAAAGTTTATGCACTTTATTGATGAAGAAGCACAGAAGGTAAAATTACGAGCTTTAGAGAAGGAAATCATCAAGAAGATGGGTGAGCGCAGTGACTACCAGGCTTACTACTACCGGCCAATGGTCAACAAGTACCTACGTATCAATAAGAAGACCGGTGAAGAAATTTATAACCGTATCGGTGATGATTACAAGGATTAGATATTTTACTGTCTTTAAACAGTGTTAGTATATTTTTAGTAATCAAGCATATTGTTACATATTTCAATGTAGATATCTAAATAAAATTTTTGATTGTTGCTTAAACTAATGATTAATTTATTTGATTAATTTCAAATACTATGAAGAGCACTGCAACAGGATAAATAAAATGATGCTGCAAAAATATATATATTTATTTTTATTTATTTGTAACAATATTACTACTGATTACCCCAAAAACGGTTGTGTTTAGTGTGCTATATGACACTGATAGGTCTTCTTATATGCATTTTGTAAGTAAGAAAAAGTTAGGGAAAATAAAATATGATTAATTATGGTAACATTGTTATTTATTTTTACAGGAAATTTCTAACGATTGACAATAATAAATTCCGACATGTGGGAACTCTTACAAAATTAATGTCAACACTTACCTAGCATAATCTAAATGCGACCTGATATGGTTCTACATTTTTATACTTTACATGGGTTATAATAATAATATAAGTACAGTCAGCATAATAAACGCAAAGTTAATGCTTAAACACTTGCTGCCAATGTTGCCATGGAACATTTCAAATGGTTGGAGAATAGAATTTGTGAATATTAACCACAGTGTTTATTCAAAAACATTGCAATCCTGAAGTTTAAAAAATATTATTGAAAGATAAACTATATTTGGAATGTACAGATACTCAAGATCTAAGTATGCTATTATGAAGTATGTATGAATACTTAAGCAATTTCAATGCAGTATGACAAAATATTGTTATTTTTGTTAAACTTTAAAAAGTTTATAACTTATACTAATCAAAGCTTCACCTACAGATCCAACTAAGTACGACAAAATTAGTACCTAAGTAATAAATAAATTCTTTGGCGGTGCTGGAATGCACGAAGCTCTTAACTTTAGTGTTAAACAATTAAATTACAAAACGATATGATTTCATTATCCCATTCTTTCAGTCTTCGCAGTTTGTAGAGTTCCAACTATGACCCAACAACTATGTATTTAGATTGCTTTTCATAGTAACATTTGATAATAAAACTATATACAACAACTCTAATTTAATTTACAATTTCAAAATGAAATTGCAACTAAGCTAAACAAGTCTAAATTAATAATAAAAATTAGTATCAAAGCACAAACACAAATAACTTTTTCCAATTGAAGTAAAAAAATAAACTTTAAAGTATCTTATATTTAGTAATAATATATTTGTATATGTGGACTACAATAGACTCGTTAGATACATGCTATTCAAAATTGTCTTTACTATTCATCAATAATAACAACTTTCGAATCTAATTTAAGACGGCTACGATTTACACTACAATGTAAAAATTTAAATTTTGATCCTTATTTACTCTTTTCCTTTTCTGCTTGCGCGGCTAGCTTCGCCTCCTTCTTCGCCTTTTTCTTTTCTTCTTTTGCTAGTAGTTTGGCCTGTCTTTCCTCTTCCTTAGCTAAAAGTTTGGCTTGTCTTTCTTCTTCTTTAGCTTGTAATTTAGCTTCTTTCTTAGCTTCTTTTTCAGCTTTGAGTCTTAACTTTTCTTCCTTCTTCTTTTCAGCCAGCTCGTTCTTCTTGTTGTCACTACTTTCTTCCTTTTTGCTTTTGTCTTCTTGCTTTGTGTTTTCGTCGTCTTTCTTTTTCTTATCTTCTTTTTTGGGTTTAGCTTTGGGGTTTTCTTTATTCCGTTCAGTCTCTTTGCTTTGATCTCTGGATTTAGGAGGTTCATCTTTGTTTGAGGGCTTTAGAGGCCGGAAAAAGTGTTGTTTCTTTTGCGGCGAAGTTTCTAGTTGTGTCACTATTTTCTGGGCACACCTGCAAAACAAATACGATTTAATTTAAAGATTGATTCGTAAACAACTAAGTAAGTACCTAATATACTCCTAATGAAAATGCTTCTCCTTGCTCCGTTTACATAGCTTCTGAAGTTACGTAATATCAGAAGGAACGAATGTAAGTATGTAATTGAAAATGATTTTACACGATTTCAATGACAGCAGACAGGACTTCCGACATCAATACACCTTGTACTTATTCAGTAACTAGCGGCCGCCCGCGGTTTCACCCGCGTGGTTCCCGTTCCCGTGGGAATATCGGGATAAAAAGTATCCCAAGTTATTCCTTATTACATCAGCTACATGCCAGTGAAAGTCCCGTCAAAATCGGTCCAGCCGTTTAAGAGATTAGCCGGAACAAACAGACAGACAGACAGACAAAAAATGTAAAAAATGTTATTTTGGCATATGTACCGTATTTATAATCATATGCATGTAGTAAGAAGCGGTTATTTTAATATTACAAACAGACACTCCAATTTTATTTGTTTGTATGTATGTATGTAGGTATAGATAATTTCAATAACTGTTGGTGTATCAGTTACAGCCAAAACTCAAAATAACAGTCAAACATTATCACTAGTCACCTTATCCTAGTCGAAGCGGAGGCGGCGGCGGCGCTCTCCCGCCGGCCCTCCCGGAACTCCCGCTGGAACTCCCTGATGGGCGGCAGCCGGCCGGACGTCTCGCCCGCCGGTCCACCCGTGTAGCTGTGCACCTGGTACTCTTGCAGTCTAGCCTGGAAGGAAAAAGTTCTATAAAAAAATACTTATGTATATTTGTGCAGAAACAGCTTAGAAGACTGAAAAGAGACTTTTATTTAACCGCCTATGTGGTCTAGTGGTTCACACCACCGATTTCAGACCAATAGGTCCCGGGTTCGATTCCCAGTGGTGGTGCATATTGTATTCGGTTTGGTTGGTGGTAGGACTTGTTCTTAGTCCGCCTGGCTAGCTACCCCATCTTATCTAAGTCTGACGCCATAACAATGATGTTTTCAGAATTATTGTGTTCCGGCAGTAAGAGATAAGATAGCCAGTTCCTCAGTTATTGAGGATTCCGGGAGTAGTGCGCTTCCACCTTCAGCCTTATCATCACTTATCATCAAGTGTGATAAAAGCTAAGTGCTACACCGTTGTGGATAAAAAAAAAGAATATTAGCGAGGTGTAGCACGTAACGTAGCAGAACAGTATCAAGTGTCGCAAAAGGCTCGATCCGGTGACTGCCCGTCTTTCGGCAGCACACAGGCGCTCGTAGTGAGCCGCAGTGGCGGACTAGCCGGGGGGTGGAAGGGGCAGACCGCCTTGGGCCCCCAAACGCAGCCATATGCCCTTGATCAAATCTTAAGTAAACGTTTTGGGCATGCGGCCCTGGGGCCCCCCGATTACTTCCGTATGCCCTTGATCACATCCTAAACAAACATTTTGGGCATGTGGCCCTGAGGGCCCACAGACGCCTCCATATGCTCATGATGCTGAAGGTATACTCTATACCTACTATATTATTTGTAATAGTGCCATGAAAAAACAATACCTACCTTCATGCTATGATGCTGCGAGCGCCGTAGTGCAATGGACGCGGGCTGCCGGGCCCTGGGGGGCGCCGAGGCGGACTGGGGCCGCGGCACAGCCCCCAGACATGCACCCCCGCACTTGGCGCCCCCGCACAGCTTCGTCGAACATCCATTAATGACGTTGCCGCCGCTGTTCGACGATACGGAAGACACTCCTGTAATGTTAATGAAGGGTGTTAGTTTTATGTTGCCCCCCTACGCTAACATCCCATACTTATTCAATGCTTTAATACACCTGCGCTACATTTTCTTTTAATAAAAAAGTATGAACTATTGCCGATCACTGAACACATAAAGATATTATTTTTGTTACAGTCATGTAGCTAAACGCAATAAACACATAATTTATTGGTATTAATCAGACGATGTTAACTTTCGATTAAATATCGCAATTCTATAATGTGTTTAGGTAGATACTACCTACTGTGATTTAATAGTCTGTTGTGTTTTTAATACCTGAAAGGGACGACTCTCCGCTGGTGACGGAGTAGAGCGAGGCGGAGGTTGGCACGGAGCGCGCGCCCACCGAGTAGCTGGACACCGAGCCCGGGACTCCCCACGACTTGCCACTGCCACTTGATACCTGCAACATTTAAGAGACATCGTTAAAATGTTGCCCTTTATAGGATATCCGACGATGGACCAACCGACGACTCGCCCCCTGAAACGCTCCCGACAGCGGAATGTATATTCTGTCTCTGTCACTCACTATAGAATAGACAAAGGCAAAGCACAGAATTCGAATCAGATTCCGTATCCGATGGTTTGTGAAACAGGGGGCTAGTAAAAGTTGTGGGAAGCCGATGGCAACTGCATGCAAGTAGCTTACATGCGGTCTTTGTGGTGCATAAAGGAGGAGGCCATTTTTTTAAATAACTTTATAAATAGGTGACCAAAAAATTTAAAAAATTGTTTTTCATGTTTAATTAGTTCTAATCTCGAAATGGTTTATGCTCATTAATTCATTATTATTCAACGGAAAGACTGTCACGGAAGTGGCATTTAAAAACAAAGTAAACTTTTAAAATGTAAATGCAATCAGTAAAATTTTTGTCTGTCCGTCTGTCTGTCTGTCTGTATAACCGTTATAGAAACAAAAACTACTCGACGGATTTTAACGAAACTTGGTATAGTTATTTTTCATACTCCTGAGCTGGTTATAGTATACTTTTCATCACGCTACAATCAATAGGAGCAGAGCAGAGCAGTGAAGGGAAATGTTGGGAAAACGGGAGAAGTTACTCCATTTTTTAAGCTTCCGTCGTGTGTGCAACCTTCATGGTTAAAGCTACTCAGAAATCATGTATGACAGAAATGTTCTCCTTAAAATTATATAAAAAATATCTTACGACAGCATATGTCTATCTTTTATGGTTGACTCACAATAACACATGTAACTCCCGATAGCTTGGCAGTTCGAAGCTTCGCTCGACACGTCTCGCGGCCGAGAAGGTATAAAAAGGCGGCGTCCGAGCGCGAGCTTCATACAATTATAATAAAAAGATGTCATGCCTTCAATTTTATTGTTACCACTTGCAAGTGAGAAGGAATAGATTTGCATACTTTCAACGTTTTCGTGGTTTATTCAATCAGTTTATTGTTGACGCGGCTTACCTCACGCACATATCCTGCTTTTAAAAGATAAGGTTCGACCTAACGCGACGTTTGCACAACTATTTTGCTAGTAAGAGAGAAATAAAAATATTTATATTTGTTTGCAATAGGGGCTGAAAGGGGGTCTTAAAAATTTGAAGTGGGGCTACTACCTATGGCATATGGGGTATCATATAAAAGAGCGCTGCTTGCACACAGCGTCTCTCTCTCAAACAATTTTTCTTTTTGTTTTCGGCCGCATAGTTTTTGACTTATGATGAATTATGTAAAAAAAATACCGTAGTTTGCAAAGAGAAAAATCTGAAATTATTTTAGGTGATAGAAGTTTATGTAAAGTTTACGGAAAAAATAAAACGATGTCTCTAAATAGTAAACTTTTTCAGAAATCATCAACAAAAATTACATTAGTTCCATTATCGGTCAAGAGATGGCGCTGACCAAAAACGGCAAAATTCTACATCGCAAATTCTTGGACGAATATGCCTCGCCGATGATTGAAAACATTTTTACGTTTTATTTACAACCAAAATATCCTCATTCCTACCTACTCGCAGGTTGCTTTGTTTGGGTGAAGCACAGTTGTTTTTTGACTGTCCTAAGTTTGAGATATAAGGTACAAAAATGTCTAAATTGGCCGTAGTGAATTTGGATGCAGTATGAAAAATTCGTTTTGGCTACATAAATTGACTTTTGTTACTTTTTTACGTAATACTTATGATAATCCTTTGTATGACTGAAAGGAATCCTACTAATATTATAAATGTGAAAGTTTAGATGTTTGCTACTCAATCACGCCAAAACGGCTGAACGGATTTGGCTGTTTGGGATACAGATACTTTTGTAGCTTGGAGAGGAACATAGGCTTTTTATCCCTGAAAAATATCACATTCCCGCGTAATAGCGTCGTGTAGTCCACGCAGGCGAAGCCGCGGGCGGAAAGCGGCGTAGTACACAAATAAGGAAGAAAATTCATGAAACAAGTCTCTAACAAATAAATAACTAATAATCTCGTCACAAATTATCCTCAATGAGTTTGGTATTACGAGTGGGATCTCATGCGCCTGTCAAAGGTCAAACCCGGAATGCGAGTCACCTTGAATTTCCACACGGATGGGGCATGGTCGGTCAAGGTTTCAATCATTGTTATGCAATTACCTAGGCCTGATATTAGCTGAAGCCGTCAACGGTCTTATCTTATAAACAAACAATTTGAAGCAGTTGGTGTGATGGGTGTTATTTGATAGAATAAGTAGAATGAAAGTTTATTGGGTAGGTTCCAACAAACAATATACTGCGAATCGGTAGTAGGAAGTAAAGTATTACATGTAAATAGCTAAGTACTATCTTCATGATTAAAAGGTTTAACTACCTATATGCCTACCCAACTAAAATAATGGACATATTCAACAGTTTTTTATGCTGCCAGCAGCGTTTCCCTTTTGACGTAGCCCCTACCACATCCAGTTAGTAATAGTAGCATAAAGTACGAGTATGTTAACAGTAAGTATTTGACGAATGCATGATTTTGCCGACAGACAGACAGACATGTCAGCTCTTGCTCGTGACCAGCCGTGGCGACTGCCGCGCCGCAGGATCTTGGCTCGGTAGATGACGCAGCGCAGCGGCAGCAAGCAACCTCTGGCTGACGGCCATATGGTTGGTCTGGCCTACAGGGTATGCTATTCAAGGTATATATTCAAGTGACCTGCCAGCTCTTGCTCATGACCAGCCGTGGCGACTGCCGCAGCCGCAAGATATTGGCGTGGCAGATGACGCAGCGCAGCGGCAGCAACCTCTGGTTGAAGCCTCGAAGGACCTCTGGGTGGTTTGGCCTACAGAGTATGTTAGCAGTATTTGACTGACCTGCCAACTCTTCCTTGTGACGAGCTCTGGTGACTGCCGTAGCCGCAGGATCTAGGTGCGGCGGATGACGCAGCGCAGCAGCAGCAGCCTCTGGCTGATGGACCTCTGGATGGTCTGGCCTACAAAGTATAATAGCAGCATTCAACTGACCTGCCAACTCTTGCTCGTGACGAGCCGTGGCGACTGCCGCAACCGCAGGATCTTGGCGCGGCAGATGACGCAGCGCAGCGGTAGCAGCCTCTGGCTGACGGCCATCTGGATGGTCTTTACGAAGCACCGCCGGCAGACCACGCGGTGGCCGCACGGCGATGTTTGCATCGTCGCTTTTGCGTTGACGCATATTACACACTGAAAAACACAATTAATTACTCGATATTTCATCAATATAAAATACTAAGTAACACAACATTTTTAGGCAATCCATATCTCCAAGGCAATCCAAGCAATTGTTTATTTAGTTTTTTAATGTAGCTATGTGCCATTTATTAATATTTTTAACCGACTTCAAAATTTGAAAAGGAGGAGGTTATCTATTCCTCGCGTTTTTTTTTATATGTATGTACACCGATTACTCGAAGACGGCTGAACCAGGCTCTTCAATCTTCACCTATCGCTACTGGCAATCGTAGGAAAGCTATACTATCAGTTCTAGAAGTCAGCAATACTATTAACGTCACGAAGAGCTTCCGTCGTTTAGATTTAGCAGTATTGTAATTCAGTACTTCCGTAAAACTATTTCAGAGGGCGTTCAAAAGATGCTAAATTCAGTTTGCACTAACTATCTTAGATAATGATAGCGCTCAGGGGGCTTTTAATTGTAGTGGTGTTATTTTTGCGACGTTCCACATGAATTCTTACGATTTGGTAGATTTTGTAATTATCAGAGTCCTATAAACAATTAAGTCAAAATCCCAAATTCAAGGTACTTAAAAGAATTTTCAACTATTTATAAAGAATAGGAAATTATTACGATGTGATAGGTGTTTTGTCTGTTATTTACTCAAAGTAAAGGCGTTTCTATAATATTTATTATTTCATTACGGTATGAAATTATTTTAGAAAAATGGCAACACTAAACTAAACCGTCATTGCGCGCGGTCATTCAAAATTGTTTTGATTGATAGTTTTGGTGCAGTGAATTTCTATCTTAAATTTATATTAATTCCCTGTGTCTTCTGTCGAGTTGAGAGTTTTCTCCTCCTAATAGTGCGGCTAGACAGAGACTCGTGGTTTAGTTTTAACTTTGGATTGAGACAGGACTTCAGGCATTATGTCGATGTCTAGGAAAAAGTGTTGTGTTCCTGGGTGTTCAGATTCAGCAAGTAAGTAAAGACCAAACTTTTCTTCAATTAACGCTCAAAACAACCAACCAACAACAAACCAACCTCTCCCTCTTTATTTCTAACTTTATACTTTACTAGTAGCGGCCGCCCGCGGTTTCACCCGCGTGGTTCCCGTTCCCGTGGGAATATCGGGATAAAAAGTACATATAAACCTTCCTCTTGAATAACTCGATCTATTAAAAAAAAACGCATCAAAATCCGTTGCGTAGTTTCAAAGATTTAAGCATACAAAGGGACATAGGGACAGAGAAAGCGACTTTGTTTTATACTATGTAGTGATGATGTATTGCAATAATTATTTGTGATGAATTATTTTTTATTTTTCAGGTTTGCATCGAACTATGCTATTATTCCCGAATCCAGCTAAAGATACGGAGCGTTTTAATGCCGATTTAATCGGCTAAGTAACATTGCAGGGCCTATTCTTAATTTGCTCAGGTTAGTTTTCATCGAACATTTGTTTTACAAATACTTACAAATATAGGTAAAAATTGCATTTTCTATCCTTATTATTAAATGAGATTAAATTTATTGACCGGTTGGTTTCAACTTATCATCATTTTTATAGATCCAGTCAGTAGTAACTCAACCAGTCAACCAACCAACCTTGCCGGCCAGAAAAAAGGCTGTGGAATTCAATAAAGGTATTTTTCATTTTTATTCCTCTCTGTTACTTATAGCTAATTAAATTATAAGTAAATAATAATTATCAAATGTTAGATTTTTATTTTATGTTCAGATTTATGTTACCCCTGTATTTACTTTACCCTTGTATTTATTTTATTTTAGAATTCCAGAGAAGGAAAGGTTCAGTTGCTTTCAAAGAGCATTATTAATAATAACAACTCCCGAAGACAATAAATTGCATAAGCTATTAACATTACTTAAAAAAATATAATGAAGGTGAAATTTGCAAGCCAAATCTTTAGCAGGACTGTTGCAACAAATATGAGATACCTTGCAGGTAATCTTGTGTAACACACTTAAGATTTTATGTTGGTTATTATCTATATATATAAAAATGAATCCCTATTTCCCTTGGTCACGACATCACGCGTGAACGACTGGACCGATTTGGCTAATTTTGGTCTTGAAATGTTCGTGGAAGTCCAAGGATGGTTTTAAGGGTGAGAAAATAGGGGAAGGAGGGGTAAGTAGGGGTAGAGTAGAAGTAGGGTAGGGGTAGGGTACGATAGGGGTAGGGTAGGGTAGGGTAGGGTAGGGTAGGGTAGGGGTAGGGTTGGGGTAGGGGTAGGGGTAGGGGTAGGGGTAGGGGTAGGGGTAGGGGTAGGGGTAGGGGTAGGGGTAGGGGTAGGGGTAGGGGTAGGGTAGGGGTAGGGTAGGGGTAGGGTAGGGGTAGGGTAGGGGTAGAGTACGGGTGGGTAGGGTGGAGTAGGAGGTAGGACCACGGGAACGAAGTCGCGCTGGGTCAGCTAGTAATAATATAATAGGTATTTATCATCATATCAGATTATCTCCGAACGGACAACGATTTCAGTCAAGTGGCGATAGTTTGATCGTTCTCGGATTCAGTATAGAGTTAAATGGCAGTGCGCGCACTGACGATTAAAAATCGACCGATCAAACTATCGGCCGATAGTTGTTCGATCAAACTATCGCCAATCGCACAGCACAACTATCGGCCGGGTAGAAGGACCAGTGAGCGTGCGCACTGCATTCAACTAAACTATCGCCCATCTATCGGCCGACAGTTTAATCATGGTTTAATCACGATCGTCTTACGATCCCGACTAAACTATATCGGTCGACTAAAAATCAAAAGTGCCCGCGTTGGCTCTAAACATTGTTCGTCTTTGTAATACCTATCCAACGACACCAACTCATTGCTATTGGTACTAGCACAGCCTTAATACTACTGTGGTACTAGTCTATATAGTTTGTGGCTATTGGGTCGGGACCCAAAACGCCCTCCTTCTAAGAAATTATATTTTCATGTTTAAAAAGAGGTGTTTTTTGTTTTTCAGATAAAGAAATTCTGCCTAAAGAGTGCAATGCAACAGCAAAATCGTAAAATGGAAGTTTCATTAAGAAAAAATTGCAACGCCTCTCCTCGGACCCGTCACGCCAAAATCACAGCACAGCACTATAAAGTGTGGCACGATCACGATGCTAAAATTAAGTAAAAAAAAATGAAATTTGACGATGTTACTACAGGTAAATCTGAGATTGTACCTACATTTATGAAAATTTTGTGTGTATGTAAGAAAGCATCGTAATTCGTTTATAAAGGAAAGTAATGTTCATAATTTAAATACAAGAATTAAGAATAAGCTTGCTGTTCCAAGATTAGGTCGGTATTATAGAACAATACTCAAGTGGAGATCTCTTCTCAAGTAGTTAGAAAGGGATGCAAATACATGCAACGAATACATTCATCACTTGCCAACTATACTTGAGAAGAAATCTCCACTTGAGTGTCGTTTATAATACGGACCTAATTGAAAAAACTAAAGGCTCGTTTTTGGGGAAAGGCAGACTTCTATAATAAAGGTCCACAAGATGTAATTGAATTTATTCATGTTTATTATGTTTGGGTATGAGAAAATATTTCTCTTAAATGTTATTTAATAATATTGTATAACCTGTGCATATGCTTTATGCAAATTGTTGTAATTTTAACGACATAAGTTTTTTTGTAAACTTCGTTACGAAACTGGCAAGTTTATTGCGCCTGTGTTTCAGTTAAAAAAGTCTTGAATGCGGTAGGAAAATGTTAACGATTCACAAGTACCTACATGTGTATTATTTTTATGTGAATAAATATGTTTTTGATCTTTTCATCTTATGTTTTCATTTTCAAACTAAGAATTAATAAATAGCTATCCTTGTTGTTGTTTAAAGTCATCCAACTGAACAAAGGAAATCTGCTAAAAATTAATAATTCTTAGTATAATGCCCCTTCTAAGTAAAAATAATAAAAATCATTAAAAACTAAATAGGCTATACGTGCGTATCCATAGGTAGTACGTATTAGTCCCAAAAAACAAATAAAGGGGGCGCTAGGTCCAAACAAAATAGTTGCCATTTTTAGCCGCCGAGAGAGGTCTCTATTTCCGTATATACAAAGGTACTTTGTGGGCTGAACCGATTGAAATGATTCAAACGTTATAACATCGCGGTTTTTTTCCCAAGTTGGTCCCATTTTTTGAAATTTTGAAATCGGTTCAGTAGGTAGTTTTCAGGAAATCTTGAAAATACTATATATATGTCGGAGATATTTCATTGGAAAGACTAGTCGCGCCATCTATCTATGCAATTATGAGTTATCGGAGCTATTCTGTGGGTTTGGTAAGGTGTTGAAGTTGCCAGTTGGAATAATCTAATTAGGTTAGTAACGCCATCTGTTTTGGCTGTTTGCGAACTTTCCCTGAGTCAGTAGTTCGAGCGAGTAGTCTGTGGTAGCGTGTCTATGCGATCTGTCAGTATCAGTTAACGTCTGTCAGTGAGACAGTGAGTGTTAATCTGATAAAAAGCTATCATTCTATTCTTGGAGCTCGACCGCGCCGGACGTGCGCACTGATTCATTTAACCACGTACAAAATGGCGGACGGAGATGAGATTTTACAACGAAATCCATTTCTATCTGCGACAGCAGCGGTGGGATCGGAACAAAATGGCTCCAGTACGCATAACTAACATAGGTGCTACCGTACGAAACGAATATTTCGGAGTTTGCGACGCGCCACATGAAGAAAATAATCGTGAGTCGAACGCATGCTTAGAAGATCGAATTACGTTTTCACAATCGGGTACCAGCGGTGTCGTTTGATATGTGGTTATCGTTTTTTCGTGGCTTTGCGGAAAATGTTCATGCCAAAGCTAGTACCTACGTTTGATCCAGACGATTGTGAATTTACGGCAGTGGTGCAGGTGTGTCGTTAATGGTTTGACGTGAATAAACCATCACCGCACTCGGAATTTGTGGACTGATGACGAAACAAGAAATTTGGCGTTTACCAATCTACGTGGCCAAGCTCGCTCCTACCCGCTTTGCAAGACGGGATCGGGCTTTGACTTATGTGAAGTACTCAACCAACAAGTTGGCGCTCATTGGCCGCTTAGTGACGAGTTTGGGCTAAGCTGACGAGATCGAAGTGTTCATCTGAGGTATTTGTGATAATCAGGTATGCTCAGATTAATTGAAAAACTAGCTGACTCATTGTACGGGATGTTTTTGTTGTTGATTATCAATAGCAAAGGTTTTCATTTAACGTTTTATTCACGCTTTTACTAAGTATTGTTGCCTAGTTACCGAGAAGTATTCTTGCCTGTTAATAACTTAACAGCGAGAACAGCTTGCAGTGTTCTTCATACGTTCGTGTCACTGTGCTATGCCTCAGTGAGAGCTGTTGACGTTTGCTGGTAAGGAGATTTAGAATTCGACTAGAGTGGTGAGCTCGATCAAGTTCCGTGTGGTTGTTGGTGGAGTGGCCGTGTGAACAGACGGGTTGAAAGGTTTGTGTCTGCTCTTATGAAGTGTTTAGCAGTCGCGAAAGACCATGGGCATCTTAGAGGGCTGCTCTTGGTGAGGTTTCCAAAAGTAAACGTGGGAATTCTTTTCAATTGCTGTTGTGAATTAATAAGAATTCACCACGGATTGAAGTTTTGCTTGAATCATGAGTGCCAGAGTTTTATCTTTTTAATATTGGACTGGAAGTTTAACTCAGGATGGACGAGCAGTTGTGTGTAAGTGTAAGTTCGTTGAAGTTTGTCAAAACGACAGATACAAAGTGAACCCGATAGCCGGTGGACGCAATCTTCGCTGTTTCGGTGACAGCGACGCTATCTCCTGGACTTCTTCCGCCGATGGTGGGTGCGGGTTTGAGCTTTTACTCCTTCCCCGGGTTTCATCTCGTGGGGCGGCAGCCCCACGGTGTTTGGTGTTGCTTATGCGGCCGTTCTCTGACAGGAGGTGTGTCCCACTGGATGTTTGCGGCCCTCGTCGCGGTCAGCCAGCCTGGTGAGACCCCATTTGGGGAGGCACAGCTGGCACCTGCGAGCGGGCGCGCAAACGGGGTAAGGGCTATAATAAAATTAACGAAGGGATATTAGGTAGGAAAGAAGGAGTGAAAAGAAAGGGCTAGGGAGATAGCGGGGGCACAATGTCGTGTGGCAGCGCCCACTTCTTCTTGGCTCTGGTGTTGTTGTTGGCGTTTGCGAGAGGAGCTGGTTCTTCTGTGGTCGGTGTGGCAATGGACTTGCGGGCGCAATGCCCTGCAGGTGCTGATGGAGGCCGTGATCGGCGCAGTCGAACATTCGATGTGCCAGTCGGCCCACGACGTCCTGTAGCGGCTCAATGTTGAGGTCCCGCGCGATGATCTCACGGCGCTATGTCACGCTATGTAATTTTTCTTCTTTTTGTAGCAAATTAACCGGTTCTGACTTCTAAAACCTTCAGCCGGCAGCAGTGCCAGGACACCTTGACAGCGGAATGACATAAAAGAGGACGCGCTGGTCCCAGTTTTTGGCCAGAGGAACGGAGAACGTTGCCGCACTCTAAGGTGTGTCATTAGTTTAGTTATGTGACTAGTTGCTTTTGTTTATAAAAAATTGTTTAAATTAAGAAAGATTTGATTTTGTATTATGTCTGCTCAAGGCAAACAGAATACTTAATGATTGACGTTTTGTATTGGTTTTGATTTTTCTTAACAGCGAATTGGCTTGTTTTGTTGTTCCGTTTAATGACGAATTCAAGCTGTTGTACTGTAATGTAACCCGTGCCACAGATGAAAAGTGGATTGAAAACGAAATACCCGCATTTCTGTTTTTCAACTTTCTTTTACCGAACGTGTGATGAAAGAAAAGGCGCCCTGCCGTTTTACTAGCGGCATTTCGTTTGCAAGAAGAGATTTGTGAAAATCATCTTTTCCTGGTGATGAGCGGTGCGCTGAAAGGAAGTTCATCGGCAAGACTGGACCAGTCTGGACCTGGACCAGGTTTTATGTGCTGGCGTAACCTGGCTGGAACATTAGGATTTGTTCATCGATAGGTTTGTCTGTATCTAGACAAACGCAGGTACTCTCATATTTTTTAATTTTTTGAATCCGAAAGAAAGTAAATCTTATTTCTTTGTGAGTAATACGTTGTAATAATAGTTACTAACGGAACAAAGAATGTTTTATAATTTTATTGTAAACTACCTACATCAAAATTGAGCGGCAAACATTTTTCTAATTCCACTAACGTATAGAGTGCTAAGTGTAAGTGAGTTGTAAAGAAATAAGATCTAGAATAGAATTTGAATTTGAACGCGATAGTAACGTTTGCACATTGACAAATTTACACTCGGGGTAGTGATACTGTGAGATAGTGTCATCATTGTAACTCGTGATATAAAGTTGCGGGTGCCTATAACATGACCTATCAGATAGTAAGATTGCCTGGCAGTGATCGCTACTAAGCGATAAGGCCGCCTAATATTTTGTACTGCTCTTTGTAAATTTTTACGTCGTGTATTTTTCTGTTTGTCTCTTATCTTAGCTATCCCATGACGTAATGGTAGAGATCGAGAGGTCTTAAGTAAATGCCTAGTTGTAAATATGACTAATGAGTCACTAACTTGTCATCAGATGTAGAGTCTGATGTAGAGTCTGATATAGAGTCTGATGTAGAGTCTGATGTAGAGTCTGATGTAGAGTCTGATGTAGAGTCTGATGTAGAGTCTGATGTAGAGTATGATGTAGAGTCTGATGTAGAGTCTGATGTAGAGTCTGATGTAGAGTCTGATGTAGAGTCTGATGTAGAGTCTGATGTAGAGTCTGATGTAGAGTCTGATGTAGAGTCTGATGTAGAGTCTGATGTAGAGTCTGATGTAGAGTCTGATGTAGAGTCTGATGTAGAGTCTGATGTAGAGTCTGATGTAGAGTCTGATGTAGAGTCTGATGTAGAGTCTGATGTAGAGTCTGATGTAGAGTCTGATGTAGAGTCTGATGTAGAGTCTGATGTAGAGTCTGATGTAGAGTCTGATGTAGAGTCTGATGTAGAGTCTGATGTAGAGTTTGATGTAGAGTCTGATGTAGAGTCTGATGTAGAGTCTGATGAGTCGAATGTAGAGCTAAATTCAGATTCACGAGTAAAGTCAAATGCAGGGTTACTAAGATCACAATGTTTCCAAAGTAGAGTTGGTGGCTATACGGAAGGTTTAACTTCATGAGTTCTCACAAATGACCCATTTCAAATTACAGTGAAATACAAGCGCTGCATGGTGGTGCCTGTGATGGTGCTATGCGGGTGCTGCCTATGGTGAGCCGTTCATCGGCGCGACATCGGCGTCGGTCGGTGCGGTGGTGCAATGTGCGATTCTGCGGCGATGGCAAGTAGCCGGCGATGGCAAGTAGCCGGCGCTGGCGGTGATGGTGTAGAGAGAGAGATCTACTGGCATCGCATATCATAATTATGATTGCAATTTGGTGAGCAGTTTTCTTTTTGTCACTATTTGTGCAGTAATGGTTTTACATTGAAAGCTCCGCGCTTTGTGTAGTAACGGTTTTGCATTGAAAGCTCCGCGCTTTGTGTAGTAATTGTTTTACATTGAAAGCTCCGCGCTTTGTGTAGTAACGGTTTTGCATTGAAAGCTTCGCGCTTTGTGCAGCAACGCTTTTACATTGAAAGCTCCGCGCTTTAAGTAGTAACGCTTTTGCATTGAAAGCTCCGCGCTTTGTGCAGTAACGGTATTGCATTGGAAGCTCCGCGCTTTGTGCAGCTACGCTTTTGTGTTGGAAGCTCCGCGCTTCGTGCAGCTACAGTTTTGTTTCGGAAGCTCCGCGCTTCGTGCAACTACGATTTTATATTGGAAGCTTCGCGGTTCGTGCAGCTACGGTTTTGTATTGGAAGCTTCGCGCTTCGTGTAGCTACGGTTTTGTATTGGAAGCTTCGCACTTCGTGCAGCTACGGTTTTGTATCGGAAGCTCCGCACTTCGTGCAACTACGCTTTTATATTGGAAGCTTCGCGGTTCGTGCAGCTACGGTTTTGTATTGGAAGCTTCGCGCTTCGTGCAGCTACGGTTTTGTATTGGAAGCTTCGCGCTTCGTGCAGCTACGGTTTTGTATCGGAAGCTCCGCGCTTCGTGCAACTACGCTTTTATATTGGAAGCTTCGCGGTTCGTGCAGCTACGGTTTTGTATTGGAAGCTTCGCGCTTCGTGCAGCTACGGTTTTGTATTGGAAGCTTCGCGCTTCGTGCAGCTACGGTTTTGTATCGGAAGCTCCGTGCTTCGTGCAACTACGCTTTTGTATCAGGAGCTCCGCGCTTCACGTGCTACGATATGAAAATTCATGCCTGTAATGGAAACTTTTGCGTCGGTGTTCTCCAGTAAGGGCTCGTTGACAGTTGCGCTCGAGAACGCGCGCTTTGTCAGAATGGCCGTGTCGGAGATATTTCATTGGAAAGACTAGTCGCGCCATCTATCTATGCAATTATGAGTTATCGGAGCTATTCTGTGGGTAATACACGCATCGCCACCTTTCGGTGGTTTGGTAAGGTGTTGAAGTTGCCAGTTGGAATAATCTAATAAGGTTAGTAACGCCATCTGTTTTGGCTGTTAGCAAACTTTCCCTGAGTCAGTAGTTCGAGCGAGTAGTCTGTGGTAGCGTGTCTATGCGATCTGTCAGTATCAGTTGACGTCTGTCAGTGAGACAGTGAGTGTTAATCTGATAAAAAGCCATGAAGTTTGACTTAATACTCTGAGGTAACTGGAGCTCTCACCCTGAATAAAAAAGTGTCGCCAGCAAATTTGACATTTATGTATGTAGTGGCTGTCAGCTGTCTCATATGACCATACGTATTTTTTTAAAGTGTAGGTGAGACGGAAGACAGCCACTGTGTTATTTGTAGTATTCAAAAAATTGTTCGTACTGCACTCTCCAGTTACCTCAGTATTAAGTCGAACTTATCATTCTATTCTTGGAGCTCGACCGCGCCGGACGTGCGCACTGATTCATTTAACCACGTACAAAATGGCGGACGGAGATGAGATTTTACAACGAAATCCATTTCTATCTGCGACATATATTATATACTCGTTTTCGTTAACACTTCATATGAATTTATTACGTATCTTTAGGCATAACTCCTTTGTTTATAAACCGATTTAGATGATTCTTGTTTTGTTGGAAAGGGGATACCAAAGGGGATCAAAGTATTTTAACCGACTTCAAAAATGGAGGTTTTCAGTTTGATCACATACCTATTTACCAGAATACACGTAAATTACTTGCATGATGCACTAAAAAGAGTGAAATAAAAATTATTTTTATAAAAAAATAAAACCGCCTTCAAAAAAATGACATAAAAAGTAAGAAATAATCCCTCACCAAATAACGTAAACAAGTACTTTGAAGTCGGGCGGGTTTTAACAAAAACAACAAAAAATTGTACATGTTTCACGCCCGACTTCAAAGTACTTAAGTACTTTATTTGGTGAGGGATTATTTCTTACTTTTTTGTAATTTTTTTGAAGGCGGTTTTATATTTTTATAACAATATTTTTATGTACCTACATTAATTTACGAATACATACCTATTTTAATATTATCAAGAAAACCCTCATACTGGTGAATGACGCTGGCTTAATAAAAAAAGTAAATAAGACTAATCATGTCCGAAAGCGGACAATATAAAAATCTATAAAAGTCTTTTAAATAAATCTTTAAATGCCGAAATACACAATACTAAACAAGACAAGTCATTAATTTACTCAATAAATTTGCATATTAATCAAAGTGAAAAATTCAAGGTTTAATCGCAGACAGTTTCGAGAGACCGAGAAAGCCAATAAATGACCGCGGAATTTTGTAATTAGATTGTGGATCTATGCAACAATGGGTCTACTATTTCGTCACAGATTACTGCAGCCTTGAACCGAGGCAAGGTCAGATAACTTAGTTTTGATTAAAGCGATACTAGGGCAAAAGCCCCGGTTTTGGCCACTGTACCGGTTTTGGCCACTTTTTGCTCTAAAACTTTTCCAAACAACTTTTCGTCATTTTTGCTAAAGGCAAATTAAAATAGGGTATTTTAAGGTAATAATAACAACCGTTAGAAATCCCAATGTCATACGATTTTTTTTCAAGAAATTCCATTTTCTGTTTTTAAGAAGTTTTGTGTGAAAATTTTAAGAAATTTGCTTTGGATGAAATACATTATAAACCTTTGTTTTTTTACAATTAAATTGTTGTTTTGCAATTGATTAGTTTCTAGCGCATTACAATATATTAATTTAACCTTTGTTTGGTTTTGATTTTCGCTATACTTACAAGAGTTTAACTATCAATAACTGGCCAAAACCAGTACATTTGGCACCTCTCACACATTTTATGTTATAATTAGAAAACTTTTTAAATTTGAAAAATTTACCTATAAAGGTAGATAAATTATCTATCATCTATACATATAAAATCCTTTGTCCTGAATCACTGACGGATAAACGCACAGCCTAAGCCGCTGGTCGTAGAGACCTGAAACTTGGAGGGTGTTCCTTGTATGATGTAGGCATCCGATAAGAAAGGATTTTTCGAAATTCTACCCCTAAGGGGGTGAAAAACGGGGGTAAAGTTTGTATGGGACAACGTGATTCCTTTGTCCAATGTTCTTCAAATTTTGCATAAACATTCTTTAACAGAAATAATCGAAGATGTGTTTCATATATCATTGAAACTCATTGCCTAACAGGGTTAAAAAGGGATAGAAAATTATTTTGGGGGTGATTTGCATCGAAGTTGATATCGATACTCCTTAGTGCTTTTGATTTTTAATTTCATTTTGTTTTGACACATGTTTGAAAACTCAATCCGTTTTTACATCTATGGTTTTTACAGTGCGACGTACCTCATTGCCACCAAAGAGTAGTTATGTATCAACTAGCGTATTGCCACTATAAAATACTTTTTAATGTGGTATAGAACCTCTATTGTATATTACATAGAACCTATGCCACATTAAAAAGTACCATAACAAAGTATTGACTTGATTTTTTGCATTTCGAAAGGTTCAAGAGTAGGAGTGACCGAATATTATTCATACGAAAGTAGCTACTGTTTGTCTAGGTATCGTAATCTTCTTATAGGCATAAGAAGAAACCACTGATCTGATTTTCATGTTTGGTATAAAGTATAGGTAGCGTGCTCGGCCTGCGATCGCTGAGGTTATATAACTTTCGCAGTGGTCTTTCACGGGATGGCTGTTCAATTATGGTGCTTTGGAAGACACGATAAGCCGATGGTTCTGGCTGCATTTGGATTGGTAATTACCCCTATCTACCTACTTTTTGACATGAAATTTTGCGATGTACCCAATTTTATGTTTTAATTATCTTTTAGTTTTACTTTTAGTTTTAGTATTTATATTATCTTTTAAATAAAGCTTTTGATTATGGTCTGAGAGGAAAAGCAAATAGTTGGCTTTCAAGTTATCTGGAAAATCGTCAACAATGTACAGAGACAGAAAGAGTAGAAAATAATACAAAAATCAGGGCTAGATCTAACTTTCGACATATAAAAAATGGCGTTCCACAAGGGAGCATATTAGGTCCGCTATTGTTCATTATTTACATTAATGACTTGCCCGAGGTAACAAATAATGATTGCTTTTTATTTGCTGACGATTGTACTTTATTATTCAAAAACAAATATATTGACATGCTAGAAACTGACATAAATAATACTATAAATGACATTCACGATTGGATAAATAGAAATAATTTGCAAATAAACATTAATAAAAGTAAGGCCATACAATTTCGTACATATAAAGCTAAAAAATTAAATCTTGACATCAAGCATCAAAATGAAAACGTTGACATAGTAAACTCTACACCATTTTTAGGTATTATCATTGACGAAAACTTAAGTTGGAAAAATCAAATTGAAAATGTATGCAAAAAAATTAATAAATTTGTCTTTGCCTTGAATAGAATCAAAAGAGTTGCATCACTTCAAAGTGCATTGCAAGCATACCATGGTTATGTCTCCTCTGTGCTCCGCTATGGCCTGATAATTTGGGGTAATAGTGTCGATTCGTAGTCGGTAATTGTGCCGTGTAGTGCCGGCACATAAATAGAATAGCACTACCCCCTCTCTTCCCGTGGGTGTCGTAAGAGGCGACAAAGGGAAAACTGCCATCAGGAGATGGGCAGCAGCGTCTCCAGGTTACAACAGGCCATACTGCGATCGCCAACCCGCCTGCCAAGCGTGGCGATTATGGCAAACCCCCCCAAAAAAATGGATACACACTCAAAAAATCGGCCCCCAGTCCCCGGCGGTCCCGCTATTCCTAGCTACGGTAGCGGCTATGGTAACGGCGGGGCAGGGGGTGCTAAGAATCCCCGGGTAGGCTCCGGCTACCAACACCGACGACTCGACCTGGCAACCTACAACACGCGCACATTGAGGCTCGACGAGAAGCTCGTAGAGTTGGAAGAGGCAATAAGTAAGTTACATTGGGATATCATTGGGTTATCTGAAGTCCGAAGAGAGGGGGAGGACTCGATAACCCTGCAATCCGGTAACTTACTTTACCACCGGGAGGGCGACCAACAGTCCATTGGTGGTGTCGGGTTCATCGTCCATAAATCCCTTGTCAACAACGTGATCACTATCGGAAGTGTCTCGAGCAGGGTAGCGTACCTGATACTCAGATTATCGAAACGATATTCGCTGAATGTTATCCAGGTCTACGCTCCGACCTCGAAACACGACGATGTCGAAGTGGAGGCTATGTATGAGGAGATCTCTAAAGCCATGCATAGCTATAAAACCCACTACACGGTTGTGATGGGGGATTTCAATGCAAAGTTGGGGCAACGTTGCGGTGATGAGCTGAGAGTGGGGCAATTTGGATTTGGGCAACGGAACGATAGAGGCCAGATGCTGGCAGACTTCATGGAGAGGGAGAACCTCTATATGATGAACTCCTTCTTTAGGAAGCCCGTAAGCCGCAAATGGACCTGGATCAGTCCGGACGGTAAAGTCAAAAACGAGATCGATTTTATCATGTCGACGAAGAAGCACATATTCAATGATGTCAGTGTGATCAACGCTGTTAAGACAGGAAGCGATCACCGTATGGTGAGAGGCACATTGAATATCGATCTCAAGCTCGAAAGATCGCGACTGATAAAATCCACGCTCCGACCAATACCAGCTCAAATTCAAAACCCCGAGTGCTTTCAGCTCGAGCTTCAAAACCGCTTCGAAGCCCTTGAGAACAGCATAGACGTGGACGATCTGTACAACATGGTGGTGGATACTGTCTGCACGGTAGGGTCTAAGTACTATAAAACCCGCCGTCCCAAATTGAAGAAACTCTCCAGTCAGACTCTCCTACTCATGGATCAGAGACACGAAATGAAGCTGCAGAACTCAGCGGATGCCCATCGTTATCGACAGCTTAATAGACAGATATCTAAGTCTTTGACGCGCGACCTTCGCCAATTTAATACCGAGCGTATTAAAGAAGCCATTGAGCGGAACAAAGGCTCCAAAGTGTTCGCGAGAGATCTGTCTATCGGGCAAAGTCAATTGACGAGGCTGAAAACTGAGGAAGGTAGCATCATTTCGTCAACACCTGAAATCCTGAGGGAGATTGAGAGTTTCTATGGACAGCTATATTCCACACAAACACCTGTTGAAAGCAAGGCTACAGACCCTAGAGCCAAGCTTACCCGACACCATACCGAAGATATCCCGGACGTCAGCCTGTACGAGATTAGAATGGCTCTCAAGCAGCTTAAAAACAACAAGGCGGCGGGCGATGACGGAATCACAACAGAACTTCTGAGAGCGGGCGGTAAGCCGATACTTAAAGTCCTCCAGAAGCTTTTCAATTCAGTCATCCTTGAGGGCAAAACGCCAAAGGCATGGGGCAGAAGCGATGTGATGCTGTTTTTCAAGAAGGGTGATAAAACTCTCTTGAAGAACTATAGACCCATCTCGCTTCTGAGCCATATCTATAAGTTGTTTTCGAGAGTCATTACGAATCGTCTCGTTCGCAGGTTCGACGACTTCCAGCCTCCCGAACAAGCCGGGTTCCGGAAAGGCTACAGTACCATAGACCACATTCATACGCTGCGGCAAGTTATACAGAAGACCGAAGAGTATAACTTGCCACTTTGCTTGGCGTTCGTGGACTATGAGAAAGCCTTTGATTCGATTGAGACTTGGGCGGTGCTGCAGTCTCTCCAGAGGTGCCAAATAGACTACAGGTACATCGAGGTGCTGAGGTACTTATACCAAAACGCCACCATGTCGGTCCGATTACAGAACCAGAGCTCTAATCCTATCCAACTACAGCGAGGTGTGAGACAGGGAGATGTCATCTCTCCCAAACTGTTCACAGCTGCGTTGGAGGATATTTTTAAGCTGCTGGACTGGAAAGGATACGGCATCAACATCAATGGCGAGTACCTAACACACCTACGGTTTGCCGATGATGTAGTTCTTATGGCTGAGACCTTGGAAGACCTGAACACAATGCTCGAAGATCTCGGTAATGCTTCGCAAAGAGTGGGTCTTAAGATGAACATGGACAAGACGAAAATCATGTTCAATGCCCATGTTGCACCCGCTCCAGTTAATGTTGGGAACATTACACTCGAAGTTGTTGACCACTATGTTTATCTAGGACAGACGGTCCAGTTAGGTAAGTCCAACTTTGAGAAAGAGATCTCTCGTCGAATCCAGCTCGGATGGGCAGCGTTTGGGAAGCTCCGACATATATTCGCGTCCGAAATACCTCAATGTCTCAAGACGAAAGTCTTTGACCAGTGTGTGTTGCCAGTAATGACCTATGGAAGTGAGACGTGGTCTTTTACTATGGGTCTCATAAGAAGGCTCAAAGTCACCCAGCGAGCAATGGAGAGAGCGATGCTTGGTATTTCCCTGCTCGATCGAATCAGAAATGATGAGATCCGCAGGAGAACTAAAACAACCGACATAGCTCGAAGGATTGCATCATTGAAGTGGCAGTGGGCGGGACACATAGCGCGGAGAACCGATGGCCGTTGGGGCGGAAAGGTTCTCGAATGGCGACCGCGTACCGGACGACGTTCCGTGGGCAGGCCCCCTACAAGGTGGACCGACGATCTGGTCAAGATCGCGGGAAGCCGCTGGATGCGGGCAGCGCAGGACCGATCGTTGTGGAGATCCTTGGGGGAGGCCTATGCCCAGCAGTGGGCGTCGTTCGGCTGACATGATGATGAGTGTCGATTCTGAAAGGGCATTCAAAGCCCAAAAACGTTGTATAAGAGCACTCGCCGGTATACAAAGCTGGGAATCCTGTCAACCATGGTTCAAACAATATAATATATTAACACTGCCGTGTATGTATATCGCTGAGTTATGTCTTTTTGTAAAGCGATATCCCGAACTTTTTATCACTCATCATCAGAGAAATGCAAATGCACGTAAATGTAGACAAAATAAGTTATGTGTACCAAAATGCAACTTAACCTTCTTCAAACAAAATGTTTACTGCATGGCGATAAAAATTTATAATAAGTTACCGCAAAATTTGAGAGACCTACCCACAGAGAAAAATATTTTTAAGAAATATTTGCTCTCTTGGCTTACATAACAGTGTTTCTACTCGATTAATGAGTATTTAGAGTATAAAACTTGTTAAAAATGTAATACCAAATAACTTTATGTTTTGTCTAACTGGTGTGAATCTGATTCTTTATTTTTATTCTACTATATATTTTTTTACCATATGAAAAATGACATTCTTGATAATATTATTTATTATATTTTTTGACATTTGATTAATGCGTCCACAAGAATTGACATTGTACTGTGACATGTGTAACTCGATTTTCTTATTCAATGTGTCTTTTTTTAAATTGCATAAAAGAACATTATATGACATTTTCAATTTTATTAATAAATATTTTGCATGCCTACATATTAAAGGCAAATACTGTATGGTACACTAGAAACAATTCATAAACAACTTGTAAACCCAGTATTAGCAAATAAAGACTATTTCTATTTCTATTTCTATTTCTATTATGTGGTCGTCCAAATCAAAGGGGACCTTATTGCGGCCGGCACATACGTCTTTATTGTCGTTTGTTTTGTATTTGAACAAAAGCAATAAGGGCGTAAGTGCCGAGCGCCACAAGCAGTGCGATTCTCTAAGCGCAAACATCGTACAGCCTTGGTGGCAGCGGCTGCAACAGCGGTGAACGTGTACATTGGTACTCTTTAAAATAATTTTCAACGCTGTTCGACACTAGCGCCTCACGGCTGTAAGCGGCGTGATAAGTAATCAATTATTTTAAATTTTTTGTATGAAATTAGTATTCTCTAAGTGAAACAGCCTCAGCTTCGACCGCAGCATCGACAATCGACATGGCCCGCTATTATTTCTCGGCTGCTTGCGCTCCCGTGAAACGAGCGAGATAGAAGATGTCTTTGCCATCGACGTACAACAGCCACGATTTCTAATGTCAAACCATTGTCAAACGTAAAAGCTTATATTTTGTGGATGTTGTCAAGGATTTCTAATAGTAATAGTGAAAATTCAAGTAGTAATATAGGATTATTTCCTTCAACGCCCCAGAAATGAGACACAATAGATTTCCTATTGTTCTCCGGCCCTATTCGTCTGGTCAGGCGTCATGGGTTAAAAATCTGTAAGTATCCGCCGCATACTGTTGACTTGTGATAAAATCTATTTTTTTACAAATTTTTCATAGGTCTGTACCTTAGCCCACTGCTGATATCTATGACACACCCGATGCCTTACTGTTCAGACTCTAGCAATTTTTGTCCATCCATTACGCATTCGGGTCCTGGCATTGGCTGTGCGAGCATGTCCAGTGGCAAGATGCGAGTTTGTTCTTTCTCCCAGCAGCCCAGTTAACTTCTCTGCTTGAGCTTAGATGGTCTGTGTTACGAGCCAATAAAAGTTAAGTGCGTAGTTTGGGTTATAAAACTTTTAGTAAGTACAATTATGGGCCACTTGGTGGGAGAAGGGGAGGGGAGTGGTAAGAGGGAGGGGGAGGAGGCTACCCCCCTGTCTAAACCCCAACTCTAGGAAATGTATAGTTTTCGAGTTGCTTCGTGCGGTAAGATACTCTGGCGCTTCTAGTTAGGAAACTTTATATATTAAATGCCATACTACGCTTACATAAAACAGTTAAATTTGATCCAAAAATATATAACTTTAGACGGAAGCACAAAGCGGTAGCTATAAAAACCGTCAAGACTGCATTTGCTGCAAAACAATATGATAAACAAGTTAATAATCTGTACAACAAAATAAACAAAATACTTAACATATTTCCCCTTAATTATTTTAATTGTAATAAAGCCCTTTCGGCCTGGCTTAAATCTCTTAATTACAATGATACTGAACTTCTTCTAAGTTCATAACAAACTTTATGATACCTTGCTAAATACTGATTAAAACAGCATCATCACACACTACATAAACACACACACACACTCCTCACAAACACACACACCTCACAAACAAACATAGTATAAGAAAAATACTTTGTACCTACTTACCTTTCGATGTGTTTCTTTAGTTTTTTTTTTCTTTTTTATTATTTTATTGATATTGTCTTGCTTTAGTTCTCATACTTACCATTTAGTTAATTTAAACGGAAGAGCGATGGCTTCCTGATACAGGAATTTATATTCTTACTAGGAAAGTCATCTCAACTTTGTATACAGTGCCACAAACTTTGCTGTGCCGGTGGCCAAAATGTGAAACTAACGTGATTTTTTTAATGTCATTTTGCTGTCAAGTTGATGTCCAACCATAGCGCTGCTGGCCGCTGAAGTTCTTAGAAGTCAGGGCCGGTTAAATTACTACAAAAAAAAAGAAAAACGTACGTAGCGCCGCTGTCACCGGCACAGAAAAGGTTGTGGCACTGTACACCGGGTTTGTTAAAGAAATAAAGCATTTTGTATTTTGTATTGTATTTGTATGAGGCCAGAGAGTAGACTTTAAGTATACCCTCTAGCACATCCCATTGTAAATAGATAGTTATTGCTTACTTACTCTATGGTACATCCTTGCGATCAGCCTTGCGTTCATGCAGCCGAGAGATCGTCGGCGAGCTAGTAGAGCTTACAGAATACCAAAATGAAACGTCATGATTGCAGCGAACGATGTGACCGATGCAACATCCATGATCTCAGCGCTGCGTGCAGCGTCGATGTGTTGCTTAGAGAATTGCATAGCAGGTCCCTTTTGATTTGGACGACCACAAATTACTCACGGACGGAGTAGTCGCGGCCGGCCAATCATATTCATATTTCTACTATCTCTAATCTAATATTATTATAAATGCGAAAATTTTGTGTTTGTTTGTTTGTTTGTCTGTCTGTCTGTATGTTCTGTTTTTACGTCAAAACGGCTAAATCGATTCAGATGAAATTTGGAATGGAGATATTTTGTGACCTTAGGAAGGACTTTTTACCGCGGGAATAAGGATCATTCCCATGGTAAAATAAGTTTTAGCACGGGCATAGCTGTGGAATAGAATTGGTATTTAAGGTGATAGTTTAAGTTAATAGAAATGATTATATTTAGAATAGAGACGGTTTAAGACCCTGGGAAAGACATACTTAAAACTTTTTACCGCGGGAAAAATCTCATTCCCAGACGAAAATCATTTTAAGCGCGAGCTAATTTGCGGCCAGAAATTGGTACCTCATCATCATCATCATGTCAGCCGAACGACGCCCACTGCTGGGCATAGGCCTCCCCCAAGGATCTCCACAACGATCGGTCCTGCGCTGAAACTGGTACCTATTTAAGTAAATTATTTGAGACCCTGGGAAGGATTATAATAGGCTACTTTTACTTTTTACCACAGGAAAGTATCATATTCCCACGGGAAAACCAGTAGTAGGTATTATTTGTTTGTTTGTCTTTCACGTCAAAACGGAGCGACGGATCAATGTGATTTTTGGTACGGGGGTAGATTGGGAGCTGGACAGTGATGTAGTTTATCCCGGAAAATATCACATTCCCTGAGGATAATGTCATGTAGTACACGCGGGCGAAGCCGCGGGCGGAAAGCTAGTTTAAGATATAATTTGAGTCTTAAATTTTATTCTCTACGGGGTAGTACAGCCGCTGCGTCCGCGCGAAGCGCGAAGTGTGCAATTATGACATTTATATTGATGCTACCGAGAAAATACAAAGAAATTCGTTCGTTTCCTTTGCGGAAAGTTTCGTACCTATATCATAATATGATGTCTATGAGCAACGATGCGCAGCTTTTCATATTTTACTCTTTTTTACGAAGAAACATTGCTGACGTCTGCTTCCTTTTAAAGATCGCTCAAAGTAAACTGGACTGTCCGGAGCTTCTTAGCAAACTTCAATTAAAGGCACCAAACAATAGATTGCGCAGTATAACTATTTAGTAGGTACTCGAAGCGAAGCTGTTATTAATCTAGGTTAGTAGGTACTTAATCTGTGATTGCGCCATAGAAGTATGTTGCTTCGCACTCCCTACGCTCATACCAACTATAGAAAGAATAGTTTTATGCCAAGATCATGCAACTACTTCTGTAAGATCTGCTCAGATAACAGTTTCGATCTTTTTTGTAATAGCGTAAGACAGGTTAAAACAATTTTAACAACTGAATTAATGCAGAATTAGTTTTTTTTACGGTTATTTTAATTGTATCTAAATTTCAGTCTGCCTTTATATGCGGTAGCTTGTAATTAGCTTATACGTATCTACGTAATAAGATGCACTGTAAATGATGCTGTAAGCTCCCCAAATAAAATAAAATAAAATAAGTTATTGTTCACTTTTTTTTTCTACTAGCACTTTTTTTAAAATCAAATGTACAACCAATACAGGAACTGCATTAGTAGCTTATAACGCATACGCACAATCTTGGTTAAGATATGGAGTTATGCTTTGGGGCAATAGTGTAAACGTCGACGAATTATTCGTGTTACAAAAGAAATGCATTCGAATTATATTCCAAATAGACAACATGCAAAGCTGTAAACCTCATTTTATAAAATACGAACTACTAACATTACCATCAATATACATATTAGACATCTGCTTGTTTGTTTGTAGACATCGAGATAAATTTATCCAGATTCAAGATACTCACAATATTAATACCCGTCACAAAGCACGACTTTATCTACCACCATCACGCATAAAAATGTTAAATTGCAGTCCGCATTATATGGCAATCAAAATTTTCAATAAATAACCATTGACAATACAAAATGACCAAAAATTATCTTCTTTTACACAAAAATTAAAAAAGTTTCTTGTTTCTCATTGCTTTTACTCAGTAAAAGAATACCTCACTAACAAATACTGACTGGCGATACATAAATGTACAATTATTATTTATTAAATTTAATATTACATTCATTTCAATTTAAATTAGTTAAATTTATAAAAAAAAAATATTTGAAAATAAGTACAGCATTTAGAAAAATTATCAGATTTATATTAATTCATTATCAATTTATTGTTGTAGGTATAAGTATAAAAATTATCCTTAAATTAGATTTAAGTTTAAGCTCTTTTAAAACTTGCTATACCTGTACAAGGTTACTAAGTTGTAAGTTCTCATTCTAATTGTGACACTTGGTTTTGCAAATAAATTTCATTTCATTACGTAGTCTGGATGACGTAGCGTCGTAGCAGATACATTTCTCGTAGCAAAGGGAATTAGCTACGGACCATTTGACTTTGTAAACTATTACCCTCGTATTGATGATCTAAATATTAATAAGTACATACATGAGATTTGCATATGGGAATTTGAGAGTGCATAGCTTTTGATAAAAAAAATGGGTTTCTTAATATACAATTTAAAAACAGGTGATCTGTGTATTTTAACTAAATATCGACATTGTTAAGTTAAATTCTGGCACTGATCTAAACTTATGTTCTTTTTGAATTATGAGTTATTTATTTAAAATTTTACTTTTTTGCATTCTGTGTTGTTCATTTTTATCATGATGTTTTTTTTCATTATGTTTATTTCATTCATTATGTGTTATTTTCGAAGATAAAACTAAGTTTAAGTATATCATAATTTTATATATAGAAGGTAGTCTCCAAATCTCTGTACTTTCGTAAAAACTGTAATGCCTCTACCGTAGCTAGTTTCCACATTTCACAGTTGGACCGTAATATTTCTAGCTGAAGGCCTGATTTAAAGGGAGCGCAGTAAATGCGCACTAAATACTGTGGGTGAGGCGAGTAAATCGGAACATTTGCAGATACCACTCCGCTAAGTCGTAAAGTGAGTGTCGTCGTAAAGAACGAGGAAAATGGTGGTGTACCGGTAGATACCTATGGGTTGTAATTAATTGATCACCAAACTAACCTAACCTAATGCACAAAAATACTAACTAATACCTAAACTAGCATATATATTTACTGTGCCTAAACCACCACTTTGCGTCCATTTCAGTATTTTTTAACCCCCGACGCAGCGCAAAGAGGGATGTTGTTATAAGTTTGAGGCCTATGTTTGTCTGTCTGCCTGTCTGTACGTATATTCGTAGTGCCTAAACGGATCAGACGATTTCATTGCGGCATTTTTTAATTGAAAGCTATATTAATTGAGATGGTTCTTAATCACGTTTGATGGAAGTCCATCCGGCCATTTATAGAGATGGTTAACTGCCTGCCGCAACGGAAAAAGATACAGACGTGGTGCTTTGACTAAAATAATGTACACCCTGGGCAAATTTAGGTGGCAATAAAAAAAAAACAAAATGTCGGCAAAAAAATGCCGAATGGCTGCCAAAAATTAAGTTAAGTTTGGCTGAAATTAGCGATTTCAATGCGTTTTTTTTAATTTTATGTGTAATTTAAAAAGGATAAAAAAAAATTAAAACTTCCCGACACAAAAAAACCTCGAAAAAGTTAGAAAATAAATTTTCATCCCATCGATTCGAAAAGCGATGATTGTTTATCTAACAACAGGGTCCAAAACGATTCATTGTTTACCTGTTATGACAAGAGGGTATAAATGAGATTTAAATTTTGAACAGCTTCATAACAGGGTCCAAAACGATGAGATTTGAATTTAGAACATAATTAAAGAAGCATTGGTTGGAGTGTAGCAAAGGGTGTGCAGTACTTAAAAAAAATTCAACTGATTTTGTATGGGGCTGGGACTTTTTTCGGGACCGAGAAATTTTCAAAAACGGAATTTTATAAAATTGAGAATATCTCGTAAACGGTGAGTCGTAGCTAAAATCTAACAAAATTTTCAACCCCCCTACGGCATCCCCAGAGATACTTTTAAGGAATCTGATGGACATATATTTTTTTAATTAATTTTTTTTTAATTTCAAAACTCAAATTTTTTTTCTTGCCCGACTAGCGCTATGATGTATCCGAACGACAAAGACAGGTAGGTAGTTTGAGTTGTCTTTACTGCTTTTCTTATAGAGGGGGATGAAAAGCAGAGTGTATTACTCGGCCGCAAAATTATTTTCGCCTCGGGCGGCGTATATTGAATCCCTCGCTGCGTTCAGGATTCTACTTTAGAATCCCTCGCTGCGCTCGAGATTCTACTCCAGAATCCTTCACTGCGCTCTGGATTCAAAAAAGCGACCTCGCCGTAAATATATTATTTTGCTCCCTTGTAATACAATCTACTATTTCTTTCTCGGTCGGTGGACCACAAAATGAGAAGTACTAAATGGGTACCTATATTATACGTTGGGGGTCCCCCGACCGAGAGATAAAATTTATTTTCTGACTTTTTTGTAGATGCTTAGGTACTTATTACTTTTTGGTGGCTCAATTATTTCTCGATACCTATTATGTTCTAATATTTGCTCGATGTGTTTGCGAGAGCTATGAAACATCTTAGGACAGATTCTCTACCAGCCTTCATAAAAAGTATGTGGAGAACGCTCTCATCTTCAGTCTTCTCTTCATTTAACCGACTTAACATAGGTGGATGGCTAAGTGCTACACCGCACTGTTTGGATAAAAAAGGTTAGTGAAGATACCGCTTTAACCGCCTTTGTGGTATAGTAGTACACGCCACCAGTATCAGACCAATAAACTGGATAATATCTCATAATCGGACATTGTGAAACAGGGTGTAAGGCTTTCTTGAAACAAATGCAATCCAATTGCTTTAGGACATATAGGTACTAGCGGTCGGGAATTCGTTATAAAATAGCCCTTCTAACAATCCTCGATTGGACTACTACTCGTAGCAGACGTTCCGACATAGAATTGGTAATCTATTCTCATAATCATTTCGAGTACCTACCTACTTAAGAAAAACTTCGAATGTTTTAATCACTGTGAGATATTCAATTTAACCATTTGGCGGTTCCGGTAGGTCATGTATTTCCCATTAATCACGTCTAGAAGTGCCATTTGAGTGCAATCCGCGGTAGTGGGTCGACGTTGTACAATATGCATTGGCATTAACTCACCTCTTCCTCCGGAGAAGTGGCCAGCTCGGGTTCGTTCTCCTCCAGTTTATTGAGCAATTTGTCCTGCAACAAGACAACAAGCGGTTAATATTGGTTGATATACCTATATTATAGGAAAAATGTGAAAGTAAAAAACCACGAGCCCTATAAGTAGCTTTCAGGCGGGATACTTATAGGGTTTACTTATAGGGCTCGTGGTTTTTTACCATCACATTTTTCCTATAAGTACTTACAAAAATTGCATTGTGAATGCATAAAAATAATTTAAAATCTTATACCTATATTACTTATATAAGCCGAAAAGACCGGATTACCCACATAAAACTCGATAAAATGGGTTGAAAAGCAGAAAAGTGGATAGTACCTATTGGAAACATTCACATATTCCCGGTAGTTTAATTCGTAGAGAAGTGGAACGGCGGGGTGTGTGTGGGTTCGAATACAACCTGGAGTACTTGGGAACTACTTCTTGTTAATCGAATGTTAAGTGTGTAGAGCACAGGCTAGATATTGTCGCAGTAGGGCAGGCGTACCGCTTTTGGCCACTGTACCGGTTTTGGCCACTTTTTGCTCTAAAAGTTTTCTAAACAACTTTTAGCCATTTCTGATAAAGGCAATTAAAATAAGGTATTTTAAGGTAATAATACCAACCGTTAGAATTCCTTTAGTCATAAGATTTTTTTTCAATAAATTCCATTTTCTGTTTGAAAAAATGTTTTGTATGAAAATTTTAAGAAATTTGTTTTGGATGAAATACTTTATAAACCTTTGTTTTTTACAATTAAATTGTTGTTTTGCAATTGACTGGTTTCTAGCGCATTAGAATATATTGATTTTACCTGGGTTTGGTTTTGATTTTTCGCAATACTTACAAAAGTTTAACTATCAGTAAGTGGCCAAAACCGGTACATTTGGCACCTCTCACACATTTTGTATTATATACAAAAAACTATTTAACTTCTTAAAAATTGAAAAATGTACCTTTAAAGCTTGATAAATTATCTATAATTTAAGTTATAATTTGTGTCTTAAATACCTAAGACCATCTAGTACTTAATGCTTAAAAGTCAAAAATTCCTTAAAGTGGCCACAAAGGGTACCTCTGCCCTACCTATTTATGTCTTAGAAGTGCTCCATTGCGTAGAGCAATGTCATGGCCCGCTATTATTTCTCGGCTGCTTGCGGTTACAAGTGCAACGAGTGAGATAGAAGATGGCTTTGGCAATGTCACAGCCATCTCTATCGTCTTCTATAAGCCATGCGCATAAAGTTGGCAACGTAGTTTTAAGTGAACCGATTTGACATCGTTTGCACCGTTTGACAGGTAAACAGCGAGTAAACCTCGAGTACTGAATCCTATGGAGATGGCATATCTTCTATACGTCTATACAAATAAATAAAATTGGAGTGTCTGTTTGTAACATTAAATAACCGCTTTTTACTACGTGCATATGATTAAATATAGGGTACATATACCAAAATGACATGTTTTACTATTTTTGTCTGTCTGTCTGTTTGTTCCGGTTAATCTCTGAAACGGCTGGACCGATTTTGACGGACCGATTAATACGACAATTAAAAGTAGTTTAAAATTGAATTCCAAGATTTTCTTACATTGTGACTTATTTACACCTCACTTTTTCGTAGGTATGCCACCTCCATAGGATTTAGTACTCAGAGGAGTAAACCGGTTCACAGCAATGTTGCCGTTCCGTATCATAGCATGGCTTGTAGAAGACCATGAAGTTTGACTTATTACTCTGAGTTACCTCAGTATTAAGTCGAGCTTCATGTAGAAGACGATAGAGATGGCTGTGGCAATGTCCATAGATTATTTACTTGCTAACATGAAGCTCGACACCTCAGAGTATTAAGTCAAACTTCATGCTTGCAAATGTATTAAAACAATATTTTTGCATGCTATCATTGTTAGCTGAATAGAATGAACCTAAAAATGTTATATAATCTTCTATGTACCCTGTTGATATGTCGTGGGTTGATCATAAGATTGATAATTTCATTATATTGTTTGTCATTTCATGACATAGTAAAAAAGTCACTACTACTTATTTAAAGTGCACAAAATTCCTGACAGTTTGAGCCCTAATTCAATTGTGTAGGTTTAAGGTCACACGATACAGGGTTCGCGAGTCGGGTTTTTTTGCTATTCGGCTACGGAACCCTAAAAATGAGACTCTTCTTTCTTTAACGACAACCGCCCACAATATTCATTTATTACCTTTTCTGCCAACTTCCTGCACCGCCGGGTTTTAATTACAGCAAGAATTCCCATCGTAACTGGCTCTAATGAGCTAAAGCGGTTCAATCTAGGCTTAACCAATATCTGGGGCAGTCTAGGCAGCTAGGCTACCTGTGTTCCGACCTAACGTACCTATGTGAAGACGTGGCCCTGCTCGACTGAGGGATTTAATTAAGTTTTCGGTCGGTAGCAGGGAAATGCTCCGTGATTGATAGGGTTCTTTGAATATTTTAAATTTAAGAAGATGTGTTGGTGTAGTGGTTTGGGTGTTGAACTGTCGGTCGTGTCGTCGAGGGTACCTAACATAATAATATTATAGTATTCTTTGCCGATGGTTTAAATCCTACGGGTCATAAATCCATGTTATATTCTTATATGATTGAAATAAATTGTTGTATTTGTTTGAGTGTTTCTTGAAAATATATCAATAAAAAAACTATTATTTAAGGATATATTTTGGTACGAAGTAACTTTTGGCACGTATATTATAGTATTCTTTGCTTTTGGTATCTACCTATATCTAGTACATGCCCTGCTTAGTTTTGTGCTAGATGGTGCTGTATTAAATGACACATTTTTTTTTCGATATTTACGTACCTACTAGTAACGTAGGTACGTTAAGCCTGTGCTTAACGTACCTACATGGGAGCTAGTCACAGTACATTTTATTTCCCCTTTTAAGGGTTATGTTAAATAATAAGTTCCGATATTAACCCCACTTTATTTGATATTTGGTAGGAGTTTGTAACGGTACAGAATTGCACTTGTTATTATATTTCAAATATTTATTGGCTTTTGTATAAAATAGAATGATAATGCTAACCTTGGGTCCTTGGGAAGTATTGGTTGATGTTTTGGAGGTGAAAGCTCGATACAAATTGGTTTAGGAAACAAAAATTAGCTTTATTTGCGAAATGCATTATATCTTCAGTGGGTATACATTCATTCTTGAAGTCTTGAGTCTTAAATAATTGTTCTCAAATGTGCACGGATTGATTTCTGAAAAAAAGAAGAGGTTTAAAAGTAAATAAAAACAATAGTGTTTATTTATATCTGACCTTGGAGGTAGCAATTTAGAGATTATAGTGGATCTCACCTTGAAACAATAGCTGTGCAGATTGTATAAACTTTGAGCATGTTATTTTAGACATATTTGTAAACTGACAGGTTTGTAGGCAACAGAGTTTGTAGGCATGTTTGTTTACAGGCGTGTTAGTGGCACAATATGTGTTCGGCATATTTATTGGTTACACATGTGAACTCTGGTTAATTACATCACATCAGTCTAATTATTATGTTTGGAGCTAAATATTTATTTTATACAATGTTAGCAAAATACTGATAGGTTATGACAGGTAAACATAGATGCTCCTAGCGGCAGAGTTGAGAACTAAGACAAGTCAAATGACATCACATAAATATAGCGAGAAGTTTTTACTCACAGAATGTTAAATTAACATTATGTATAACTTAAATAAAAATATGGGTTAAATAATCAAAAGTACAGAATATTGGTTTCTATCTTAGATAAGGTTCAAAGTTTCAAATATGTTTCTTTGGCTAGAGGTGATACGTTCGGAAATTATGTTCGAACAATTACCATTTTGATAATAGTTTTCATTCATAAATAATAATAAAAAAAAAGGGATCATACAAAATAATGTGTTTATATTATGTGAGAAGGTAATATTTTGAATAGTTTAGTAAATTCTATAACTTAACTATCAAAGGTTTCTGAACGAAAGCCAAGCTGGGCGTTCAGGAGGTTTGAAATGGTTTGGCGTTAGACGCTAGATGGCCTATCAGTTTTGTGGGGGGTGAATAGGGATGCAGGAATAGTTGGGTTGCCATGTTGTGAGAAATAAATACCTTATTTATAAAACAGAGAGAGGGGGTAATTATTGATGTATGGTATTCACACAAGATTAAAAGTAAAATACCTTAATTGTTGTAAAGGGGAAAAAGAAATATTTATAGGAAATAAAATTTGGAAAAATGAATAATAATTATTCTAGAATGTACAATTAAGACATTAAAACTAATAAACCTTAGTCAAATTAGTATTTCAAAGTTAAATAATTAGACATGAGACATTTAAGAGACGGATTAGAAATATACTGAAAAGTTTCCATTAAACATAGGGGTAAAATTTCCCTGAGAGTGGGGAGAATTTCTAGGTTGTAAAAGAAAAAAAAGAAAAAAGGACGCTAACTTTTGGCGCGGTATGAGTAGGCCTATATAAGCAAAAACGACGCGACGCTCGCTCTTATTTCTCCGGGATCGACTTCGAGGCAACACGTATGGAAGACGAAACACTTTTTGAAGAAGTTTCCATTTTTAATCAAGCGAGAAGTAGTCTTCAAGCAAGTGTACAGTGAGTCCTTGCACCATAGGGCGTTTATTGGGTTCGCGATCTTTTAAACGTTTTAATTTTGGAATTCTGACTGGTAAATTGGATCCGAAATTAAAAGGTCTAGTTTGTTTACAGAAAGCATTTCAATTAAAGTAAATTATTCCCAAGTAAAATCCTAGAAAATGGGCTTAATTTGAGTCAGAGAGGGTTGGAAGCATAGAGTTTGTTTCTTCAGGAGTACATTTTTATGTCTCCGGGCTCCAGGCAAGGCTCACGGGAGGTCGTTAGGTAAAGAAAGTCTGGCATTGTGGAGTGTCAGATGAGTGTTCATTGGATAACGCTTAGTAATTTCCACATGGTTTGATCAGGCGGGCTGTTTTCATTGACAGTTTTTCAGTTAACACGTCTGATGGCGCGGGGCGTATGCCCCAGATTTGGAGGCAGTTGCGGCCTGATTGAACCATACCTACCTGTAGGGTGTCTATCTGTTCCCTTCCCAAGCAGATGGACCACGGCATGAGCGATAGGATTTTAGGGGGCCCACTCACCCAAACTTGACAGAATTGGGGCGTCAGAACTGGCGATACAGGCGCCAGGTTTGTGTTTGTTAGGAAAGTCGCATTTAGTCGGAAATTAGGCAGGTAAGTACCTACTTAGAATCACGAGCTAGGTAACTCGAAGACCTTTGTTCTGGCAGAAAGGGGGAGGTCTGCTGGGGCAAGGCTACGAGGGGAGTCTGGTATACAGAGTATGTAGAAAGAGTAGGGTCGCTGTTAGGTCTATAAGTAGCATTATGTGTTATCACAAATATATCTACGATCAAATCCGAATTTTGTTGACATCCCTAGCCATAGATTCTTGTGATAGACGAACAAACCCGGGCAATTTGACAGAATGATTATAGATAGTGGGGAAAAGTCCGATTGACAGTTTCCAGCAAAATGGCTGTCTTTATCTAACAAAAATAATGTTACATCTTAAGAAGAGAGATTAGGTCAATGATTAGTGCGTTGTAGCAATGTAGTCTACAAGTTGTATGATTTTCAGTGAGGTTTGTAAGAAATTAATAGATTTGAAAAGGAAAAGGTGACCAATGGATACCTAGTGCTTTCAGTATTTGGGAAATGATTTGTGAAGTAACAGTGCTAGTGGAACAGTCCAAAGAGCTTGATTAGAGTAATCTTTATAGGTTCACGCATTGCAAAGATATGAAGGTTGAAATAATCTATCAAACATAAGTGGAGAATCTAAATTTACCTATATATTTGGCTTGACAACAGGTAATATATTCCTATGATGCAAAAGGCACCTATAATAATCTATAATTTGAGCTGGTTGCGGAAGAGTTCTCTGGATCAGACTACTGCTATATTAATGTATGAAAAAGGATTTTGTTCGGTGGCGGGAGAAGATGTTTAAACTCGAAGGAACTCGGTGTAATGTTGACCAGTGTCTTATGGAAGCTGATGTGGATTCAAGGTTTTCCAGATACTAACCTATTGAGTTGGAACAAGATTCTATTTTAGCCATAAATTATGTAAAGCTATCGGGGTGAGGCGAAAGCTTCTGTCCAATTTGGTTGGATTCTTAAGTTATTTCCAAGACCAGTCCAATGGTGAGATTAAGGATATATTACCATGAGCGAGATTCTTTAGAGACAAATTTTAACCAACAAGTTGCAAAAGTTCAATAAGATCCGAGTCAGACACATAGACATAACTAGGGAATTTAGTTCTACGGGGAAACTTGGTCATAGAAAAGGTTAGGAGAGTCTATATTTATATGTACTTACTATGAATTAGAATTGAGACTTGTTAGTGCTCCTAATTTAAGCACTCAACCTGTTGGATTTATCCCAATAAGGATTATTCAACAAAAGGAAAAGGATATATCAATTAACGTTAACTTTAACTGCTGCTGCCATGAAGGAGAAAGATCTCTTCATGTAGACTAACAAGTCGCTTTGAAGCATTTAGCTTGGTCCTCTTATATATATATATATATATAAAGAATTGACGAACATGACAGCTTGACTTTATATGTTGAAGTTTGTTTTTATATGAAAATGTAATAAAGCAGCGCCGGAGGAGGGATGTCCAAGTCTGGTGACGAGTTCCACTGTTATGGGCGGCGGAGGTGCCCTGACTTTACCGGTTAAATAATATTGCTGGAGCATTTGTATTTGGCCAAGATGGTGATTAAGATCAATAGACTCTCTTCACCCTAATGATTATACCAATTTCCATCTCTGACTTTGCAAGCAAAACCATATGCTGAAGCTAATAAGTACTATTATAGATGTAGTGTTTCCATCTTCTAATAGATATAACAAATTTTCATCTCTAACTTTGCAAGCAAGGCCATATGCCTAAGCTAGTAGGTACGGTTATAGATCTGATATAGTGACTCAGTCTTCCAATAGATATAACAAATTTTCATTTCTAATTTGCAAGCAAAACCATATGCTTAAGCTAATAGGTATTATTATAGTAATTGTGTCTCCATCTTCATATAGGAATATCAAATTACATTTCAAACCACACATGCCAATTTCACCTTAGACCTTGCAAGCAAATCCGGATGCTGTTACTAGTTTCAGTTCCATTGTAACCTAAATTATTAAATTCCACCAGTTTTAATAGACAGTTAACCTTGGGTCAGTAACCAGAGAATTAGCATGGTGGACTCAGCAAAATAACTCACCAGGTTTTCAAAGTATATTAGACCTAGGAATCGGTTAGGACCTAACTGTTAAATGTCCAAGCAATGTAGGGGTAAACTAATGTTAGATTTATACAAGAGTATTAACTTATTTTGAGTGTCTTTGTCGCTATAAATGAGGTTAGAAAATTAGAAGCAACGGCCATGTAATATGAACAGCTGTTAAGTTGATGTAGGCATATAGGCAGTTCAAAGTATGAGTTAGTTAGTAGTAAGGTTAGTCTCTGTCGCTTCATTTAAAAGATCGTGGGTCTACGCTTTACAACCAGGGTTCTCCATTACGACATCACAGGCCACTTCAGAGTTGATTCAGAGCATCCATAGTAGTTATCTATATATTAATCGGACAACAGTTAGGTATTACAGCGTTCAAGCTAGCTAGGTATTTTAGTAACTAATAGAATTCTTGACAGAGGTTCAGTATTAGCTTAGAGTAAATACTAGAATGGTTTGTTAGTATATTTAGGTCATCTATTATTATTTAGGCTAAGCGATTAGAAAGCGTAGGTAGGTGTTACAATTTGGTGCCGTGACCAGGATTAAAAATTAACACATATTATAGCAAATCTTGTATAGGAATAAGAAAATAAGACAATATTTACAAACCTTTTTAATGAGTTTAGCATATAAATTACATTGGAGCTCTGAGTATTTCTGAAGGTAAGTGGCTAGTTTACATTGAGTTGGAATAGCCACAATTTGTTGTTTAGTGCAGAAGGAAAACTGAAGCGACGGGGTTAATATTAATTATTTAATCAAACTTCTGTTAAGCGTCCCCGGGCAGGATGGTTCTTAATAAGGGTCTTTTGAGAACTGTTCATAGGTCTTGATTAGGTTTAGTTAAGTATAGCAACTTGTTTTCTGAAATGGAAGAAATAATTCATTATTGTAATATGCTAGCAAATTCAAAAATAAGAAAATGTTTATCTTTTCAGAGATTTCATAGGTAGTAATGTTGAATTTTAGTTAGATGAAATGCTAAGTTGGATTGCATTCTGTTAGAGAATAAATAATTAATCACATAATTAAACAAGTACTTACTATTAATTGTCTTTTTATTAAAAAGAACAATAGTTATAATTCTTGAGTAACATCATATTGTGGTTTCATAGATTACCAATATTATCTCTGTTGAAATTCGTCAATAATTAGGTAATTTAATTGTCGAAAGCCGGGCAGGTGAATTCACAAACTTGTATAGCACAATTGTATAGTTGAAAGACTTTTGAGTAGAGGTTATATGGAGCTAATCAAAGAGCATGTATGAGGAACACATGGAGAATGACATTTGTCATTGACAAGGTTGTTTCTCTCCTTAGTGTTAGCTCTGGGTAGGCGAACGGAAAAATTATGGGAAACTGTATGGACCTTGTTAAGTACAAACTTTGTATGGGCTTGCATATTTGTATACAAATAAATTATAGAGACACGTTATATGACAAGTAGTACGGTTTTAATGTTTAGTAAAGACTGGGAGCTACCGCGTTACTTTATGGGTATGAACTTCATACGTTTTTGGGAACTTTGAGTCAATTTTATAAAGAAAATAGTCGCTATCGGTTCCTTGTTTTGTGACGTCGGGTATAACGATAACTAGCTAGCAACGTTCAACAGAACAAAGCAACAAAAATCTATCAGAATAGGGAATTCAAATGACAGTTGAAGCCCATACCCATATCCAGATTTCTTAGCCGGTAGCCCTCTATTCACAAAATTAGATTTTGAGGTTGTTTCTTGGAAAGGTCGATATTTAAGAACATGAGTGACAGGATAGATTTTCTAGCTTCCAAAAGCTTCGCTAGATGGCGTTGAACGAAGTGTGTAGCGGCTAGTATATTTTGGTATGAATCATATTTAAATTAAAAACCCAAAGGAAACTAATAATGGATTGGATAAGTGCTACTGTGAGGAACAGAAACGAGATAGTTAAATTTTAAAGATTAAGGTAAATAAATAACTTCTGTCTGACGTTCCGTTTTACAAAAAAAAAAGGGGTCAAAGTAAAATTTCATGTTTCGTACCTTCTAACTGCATAGATAGGTGGGACAGCGCCATCTAGTGATCGAGCTTTTAGGAAATCGCCCATTAGCACGGCATCACAAGAAAGTTAGGGCAGTAGTTACATTTTTACTCAACGGAGGTCGCCACGGGTATTTTCGAACGAGTGGAATTTGGTTAGTAACTTTAATGATAATAATAAATAAGGCAGAATGTTATTGATGAATGAGTTCTAGCAAACACTTGTTTTGTTTTAAAAGGGGCAAATTCTTTTAGCTAACAGGGTAATTACGCTACTGCGTGATAGATGTCGCTACCGGTAGGTTACGAAAAATTGTGGTTCTTATTAATGTTAATTAAAATGGGTTATGTTATGTGTCAGAATCAGGTAAATTAATAGACTATGTGATGTGCGGTCCGAGATTGTAGTTTAAAGGCGTGTTTAAAAATGTTTGGGATAGATAATGACATACATTAGGTGAATTAGCGGGTCTGCCTTCCTTGTAAATAATAGTACACACCGGGGCGTAATACTTAACGGCGTTGATAACGACATGCGCGTCCTGGCGCGTTTATGGTATCAAATTAGTGCGCTAAAACCCGAACGCATCTACGTATTATATCAAACGGCGCGCTAATTGGTGGCATTATATGCAGGTGAAACCCGTGCATCAGTGTGAGACCATAGTTTGGCACAGATCAGATATTAGTTATTGGTGTCAAAGTGACAGATGACAGGTTTGTTGAAGTTGGGGAGGGGGGCGATCACGTTGTTCTGTGGTGCGCTATTTTTATTGTTGTTAGGATATAAATCCAGACATGGCTTAAAGAACTCGCATCCAAGCCAAAAACATTGAAAAAAAATGGAAAAAAAAAATAATTGTTAGAAATGTTTTTGTTTTCATCAAGAAAATTTATGAATTATAAAAGGTTGAGTGTCATCTAAGTTTGTGAAATTGTTGAAAATGCTGAAACTGTCTGAAGGATAGATCTGTGGTTGTGTTTATCATTATTGTGAAAATATAACCTAAAAAAAAGGACATTAAATAGTTATGCAAATAGGTTTTAGTGTACCTAAATCATTGTAAGAGTTATGAATTTGAAGTAAGAAAATAGTATTTTAGTTAATTTATAGTTTGTACAAGGTATTTCAAAGGGGTAAATAATTAAAGAGTTTGGCTTGGTTGAAAAATGTGTCTTGATGAGAGTGATTTCTCATGGAAATAAGTGGATAATGAAAACTGAAGAAGTGTTATGAGGTCTGGCTTTTCATGGTGTACATAAGAGAGGGGAGACCCTTTCTGACTTATAGATTGGATAACAACCACTTTGGTAAGTTAATCAGAGATTTAGTTTTAATTAAATTGTTGAAAATTTTTAGAATTAGACACAATTGGTACCTACTTGTATATGGACAGCTTAGACTCAAAGAGGGTAATTTTGTTTGAAGGGAACGGTATTTGCAATGCTAAATAAGTCAACGGATAACTTAGTAGGGACGGTTTGATTTTTCAAACGCTCGGTTAACTTAAAAGTTGAAAATAGTTCAGAATTAAAGAGAAATCTTGTCTCGATGAATGATAAAACTATTATTTTGTATTTTGGGGTCGGTGATAAAGTTTTAAAGAACAAAATTAGATATGTCAGTGGGTAATAATTAGATTCCTAACTTAGTGGAAGAAAATTATATTGCTACAAACTAAAACAATGTTAGCTAGTTGTTAAATGTAGTTATGGATATATTTAAAAGGTAAGGTTTAGTGGTTTTTGTATTAGATTAGTAAAATGAGGTAACATTACTTCTTACTCCTTAAAACTTAAAAATAGCTATTTGGGTAAAATAATGGGTTCTTTTACTAATAGTTAGGTATTGGAATTCATGAAATATGAACCAAAAGGAATTTGTTAGTGAAGATTTTGGATTGGCTAGATTAGAAACATTAGATTCAATGGTTTCTAATTTGAACAGCAAGTAGAGAGAATTTCATCTAAAATGGTTCAGTGAGTTTGGAAAAACCATAATAGGATAATTTCATAATTATTAAACAATCTAATATATGAACAAGAAGGGAAAAATTACTTGGTTTAGGTAAGTAATCAAAATTTTCATCCGGGAACATAAAAGAAACTTAGATGTTGGTTATAAGACTTGCAGAAATTTTATTATAATTACAGTGGTTTTGATTTCAAGTAGGAGTTGTTGTTTGGATGGATAAGTAGTGTAGACTAGGGTGGGGTGGTGTGTTAGTCCGGAACATTATAGATAAATAGGTACTTAACAAGAATAAAATAGGGATAAATAATTCTTTACCTTTCGTTGAAATTTGAGTTAGAAAATTCAACGACGGTTTAAGAAGGAATACAACAATGTTATAAAATAAATCAAGTAATTATTCTTATGTCAATGAGAATTATAGGAGATTGCTTGCCTAACTAATATTGCTTCTCTTAGGTATCCAGTTAAGTTTTATAGGTTGCAATGTCTAAAAGTAGGTAGTAAATATTACAAATTAGCTTAAATAGGTAAATAATGTAAGAACCAAGTGTGTCTGACAGTTTGGGGTCGCTGGCGTGATGTAGTGAACAACTGTTGACTATTTATAACTAGTTATGGGTAGCATTAGTGTTACAGGTATGCCGGGAATATTCATAGACTAGTTGTATATTCTCTATAGAGAAAAAAAAAAGGATGGATTTAATTGAAATATAGTATGCCAGCAGTGGTCCTCGTTCACTTGACATGATGATGTTGAATAGGGGGTGGTGAATGGAGAAGGAAAAGAACTTTCATACAGGCGACGTGATTGGTTTGTTGTTCTTTTTATCAATCTGGGTTCTATATTAGTAACTAGATATACATTCTTAGTTGTACCATTGGTTAATCTTAACAAATTACTTTGTGATAGGACTATAGGTACGTTATGTTTGAAAAGAAATAACATATGGTCGAGGTTTGGGCGTTATTAGGGATTATTATTATTATTATTATTCTTATTTATTCGGACAAGCAGTGAGACAACTGAAAGTTGCTGGTAGTAGAAATAAGGAAATTGTTGCTATGCTAAAAGTACCATTGTGGGGAATATTTTATTAGAATGTTAGTTGTACATAAAATTATTAGATTAAAAATTTACTAGTTGCATTGAGAGAACATCATACTCGACTATCATCCATAGGGTAGAGGTTGGTACTTGCAATTATAGGGAAAGGAAAAAAAAAAATATGATGGCTCCAGTTTAGGCAAACGATGAGACATTTGAATTGATGTAACGGATTAAATATTATTAGAATTAGTTAACCTTTATTGTTAACTTTGTTTTTTTATAATATCAGTATAGATAGTGCAGTTAAATTTTATAGTATGTTGGATTGGGGGTCGTGGAAAAGTGTAACTACAGTTACAGGTTAATCAATTGGTAGGGTTTAGAATTAATGTAATTAAAATTACTAGGAATTCTATTTAGGTTAGTATTAAGACCTTAGAATTAAATTAGCTATAGAAAATGATATTAAGTGGGACGTCCATATGATAGGTTAACGACCACTGGGGTCGAATGGGTTGGAAGTCACTATATGTAGAGGTCTCGGGTTCGATTCCTGCCCAGGTGATTGTCGTAGACAAACTGTTCAGTGTTGCTTTGGGGCTTGGCAGTGTGATGATACCCGTCGATGTTTGGTATTTATGATATAGGTACCTATTTATTTTGTAACATAGAAGTATATGAGCGGGATAAGTGAAATAAACGTTATTAGTTAATTTCATTATTAGTAACCAAAGTTAGAGATGGATAATGGGGTTTATAATGGGGAAAATTATTTACTAATTTTGAAATATGGTGTATTTTTCAATTAGTTAAATAAGTTAAGAATATGTTTTACGGGATAAAGACAGGTTATAGTTATAGGAATCTTAAAGGAACCAATATAGGTTGTACTATAGTGTAAAGGTTGGTTGCGAATTTGAAGTAGAAGGAATTTAATTGTTAAACGAATGCGCTTTTTAGTGGAAGTAAATTCTCATACTCTATACTTTCAAAATTAGGGCATAAGGTCAGGTACTACTTAAAAGTGGGGGGGTCGAAAGGTTAAAGTTGAATTCCATGAATAAACTTTGACCCTAAATTAAATTAGACGTTAACACCAAACGTGAATTGGAGTTAAAACCAAAATTAGGATAAGCCAAAACCAAATATGTCATTTGAGGGAATAAGGGTTTTTATAGTTTTTTTATAGACATAGTTAAGGAAGACACTTGGTAGAACTTTTGAAAAAAAAAACTTAATATTAGGTACTTATCAGGATTAAAATGTCAAAGTTATGTTAATAATGTGAATTTTACAATTAATATTTAAAAGAGTTATATAGGGATGTTAGTTGATTAATAATTTAATTTTTATGTACCTAACATGAATTGAGCTCTGACACGTAATGGACTTAATAGATGGTAGCAAGAAGGTGATAAGTGTTGATAGGTTAGCAAAATTCGCTGATAGTATTCGGATAGAGAGTAGTGGGAATAGACTTTTAGTAGTTTGGCTAGGTTAGGGAAATTGTTAGATGGAAAAAAAAGGTAAGCGTTGATAGGGTGGTCGGTACTGCGGTATATACCTATATTAATATATATTGGGGGTATTTATATATTTACTTCGGTCGGTTTATAGTTCGATGCAACAGTGATGGTAGTGATGTGTTTCAAGGTTGAAATTGTTATTACGATAGGGGTTTTACGTTCTTAATTATGGTAAATGTTAGGATTGGGTTGTTAAATTTTATTACAGAGTTTTAATTCAATTGGTGTAATATTGTCATGTTTTAATGTTGGTCGAACATGTACAATTTTGGCTTTGGGTCATTTTTAGCAAAGGAAAGGGATAGTATTCGGTCATGGTAGATAGTCTAATCATGTGTTGGAGTCAATTCATGCATTTTTAATGAACCGATTAACTATAAAAAAAAAAAAAAAAAATATATTAATTTCGAACAAATCTGAGCGAAAAGTTTTTAATAAATTAAACAAAAGAGGAGTTCTTATATTTATAGGGAGGGGAAAGGAAAATAGAAGAGGTGACAGTATTATGAGGATCGGTAGTATTAATTTTACAAATTAATGTTAATAGTTTTTAGGGCAATATACTACAAGTAATCAGGTGAAACGTTGGTTATGTTCATGGTGGCGCGGATGTGAGTTTGAGGAAGGACGGAATTGTTAAAAAGTGAAGAAGAGTGGAATCTGTATATATGAAAAAAAAAAATGTAAGTGTATATATATATATATATATCTATTTTATATATGAAAAAAAAAAAAGATTCAAAGTATGAGGCCATGAGTGTAAACAAATTGGGAAGCCTGATTACAACCATTATTATTAACCCAAAAGATAAGATCCGCACACAACAGCACGTGATAGGGATAGGCGTAGAGCACGTGTTAACAGACTTGAATTTTGTACAGTGGGACTTTGGTGTTAGGATAAATAAAAAAAAAAAATATATATATATATATACAAACAGTGTTTATGTTTGTATCTTGTCCCGGTGTAAACGCCTGTACAAAATTTACACTTCCCGTGGGTCAGGACGGGCCATGTTTAACTCGACAACTATACATTCTCCAAAGTGATATCGGAGGCTATTCCAGAGTTTTGAGTAAGCTTTTTGACAAAAAGGTCTTTGTATATGCTTCATTTAGAAGGGGGCGTACAGAGATATGCAGGGGCACTTTGGGGGTATAAATTGCTGCGCTAGAACGCCATGTAATCGTAAGGTTGGATTACTCTTTATACACCGAGGCGAGTTTATTCTAAACTGCGGATTCACAACCCGTACCTTTCACCATGCTTTGTACGTCTCTGGTGTCGGATATACATACGATGAATTTGGATAAAGCAATAAAAATCACTTAAAAACTCGCTTGATAACTTTTGATATTATTTTGGTCTAAATACACTCTACACTCTTAATTACATAATCACTAGGGCTCACTAAAAATTGATTCGATAGGGGTCGGAGGCCGCAATGTCCTTTGGTAGGACAAAGAGCATTGTGTTTTTCTTGGTCCAAATTGATTCAATTCTTTGATTTTGGGAAAATAATAAGAGAAAGGGATATATATATATATAAAAAAAAAAAAAAAAAAAAAAATATATATATATTGATATAAAAATAATAATAATATATATATATAGATATTAAAAAAAAAAAAAAACATGTCTATATATATATAAATATATGTGTAAAAAGAAATATTAGAGATTTGGATAGAAAGAAAATTCTACTCCGGATCCAATACTTGGTACTGTCACCTTTGAAGAATTTTGGGGTCGGCTGTAACGGTACAGAATTGCACTTGTTATTATATTTCAAATATTTATTGGCTTTTGTATAAAATAGAATGATAATGCTAACCTTGGGTCCTTGGGAAGTATTGGTTGATGTTTTGGAGGTGAAAGCTCGATACAAATTGGTTTAGGAAACAAAAATTAGCTTTATTTGCGAAATGCATTATATCTTCAGTGGGTATACATTCATTCTTGAAGTCTTGAGTCTTAAATAATTGTTCTCAAATGTGCACGGATTGATTTCTGAAAAAAAGAAGAGGTTTAAAAGTAAATAAAAACAATAGTGTTTATTTATATCTGACCTTGGAGGTAGCAATTTAGAGATTATAGTGGATCTCACCTTGAAACAATAGCTGTGCAGATTGTATAAACTTTGAGCATGTTATTTTAGACATATTTGTAAACTGACAGGTTTGTAGGCAACAGAGTTTGTAGGCATGTTTGTTTACAGGCGTGTTAGTGGCACAATATGTGTTCGGCATATTTATTGGTTACACATGTGAACTCTGGTTAATTACATCACATCAGTCTAATTATTATGTTTGGAGCTAAATATTTATTTTATACAATGTTAGCAAAATACTGATAGGTTATGACAGGTAAACATAGATGCTCCTAGCGGCAGAGTTGAGAACTAAGACAAGTCAAATGACATCACATAAATATAGCGAGAAGTTTTTACTCACAGAATGTTAAATTAACATTATGTATAACTTAAATAAAAATATGGGTTAAATAATCAAAAGTACAGAATATTGGTTTCTATCTTAGATAAGGTTCAAAGTTTCAAATATGTTTCTTTGGCTAGAGGTGATACGTTCGGAAATTATGTTCGAACAATTACCATTTTGATAATAGTTTTCATTCATAAATAATAATAAAAAAAAAGGGATCATACAAAATAATGTGTTTATATTATGTGAGAAGGTAATATTTTGAATAGTTTAGTAAATTCTATAACTTAACTATCAAAGGTTTCTGAACGAAAGCCAAGCTGGGCGTTCAGGAGGTTTGAAATGGTTTGGCGTTAGACGCTAGATGGCCTATCAGTTTTGTGGGGGGTGAATAGGGATGCAGGAATAGTTGGGTTGCCATGTTGTGAGAAATAAATACCTTATTTATAAAACAGAGAGAGGGGGTAATTATTGATGTATGGTATTCACACAAGATTAAAAGTAAAATACCTTAATTGTTGTAAAGGGGAAAAAGAAATATTTATAGGAAATAAAATTTGGAAAAATGAATAATAATTATTCTAGAATGTACAATTAAGACATTAAAACTAATAAACCTTAGTCAAATTAGTATTTCAAAGTTAAATAATTAGACATGAGACATTTAAGAGACGGATTAGAAATATACTGAAAAGTTTCCATTAAACATAGGGGTAAAATTTCCCTGAGAGTGGGGAGAATTTCTAGGTTGTAAAAGAAAAAAAAGAAAAAAGGACGCTAACTTTTGGCGCGGTATGAGTAGGCCTATATAAGCAAAAACGACGCGACGCTCGCTCTTATTTCTCCGGGATCGACTTCGAGGCAACACGTATGGAAGACGAAACACTTTTTGAAGAAGTTTCCATTTTTAATCAAGCGAGAAGTAGTCTTCAAGCAAGTGTACAGTGAGTCCTTGCACCATAGGGCGTTTATTGGGTTCGCGATCTTTTAAACGTTTTAATTTTGGAATTCTGACTGGTAAATTGGATCCGAAATTAAAAGGTCTAGTTTGTTTACAGAAAGCATTTCAATTAAAGTAAATTATTCCCAAGTAAAATCCTAGAAAATGGGCTTAATTTGAGTCAGAGAGGGTTGGAAGCATAGAGTTTGTTTCTTCAGGAGTACATTTTTATGTCTCCGGGCTCCAGGCAAGGCTCACGGGAGGTCGTTAGGTAAAGAAAGTCTGGCATTGTGGAGTGTCAGATGAGTGTTCATTGGATAACGCTTAGTAATTTCCACATGGTTTGATCAGGCGGGCTGTTTTCATTGACAGTTTTTCAGTTAACACGTCTGATGGCGCGGGGCGTATGCCCCAGATTTGGAGGCAGTTGCGGCCTGATTGAACCATACCTACCTGTAGGGTGTCTATCTGTTCCCTTCCCAAGCAGATGGACCACGGCATGAGCGATAGGATTTTAGGGGGCCCACTCACCCAAACTTGACAGAATTGGGGCGTCAGAACTGGCGATACAGGCGCCAGGTTTGTGTTTGTTAGGAAAGTCGCATTTAGTCGGAAATTAGGCAGGTAAGTACCTACTTAGAATCACGAGCTAGGTAACTCGAAGACCTTTGTTCTGGCAGAAAGGGGGAGGTCTGCTGGGGCAAGGCTACGAGGGGAGTCTGGTATACAGAGTATGTAGAAAGAGTAGGGTCGCTGTTAGGTCTATAAGTAGCATTATGTGTTATCACAAATATATCTACGATCAAATCCGAATTTTGTTGACATCCCTAGCCATAGATTCTTGTGATAGACGAACAAACCCGGGCAATTTGACAGAATGATTATAGATAGTGGGGAAAAGTCCGATTGACAGTTTCCAGCAAAATGGCTGTCTTTATCTAACAAAAATAATGTTACATCTTAAGAAGAGAGATTAGGTCAATGATTAGTGCGTTGTAGCAATGTAGTCTACAAGTTGTATGATTTTCAGTGAGGTTTGTAAGAAATTAATAGATTTGAAAAGGAAAAGGTGACCAATGGATACCTAGTGCTTTCAGTATTTGGGAAATGATTTGTGAAGTAACAGTGCTAGTGGAACAGTCCAAAGAGCTTGATTAGAGTAATCTTTATAGGTTCACGCATTGCAAAGATATGAAGGTTGAAATAATCTATCAAACATAAGTGGAGAATCTAAATTTACCTATATATTTGGCTTGACAACAGGTAATATATTCCTATGATGCAAAAGGCACCTATAATAATCTATAATTTGAGCTGGTTGCGGAAGAGTTCTCTGGATCAGACTACTGCTATATTAATGTATGAAAAAGGATTTTGTTCGGTGGCGGGAGAAGATGTTTAAACTCGAAGGAACTCGGTGTAATGTTGACCAGTGTCTTATGGAAGCTGATGTGGATTCAAGGTTTTCCAGATACTAACCTATTGAGTTGGAACAAGATTCTATTTTAGCCATAAATTATGTAAAGCTATCGGGGTGAGGCGAAAGCTTCTGTCCAATTTGGTTGGATTCTTAAGTTATTTCCAAGACCAGTCCAATGGTGAGATTAAGGATATATTACCATGAGCGAGATTCTTTAGAGACAAATTTTAACCAACAAGTTGCAAAAGTTCAATAAGATCCGAGTCAGACACATAGACATAACTAGGGAATTTAGTTCTACGGGGAAACTTGGTCATAGAAAAGGTTAGGAGAGTCTATATTTATATGTACTTACTATGAATTAGAATTGAGACTTGTTAGTGCTCCTAATTTAAGCACTCAACCTGTTGGATTTATCCCAATAAGGATTATTCAACAAAAGGAAAAGGATATATCAATTAACGTTAACTTTAACTGCTGCTGCCATGAAGGAGAAAGATCTCTTCATGTAGACTAACAAGTCGCTTTGAAGCATTTAGCTTGGTCCTCTTATATATATATATATATATAAAGAATTGACGAACATGACAGCTTGACTTTATATGTTGAAGTTTGTTTTTATATGAAAATGTAATAAAGCAGCGCCGGAGGAGGGATGTCCAAGTCTGGTGACGAGTTCCACTGTTATGGGCGGCGGAGGTGCCCTGACTTTACCGGTTAAATAATATTGCTGGAGCATTTGTATTTGGCCAAGATGGTGATTAAGATCAATAGACTCTCTTCACCCTAATGATTATACCAATTTCCATCTCTGACTTTGCAAGCAAAACCATATGCTGAAGCTAATAAGTACTATTATAGATGTAGTGTTTCCATCTTCTAATAGATATAACAAATTTTCATCTCTAACTTTGCAAGCAAGGCCATATGCCTAAGCTAGTAGGTACGGTTATAGATCTGATATAGTGACTCAGTCTTCCAATAGATATAACAAATTTTCATTTCTAATTTGCAAGCAAAACCATATGCTTAAGCTAATAGGTATTATTATAGTAATTGTGTCTCCATCTTCATATAGGAATATCAAATTACATTTCAAACCACACATGCCAATTTCACCTTAGACCTTGCAAGCAAATCCGGATGCTGTTACTAGTTTCAGTTCCATTGTAACCTAAATTATTAAATTCCACCAGTTTTAATAGACAGTTAACCTTGGGTCAGTAACCAGAGAATTAGCATGGTGGACTCAGCAAAATAACTCACCAGGTTTTCAAAGTATATTAGACCTAGGAATCGGTTAGGACCTAACTGTTAAATGTCCAAGCAATGTAGGGGTAAACTAATGTTAGATTTATACAAGAGTATTAACTTATTTTGAGTGTCTTTGTCGCTATAAATGAGGTTAGAAAATTAGAAGCAACGGCCATGTAATATGAACAGCTGTTAAGTTGATGTAGGCATATAGGCAGTTCAAAGTATGAGTTAGTTAGTAGTAAGGTTAGTCTCTGTCGCTTCATTTAAAAGATCGTGGGTCTACGCTTTACAACCAGGGTTCTCCATTACGACATCACAGGCCACTTCAGAGTTGATTCAGAGCATCCATAGTAGTTATCTATATATTAATCGGACAACAGTTAGGTATTACAGCGTTCAAGCTAGCTAGGTATTTTAGTAACTAATAGAATTCTTGACAGAGGTTCAGTATTAGCTTAGAGTAAATACTAGAATGGTTTGTTAGTATATTTAGGTCATCTATTATTATTTAGGCTAAGCGATTAGAAAGCGTAGGTAGGTGTTACAAGTTGCTGCTATGGGATGCGGTGATGGTGATAATAGGTTTTTAAATTGACACTCCCGCATGGGGCCTGCGTGTTGGGCAACGGCCCATTCTCCTTATCCATCCATAAGAAAGGACAGTGCCCCAGCAGTGGGGACATAACATGGCCGATAATGATGATTTTAAATTAAATTTAATAATTGCTGCAATACAAGCAAGTGTTATCATTGAGTACAGCTTATGCTTTAGTTTTTATTGCTTATCCAGATTTAACATCTCTTAAAACCTTGAATAATTACTGAGCAATTTCAAGAATACTTATTACAGCAGCAATTACACGTCTACACTTAATACTTCAAGAGGAAGGTGAAGTTTTAAATTAACGATTATCATTTTTTAAGTACTTACCTATAAATGTAACTAATGAACTTATTATTCGGTAGTTTAACTCCGAGTCTTGTCCTTTACCTTCGTTACAGTAGGTAGGTACCTAACCTACAGAATCATTACCTTGACGGATTGCTTTACTGTACTTTTAACAAAACTTAGCCCTTCACGGTATGATGGCCCTTAAGAATCAAATACTGTTTTGTAACTAAGTGTTTGTTTATAACACCATTTATAAACGGAAGAAGTGTGTGATGTAAAAAATCAATGCCATTCTTCTTGATGTCATGGGTCATATAAAGTAACGGGCGTTGTAAATGTTGTGTTTTTGTTCATGTCGGTCTTCGATCATGATCGAAGATGTCGGTCAAATGAAATTGATCTATTACTCGTACTTATACGAATTTAAATAAGTGATACCTAATTGAGATAAAACCTTTTTTTACGAAAGGTAACCTGTGTGTTCTTGCATGTTACAGGAATTACCTACGCATTATTTAAATGATTTTTTTATTAAGTCAAGTACGTTTCTATGAAAATGAATGCCTTATTACAGTATTCTTTATTCTCCGAGGTTAGGTCATTGCTATAAACCCTGTAGTTTATCTTAGCAATTTAGATGTTGGGATAAATCATTTCTAGGCATTATGTCCACTGTTGACCTTCCTAGTTATATTGTGTTGTATAACTAATGTTACGTAAAACTTGCGTGTCTATAAAAAGAAGAAGTAGGTACCTATTACCATAACTACGATGATAATTTATCAGCAATTTTCTCAACAAAATCAATTCGACGGCAAAATGATTTCGTGTCGCATTGTCTTTTTGCAACCAGTTGCATAACCACCATCGGTCGGCAATGATTTAGTTAGATACAGTTAGCAAATTAGTCTGCAGCGACACCTCGGTGTGATAACAATGTTTAGTTTACATTGAAGTCGGTACACTTATCCGATGCACTGCATCGCGTAGCGCATAAGTGCTAATCGAAACGGTAGCAGTCAAGGTGGTCGAGAAAAGTATGCGGTAATCCTTTATAAATACGTGTATATTTCCGTATAGAGGCTCAGTGGCCGGCAAACTAATAAGCCTGCAAGTTCTACGAGAGCAGTTATTAACGAGTTTTCAGGGAGCGGGAGTTTCATTGTGAGGGCGGATGGACGCGCCAGTGTCGCAATGCAATGAGGATTTCCGAGATTTTTGTGAATGAGTGCAGTTTTACGCGGTTCTCGTGATGTTGGCGAGTGCAGCGTCATGTCAGCTCATGACATTCTTTATTGGTGAGTTTTTGACAATCTCTCTTTTTAAGAGGTAAAAGAAAAATGTTCAATTTAGCTAGTTTAGATTTTTCAACAAGAACAGTAGCTGTAGTTGTTCAATAAAAATATGCTTAAAACAAGAAACTCTAGTCATACTGCATTTTGTGACAGAAGTATTTATTGAAAAATTAAGTAGGTATTAGAAAAAGTCGACCCGACTCACAGCTAGCTCCGAAGGGAGTCTGACCGATGGGTTCGAGTCCCATCGGATCGCAAGTCACAGTCGATTTTTTCTAATACTTCATTTTCAATAATAAATATTGCATTGTGAATACCAAAAAGTATTAAAAAAAATGAAAATGAAGTGTTTTAGAAAAAAGTTTTTAGTAAAAAAATCATTTCTATGACAAGATTTTTGCTGACTGTACTTTAATATTGTATTGTCATCTGAACCAAACCTGTATACAAAATTTCAGCTCCATCGGACACTAGGAAGTGGGGCAAATTAGGCTTGCAAGATTTGTCCCCCACTAACTAACAAACTAACTAACATGGCAAGTTAAATAAAAGGTTGTAAAAGGCGTGTAAAGCCCCTCAAAATCTACCGCTGTAGGCTATTATAGCCAACTCAGCATACTGGTAAGTAAACCCCACAAAAATCAAGAGGGAATGAGATAATGGCTGGATAATTATTGTAACTTACAGCGATGTTTTAGTGTAATTCAAATGGAAGAGGCATTTCATACATAGATTAACCTTAACTATTGTCTTAATATGTGCCGTGAGAAAAGATTAAATAGTTACGAAACAAAAGGATGCTTTAATAACATTCTTAATTATTGAAATGTGGCGATGTTTGAAATTTTAACCAGGTTTAGGCCACATACTGTCGGCATAGTAATTTCGATAATTTTTTTCAATCAATAAATAAATATTAGTCACCATCACATAGGTACATTGTTCTAATACTAAACTTTAGTTTGATTGGTTTAAGCACTAGTTTTATGGGAATTAGAATTAACTACGAGTATTACCAGACCCGAGGAAAGTTTCCTTTCAATATTTAATTTTGAAAAGTTCGTTTTAATTTAATTTTAAATACTTAGGTCCCCCAAGGATCTCGACAACGATCTGTTAAAACGTGTCTTAGAAGAGGTAAGGTTAGGTCCTATTAAAATTCTAACTTTTTTAGGGTTTCCGTACAAAAATGGTAAAGTTAGCGGGTGACCAATCTTGCAAGCTTAATTTGACCCACTTCCCAGTGTCCGATGAAGCAAAAATTTTGTGTTTAGATAACAATACAATATTTCAGTACAATCAGCAAAAAAGCTTGTCAAGAAAATGAAATTTTTACAAAAAATTTATTACCACACTTTTATTAGCTTCACCTGTAACTAAGTCACAATGTAAGAAAATTTTGAAACTTGATTTTAACTTACTTATAAATTGTCGTATCGATTTGAAACTTGCAAGTTTATAGGAATCCGATGACAATTCAATAATCTGCTACCATCGAGCTGATCTGATGATGGAGTCAAGAGGTGGGCAAGAGAACTCTTCAATAGCTGGTAGGAAACCCCTCGAGTTTGGGCTCATTTGTTTCTTTCTGATGTGACCTATTCGTTACACTTGGTGGTGAGGGTCTGATGATGGAGCAGGGAGGAAGCCAGTGGCACTCCTTAATGACCACTAGAAAACCCCTCGAGTTTGGGCTCATTTGTTTCGTTCTGATGAGAACTATTCGCTACATTTGGTGGTGAGGGTGTGATGAAGGACCAAGGAGGAAGCCAGTGGCACTCCTAAGACCCTGTCCAGAACTACGCGCGAGTTAGACGCGTTTTGACATGCATCGCCCGCTAGCTATGGGCAGTTCGCGTCTTATCTGCCACAATGACAGTAATGTAATTAAAATCGCTGTTTAAATCGCGGCGAATTCGCCCTTTCTGGACGAGCGCTTAATGACCACTAGGAAACCCCTCGAGTTTGGGATCATTTGTTTCGTTCTAATGAGACCTATTAGTTACACTTGGTGGTGAGGGTCTGATGATGGAGCAGGGAGGAAGCCAGTGGCACTCCTTAATGACCACTAGGGAACCCCTCGAGTTTGGGCTCATTTGTTTCATTCTGATGAGAACTATTCGCTACATTTGGTGGTGAGGGTGTGATGAAGATCAAGGAGGAAGCCAGTGACACTCCTTAATGACCACTAGGAAACCCCTCGAGTTTGGGATCATTTGTTTCGTTCTAATGAGACCTATTCGCTACACTTGGTGGTAAGGGACTGATGTCCTTTCTTACAATCACACCAATTATCTAGCTCATAAGTAGTTATCAAGAAAATGTGTTACGGAAACTAGATAACGGATAAATATATAAGTACTTATATACTTTTTTTGTAAATACATACTTAATATACATACATAACACCCAGACCAAGACAAATAGACATGTTCATGCACACAAATATTTGTCTAGTTCGGGAATCGAACCCGAGACCTCCGGCGCAGAAGGCAGGTATCCTACCCCTGCGCCAAATTGGTCTTCAAACTGATGATATAAAAGTGTAAATTTTTTGGTTTTTAATCAATTTTTATTTATTGTTAATGTCTGTAAATACCTCGTAAGTATATGATGAGCGATCAATTCATAAAGCACCCCCTCTACAGCCTACCGGCGGCAAGTGTGTAAAACTGCCTCTAGTCTGCTACCTCTGACGAATATCTTTTTAAAAATACGAACGGTTTTAGCTTATCAAGAATCGCTTTATAATTCATATTCTTTATTGCAAGTCACAGTCACTGAGCGGCTTTTTTATGTACTAATTAATACGCGTATTTATTTCTATTTGGTCGTTTTAAAAATACGTTAGGGGCTTAAATCACAGGAGTAAATAAAAATTACTACATATTTTTGCTCCTGTGCTTAAATTCCCTGTCAAACTCACAAACTTTTGTACACTTTCAGTCACATTGTAGTTTACGTTATAACAACGTATTTGTGGTGGGACTTAGGAGGGAACTAATTGTAACTTTGATATTGCGTCAACACAACAGTTGCAGTTGATCGATTTTCACGCAACAACTTTTTAGTAAGAGTGTACTTTGTGAGTGACATAATACCTGTCCATTCATGATTAGAAGGTAGCATTCAAAGTAGGTTTGCGTAAGATTTTGAAAATTGAAAATCATAAACTACACTTTATATATTTTTCGTGTCTGGGTGTATGTGTTATACCAAGGTTATACCCTTCGTTGTTTCTTATTACCTTATCACAAGTGCTTAAGCTACTAATTTTGAAATTGTAGCGATGTGTGTAATGGTGTTCAATATTATTTTTTAACTATAATTATCTAGCTTATACCCGGCTTTCTTTAAAATGCCACGTGAAATAAAAAAAAGTCTGGATCCTTCGCGGGTGTCCCTTTAACATCCTATCAATGTTTCATCCCGATCTGATCAATACTTTTGAACGTAGAACACAAACGTACAGACATTGATTATAATTTATATCCATCCATACTAAGTAATATTATAAATGTGAAAGTGTGTTTGTTTGTCCGTCTTTCATGTCAAAATGGAGCAACGAATCGACGTGATTTTTGGTATGGGGATAGTTTGGGAGCTGGAGAGTGACATAGGCTACTTTTTTATCCCGGATAAATATTACATTCCCGCGAGATAATGTCGTGTAGTCCACGCGGGCGAAGCCGCGGGCGGAAGGCTAGTTACTTATAAATACGAAAGTTTTGATGTTTAGATGTTCGGATCGTTAAGCCGAGAAATGTCTCAATCCCGCTGGAAAACACCGTGTAGCTTAAACGGGCAAAGCCACGGGCGAAAAGTTAGTTTTTAATGAATGTTATTCAGAATGTACTGTCACATACTTTACCTTGAGCGTGTTTTTGTAACTGTCCAGTTTGATGCGCTATACTTTGTGTAAGAAATAATGCTAAACTTGTCCCATTCATTGATTGTTTGTCCGTAGTCACTAGCACAAAAAATACGGTTTGTGTACCTAAGTCTTTAATATTTGTCAATTTTATGCGTAGCTCTATTGTAGTTGGTCAATCGATTTACGAGCAATAGGTAAAGTAGACCATTCATAGTAACTGGATTTCTTTTGCCTTTTGAAAGCTTGTTGTTTCAATAAGTAAATCGTTTGTTGAAAACAAACGCACAGGCATTGATTTATATAGAAGGGACCGTATATCGCTACCTATTCAATATTACTAATTAATATCCATCCATATTATACATAAGAAATAGTTGTGTTTTTTGTTTGTCCACCTTTCACGTAAAACGGAGCAACGGATCGACGTGATTTTTTGTATTTATTGGAGGATTTTTGGTATGGGGATAAATTTTTTCCGTGTTCTGTGGGGGATAGCTTGGGAGCTGGAGAGTGACAATATAGGGCGTTTGTGCACTTCACTGAATTTTACCGATCCGGAAAAAAGCGGATGCTTGTATTTTAATAATTAATGATATATAATTTATAATAGTAAGAATTTATTTATTTCGCGTAGTTTCAATGTTTCAAACCCTAAACCACACGAAATAAATAAATTCTTACTATAATAAATGATTAATTATTAAAATACAAGCATCCGTTTTTTTCCGGATCGGTAAAAATCAGTGTAGTGCACAAATGCCCATAGACTATTTTCTATACCGGAAATATATCACATTCCGGGCGAAGCCGCGGATGGAAGTCTAGTTAATATTGTAAGAAAGTTTTGATGGTTGGATGGATGTTTGTATCACGCCAAAACAACTGAAGGAATCTTGATAAAAGGAGCGGAGATAGATCATAATTGCACTTAATTATGATTGAATTACCTACATATTATGGAAAATAATTTATATTTATCGATAATAAAGAAATAAACCATTAAACATTATGACAGTTATGTAACTACTTACGAGTACAATCCTGAGAGTACCTATTTATTAATTACCAATTTTTATTGCCTACGTAGTTCTGTATTTGTAAACTTTCAAAGTTAATTATAAAAATGCTGCGATCAAAAAGACAAAAACTAGGTCAGTGACCTCCCATCTACACTAGGTATAATTATGTAGTTAACCAGTGACATAATATTTACAGGCCTATTCATGATTGAATATATATATATTGAACAATTTGTGTTCGGTTTGCTTATTAAAATTTAAGACTTTGCTAAACGTCAATTAAAAGTACACATTTCGTAGTGTACGCAATTCGAGTGCAGTTTTAAAGTCGATGTTCAAGGTGCCCCACTCATCTTGATGATGCGTGTTTTGATATAAGAGTTGTTTGGAGAAAAGATCGTTTCCAATGCTGATCATTCTGTTAATACTAAAATAATTCTCATTAATTTTGCTGTCTGTCTTTCATTCTGTTTTAGAAAGATATCAAAACTGTAAATTTATGGGATGTTATTGATTCTTCTTCTACTTTTTGAATGCGAATAGTTTCCGTATTTAGTTATAAATAAACGACACGTTATTTTATGTTAACTTTTGATCGTATACCTACATTACTATATGTCGCTCAAAAACAGTAAAAATACATTTGAATAGTAATTACCCTCGGACTCATCGCCAGTGAATATTGATTTTGCTGTCGCACCCCAGTGCAGTTTTTCGGTGACAGAATGCGTATTGCGTATTCAATGCATACTCGTACTACGTTCTAATTGGACATACCTACCTACTACTAACAACAAATCGAATTTCGATTTTTTTTCGACATGTAGTAATTATTATACATTTATTAAATGGGAATTGTCTAAGTAAAAAATAAAAAATAAACAACTTAAAATTCTCTAAAAAGTAAAACAATACTCTCGTGGTCGGGATAACATAACATAACATAACATAACATCTAATAACCTTTAGTCCCCCTTTTTTGTAGTCCCAGTGAGTCTGGTACACAAGAGCTGCTTTCGAGCACCTGTTCCCCGTGGAACAAACGTTGGTCTAACTGGTAGTACCATGGGGATTTTCTTTTCCCGATAGACTAACTCCTCCGTGGTACAACTAAAATCATTATCTGTGAAACAACTAAACAAATTCAATCATCAATATAGACGAATGGTTATCCTTATTATGGAATGGACGGGAGATTTTTATTTCGCATATTACTGACGTCATCTAAAACTACCCCAAATTCAAAGTTGACAGGATTAGTAGTTTTCGAGATATCCAGCTGTGACAGACAGACAGACAGAGTGAGTCGCACCATAATATTGATTTTATAACATTTTGGTACGGAACCCTAAAAATCGTAAAACAGAAATACACATTATAATATTCATTTGCTGCAACTATGCAAATATGGGCTGAAACTATGTAGAGTACTCCTGTGTTTTTAGTCATAACATGAAAAAACAAAGCACTACTTATGTTATTTCAGGTTCTTCCCATAAACTCATTAGATTTTCCATTAGGTAGGTACTTTAATAACTTTGAAATGTCTCGGAACAATTTAGGGCTTTTAACTGCTTAATGTATTTTAATACTTAAATGTATTAGCAGTTACAAGTTGTTCACAAATGCGTGTTTGTTTGTTTGTCAGGTGTGACAGAAGTATGTTTCATGAGTGCGCCGGTCGGCCAGTGCAGCTACTGTTGCCAGCAAGATGACAGCATCGACATCCAGTACAAGTTGTTCACCAGGTATTTTTCATTATTCCTCTAATTTATCAAAGTACCTAGTTTCAAATAAGAGCGAAACAGGCCTGCACGTCTTGTTACCTACCAGATAATACGAAGACTATGGTGATGCAGAGATTGATAGTGTGTGTATTATGTGAGGGTGTGTTATAGGCTTTACGGTGTTTGGTTTTTTATTAGTTACTCTGATAATATAGCTCTAATCTGTCTAGCTGTATAAATACCTAAACACTTAATAAAGGACGCGCATAAGGTCAACATTGACTGTTCATAAGTTGCACATCTCTATGATAAATATTACAGCTTGCAGTTTTCTGCATAAAAATGGAAAAGTTATGTAAAAACATAACTTTTGAGTTGAGTGCAGAAAGTGTGTAAGTGGTTTAGAAAAGTATAAGTACCTACCTACGCATATATTTTAACCGTTTCTGTGGTTTAGTGGTAACAACATCGGTATCAGATCCAGAGGTCCCAGGTACGACACACAGGTGAATTTGGTTTGGTTGGTGGTAGGACTTCCTTTCTAGCTACTACTACTAGCTATAGCTAGCAATATGGTACCTACAGGTACCATCATTTCATCTAAGTCTGTCGCCCTAATAACAATGTTTTTACCATAGTTGTGTTCCATAATTTAAAATAAGATTTAAGGTTCGAAGGTTGTTCACTCTAAACATAATTAACATCAGGTATTATGAAGCCCTGTGAAGCTTAAACGTTTCCCCGCAGTAGATAGATAGATACCTAGATGTTTAGAGTTACAGAAAAAAATCTTTCCGTTTTCTGTGGTTACCATAGTTCTAGTTTTCATTAATACCATGAAGCTCGACTTAATACTGAGGTAATACTGCACTCTCCAGTTACCTCAGTATTAAGTTAGTATTCTTTGATTAAGTCGAGCTTCATGATTAATACTAATGACCCAAGGAGTGGCAGCTTAAAAAAGCATTAAGGCGATTTCGCAATGCTATTGTTTTTACTGAATTTGGGTGTTTTCAGCGAAACGTCAACGTACTCTCTGGTCGGTCGCGTCATCGCGTGCAAAAGCACCGTTTCGCGTAATTTTGATGGCCACGAATGGAAAGCGGGGGTGGGGGCAACTTCGTGCTTATTCGGTGAAACTATTGAATCACGTGCTGTGATATAGGTCATTTACCTGTAAGGTAAAGTTTTGTTTAGTATGTACCTACGACGATTTTAGCAAATAAAACATGTGTTACTTCAGTTCATATACTTCTCATCTGCCATGAATGTCGCCACTTTTGGGATACAGGCCTTTCTTAGGGATGAATATTTAAGAGACAAAGAATGAGCTTCTTTGTCACTTAAATTATTCATCTATCCATATTTATCCAGATAATAATTCATCCATCATCCAATCCCATTACCATTGCGAATGTTGCTTAATTGCCACAAACGTAGGCCGAAAGCGCTAACCACTGCTCTGGCGCGCGCCGACGAGCTTTTCTATTATGAACTAGCGGCTGCCCGCGGTTTCACCCGCGTGGTTCCCTTTCCTGTGGGACTATCGCGATAAAAAGTATCCTATGTGTTATTCCAGCCTATATCTCTATCTCTGTTGCAAATTTTATCTAGATCCGTTCAGTACTTTTTGCGTGAAATATTAACAAACATCCATACATTCACACATCCATACATCCATACATAAGTATTCACATTCATACATCCATCCATACTCACAAACTTTTGCATTTAATTTATTAGATGCTTTTTCTTCCAATTTTTAGTGCTCAAGCTACTACAGTTTAATTATTGGAACAATGTACTATGGGGAACACAAAATTCGTGTGCGCGCCGCGCGGCCCTGCACGATCTAAACGTATGCTGTGACGGCCGGCGCGGCGTGCAAGTCATTAAGTGGTTAAGCGACGCTGTTGCCTATCTGATGGTGTCCAATATTTATTTATTTTATTTTTATTTATCTTACAGAACAAATCCGCGAAACTTCCAATTGATAGCCTTGAACAATAGCAGGGTCCTCCGCCGCTCTTCCTTCGACGCCTCCGTGCCCACCGTTATTTACCTCATGGGATTCTCGGAGGCAGCCACAGGCGCTAGCACCACCACTATGAGAGACGGTATGTGACAAGAGCAATGTGCAATTGTATTATTCTGATTATTATTCTGATTGTTCTGAAAAATATAAGCCTGACCGGAAAAATAAAAAGCCTGGCTTAAGTCGCTACTTTCGCCTTTTCATTGCTGCAAATGTTAAATTCTATAGAAAAATTTAGTTCGTCCCATTTCCGCAACATGGCGCGTTTTTTTTTCTGGTCAGGCTTTTTTACAGTGCCACAAACTTATCTGTTCCGGTGGTCAAAATGTGAAACTAACGTATTTTTTTTAATGTCATTTTGCTGTCAAGTTGATGTCCAACCATAGCGCTGCTGGCGGCTGAAGTTCTTAGAAGTCAGGGCCGGTTAAATTGCTACAAAAAAAAAGAAAAACGTACGTAGCGCCGCTGTCACTGGAACAGAAAAGGTTGTGGCACTGTATATTTGTATATTCGTTGGTTATACAGTGCATCGTTTTCTGTTCCGGTGGCCAAAAACTAGAACTAACGTGTTTTTATTAATGTTATAGCGCTGCTGCCGGCTGAAGGTCTTAAAAGTTAGGGCCGGTTAAATTGCTACAAAATGAAGCTTAAAAACACATAGGTATCGCCGCTGTCACCGGAACAGAAAAGATTGTCGATGATTTATGATCGGTTCCAATAAAATATCGACTACCTATCATATAATAATTTCTTGTTCATGATTATAGATTTCTTTACGGGGGTGACATATAAAATATATGTATGTGGCTTAACCCTCTTTTCAAATAAGAATAAAAAAATATATAATTAATTGCTACTTCCATATAGAATATTCAAGTCATAATATCGAACCATCATATTTGAAACAGAGTTTAAGGTAAGTACAACTCGTAGTAGTCACCTGAAAATGATTTGAAATTTTAATCACAACAATAGCAAGTTGTAAGTAGTACTTACTTAGTGCGGAAATTAAAAAACAGCTGATCGCTGAGGATGGGACATGACATGAAAGTCATAAAATTATCGTTGAAACAGGATGCCAATACTACATCGTTCAATACAAAACAACCAGTAGCGATAGATGGAAAAATTTGTCCAAGTATCCCTACCGAGAGGGGGATATGGCCGTAGGGCTATGTGGAACAGGGGAATATGCAAGCTAAATAAAAGACTTTGTCACGATTACAAAACACCGTGTTCCGGCGTATTACAGCTGCTTACACTATCAGACCTTATGCCGAAGAGTATTAGAGCTTTCTTAAAGTAGTACCTAATATAAGTACGCGGTAACGTTTTCAGATCGTGCAATTTCACAAATCGCTTCCGAACTTATTCAGCGACTTTGAATTTTTTTATGTCTCACCCTCAGATCATATAATACTATACATTATATGATCTGAGGTATACGATGTCTTTATTTTAAAACTAGTGGCTCGCCGCGGCTTTACCCGCGTGGTACCCGTTTCCGTGGAAATATCGAGAAAAATATAGCTTTAGTCACTCAGGAACCGTACCGGACGGCGACGTTCCGTGGGCAGGCCCCCTACAAGTTGGACCGACGACGATCTAGTCAAGGTCGCGGGAAGCCGCTGGATGCGGGCAGCGCAGGACCGACCGTTGTGGAGATCCATGGGGGAGGCCAATGCCCAGCAGTGGGCATCGTTTGGCCTACATGATGATGATGATGATGAATTGCGGAAGCTACGTGCAGTGTTTAATAACTAAACCACATGACGTATCAAACTAAGACTAAACTAAGACTTAACTTAACTAAGACTTAAGAATGAATGACTGTCTTTTTAGTCGACTACTACGGGGCGTAGCAGACTATCTCTGCTAAAAATCCATACTAATGTTATGAATGTGAAAGTGTGTTTGTTTGTCCGTCTTTCACGTCAAAACCAAACAACTGCTCTACATGATTTTTGGTATGGGAAGTTTTGGAGCTGGAGAGTGACATATGCTACTTTTTATCCCGGAAAAATATCACATTTCCGCGGGATAACTTCGTGTTATCGTCGTATATCGTGGTATAAATTGGACATGGACTAGGTATGGTTATACAGGATTATTTGTAAAATACCAACAATCTCGCAGGAGTAGATTACTTTTTATTGTTCTACGACGACGAAGAGGACGAAAAAAATCGAATTTTCATACAAATCTGATCGAGATTTGTACATAAGAAAAGTGTTTTTTTTGTTGGTGTTTTACGAATAATCCTATTTAAGTAGTTATGTATGTTTGAATATACCAATACATTAGTATGTTTATATGTGTTATTCGGAACGATAGTAGTGAAGGCAATAGCTCTTGACGAGTTTCTTCCCGGTTCATCTCCCGCCGGTGCGGATGCGGCGTATTGCGAACCGATGGCGTAGCTTCTTTGACGTTCAGAAGTGTTTGTAAAACCTTGAACTGAATTAACAATTTTGACTAAGTATTAATTTATATTTTATTGCAGCTTATTTGTCTTCTGGTGCATACAATTTCATTGCAGTGGATTGGTCCCGGTTAATCGCATTCCCCTGGTAAGTAAACTGTATGTTTACTTAACGAAATATATGTTTACTTTACGAATCTTATTTAAGAAGTAAATCCTTAAAACATACCTTCTTACGATGTCTATAGAAAGTATGTGTTCAATTTGGAATTCGGCAGGTGTTTTAACTTCAGTTTATTGTTATTTATTTTGGAGTACTTTATTACTTAGTTCTTGTTACTAGTACACGAACAGTTGGTTACTGCGCTGCGCATAAAATTGCAAGAGGAGGGATAATCGTTAAGGCGATACTCGGAAAAATTATGCTGAAGCGAGATAGCAATGAGAAAACGACGCGGGCGGGAGCGAGACCGATTTTGTAGATTAGGCAAAAAAACACAAAATCACTTCGTATTAAAAAACTATAGCGAATTTAAAAAAATGCTTCTATACGATCCTAAATATTATTGGTGTCCACTAATTAATCCAATTTCCAATAGTATATGTAACCCCATTTAAGAATAATCTTGATTTTTCGTATTTTTTAGAGGTCTTTTCGAAAATAAAAAGTGTCGAGCCAAAATCATAAAATCGTGTTTTTGAAACTATACGATTCTAGATAAAGGTATAAAGAAATACATATCTTATTACCAGATCTGTAAAAACTCTAACCATCCTATAGTTTTATATAAAAAAGTCCATAGTTTTTCCGAGTAGCGCCTTAAGGCGATACTCGGAAAAATTATGCTAAAGCGAGATAGCAATGAGAAAACGACGCGCGCGGGAGCGAGACCTATTTTGCCGATTACGCAAAAAAAACACAAAATCACTTCGTATTCATAAACTATAGCGATTTTAAAAAAATGCTTCTATACGATCCTAAATATTATTGGTGTCCACTAATTAAACCAATTTTCAATAGTATATGTATTCCCATTTAAGAATAATCTTGATATTTCGTATTATTTTGAGGTATTTTCGAAAATAAAAAGTGTCGAGCCAAAATAAAAAAATCGTGTTTCTGAAACTACACGATTCTAGATAAAGGTACTTATGAAGAAATATATATCTTATTACCAGATTTATAACAACTCTAACCGTCCTATAGTTTTATATCAAAGAGTCCATACTTTTCCGAGTAGCGCCTTAATTCTAAAAATTTACTTTTTATAAATTACTTAACTTTTTTTTACAATCACACCAATTATCTAAGCCCATTTAAATTTCATTAAGAAACTGTGTCATGGAAAACTTGATAACGAATAAATATATGCTTAAATACTTTCTGTTTGTAAATACATACTTAATATGCATAGAAGACACCTAGACCAAAACAAATAGACATGTTCATGCACACAAATATTTGTCTTGTTCGGGGATCGAACCCAAGACCTTTGACGCAGAAGGCAGCCCCAAATCGGTCGTCAAAAATTAATTAAGAACTTCTACATATCATAAAAAGTCTTAAATAAAATACTTACGGACTGTCCCTATATCTTGAGGAGAAGCCCAATTTATAGTAGGGCAATGGTTGTTGACGTGGCAAACGTTTGCCTCGCGCGAGGCAGAACGTTTGCGACGTGCGGCGGGCCTCGCACGAGGCTGCTCGCTTGGTGAGGACCCGTTTAATCACGTAAAAACGGCTGATCGGATTTTGATGAAATTAAAACATAGAATACTTTTTATCCTGGTTATTGGTCCCCTACGGATTTTCTCGAATGTCCACGCGGACGAAGTCGCGGGCGGAAGCTAGTAAATAATAAGTGTCTGCTTCACATTCAAAAAGTTAGCTCTGAGTAGCTTAGGCACCAATAACTTGTTAGGTACCAAGAACTTTTGATGCTTGATGATTTAGGTTTTTTTTAGGTAGGTACCTTATTTACCCCCTGGGTTAGATTTTCATTTTTGTTTTTTAGAAGTACGCCTACAAAGTTTCAAGTTGAAATGCCAATTTACCTACCCCCTGATTTTTCATTCACTCCTATTTCAACTTTTTAGGGTTTGAATCATGTTCAGCGTGTTAAATTTCAAAATAAATGCCATTTTTGCAATCGTCATCCCATAAAACCTCAATAACGACATCCATATCGGTTTTTAAGTTAATTTATCCCAATTGACTTCTTAGGGGTTGATTTTCGAAAAAATATAAAATATGTGTTTGCTTATTTGGTTTTACTTTCCAACCATAGACCTAAAAAATAAATTTAATTAAGGACTTTCCAGATACAACATTTCATACCCCTTTTCACCCCTTCGGGAGTGGAACTGTGAAAAGCGCTGACAGAAGTAAATATTATTTTCAATTGTCAGCCTAAATACAAAATTTGAAGATCCTAACTTCAAAACTGACGGACTTTCATACAAACATTCATCCCCTATTTTACCCCCTTAGGAGTGGAATTTCCAAAAATCCTTTCTTAGTGGATTCCTAAACTGTATAAGGTATCTATGGGCAAAATTTCAAGTCTCTAGGTTCAGCGGTTTGGGCTCTGCGTTGATATCTCAGTCAGTCAGTCAGTCAGTCAGGACTTTGAATTTTATATACAGGGTGTCCCTACCCTTGCAAAAACTTTAACCATGGCTTCAGACCATCATGCTAAACAACGTACAGCAAGAATTTTTTGTCGGAAATGAAAAAATATTTCGACTTTTATTCTAGCGCGCGCGATTTTTATTCTTTTGAGCTTTTTGTTACTTATTAAAGTTTTTTTCTTGAAAGTATGCGTCGGCCTACGTAAATGGCCCAGGGCACCAAATATCAAAATACGCATATGTTTATGCGCGGAACATTTGGTTATTCAATACGAAGTCATGGTGACTCCACACAAATTTCGTGTACGGGGACGTAAGTTAGTAAAAGAAAATAGATCATTATTGACTTTAAATAGTGATTTAAAAACTAACACCATAAAAAAAAATTAAGTATTTTAGAATAAGTCGACCCGTCTCACAACTAGCTCTGATGGGACTCGAACCCACTACCTTTCGCTATCCGGGCGACTGATCTGATTTTCCTGTTTTAATAATAAAAATTGCATTGTGAATACAAAAAAGTAAAAATTAAAATAACCATAAATATGTCTTTAAATTATCCAAGGACAGTCCTTATATCTTGAGGATAAGTTTAATTTATATCAATGGCCGTTAGCTAACTACGAGCTGATTTATGCGCGGAACACTTGGTTATGCAATATTGAGTCATGCGGAGTCACACATATTTCGTGAAAGGGGACATAAAAGGTTTTAAGAGAATAGATAATTATCAATTCTAAAAAGTGATTTAAAAAGAACCCATGAAATAAAAATGTCTCTAAAATACCCACGGCCAGTCCCTATATCTTGAGGAGAAGCCTAATTTATAGCAATGGCTGTTAGCCAACTACGAGCTGATTTATGCGCGGAACATTCGGTTATGCAATACCGAGTCATGCGGAGTCATACATATTTCGTGTTATAGGGGAGTTATCTTTACACGTATGTGAAAATATGCGGGCCCGCTTCCTACGTCCTTATTTATTATGTACGAGCGACGCTCATGAAATAATCTTGACTGAAGGTTACAATTTTCGGATCATAATCTTTGTTGACCTTTTTGGTAACGATTTTATTTATGGGAGAATTTAAATTATTTAAGTTTTTGTTGACACAAAAATTCAATGTTATTTTAATAATTAAGTAAGTACAGTGCCACAAACCTCTCTGTTCCGGTGGTCAAAATGTGAAACTAGCGTGTTTTTTTTATGTCATTTTGCTGTCAAGTTGATGTCAGGTGTAGGTACATAGCGCCGCTGTCACCGGAACAGACAAGATTGTGGCACTGTATTGTGGGTTACTGTATAGTTTTATTTTTAGTGACATTCTATCATATCTGGGGGCACGGCAGTGCCCCCGCCAAGTCGAGTACGAAGCAAACACTGCCGTACCATCCTTTACTGGAACCATTTCGCCGCATTTTCAGGCCCCTATTTAAGAACCTCTGGATAAGACCAGAACGCAGAAATTTTCGTCATCCAGTAAGCTATAACTACATACTTAAAATCCAAAATTTCAAGTCTGTAGGTCATTTAGTTCCGAAGTTAAGCGAAAGCAAAGTTTCGCATTTATGACACTCACTCATGATCATCAAAATAGAACTAGTAGGTACTTCCCATAAACTCACGAGAGCTGAAATTTGGTACAGAGTTAGGGTTTAATAGCCACATAAAGGGAAAACTATAAAAACTAGGATAATTCATCCAGATTTCTAGTTACTCCAACTGCATAAATAACTTTGTAATCCTATATAAATATATAGGATTACAAAGTTACATTCGCAGTAAATAAATCAGTATACCTGCATTTATTACTTATGTGTAATACCTAGCAAAAAGATATAAAATCTCACCAAAATCATCCTATAAAAAACTGACCAACTCTCGCTGGAGCTGCTTATTTCTTTACAAAAAGCGTTGAATCTCTCAGTAAAGTCAAGTCAACTCTAATGTTCCTTTCTGCGATTCTTTATCGATATAGTTACGTTTTATTTTTATGTTACTTTGGACGTTGAAGATTCAACATGTTGGTTAGTTTGATGGGCACAAGTCAACGACCAAGTCACATAAAATTAAACTTAACTATATCAATAAAGAATCGCAGAAGAATCGCAGTACTTTCATCTTTAGCGATTGCCAAATACCCGGAAAGGTATTTCTTTCGCGTGTGAGGGTAGTAATATCTCCACATTGATGAAATTAACGCTGACTATACAGCGAGTAAGAAGTATTGGATAAATTCGACGCTTCTCGTAATGATTCCGTAGCTCAGTGGTTAGAGCAGTCGCTCGGAAAGCGAAAGGTCGTGGGTTCGAGTCCCATCGGAGCTGATTGTGAGACGGGTCGATTTTTTCTAAATACTTCATTTTCCATTTTTCAGTAATAAAAATTGCATTGTGAATGCAAAACACTAAAAATTAAAATATATGAAAATATTTTGTTCCATATATCCCTACTGATACGCACCTGGTTGGAATAGTTGGTTTTTTTCTATTTATCGCTACTAGTAGGAACAAATGGAAATAAAAGTTAAAATCTTGCAAGCTTGATTTGACCTACTTCCCAGTGTACGATGGAGCTGAAATTTTGTATACAGGTTTGGTTTAGATGACAATACAATATTAAAGTACAGTCAGCAAAAAAGTTTGTCCTTAAATGAATTTTTTACTAAAAACTTATTAACTTGCCATGTCAGTTAGTTAGTTGGTTAGTTAGTGGGGGACAAATCTTGCAAGCTTAATCTGACCTACTTCCCAGTGTCCGATGGAGCTGAAATTTTGTATACAGTTTTGGTTTAGATGACAATACAATATTAAAGTATAGTCAGCAAAAAAGGTTGTCATAAAAATGAAATTTTTACAAAAACTTTTATTTATCCAGGCGTGGATCCACAATTTGGTTGAGGGGGGAGGGCGCAAATTTGGGTAAGGGAGGGGGGCATAATTAGCTTATTTCACGGTCGTGGTAAAATGCAAAATTTTTGTAGGTAAAATTGTGTGCTAGGGCGGGGCAATTGCCCTTGTATCCGGTATCCGCGACTGTATTTAACCGTTATAAAGTTCACGTAGAGATACTTGCTTAAGTTTACTATAGGCTAAGATAATCAGTGTAATTGTAAATAAATGTTTAAAAAATATTTATTATAGTACTTACATTGTTGCATTTTTATAGCAGGCTATAGCAACCTGCTACCATAAATTACACTGCATTAATATTCACGTAATCCGTAACCTTCAAACAAACAATGTCATGGATATTATTTATCCAACTTTTTTTAAAAGCACGATGTCATTTCGTCACGACAACAATTAGTATATGCAACTTGCTAGGGACTAATGTAGGTCATCCATGTGCAGTAGTCAAATAATTTATACAATTCACGTTTAATATTTTCAATGGTTCTGAGACGTAGGTATATTTACACCAAAAAAATCCTAATAATGTTGTGTTAGTACCTATACTAAAGTGGTAAACTCAGAGAAGTAAAAATCTAAAGTCATATGTTTGTAATCACATCTAAAGAGTAGCTTTCAATTTAGTGTAAGCACATGTGTAAGTTCTTAAACGTTAATCTAAATATAATTAACCCTAAACACAATACACTCCTTTTTGGGCAGTCGTGTAAAAAAGCAACCGTTATTGCCTTCGAGCAACGCGGGTCTTCCGTCCCGGAAGGGAGTAGCCTTAGCGAGTTTTCTCTATTCAAATAGTTCTGGCGTTTTTTGGGGGGGGGAAATGTGCATACAAGTGCAATTCCGTATACTTACATACAAAAACAATACTGTAAAGACGACACTAACACATAGAAAATGAAACAATACAGCGACAATTCGTGTACGGATGAGTCACAACTCACTCACACATTGCCTCGATTTCAACGTAAATAGGGCTGGACTCAACTGTCGATGCAGCAATATCGATAAATTTCAATTTCGGAAGAAAGACGCATAAAAGACGCAATAAAGGTAACAAACTAAAACATTTTACATATGAAATATTATCTTTATTTATCGGTTAAACAATTATTACTTACCTAACTAGTGGATCCTCGCGGTTTTCTCCGCGTGGTACCCGTTCCCGTGCGAATGTCGGGATAAAATATAGTCTGCCTTCCTCTCTAAATGGACTATCCAACCCAAAAATAATTTTTCGATTCAGTTCAGTTGTCAGTAGTTTCTGAGATTAGCGCGTTCAAACAAACAAACTCTTCAGCTTTATAATATTAGTTTAGATTTCTAATAATTATTATAAGGTATTTATGTAGGATCTTACTAACAGCTTTTGATATTCTAATATATAAAAATATCGAGTCACGGTGTTTGTGGTTGCGCTTCTCCAAAACGGTTCGACCGATTTTGTGTTCGAATGTTTTTGTTTTCTTGGTATGTGCGAGAATAGGAATGATACTAAATTTTATACCGCTATTGCTAAGAGCTGATGATTTTATACCGCTATCGCTACTGATGAGCTGTTTTGTAAGAGTGCGACTACATACCTACGCCGTGACACGAGATTTTAAAATATTAAAATTGCTATTTAGGTTGAGATTACAACACTTGTGAACGTCAATGAAGCTACGCCATCGGTTCGCAAATCCTACGGTGGGTACCTTGCAAGAAGAACCGGCAAGAAAACCTTTAAGGGCAATTTTTATCTCCCTGTTATATTTTATACAGAGTCGCCAAATTGAAATTGAATTCCATCACAATAGAATACTTAATTTAAGTAGTTACATTTGCTCTTAATATTATATAATGTAACAGTAAACAATTTTCAACTAAACAAGAAATCAAATATGTCAACATGTTAGGCTTAGCTGAACTTGTAGAACCAGCAGTATTGTTATATGGTTAAATGGGTTATGTATGGCTCTGGAAAATAAATATAACAGTGAGATGCAATTTTGTGACTTTATTATTACACCGATAATACTTAGAAGACTTGCGGCACAAATCCAGTCTGGTATTAAACTTGGTATTGAATTCTCCGTTATTATTCTCCTTTTCTTTGGCAGGACTTAAAAATCGGATCACATGAAATGAGTCGAGCAAACTACACTGGTGCGCTTGAGATCCCAGGTTTACTTATTATTGCAAAAACTTTTCCATAATTCAGAATTTTTTTTAAACACAAAAAGTGCGATAAATAAACAATGAAATCAAAATGTTTTCATCATATTATTTTATAAAAAAAAATAGGCCACCGTGGTCGTAATCGATCGGACGGGCCTATTATTTTTATAACGTATATTCTACATCGCAGTGTATTTATACATAATGGTACGGAACCCTCAGTGCGTGAGTCTGACTTGCTCTTGATCGGTTTTTTTTATTCTAATTACATGCTAGGTATTACCCAATAATAATAACGTACTCTAGTAGGGTTCTCGAGTGGCGGCCGCGTACCGGACGACGTTCCGTGGGCAGGCCCCCTACAAGGTGGACCGACGATTTGGTCTAGGTCGCGGGAAGCCGCTGGATGCGGGCAGCGCAGGACCGATCGTTGTGGAGATCCTTGGGGGAGGCCTATGCCCAGCAGTGGGCGTCGCACGGTGGATCCTGAACTAAGGACAGCTTGGCCAAAAAGACTTTTTATGAAAATGTAGGTAGTTGATTGTTTTATTTCGATTTGATAACTTGAAGATTATTACATTAGTTTATGGTGAACTTAGTAGAATCAGTCGTCTAGTATTATTTATATGACACGTCAAACGTTACCTATTTTCTATTTTCTTTGTTGTTCATTTTAAATAGCAAACTTTAGTTCAGACTTTACACAAATATTTCTGTAAAAGTAAGAACGCATATTTTATAAAAAAAATCATGAGTGGTAAGGAAGGTATGTAGTACCTATTTAAAACAAGTAAAATAATCCCGTTTTGATAATTAGTTATTAAGTAAAAAATAAATATAAATATCACTTTGTTTCGAAAATGCAATTTCGTTTTTATTTTATTTTTTTCAATTGGGGGATTTTGCCCTAACAATAATTAGTTTCTGTTGACTCATGTAGTAATGTAGTATACAGATATGACTTGAATAGTTCGGGCAAAATCCCCTTTTGTAAATGGCAGGGTTTAGAAGTAAGGGGGTAGGGATTTCACAATTTAAACTGTTCGTATTTAGGACAATTTTATTCGGATATTATGATGAATGTTATCGTATTAAACTTTAATTGTAGACGTTTGACTCAACTGCAGGTAGCTGATTTTATTGTTTATTATCCTTAGGAGTAACAGACTACCGAATAAAAAGGAGAGAAATGTGTGAAAGATTGTTTTCAGTAAAGTAAAAGAAATTAGATAGCATGATTTTAAAATTGGAGGAGATGAGATATGAAGAATATTGCTGAAACCAACTGCCCTGCTTCAGATCAACCTCTACTTAAAAAACCTTACATAATTTTATTAAACATTTGTAGCTACGTGGTCTTCATCGAATGTGACAGAATAAAATTCTTTTCAAAATAATTTGTCTTGGTTAGATGGATTTTGCATTTTCAAAAAATATGTTAATAATGAAAGACTTTGCTGACATAATGCTTCAGCTGGCTTCAGCTGATGAACTACTTTTTGCTGGTGAAATGAAACTTTGAAGTTAAAGTCAACTTGACAAGAAATAAAGATTTTAAAATAATTTGAGAATTTAACGCACGCAAAACTTCGAGGAAAGACACTCTCACCGATATTTTTAATTAATTTTTTACATCTTCAGATCCTGTCATTATATGCTCAAGGGTTTTAAAAAAATATAATACAGCTCTTCCTAGTGAGGTTTTAAACATGATTTTACCAGAGTAAACAATCCGTAGACTCGTAATTATTATAAATAAAGTAAAAAATCTTATGTTATTTGTGGGAAACATTTTTAATTTCCTATAAAATCAACAGCTTTTGAGGAATTGCAGTTATTTTGCCATAACAAACGTCTACAAATTAGTTTCAGTCAAAAACATTCGTTAAATAATTTTGGCCAAGTTGTTCATAGTACTGGTTCCACCGTGCGTCGTTCGGCTGACATGATGAATAACGTACTCTAGTTCATATAAAACCATGATAACAATCATTTGAACATGTGAATAAATAACGTCTCATCGCGTCGCCAGCCGCCACTCAAATTTATCGACAAACATTATGACATGTAACGGTAACATCACTGTGTTGCCCATCGTCGGCGAGAAGTCGGATTTATCGCGCGACCGATCTGAAATTTGTATAAGCCGGTCGAGCTAACATGTCACCTGCAGGTTATACCCGTCCCTCTCACTCTCCGGGCATGCGGTATCGAGTGAAAGAGACGGGTATAACCTGCAAGTGTCATGTTGGCTTGACAGAGTTATATGGGTCTGAACAAATCCGACAACAATGTAAGAATAAAATATGCGAATTTGGTATTTAAATGTAATTAAATAGCAATAATACGATAACAATTTACTTGCATGTGAAATGTTACACCATCTTTTTGTTAACTTGATGTTCCAGACCTTTTTTCTACAGCAAACAATTGAGCAATTCGGCATTTTTAAGACTGCGGCGTTCACTTGCGCGACTGGACTCGGTCTAGTAAGAAATCTGAGTGCAACTAGTTTTAATAAACGCCAATGCCCATTTGGGCTAGTACTTTGACAGAGGGGAAATGCTTCGTAGGCCTACTCCCTTCCGAGACGGAAGGCCCGCGTTGCTCGAAGGTTATTGCCTTATCTGCCACCAGGGCTGAAAATCGTATACCTGTGCAAAAACCGTACAAACTCGGGAAAAACATTGGAAAAGCGATCGTACACAGCAAAATAAATAAATAAATAAATAAATAACTTTTTACATTCACACCAATTATCTAAGCCCATTTTAATTTCATTACGAAACTGTATCATGGAAAACTTGATAACGGATAAATATATACTTAAATATTTTTTGTTTGTAAATACATACTTAATATACATAGTAAACACCCAGACCAAGACAAATAGACATGTTCATGCACACAAATATTTCGTATCACTTCGTATACTTTCGTTCGTATACTTTCGTATTACTTCCATACAAACTCTGAAATTTGTGATCGTACACTGTTGTAAACAATCGTACAAACTCAGCTATCAACACACAGCTCAAACCAAGCTTTTTGCCTGTTTGACAAGCAGATAATAATTAAAATTTATGTACCTATACAAGGTGTAAAAAATAAGCAAATGACCTAGGTGGTATTGTTGATCGAAGCAATAATATTTTAGGAAGTGATTCTACCCATGAAACTTCTAAACTTTCCCGTAGAAACATAGGCCATATTGCTTATTTTTACACCTAGGTAGTACCTATGACGTAAGATTTCGCTAAGCAAGAATTTTCTAAAATTCAGAGTGAAACGGGGAGGGTCCTAAGTTTGAATTGAGAAATAGTTAGGTACCAAATACGTTAGTACCTTAATATAGCGTTTAACAAGAGCGAAGCCACGGGCAAAAAGTTAGTTAACCATAAAACTAAAATAATAATAATACAAGCCTACTTCAGGCAGGAGGAGGAAGGGAAAGGGAAGGACCCAGATAAGTAAATGGGAATATGATTGATGCGTGATGGATGAGATATAGGTAAGTATGTGGAGATCGCGACACATTTAGGTATGGATGATACGTTCGCGAAATATTACCTACTATGGTTTGTCCCAAATATATTTTGGAAATCTATACATATAATAAAACAGAAACGGACAAAAAGTCTGTACATGAAATATTAAAAAAAAAAATTACTGCTATGTGATGTGTACAGGATATAGACCCCAAAACGATAGAATTTAAAAATTTTGTCTGTTTGTCTGTTTGTCTGTTTGTCTGTTTGTCTGTTTGTATGTTCGCTTTTCACGCAAAAACTACTGGACGGATTTTTACCAAATTTTGTGTAGTAATAGCTTATAACCCGGGTCAACATATAGGGTACCTTTTATTGCGGGAAATTTAATTATTCCTACGGGAAAATACAAAAACTGATTCTTACTAAAATAGATGGCGCCACATGATTATGAAAATACGTTATATTTAATCGCTGTCTCAATTAATAATGAATCATGTTATTTTTTTTTACCTGCTTCAAAACATAATATAAATTAAAACCCATCCAGGCTCATATAAAATCATAAAAATAATTTCATGTTATTTACGTCATTATATCTACTAAGCAATAGATGGCGCAGGAAGTCAGTAAGATTACGATATACCTCTCACAAAAGAACATTCGAATGATTATATTAATTAGGGTGAAAGCCCCCTCTGTTGCCACTTTAAAATGTTTTTCACTTCTTTTGCATCATAACTACTAAGTAATAGATGGCGCGGGAAGTCAGTAAGATTACGATATACCTTTCACAAAAGTACATCCGAATGATTATCTATATTAAGTAGGGTGAAAGCCCCCGCTGTTGCCACTTTAATTTTTTTTCACTTCTTTCGCCTATGGTCTTAAGTAGGTATCTAAAATTGTCAAGAATGTATCTTATACTTTTCTTTAAATTTTTAAATTTACAATACAAAAAAACTACTTAAAAAGTATTTGTCAACTGAAAAGGAAAAATATAATTTATATTATAATTAAGGTACCTTTTTGAGGTCGGTGCCAGTCAGTTTATTTTTTAAATTACTATTTATTTCCTAAGTTTTAGTGTATATTGTAAAATAACATACCCACGAAAACTACTAAACCGATTTTGATGAATCTTAAACTGTTCCCAAAGTTAGAATACACCTAATTAAAATCAAATAGAATCATCTCGATATGCCTTTAGATTTCGAGAAATTCGTGGACATACATAGTAAAAACATATAACTAAGTATTCATATACTTACGAAATTTAGTTTTATTTTAGTCAATTAAAAACCTATTTTTTAAACTTAAAATGTGCGAAGGGTGCCGATTGATGTGTTTTTTGTCAATCAAATTTTAAAAGATACATCGAGAAATCAATACTTAACTAACTTAGATAAAATAAAAGAAACATCTAATTCGATTTAAACTGAAAAGCGTTTATTGAATAATATTCCTATGTCATAAAGAATTATAACTATTGTTATTATGACTTAAAAGTCATAGATAAAAAGTATATTATCAAGCAAAAGTTATTAACGAAATGTTTAAAGCTAAGTAAGCACTCGGGGCAGTGGCCAAAACTAAAGTTCTTACCCTATTGATGTAAAATTTATATTTCGCATTTCCACTCGACGCTAGATGTCGCTACAGTAAGTATAGTGCCACAAATATATCTGAACCGGTGACAGTGGTCCTGGAGGAGCCACTAGCAATACAAAATTAACTGTCAAAATGGACTGCCGGCAGTCAACAGTATATTTAGTACCAAAAAATAACCACTGTGTGAAATAAGTTTGTCGCAATGTAGACAAAATGTCACCAATGTAGTTTTGAAAATTTTGCTCAAACGCTAAGTGGCCAGTACGTAGTTACCTACACCTACAGTGCCACAAGCTTTTCTGTTCCGGTGACAGTCGTGACAGAGGAGCCACTTGCAATACGAAATTAGCTGTCAAAATGGACTGTCGTATGAAAACTGTTTTAGTTCCTAAGATAATCACCGGAACAGAAAAGATTGGCGCACTATACCTACCATTTTTTATGTCATTTAACCGGCCCTGGCTACTTAGGCCTTCAGCCGTAGGTACCATCCAATAAAATAAAGGAATATTAAAAATAGTTTTCTATCTAACTTATTTATTCATTTATTTACTAGGAAAGCTTACATAAGTGATGATTGATTAAAATTAAATAATTAAATGGTATATCATTACATTTTATACCTGTTACTTAAAGAAGAAATGTCTCCATATCAAAATACTAGCCTTCCGCCCGCGACTTCGCCCGCTCGGACTAAACGACGACGTTATCCCACGGGAATGTGATATTTTTCAGGGATAAAAAGTAGCCAAAGGCAGCCATTACATCCAGATCGCGATCACTGATCGTGATCTTGATCGCGATCGAGATTTACTTTGTAGATATTTTGCGATCAAGATCGCGAGCCGTCAATCACCTTCGTACACAGTCAATCTGCATCGCGATCATTGATCATTGATCATTGATCCAGATTGACTGTCTAATGGCTGCCTAAGTATGTCACTTTTCAGTTGCCAAACTATTCCCATTCCAAAAGTCACGTCGATCCGATGCACCAATTTTGACGTGAAAGACGGACAAACAAACAAATCCACTTTCACATACACACAATCTCTTTTACATTTTATAGTAAAAATATAAATGGCCTGATATTATGCATTACTAAGTAAGAACTTCTGTTTGAATCGTGAAAGCGCGCATATGCGCAAAACGATAATACGCGCTCTAATCGCGCGCCGCAAGAGTGCGCTTCACCACTGGAGCTCCATAGTAGTGGTCGGAGTGGACGTGCCTCGTGCGATCCAAGAGCACCAAGAGAACAAATTAGATTCACGATCCATGATCCCCAATCTTAGGTCGTGGTTGGCCAATCCAAGATGGATCGTTTGGTGTGGTTCAGTCCTTATGAACCTCGCGTAGAATAGATCTATTGCCCGCTAGCAAGCAACGTCGAAGAACGAAGTACGGCTGTTCAAAATAATCGTTATCATTATACACTGTTATGTGTCATACATGCATTTTTGCGTATAAAAACCATATGAAAATATAGATAAGTTATCACAACTTACTGTAAATCGAGATTTAACAGCCTAAACCGACCTAGATAGCGGTTTAAATTTAAATCGGGATCGGTAACAACAAGTAGCTAAATGGGATTTAAAAGAAAATCGAGATCCAAGTGACCCTTTTGAGTTATGAAGAAGAGAAGAGAAGTTTGTTTTTTTTGTCGCCTCTAAGGGATTGCAGACTTCAGTATTTAATTTGACATACATTTTAGCTTGATACCTCCCACGCATACTTGAGAAAAAGTTTCTTGACAGACGGACAGATCTTTGAATGAGGGCTCAACTATGTTCATGCAGCATATGATAACAACATACCATGTTCATTCCCTAGCCTGCATGTTCGATATTCTTTAGACCCTTTTAGTAGAGAATAGGACTTCAAGAAGAGCGTTATGAAATCTGAGCAACAAACACACATAAACTAAACTAACACAAAAGTCACTACACCGCGCGTACGAAGTCGCGGGCAACAGCTAGTCTACAATAAAAATAAGACTGCAAGTATTACAAGTTCTCAAAATTCAATACTTGCAAGAGTCATGCAAGAATATAATTAAGTTAAAGAGGAAACAAATAGTACATTATTATTGCAATTTAATGATTTTCTCAAAAGAATGCAGTGAAATAAAACATACTTTTTATGAAAATGTTATGCACGCCGTTTTTCATTCAACATTGCTGGAGCGTTGTAATGTTCCAAATTCAAAGAACGCTATAGTCCATGGAAATCGTACATTTTGCCTTGCGTTAAATGAGGTAGTTCTGATTTTTTTGTATGTTAGTAGTGATGAGATAGTATTGACAAATCCAAGTATTCCACCTCGAAAGCCCTTCGGATCATTGTTAAATATTTAGAAATCCAATAAATTTTCAGATTTTTTTCAGTGTTTGTCAATTTTTACCACCAAGGACCTGTGTTACGGCAAAAGTTACTATGCACGCTTTAAAGTAGACTAAGTTTACAATAAAAAGAGAAAAACTTTGGGTTTTGTAAGTCAAATAGTTTTTAAGGTACGGCTATTTCAAAGTTTGCAAAATTTCAAAAAAGGTAGTAAGTATTACAGTTTTTTTAGTTTTCGACATTTTGACCCATAGTAGTGGGTTTATGTATCTAGATATTATGTATCTTAAAAACTATTTGGCCTACAAAAACTAAATTATTCTCTTTTTATTGCAAATTTAGTCTTCTTTAAAGAATACATAGTAACATTTGCCGTAACTCAGGTCCTTGGTGGTAAAAATTGACAAAAACTGAAAAATATCCAAAAATTTTATGGATTTTTAAGTATTTAACAATGATCCAAAGGGCTTTCGAGGTGGAAAACTTGCATTTGTCACTACCATCTCATCACTACTAACATATAAAAAAACCAGAACTACCTCATTTGATGCAAGGCAACACCACTTATTTGGTATGATTTCCATGTACTACTACTGCAATAGATTTGATTTTCTTTGTTCGTATTCGATACTTCGCGTGTTCATTTTTCGAAAATAATGTCAATTTTCCATGCATGTTTGAGTAATAGTAGATTGTACAACAAGTGCATAAAACATACCATTTTACCCGAGACGTATATATCCACCTGAGCCGTAGGCGAGGATGGATAGTCAATTCGAGGGTAAAACGGGTTTTATGTACGAGTTATACACTCTGCTTTTCACTTCGAGTGTGAGGAAAATAAATTACAATATTGCAAAAAAGAAAAAATAAAGACTTCGGGAAAACTTTCTTTTTCTTTTTTTTATACGTGAAGTGGCAGCACAGTGACTTAGCATAGACATAGATCGTAGTCCATAATGCTCTTGAAATACTTATTTTTTACAAAACTCATTAATTTTGCCTAGTTTTATTAATTTAGTAATTTAACATGGATTATGTACAAAATTTAAGAAACAAAATGAAACAACAAGTTTATTTAACGAAGTTTAATTGCGTTTGTGACTGTTTACCTGACGACCTTTGTCTTAGAGTCTGTGACATAGACGAAGATTTTACTTTATGCACTAGAGCATAAAAAGCGATTTTATGCAGCCTATACCCAACATAAACACGAACTTTACGAGCATGAGAAGTGAAAAAGACTTTTTTCATGAATGTTTGAGAAAAAGTTTTATTGTAACCCAATAAAATTAATGAAACGAACGAAGTGATGATGGTTAAACACAGATATAGCTTGCTACATACAGGTGATCTGTGTGGTTAAAGTATGCTATTATGGCTATTCCGAGTTGTTCTATGTTGGTATGCCTCTAGTTCTAGTTGACCTACTCTGTCCTTGTGTCCAGGCACGGCATTGGCAACTAACTACAATTATTTCGCATACGTCCAGCCCGGTCGGAGCCAAGGACACTGCCTGAAAATAGGCATGCTGATATTTTACAACATTTACTCATTATGTGGTTTTTGTATAAGTATTCACCATTATGCTTCAGTATCCTCCTTCAAACTGAAATAAATATAAAATCCAGCTGCACCTTGGTTTGCAACAAAATGTCAAACCTATCTTCAATCTAGGTATTTCGAACTTTTTCGAAGCTGTTTTCACGTTGAACACGAAATCCATATAGGCTTAAAAGTTTTGGTACCTGACTGTGTTGACTCCATATTACCATATATCATGCAATGTTATAGTTGGATCCCTTCGATTTCAAGGTATGTCACAGCAGTGCGGAACACGCGGCATATGGGTGGGCGGCTGGCGAGCTTCGTGGAATTTCTTCAGAGTGTGGGCGTGCCGGCTTCTTCACTGCACGTCATCGGTTTCTCGTTGGGGGCGGAGGCAGCGGGGTTCGCGGGCAAAGTGCTCAACTCGAGAGGGGTCCGACTTGGGAGGATAACAGGTGAGTAAAAATATCACATGAGCTAGGCAAACAGCGTGAAATTTCTTCAGAGTGTAGGCGTGCCGACTGCCGGCCACCTCGCCCGAAAGGCAAAGTACTCAACTCGAAAGGTCTGACTTATTAGAATAACCAGCCCCAGTAGACAAGTGGCTTTCTGTTATCGATATCGCCAGTAGAATAGAAAGAAAATGTAGGATTGACTTAAGCGATCGAAATGTCACGTGACCGCTAATCACAGATCACCTGTATGTAGCAAGTATGTAGCACTGTGTGTCAATCCCATTCATTACAAGCTTTTTATTAACTTGCCATGTTAGTTAGTTAGTTTGGTTTAGATGACAATACAAAATTAAAGTAGTCAGCAAAAAACTTGTCATAAAAATTTTACAAAATTTTTTTTTCTATTCTACTGGCGATATCGATAATAGAAAGCCACTTGTCTCGGGGGCAGGTAAGAAGTGAAATTGATGTACCTACCGCATACAATAACTAACTAAAAAGAAAAAAAATGAGCGCCTGTGGATTGAATGCGTTCTTAGTTCTTACTAGTAAATTGTATGCAGCGTTAAATTATTAAGTAAGAGAATTCTCGGAAGCAGGCGGGGTCCATTATATTTTTATATATCACTACATAGTATAAAACAAAGTCGCTTTCTCTGTCCCTATGTCCCTTTGTATGCTTAAATCTTTGAAACTACGCAACGGATTTTGATGCGGTTTTTTTTAATAGATAGAATGATTCAAGAGGAAGGTTTATATGTACTTTTTATCTCGATATTCCCACGGGAACGGGAACCACGCGGGTGAAACCGCGGGCGGCCGCTAGTATTTTTATATATTTTATATGCAAATGGATCCCGCCTGCTTTTAAGAATTCTCTTGCATAATAATTTAACGCTGCATACAATTTACTAGTTAGAACTAAGAACGCATTCAATCCACAGTCGCTCATTTTTTTTTGCTTGTTTTTTTTCTTTTTAGTTAGTAAAACAAATCATTTTTTGCACCGCAGACGGGTTTTTTAGTTTTTTTAATAACTTCTTTTATTTTCAGCTTTTTAGTTTAATGGTAAGTATATTCGCAGTTAGAACTAAGAACGCATTCAATCCACAGTCGCTCATTTTTTTTTGCTTGTTTTTTTTCTTTTTAGTTAGTAAAACAAATCATTTTTTGCACCGCAGACGGGTTTTTTAGTTTTTTTAATAACTTCTTTTATTTTCAGCTTTTTAGTTTAATGGTAAGTATATTCGCATTTTAAACAAAACTTGACGAATCGAAACTTATTCTATTTTTTGCTTAATTTAAGTCGTTAGTCGTTTCTTACTCGTGATTTAAGTCGTGTTGGTTATTTTTCTCTTATATTTTAAAAATATTAGTACTTAGCAGTCGAAATTAGTTCAAAACATATCCATTACTTATATTTTTGTGATCGTCTTTGTAACCTCTTCATTTTGATACCCCTCGATGAGAATAAAAAATATAGTTTTTTACAATGCACAGAATATATCGCCTCTAAGCCGCCATTTTGTTTTTTTGTCAATTTTGATTTCGGGTGAAAAGAGTCAACTTCATTATAATAGGTCTTTATATATGAAATTGCCGTCTTTTTCTCACATGTTTATTGGTCTCTAATTTTTTAATTAATATTAATATATCAAAATTAATAGTCAGTTTCGAAAATAGAGTATAACGTCATGTTAAACATCTAAGAAAAGAATAATTAAACACGCGTCTAAAATTTTTATAACTGCTTCAAAGTACCGCTCTTTGTTTGTCGTCAATTTGACAGCTTTGAACAGTTTTTTTTATTCTAAGACAGTTTATTAAATGAGATTATAGGCAATAGTTAGATTAATTTTGTCTGAACATATCTCGAAAGTTTCGTTGAATTCGGAGTTCACATGTCCAAGAAATCCCCAAATATCTTTGTATGCTAATTCCAACTTCCTACAATATCCCCATAGAAAACGGCAATTTCATAGGTAAAGACCTATTAGCATCAACATAAATTATTAAGACAGGTAAGTAATTTGGGTTTGAATAAATATTTCAAAGCTGGCTTTGTAGAATTTAAGCAATAGTCAAGTGGGTATAATAAGACACGTATTTATAGTTGTAATAACCGTCATAACTCTTTGTGCAGGCTTAGACCCTGCCTACCCCGGCTACAGTTTGACCAACAATGACGGCCACTTGTCCCGGGGAGACGCCATATTTGTCGACGTAATACACACCAATCCTGGTGTACTCGGGTTCCCACAACCTATTGGAGATGTCGACTTCTACGCTAACCCCGGCAGGTGGATTCAACCGGGTTGCTGGGTCAACCAACTAGCCCAGAACAGAGAGCTGCGTTTCCTTTGTAAGTGATGACCAGTTATAACCCTCTCAAAAAAAGAAACAAAGAATTATTTCGCTAGCATGAAAACTACCCGAGATATCATAGTTTGAAATGCACACGAATTGGACTCACCCAAAAACGCTCTAGACTAACGGCTAACTAGTTGTGACGTCACCCCTAGGTAGTTTGTATGTAAAGCGTAAGTAATTTGTTCGGCAGCTAGGTAGGTATATTGGCGGTACCCTGACATCGCACCGTGCACCGACATCAAATACATATTTTAATTGCGTCATGTGCTCCTCCAACCAATTTCTGCAGATTAAATAAACGAGTCGACATTGCAACCCCTACAGGCGCATTTTCGGCGGGAAGCGGATCGATGCTCTGACGTCACGACGCGGATGCTGTAGGGGACGGGGGTGAAGGACGCCGCGGGGATGATACAACCGCTACGCCAGACCTGATTATTTGTATCCCAAAAGTCTATTATTAGAAGTTTTTATTTGACGTGGATACCGGTTCGGTTAAAATACATAGTCTATTAGAAGTAAATTTCATTTTTGCTGAGGAAGGTTCGTTTGTAATGGTAGACCTTTCCCAAATTTAACGAGACTTGATTAACGAATCACAAACGTTTACAAATGAATAAAAAAAAAAATATTTTATTTAACAACAGAGTTATTATCGAATTTATAAATCAGATCGTAACATCATTTTTATTATCTTGTGTAGCACTTTCCGAATGAGGTCAATTATTGAGCTTGTGTTTGAAAGTTTTTGTAACTTTGTATTGTGATCACTTTTAATCCAAAATTGAACTACTTAGGTACTTATTTATTTCGTTTTATTCTCTCAGCAATTGTCAGGTCTTTCCTAATATCTGGCTACTAATCTTTTCAATTGTATTTGGTTGTGTAACAATTTATTTGAATACGTTGATTAGTCTTGAAACTGATAAAAATATAAATACAGCCTTCGATCAACAATAACTTACAGCTTACCGATTCTTCGATAAGGTGTGACAACTTAATTACATTATTGGATGCCAGATAACATTTTCTGGAACTTACGAATGAAGCTTACATATAATCTCGAGTTAGTCAACAATCAATATATCGACCAAAAGAATTTTCTTATATTTTTTCGGTAACATGTTTGTCAATGTGGAAAACTCACAATTCGTAACTTGGCTTTCGGCCAAAGATTGATCGTTAAGGCGAATGTCAATAGAAGATTAGTTATAGGACTGTTATCGGGCCGGGCGGCTCCGCTAACCGTGTAACTAAAGTAGGTATCGTAAATGTTAGTAGGTTGGCCGAACTAGGTTATAACAGAGGTAATGACGTTATGCTTCGATATCTGGATTTGTTTTCCCAGTTTCCTGGATATTCAGATCAAATAGCGGGAGAATATTGCTCTCTCGAGTCAAAATATTTCCTTTGATAGAATAACTTGATCAAGAGTTGTCGTGGGGTATCTTTTTTTTTGCGAAGGTTGGGATTAGTAAAAGTTTGCCTGCTACCCAAGTCACAATCTATTTAGGTATGAAGTTTAACGTGGAAACACATAATGTTATTATTATGTACGATTGAGTTTTTTTAGAGTCATATTATGTAAAAAAAACCTTGTTCAGTTCACATTTAATAGATACTAGGAACTGCTTAGCAGGGCTGTTTCAATACTCGTTTGTGAATTTTTTTATGTGTATAATTTTTTTTTATATTTATCTCATTCGATAGAGCACTTGGAGAAATTTGTTTTCAGTTAAAATATCTTTATCTCAGACATACATAACGTCTGTAATACAACCTAAAATATAATGTATGAGCGTTGATATTTTGCCTGTTCATGCTTGTTCGTCACGTGCCTTGAGCGCAAAGAGAAAAGGCTTTGTTACGAAGAGTACAACGCACCCTGGTGTCATTTAAGATATAGTGTTACTTTCTTGTATGTGTATTGTTTGATTAAACGCATAGAAAAAGTAAGGCACACAAGGGTAATATCCAATAGCGCTGTTAAAATGCCAATGGCAACGACTATGTAAAAAATTGCAGTATCTTATTATAAAAACTTATAGCAAACTGTGTAACTTTTCATGAATAAACAACTGTACTAAACCAATACTTATGAAATTGTGATAGAAATATATATAAACAGGATCGGGAGTTATAGGGCCATGGGAATACCTTAATGTAAGTAGGGTCAACAGTATCTACTTTACAAAAAAAGTAAGGCAGTTAAATTCCTTAAAATCTCATGAGTAAATCACGATTGACAACATTGATATTTATCAAAAATAAATGTAATTTGACCTGTCACCAAATTATGCACAGTTTCTTAGCTCGGGATTATAACGCCTCAAAGGGAAACAGCTCGACATCGATGTGTTAATGCGAAAAGGCTCAAAAGGCGAGATTTTGTTCCCACTTTGAGGTTATCCAATTAGTAAAAAAGATTTGCTAGAATGAATCTGAATACGTTGTTTCATAAAAATATTTTGAAGAATCTTCGTTCCTACAAAGCACACGTTGTTGTAAAAAATTGAGGTCAAACGTATTTAAACTTTTTTCACTTCTCATGCTCGTAAAGTTCGTGTTTATGTTGGGTATAGTCTGCATAAAATCGCTTTTTATGCTCTAGTGCATAAAATAAAATCTTTGTCTAAGTCTCAGACTTTAAGACAAAGGGCTAGGTAAGTATTTCATTCTGTTTCTTCAATTTTGTACATAATCCATTTTAAATTACTAAATTAATAAAACTAGGCAAAATTAATATGTTTTCTTAGAAATAAGTATTTCAAGAGCATTATGGACTACGATCTATGCTAAAGTCACTGTGCTGCCAATGCCACGTATAAAAAAAAAGAAAAAGAAAGTCTTCCCGCCAATATGGCGGTCTTTATTTTTTCTTTTTTGCAATATTGTTATTTATTTTCCTCACACTCTAAGTGAAAAGCAGAGTGTATAACTTGCACATAAAACCCATTTTACCCTCGAATTGACTATCAACCCTCGCCTACGGCTCGGGTGGATATTATTATTTATGATTATTTATTATTTATTAAACATAATTAAACGGATAAAAACCCAATTACATAATTACAGAAATATTGTAGGTACACAGTTTACATTTATAAAACAAAAAAAAAATACAATTTGGTAGTTAGATTATTATATAATATTAATAATGTGTTGTCATCCAAACCAAGCCTGTATGCAAAGTTTCAGCTCAATCGGACACTGGGAAGTTCGTCAAATTTAGCTTGCAAGATTTGACCCGAACGGACATTCATACATACCTACATACACTGCAAGATAAATAAAAGCTTGTAAAAACGCACACTTTCCCGAAATAATTAATTAGAAATGTTATGTAGGTACGTCAAAAGTGTCTCGTGTGCCGTCTCGCCTTCCCCGTCCGTTATTTCTAACTTCTTTGATGTGGTTTTTGAGCATACCATTAAACTGATAGTTGAAACAGAACGTATTACCACGAAAAACTAAGTTTTCATGGTTCAGTGAAAACTGACAGTTATCGTGACAGTTCAGTGATCGTGTGTGGTCAGTGTAACTATCTTCGTTCGTAGAGTAACTTGTTGGTAAGAAATCCGTATTTCTCCTCATCCATTCATAAGGTAGGCCTGAGGGGAATAGAAGCAGTGAGGAAATTTAAAAAGGCTGATGGTGATGTTGAAGAAGTTGGTCGAATTCTTATTTCAGTGGGCCTACGCCACAGATACTTGCTACTACAGGTGATCTGTGGCCTACGCCTACCATGAGTTTTTTTTCCGTTTAGGTACTGTATTGTAAACGGGAGACATTTTGTACAGATTTTCATGCAAAATGTCTTACGTTTACTGTACTGTAAATGGAAAGAAAAGCTGATGGTAGGCCCACCGGCATTTTACTATGCCACAGGTCACAAAACACACGTTAAAGTAGTAAGTTGGGGTGCCCGCGCATGGAAAACTCTTTTCTCAAACCAGCAAAGCTTCTATACATTTTACCTTTGTACGATATTGAATTTGTACTAGTTGTTATGGCAACCAGCTTGTTTTAGATTCTGCGCTTCATTCAGGATAAAACTGCGTTATATGTTACTTCTAACCTATTTTTTTTTGTTCTGTGTTTCAGACGGTTGCAGCCACAACCGCGCGTGGCGCCTGTACGCCGAGTCGGTGGCGAACCCCGCTGGCTTCCCCGCTACTCTCTGCAGAAACTCTGCGTTCATCAGGTGCTCTGCACAGATCGATGGATACCTGGGAATCGGTGCCAGACCGCCGTGAGTCATCCATATAAATATAATAATATTGGACAAATATTGGACACCATCACATTCATTGTTCCAATACCAAACTATAGTAGCTTGAGTACTAGTGTTATGGAAATGAGAGTCAAAATGGCGGGTGTACCACAGCGAATCCAATAATTGTACCTTTTATCAGTAAAATGTACCTAATTGGGTTGGGTTGGAAAAAAACAACGAAGGGTAACCACATACTAGACCCGACGAAATATAGAAAAGTTTAACTTATTCCCATTTTCCAACTTAGCTATCCACCCTAGGTTTTGTGCAGATGCGCACGCGGCCCTTATCCGCCGCAGACGGCTAAGGAGACGGAGGTGACAGTATTATCGCCTCATTCACCCATAGTGAAGTCACGTCGACGATGGTGGGTGTATTATCGCCGACATCGCACGGCTTGCACTATCTGGGAAGGTGGCCAAACTTGCTCGGCCATCTTCCAGCCGCGAAGGGGCCTGCTGCGGCTGTCAGGTATCAGGGGAGACTGTCACCCCAACCCCCCATTACCAATGACTACCACGAGAGCAAGTACTGGGAGTTTTTGTGGGCAGGACCCCCAAAGGTGAGTCCCACATTTCTAATCACCCCTGCACCCAAGGGCGAGGGATGCATAAACGCATTTCTCCCAGTCACAAAAAAAAAGGTTGGAAATTGTGAGCTTTATGTGTCATCTTCCAACGTCTCTGACAGGTTGGATAGTGGGAATACATTGTTTACTTTTTTTTTTCAACTTCCAACCTGTGTTTGATGTACAGTGGGTAAGATAATTACGAATTCGCAGTTTTGTGTGGGAGCCCCAATACATAATCAATATTCTCGAGACTTATCTAGTTCTCCAGAGTTATCTAACATTATCTACAGAAAATTAACTATCAGCCTCCCCTTACGTCTCCACTGCTGGGCTACGTTGACAATGCAAACCCAGAGCAGATTGTGAGAGTAGGTATAAAAATTGCAAATGAAAATTATCTTTGTAGAAATACCGTTCTCATCGTTCCCATGAATTCAGGCCGATCTCATTTCAATTTTACTCATTGCATACAATTCGATTCAATTAGGACACATGAGTTTGTGTATTGGCAACAATTTAAAAATAAAATCTGCTGATTCGATTATGGATTTTGATCCTATATAATTACGCAATGAAAATTGAACTGTGTTATTTGTTCATTACTGTCTGTACCTATAATCGTTAAATAATATTCTGTCGAGTTAAAAAAATAACAAATGTTTTTTTTTCAGGATGTCCGGGAAAATGTATGTTGAAACAAATGATAGGCCGCCATTCGCAAGAAATAGGTTGTAGTAAAATAAGTTTTGAGAAGCTAGTTATGTCTAGATTGTTATCAGAATAAACGTAAGTGTACTATCCTCGTGCCAATGAAATTGTGATATTTAGAAATAAGTAAAATAAAGGTATTCTGTTCCGTTATTTATTTTCTTTAGTTTTCACTTTTTTTCTATTTTTCCTTTTAGAATACAAATTACACTTACCAAATCTTTGTACTTAAACATTGAACAGACCATGCCGTTCACCGGGATACCCTAGCTCGATCCCCTAGGGGATCGTAGTGAACTTAGCAGTACAGTAGGATCCCCTAGGTGGACGGCATTGAACAGACATGGTAATTAGGTACTTGGCACTACCTAACTTAAGCTAATTAACAGAAAGCACATCGTTACTTAGTATATCACACATTTTAGCGCAAGTCACACAAATGTTCAATGTTTAAAATTATTTCAATAACAAAGATTTAGCCATTTTCAAATCTTTGTTGACATAATGTTTAAGCTGCCAAATTATGTGTACAAGTCTTCACATGGTCATACTGGGCAAGTTGGAACCAATCTTTCTTAGCTGCCATCTTGCACGCCTCAATGTCCTTATACAGAGATGTCCTGTGCCAAAATACTGCTTTTTCCACATTCGCGACTATTTCAGGAAAAGCCATTTCCACATTATCTCTCTCGTATTCATTCAGTAATGGGATGTCGAACTTCCAGCATATACCCTTGTCGTTCAGAAGAACGTCGATTGCCAGATAGCTGGGAGAAATAAAGTGGGAATAATATATCACCTCTGTAGCAATATAAGTAATCTTCAATAAACACAACCGTACTTTTATAAATGTACATCTACAGAGCAACATTGCCGATAAAAAACTCTGTCAAAACAAGCATGAATACACTTGGTTTCTCTGCTATTGTTATGTAGGCATATCGCATTTACTTATTTAGTAGGTAGAAGTTGAAATAAAAGAACAATGATTAAAATAGCATACTATAATAATGTCACGTTGAACAATTTTACATTACAAACACACGGAATAATTTCATCACAAATACTATGCCACAAAATAATGCCCTATAAGTGTGCATAAGCGCAGTCGTCGTAATATTCACTAGATTTAGGGGTAAAGAACTGAACTTGGCAGGCATCCAGTCTGCCAGAGGAGCAGCAATACGTGCGGTGCCAGTCCAACGTCATTTTAAGCTTCTCGCAGAGATTGTTTAGAGCAAGATTGACAAGGGTGGTCTCAGACTCGTTCATCTTCGGCAGACCTAAGTTCTTAGCGATCCCGGCACCTCCTAGCTCCACCATATTCGCGATATACCTGAAGCGGAGAAACGAGCTGTATCTCATGCTTATTTCAACTAAGTCATGGCTAACGTATGAATTCTACCAAAAATGGAAGGTAATTTTTACTATCAATACTTTAGCTACCACAAAATCCATGAGAAAACAAGGTAGGTAATGTAAAATCATAGAAATTACTTGGCAGGAGAGATAACTTGGCTGGGGTCTGTTTCAACAAATCCGCTGACGCGTGGTATGTCCCTGCAGAGGAGGGCATGAGCCACCTTCGTGACGAGACCAGCTAAAGCGTGAGCTTCACTCAGGTCTGATGCCTTAGAGCAGATTCCAGAAAACCTCGCCACAGCCGTCTGGGCTGTCCGCACGGAACGCGTCATCAATTCTGCGTTGTGCTAGGGGGCAAACGGTAAGAGGGTTAAACTAAATTTGGTTAAAAGCCGGGCCGATTCGGCGGATTATGGGCACGAACACTTGTGTAAGGCTTCTTCCGGATTTTAGTATGAAGGTTAATAGTCTTTGTTCGATCGTTATCAACTTTTGGTGTGTGTTTAACACGTATTATGACATAAATTAATGGGGATATTTCAAACAAAGTGCTTGGGTTCAATTCGATTCTAAATTAAAAATAATATCCTCAGCGAGGTAGTACTAAGGTAAGCCTTCATAATAAGGCTGAAGGTGGAAGGGCACTACTCCTGGAGTCCTCAATCAATGAGGAACTGGCTACCTGTATCTCTAACTGCCGGAACTCAATAATGCTGAAAACATCATGGTTGTGGCGTCAAACATTAGGTGGTAGGTAGCTATAAGAACAAGTCCTGCCACCAACCTAACCGAATACAAATGTACGCCCACTGGAAATCGAACCAAGGACCTCTGGGTCTGATACCAGTGGTGTGCACCACTAGACCACAGAGGCGGTTAGAATAATCTTGAAAAATTCTAGAATTTATGACTTGTTGATTAATTCCGGCATCTAATCCAAGATCATTGAAGATATTGTTGACAATAAAGTTTACCTTAGCAAAGTCATAGTACTCCACAGCCTTAGAGAAGAGGGGCACTAGCGCCTGTCCCTCCGTGCCGCCCACGCACGGCACGCGAGTGTACCACGGCTCGAGGCAGAGCGCGCGCGCAGCCAGCGTGCTCGCGCGCATCTCCGGCACGGCTAGCGAGCCTAGCACTTTGCGTGGGTCGTACCAGCAGGTTTCTTTTAAAGTCTGTTGGTGTGTTATTGCTGTTATTTTTTTTAAACTAAAGGTTAAAAGTTGATATGACAATGTAGGGCAGGTTTGGAAATGCACAGGAATACGCCTGAATGTTAAAAATTTACTGTAAGTTATAGTAATGTATAGTGGATCGCGTGCATATTTGGCACTGCTAGGGAACCGAGCCATTAACGGGGATTCTACAAGGAAGTTTCTTTATGTTGGTAATTTTTTTGAAGCAATATGGCCTCCGGTCCGTGTACAGTTGTTTTATCTCACGAGCACGGGCGAGCCATACTTGTAGTTGTTACGCATATAGACACGCGCTCCTGTGTGCGTCGGCCGGCGACTCGACCAATTTTCATACATTCACATGGGAACTACCTACTAAGCCAGAACCTCGATAATTATTATAATTAGGCCCTAGGTATCACTTATTTATCACTATGTAATGTGTTTATGTGTGTGTTGCACCAGACAACAGATAGCGCTAGTACACTTCCAATAAAGGGGCCCAAGATTGGTCTCTATTTCCTATATAAAAAGTTACTCTATGGTGTGCATATGTACGTTTACACACACAAGGGTGGCTCACCCGCGCTCGTGAGATAAAACATCTGTTCGCTTTGAAGCAGAGCATGCTTGTAGCCAAATGTGCTCGCGCGCATCTCTGGCACGGTTAGCGAGCCCAGCAAGTGCGCGGATCATACCAGCAGGTGTCATCTGAGTCTGTTGGGGATTTTTATATTTTTTATGTATTCTACTAAAGGTTTTTAACAGGTTTGGTTTCGAAACACATTATCTTAACAATTATCTTGAAGACACAGATCAACGCTGTTTTAATGTAGGACTGTATCGGATACGTGTAGAGTAAGTACATTGTTTTCCAACAATGTTGTAATTGTTCTTATTGTGGATTACGAAATTGTGTGAAAAGAAAGTAGAAATTGTAGAAATGGAAAAGTCTAAATTTGAATATTAAAATTTTACCATTTTCTTTGCTATTGTATTTACAAAGATAAATATATCAGGAAGGCAATCCTGTCTGAGCACATTGAGACGTTTGTTTTTTCTCTAACATAAAATTTATCTAAGGACAATAAAAATGTTATGAATCCCAATAAAAACCTAGCTTTTATAACAAGTACCTACTTGTCCTAAATATCAGGCGCGCCGCCAACTGCGAAGAAAAGCTACAAAAGTTGTCCGCTGAAAGGCCCGGTTGCGTCACCGGGTAGATTGTAACAAAAACAAAGGTCAATCCGAAGACATTTGCCCGTACCATAGTGTAAACACTAAGTTCTACAAATCTAGAAAAAGCGTGAATTTAGCTTGGTATTTTCTGCAATGTAGGCAACTCTTTAACCTTGTCTCACACACCTAATAAAATTGTATTTATCAAATCTATTATGTACCCTATTGTGATGGAAACTGACCTTATTATTTTTAATTTGACTTTTTGACTCTGTATGAAATAAAACAGGGAGAAAAAATTAACCTTGTTTGAGTTTTTTGCCGGTTCTTCTCCAAGGTCTCCGAAGGTTTGCGAACCGATGGCGTAGCTTCTTTGACGTTCACAGTGCTGTATCAGCCTAAACTGAATCAAAGTTATTAATTTTCATTTTTACTACAGGGAATCAAAAGCCCATATTTGATAAAACTAACTCTAAATTGTCACCACACATGTAAAAAACATACTTAGTTGTTTTTTCTCTGGAAATATTGAATCACTGTCACTTAGGAAAATTTAGGAAGGCGATCACTCTTAATGGTCTAAGATCCGAGAAGGAATTGCTATCCTCATCTGTTATTTAACTCTAATGAAGTAGGTATAGATGCTTGATAATGTCTAGATTGATGTGTCAATGTGTCAATGAACAACCCACTGCATAGAATGTGTAGATCTTACAATAACACATGTGCTGAGTTTGATGTTTTTAACAATGGGACCACCACTTTCAGAAATGCATTGTTGAAAAATTGTCATGTGGACGGTTGAAGTTATGTTTTTGTTTATTTATTGTGCTTAGTGTTTTCCTTTATTTTCCTTTTTTTTAATTTATTAGTTTATTTAAATGATGAACATAGTTATAATCGATCATCAGAATATGTGTGTTATTTATTTTTAAGTTGTTTTGTATGTGTTTTATTCTGTTGTCTGTTACCCTCTTGTGTGCCAGCGGACCTCCTCGAAGCCCCTAATTTTATACCAATGTGTGCCAAGCGACCTCCTGGAGGTCACTCTATTACCTCATAGTTTAGAGTTGAATTTTGCTCATAAAATTATTTCCTATCTCTTTTATACTTTGCCATAATGTATGAGTGGAACAAAGACGCGATTATAACACCACAAAATGTGTCACAATGCACAAATAAATGAAAAGAGCGCCATTTCTTTGTGGGTGGTCCCACGCCTTGACAACGTGAATGGTCTTCAATTGGTTTTTTAAAACGAAAAGTGGAAGCGTTATTTGCCGCGAAATTTTGTTGTGTTTTGTGTGTTATAAATTTTTATTAAAATATAATACTCGTAATAAAGGCTTTTATTTATAATTATTACAAATTTAATTCAAAAAGCGGGGGAAAAGTCCCTTTTCCTGCTTTCACCTACTTTCACCAATTTAATTCAGCATTATGCAAGTACTACAAACCTTACCTCACCCTACCTCAGTATTATGCAAGTATTAAGTCTAGCTCCATAGTAATACCTACATATTTATTTACCTATAATACCGGATCTCGTACTAAACGAATTTATTCAAATTATGTAAGCTAAATTCACCGAATAGCTAAATTTTAAGAGCTCTTCAAAAAAACCCCTGTGAAAACATTTCGGTTTTGTTTTTATAGGTTAAAACTACCGCAATCAGGGGTAGCCTCAACTCCAAACCACTCAAAACCCGATAGCGTAATGAAGTTGTTTACAAAGACTAGTGTTGTTTTTCTCGAACCAATAACCCTTGGTAAGGGGGTGACGTGTTTTTACGGCTCGTTGTGCTAACATTGTGGTCCATCCAAATTACAGGGATGGATAAATATACACCAAATTACTAGCGCAGTCATCTATAGATGAACATGATCTATGTTATTACGTCAATCTTTTTTATTGCGATGTTTTTCGGCAATATCGATATTATTAGGCAGTAAGTTAGAGCATCGGTTGTGACCTTTGGGGCATATCAATAATTCGGACAGTGACTTCGCAATAATAGGATTTAGCTTTTCAAAATTTTTATTAGAAAATAAAAGATACTTAGCAAATTCATAATACGGGTGAATGCTGTGACCGCTGGGCTTGTTGAAAATGTCTTAACTGTATTCACTTCAAACCAACGTTATTTTAGAATGTGAAGTATTATTTCATAAATGTTGGATTATCAAGTCATAATGTAAAAGCTTCTCATAATTATATGGCATGGCAACCACTTTAAAGTAAGCAAATTTAATGAGGAATCGTTATCGAGGTAACTTCGAACTTGCTTCTATCGTCCAGTTATGAGCCGTGATCGTTGCACACAGGTATTTCATTACCGAGTATGCTTGAAGGCTTTCCGGGTGAGAGGATACAGAATAAGCACACACACGTGAAAATAACTAGTTTGAAACTTAACACTACAGACCCAAATATTTACCAAAACCGAGGCCAACTCCAAAACATATTAACACTGAATCTCTACTTCAGTTTGAAGTTTAACAATCTTCAAGAACTAACCGGCAAGTCAGGGAGGTATCGAATCGTTACCCCTGACAAATCGCGGAGTTTGCCCAAACGGCCCTCGTCGACGAAATAACGTAATTTCCCAGGATTGGGCGCGACTCCCGAGGGACGTGTACAATATTTATCGAAGCGGCCAGACCGTCTCTGCAGACCAGTGTTACGACTCACGGCGAGCAACGATCGTCCAGATTTATGTATCGCTGTCATCGTAACAAAAGCTATTAAATATTTGCTAATAATATTTATTAACTGGCTGATTTGACTTGCTAGGTCCGACTCCGTGGAGATATCGGGAGAAACGGTACAAATATGTGCTGATTCTAGAGAACCAGAGTACCTACAATCGCTGTTTTGTGCCTTTTATCCAGATGTTTTTAGATTTTCTTGTGCCATTGACTGAAAAACATCCATCCAAAACGCATTAATCAATCAGCGTAAGTAGGTAGTATCTGTGACGGCCCTTAGAGAAAATGTTCCCGCGTGATATTATCATAAATCTGCCAATAAACGCGTTTATTGGTAGTAAAGTCATCAATCAGAAACCTATTAACAGCCCGAGTGGTCATAAGGTCCATCAGTCAGACGACGTTTTACAAACTCATAAACAGTCACGCTTTCGTTCCGTTTATTATTTTCGCAGCAATTAAATCATCTTTGTGGTAGGTATGCCATGCAGTGGCACACAGTCAGTGCATTACCTATACGAACCTATATTACCAAGTTCTAAGTAGAAAATTAAATTTTAAAATTGTCATACAGATTTTTAATTTCTTTTCTTTCACTTTGGAAGAAGTTAAGAAGATTGATGTTCACATCTAGGATACGATAAAATACTTCTGTTAAGGTAATTTTTTTTAACTTTAATTTTTCAATGATAAAAATTGCCTTGTGAGTGCCTAAAAGTAAAAATTTTAATAAATTATTTTTAATGTTATTATCACTACATAGTATAAAACAAAGTCGCTTTCTCTGTCCCTATGTCCCTTTGTATGCTTAAATCTTTGAAACTACGCAACAGATTTTGATTTTTTTTTTAATAGATAGAGTGATTCAGGAGGAAGGTTTATATTATGTACTTTTTATCCCGATATTCCCACGGGAACGGGAACCACGCGGGTGAAACCGCGGGCGGCCGCTAGTTAATTTTATAAGTAAGTATTAAATATCCCAATATTTTATCACATTTCCCGCTTATCAAAAGTTTCCGCAAAAATAACAATCTCATATTTTCTTGCTAAGCAAAAGAAATACTAGAAAAGTGTATATTGTTTCAATCTAGGCTAGTAAAGTAGAGTGTCTTTTAATAGTTTTGATTAAGAAATAATTAAACGATTACCTCAGCTACCAGGGGGACCATGCAATCGATAGGAGTGGCACAGACGATAATAAACGCCTTGGGGCACTCGGCTGCTATCGCGTCCGTATACTTCTTGACTATCGGCGCCTGGTACTGAAACCGCTTTTCAGTCGGCATGTCCACGCTGATGTAGCCACTCTCTAGCATCAGTACTATGTCGCTGTTCTGATGGGCAGAAATAAGTTTTTTTTTTCTAACTGTCAGGACTTATGGGATGAAGAGGGTCTACGTCCACTGCACGGCCAGGGACAAATTCAGTGAATCATCTCTTACTTCTTTTCGTGTGGCTGGCGTCTCACCTTTCACTTGCAGTCCCTACTACCCTTGTTTAAAGCCGGCGCCTGACATAGCACAAACATTGGACAAATATTTGAATAAATGTTTGGACACATGTGTAGCTCAGGTATTTGAGTATTTGTTCAAACCTTTGATAAAATACTACAGTACTTTGCCCTGTCAGAAGGCAAAGTCTTCAAAGTCTTTGTTCAAATATTTGCCTATGTCTGGCTCCGGCATAATAAATAACCAAAATACCAAATAGTAAAAGGGTTTGCCCGTAAATGGTGAAACACCAGTCACACGAAAAGAAGTAAGAAGTGGATCACCGAATCTGTCCCCGACTGTACAAAATACTGCAGGGAATGGATACTCGAGCGGATGTAGGTAAGTACTACGCCACACGCTCACCGTGTTTGTACAAATAAATCAGCATTGTTCTTACGGGTGAAAAATATGATCTAGAGAGCAGGGGTCGGGTCACCAAATTACTAACTAATTGGTGACCCCTGATCTATTACCCAAAGATTCAAGATTTTCAATGAACTAAATATAAAGTTAAAGCTTTATTTATCTTAAGCCAAACAGTCATGGAAAAGTTATTTTAATTAAGCCTACAAATTTTTCAGGTATCACTCGAGGTAAGGTGAACTAATTTTAATTTAAATTATGAATCTTTAGTTCATTTAACGTGTATCGTAAGCGTAAGCGTCAAAATCAAAGTTGAATAGAGTTTAAAATAAGTACATAATAGCAGTGGTAGATAAATAAACCACAAAAGAAGAAACGAATATCCATGCACGCAGCGTCATTCAAACTTTAGTATGAAACAACAAGTGTAAGTAAAGTCGACTTCACAAAAAGTTGCAATTTGAATATCATAGCACGTTCGCGAAAAGAGCGGGCTAAAGTTCAATATTTGAACTTATTGTTCTTTTTAAATGACATTTTGGTTTAAAAATAACCACATATGACTGTGTTTCTACCACGTTTCTACAGAAGCGGAGCTGAGGAGCGGTGTTTTTATACGTTTGACACAACAGGCGCTGTCAGCTCAACTGTCCATAATATATTATTTACTAGCTTTCCGCCCGCGGCTTCGCCCGCGTGGACTACACGACGTTATCCCGCGGGAATGTGATATTTTTCCGGGATAAAAAGTAGCCTATGTTCCTCTCCAGGCTACAAAGTATCTATGCCCCAAATTTCAGCCAAATCCGTTCAGCCGTTTTGGCGTGATTGAGTAACAAACATCCAAACATCCAAACATCCAAACATCCAAACATCCAAACTTTCACATTTATAATATTAGTAGGATTAAGATTATATTAGATGACTCGAGAGTAGGTATCTGTTTACGACATGAATTAAATACTCACTCAAATGTACTAATGATTTTGATTATTATATACACAACGAGAACATTGCTCGTAACTAACAAACTAAACTAACGTACCTAACCTAACTAACAAATTATTTCCAACTAGTTACAGCTTTCGAGCAGAGCGAAAGCCAATTTGCTTGCAAACTGAACCTTTTAATGTGTTTAGCATCCCAGTCACGTAAATGACGTTATGTAATCGCTTTGATTCACGATCATCAGATTATTCAGGTGTTTTACAATGTTTGAGTATTGATGGCTAATGATTTAAGGGTTTCTATATTCAATGACTCGCCGCTATACATCAGATACTTACCGTCCATTTTCTTGCTACCGAAGACAAATTTCCTATAATCAAAAACCAGGAAGTTTAGCTTACGTCTCGAGCTAAGTCTTTTCAATACAGAAACAGGGCATGACAAAACTAATAAACTGTGTAAAGTAGTGCAACCCCTAATAAATATTTAATTTAGAACGACATGTAAGTTACAATCGATCCGATATTAACTTTAGGTCTTTAGCCTGAATTATAGGGATATAGACGTCCTTCCTCCATTTGATTGAAAGCGGAATCGTTACCGAAGAATAATGCCATATTTTTGCGGTTCGAGGGCAAAGCCATCGATTGGCGGTCTACCTGATACCCCTCACCCCATCGCGCGACGTGTAGGAGCCGCGAAACAATATGATGAAAAGGTGAATGGTCTATGGGATATTGGTCACGTCTTTAATTCTTTATTAACGGATACCAGCACGACCTACTGCCCTAATACCTAATACTGAGATTTTCTAATAACTGACTAACATACTATAGATATTAGGAACTTAAGTACTAGTAATTTGTACTTAGTTGTAAAGCAACACCGTAAGTAATTAAGTATAAGTACCTACTTGTAAGAAGTTGTAAAGCTGAATAGAAATGTAGGTACCAACTAGAACTTATTCATTTTAAAAAGTTACCTAAATCTAGATATTACTTCTTAACACTTTTAATGATAAAAAACACTTTTGAAACTATTAGACAAAAGTAGTTTTACAGCCATACTAAGAACAACGACAAAAATTTGAGCTAGTGCTGCACAATAGTTTCCAGCAATCGTGCACTTTCGTGAACCTACCTACAATTTAAACATTGACGTACACCTTTCAATTTGTTCTACAGACTAAACTACAGATCTATAAACATAATTATTATATTGCTACACGAATTTGGGGCTACAAGAGTTCAAGCCATCCCAGCTAGAAGTTATAACTTTGAAATCAAATCCAGAAGCGAGCAGGTCTTAGTTGTAATATGTATATATACATAATACACACACTCATGCACATACACTCAAACATGCATGCGCGCACATGCACACACACACACACACATAAACACACACACACACACACACACACACACAAACACAGGGAACCGTTCATTCTCACATCATATTTAATTTAGTTGTAACATTAAACTGTACACCTGGTCCAGAGTGGAGAGGCTGGTTATCTGTCATACAGGTCTCCTAGCGCGGAAACCAGTCTCTAACATAGATAGATAAGTATATTGTTGTACACCCATTTTGTAAGTTTCTTGTAAATATCTATGTGTGAGAGCAAATAAAGATTTTTGTATTTTTTTTTTTTGTATTTGTAAGGTTCTTATCACTTTGATAAAGTTAGCAAGTTAATGTGACTAACCTACACTTTACTATTAACAGATTTTAAGTAAGTATAATTTGCATGGTTCACTCATCGCTTTGCATGACAGCTTGTGAGTAATGCGTATTATATCAAATGCCGGGGCTTCACCTGCGTGACGCCTAACGGCGTTAATAACGCCATGCGCGTCTTAATTGTATCAAATTAGTGCGCTAACACCCGGTACACCTGCGTATTATATCAAATAGTGCGCTAATTAATGGCATTAAACACAGGTGAAGCCCCAGCATAAGACATGACCTATGTAAATATTATAAAGATAAATCTATATGATTCTCAGTGGTTGAGGATTTCGAGTGGGCTCCCGGCAAAAAAATATGGATATAAACATAGGCTTCACTTGAAGACCATATTATGCCCATATATGGACATATTAGGGACTACAAAATGTCAAATGAAGCCCATGCTCAAATCTATTTTTTTGACGGTAGCCTCCCCGGACGGGAGTAATGCACTATTCCACCTTTAGCAGTGGCGTAACTATACTGTTTGGGGCCCGTGGCTTATTCACTACGTATTACAACAGGGGCCCGTTTATCAAAAGCTTGTAGCTTGTAACACAAGTGGAAGTCCCTTTCTAACAAAAGCTGTCAAAAAGTGACATCCGCTTGTATTACAAGTTACAAGCTTTTGATAAACGGGCCCCTGGTGTGAAGAAGGGTTGAATCCCAGTTGTGGAAAAAAAACTGATCATGACTTGATTTTGTTTATTTTTGCACAGTACTGTAAGGATACCTATAATTATAAACTTAATTAGTAACCTACTTGATGTATAGTTTTTATTAAATAGTACGTAAATAGGATCATGACCACAGACATAATATAATGCCCGTGCTCATGAATGTATATTTGTGATAGGTCGCAAAATGATCCGCATATATTCTATCTAATTACGACATGAATAATTAAATAGTAAATTTATTGTCAACTTTAAAAGTAATACGAATGTTTTTGCCATTAATTATTTAATATAAAATTATGAAAGATATGTACTTGATCATATCCGCAAAAAGTTATGGAGAAGTGGCGTCGCTTTAAAGGCTGTTGATAAAACTATTGCTCCTAAGAAATATAAAAAGCGCGCCACTACATACGCCAATTATTTAATTGTAATCGTATTGTTTTAAATATGTAAAACCGATAATAACATATTATAATTTTGCTGGATTGATGCCACATGATTAAGGTATGGTTTTGTTCAGACTTTTGTTTAGAGTGACATTTTGGAATTGTGATGTAATTTATTCTCAGTGGAGTTCTTTGCTATTGGAATATGACAATGATTAATAATAATAAATATAATAAGGCCATTGACGAATGTATATGGTGTTTTAATTAATGCCCCTTTCAATTCAGAAGTGGGATAAACGAGTAATTTCCTCGAGAATACTCGCGTATCCTGCCCGCTGAGTATGTTTTATTTTTATGAATGTGCTATTTCTTATAATTTTAACATGTCATAATTAAAGAACTCCGCTGATTGATGCATATTATAAGTGAATTGAGTGATATTAGATAAAGTTAAAGAAAATTATTGATTTTCATGATTTTTTTTTCGTTCCATAAAGGAACTGGCTAAGGTTTATGACCATACAGCCTAGACATTAGGTAGTTGGTGGAATATAGGATGTTGAATTATTTTATTTTAGATGTTAGTTTTTTTTCTGTGATATCGCAATGCACGAAAAACTATTCAGCCTATGTTAGTAAGGTAGCCATTATTACAGCGCTGCGTTTTTTTCTCTATTCCTAACAAGTAACTGTTAGTGATGATGATGATGATGAATTGTTTTTTCCACAAACTTTGCAAGACTTCTCTTACAACTTATTATTTTTCATATGAAATGAATACATAAGTACCTAGTGGTTTTAAATTTGTGATGACAAATGTTTGGTTTGACAACTTAGAAGCCAAGGCCGGTAAAGATGCCACAAAAAAAAACGTGATATTTATTATTTATTTGTCCGAATTGCAGTGTGATTGCGGTTTTGTAGTATGCATTTACTAATGATTATTATTGATACGCTCTTTTTTTTTATTAATTTTGAATCTATTTGGATTTTGAAGTCTTTAAATTGCAAGAAACGCTTTTAAAACTTCTAAGTTGATTTATTGTTACGGCTGCTTTGGAATATGAATACTAATTTTACGCGAATGAGTCTTCTGGCTACGCTGAAGGTATTTCAATATATTTGCTTATTAATATTTTGCAATATGTGTACGTCTTACTAACCTTTATTTTTGAAACGAAATATATTTATACAAATATGAGGAAAAAAAAAAAAAGTTTTATGTTATCGGGTTAATATAAATTAGAGGTATTTGGTCACACAAAGGGCTGTTTAGGCCAGTTTTTGTATGCTAAAATAAAACCGAATCACGTAACCCGTAATTTTATCCCCTTGTAATTTCTTAAAAGAGGGATGGGCTGATAAAAGATTGACTTGTCAGTGTTACCGTGTGTCTTTCTGTATGGACCAAATTATTATGCGGTTTATTTTTTCTGAAAGCTTACGTGATCGAGATGGTTCTTAGCAACAATTTGTTGTGTATACCTAACCTACTGATCGCTGCATATATAGGTAAAGTAAAATAAAATAAAATTTAACGATAAATTATTGATCCTATTGTCCGGAACAGTGGGACAAATGTGCGGTCGCGACTACTATTTGGCATCAAGTAAACATTACGATTTGTTCATATATATATGGGATTAAGTATAACATGTAATAAAGAATGATTGCATTTGGTCGGATTACCGATTCTAAACACACTGCTTTATGGCTTCGAGTATACTCAAAGTAGCGTTATATTACCTATCTATGCCTTAATTTTGCGTCTGAATGAATGTCCCGTTGAAGGTAATACTCGATATTGATAAATTTGATGATACTGAATTAAACCATTATGAAACATTGTCCCTTACTTCAGTTTTTATTTTCGTTCACTTTTAATTTACTTCTATTTGGTTAAGTTTCATTGACTATTGATTATTGGTGGTTTTATTTGCTTCACTATGAATCCATTATTATTAACGTGGTCGAATTGACATAAGTTTGTTCGTGTAATAAATATTATATTTATCTTGTTAATATACTGACTGGCTAAGTTATATAAGCAGCTATAAAATTTAAAATGAATGATAAATAAATAAGGTTATGTAAATATTTAGAACTGTGGTGTTCTTTCTCTATTCTTATTTTCATTGATGAGACAATTATATAAAAAGAAAAATAGAAAGCCCTTTTGCATACGGTTAAGAAGCTCTTAATTAACTCCTTAAAACTTAAATAAATTATTAAGTGGAGAAGATGATCTATTGATTATTAACATGAAAGAAAGTTGTTCTTATTATTCCTGTAGTAAAGTCCTTTAAATGAAACTCGGATTAAAACGGCATGCCATTTTGCTGTCATTCTGGAAATATTTATGTTTATGAAATTTTAAGGAATATGCGTAATTAACAATACCTACCCTTCCTTGTATTGAATATCTTGTATATCGTTGACTATGTCAGTGGTAATTCCGGCACATGTGAATAAAAGCTTTAATATTATGTGGCTCGGGTTAATAAATAAAACTGGCCTGTTACCCTATTTTTGAAATTCTTATCCTTGCTGTATAAACAGGATAAAACAATAAATATACTTATATAAATAAAAAGAAATTCATGATTTGTTGGGTTTTTTTTCATCAAATCAATATGTAATCGGATTAGTAAATAACTCCCAGCAGTAACTGGTGTTGAATACTATTCCCCTAGGCAGTGAGGTTGCTTATTTACCGTTTGTTATTAAGTTGTACTTACCTACCGATTTTAATGTTTGTTTTCTTGTAATACCTACTAGTGTGTGGAGAAATATATTTTATTGCGACTCCAACTGGTGTGCAAGAGTGAACTAGTAGGATGAGGGAAGTAATGAAAGTTTGAGCTCTCTTAGTTGGGGCAGCTACATAATATAATAGTTGTAACCATAATTTATTATTCAAGAAATTACCATTAATGAATATTACAAATTATATATTGAACTGTTTACATTCCAGCATAATAGGATTTGATATTTTGATAATAAATAACTATAATAAACAATGAGATGAGATCAAATAATAACTGGAAAGAAATATAGTGAAGGTATATAATGGAAATGAAAACATATAGAATTTGGTTCCGATGATATAATTATTATAGGTGTATCATTTTCTTTAGTTAAATGCAACATTATATACCATAAAAGTTTTAGGTACATCCACAACATAAAGTTCTTAATTGAACTAGACAGTTACTTTGGACTACTTACATCAAAAGATGTTATTAATGGTATGAGAATTGTTTAAAGATTTTACGCTTTTGAATATGTAATGTCACCGAGATCAAAATGATCTCGTCCAGGCTAGAGCTGGAACGGCGCGTATAGCACAATGATTTATTAAGTATATAAGTTATCCTTTTGGACATTGGTGGCGAGTCAAAATAAATAATTGGAATTCATATAAGTATTTATTGTTTTAACATTTTACTAAGATCACACACACAAGTTTTTAACGGTTACTATGGAAACTGTATTGGAAAATGTAGGTCTGTATGGACTTTATCATGGCCAGTGGCATCTAGTTCCCCTAAAGAATATTGAAATGAAATGAAATGAAATTTATTTTATTTGCTGAAAACAATGTACATATATTGCGATAGTCTGCAATATTAATTTGATTCAATCGTTTTCTACCATATACATGTTGGCTTGCAAATATTAGCATATTGAACAATTAAAAGAAAAGTAGTCTCACTCTTTGTGTAAACACTCTTAGCAAAATATTGAATAACTTTAAATGTACCTATTTGAAAAAGAAATAATTAATATAATTATATTTTTGGCATTAAATTCTAATCTATGACATTGGAAATTAAAATACGGTATTCGCATATAAATAGGTCTGTTAGGTTGAGAGACAAATGAAATGCAATGTGGTTACAATGAATTGATTTAGTTTTGGCGTAATTCAGTTACAGATATTGTGATTGTGCTTAACTTTGCAATGCATTTCTAGGGCTCATGCCTTATAAAAAAAAATGGTACCTAATGAAAAAAATATGAATGAAAATGAAAAAAATCTTTAAGTATTGGTAAGGTATGTTATTAACGATTATTGTTAACGATAAAGCAAATAAGTAAAAGACAGTCGTAGTCGTTTTTATATGATGTGTTGAGAGATATCGCGATGCTAGGAACAACTAGAATGATTCACATTCGTAAAGGAAAGGATTTATTAATCATCATTGTCAGGAAATTGAGTTGTAAGGTGCTAACAATTCTCTGAAATTCCAATTTATATTTCCGAATTTGACATACAAGTAAAGTCGCTGATGAAAACGATATTTGTAGCCAAGAAGTTGTGCCTTGTGATGCAAACAATTTATTACGCCTCTAAAAATTATACTTATTGGTAAATTTGGTATGAGTGTTAAAGAAAAACCGATATTTCATTCATTCATACACCTATATTATTATGTTGTCTGTTATCAGGCCGATCTTCCTGATGTCCTATAAACGAATCTTTCGAGATTAAGATAAATAATACTTACATCTAAGATTTACGGATCTAGATATTCCGTATCGTTAATATGCGATCTGTTACTCTCATTCAATATTAAACTAACATGCGATTAAGTATTTGTTGTGTGCAAGTTTCAGTCATGGCGAATGGCGTAAGGCAAACGAATTCGAGGTTTGAAATAATTTTGATGATATTGATACTTGGTGACTACTGAATGACAACAAGACGTGAGAATTTGCTCGGAGAAACCCCATGAATCACGAGTATGGAATAGATACTTAAAGGGGTCGGGAGGCTATGGGGACCGGGACCAATGGTCCACAAAGCCTAATTTTATTTAAATTCAAATTTTCAGTAGGCCTAGTGGACCGCGGCTGTGGTCCACAAATCAATTTATTTTATTTACGTGTTTTAATGGAGGCTTTGGGGACCGCTACCGCCAGAGAGTACAAATGACATACTGAATGATTTTGAGAACGGTCAACAAAAAAAGGGGTGGGTTAGTATGAAAAACATTGGCATGTATGTTCCTTGGGGAGTGGAAGGGAGCACTAAGAGATGATTTTTGAAAATTCCCCTCTAAGGGGGTAAAAAAGGGATCTACGTAGACGACTTCGAGAGAGGAGCGCTATTTAAATATAAAACAAACTTTGGATAAATTTTTGTTTGAAAAATTCAATGAATTTTTAAAAAAAACGAAGCCATCTCCCAAGTAACTCGACCGACAATCCAACCTGGGACCTTTCACTGACCGGGCGAATCCTCTGACCGCCAAGCTACAGAGTCGTTAGAAGATGCGTCAAATTTTTCTAAAACTTTTTTTGCTGTTAGCCAGCGTTTATTTTATCAATGTGATATCAGATATTACTACCCTCAACACGACACTCGAATGAAATAATTTCCCATATAAATTGACAATCGAGTACGATGTAATAATTGGGATTTTGAATAAAAAAGTTATTATGTAACTTTTCTTATTTATTTTAAAACTTCATTCTCAATAATAATATTATAATTATATCATATTATTATCATTTAATGCGAAAAACTTATTATTTTTTTCAGTTAATTATAAACAGTTCAAAATCGATAAAATTTGAACAAAAATCACGTGACTATGAACGCGGCACGATTGGTCACCATAGATAGTTGTGGCGTAATAATGTTAAAGCTATTCCAACAGAACAGTGTTTACGGCTTTAACAATATTGAAAATTTATTGTTAAAAAACGATTTGTTAGTTAATTCCGATTAGCTATTATGAAGAAAACGCAGACTCCAGATAACACTCATATAATTATTGATCCAACCTACAGGTACAGGCATAGTACAGGTATAACAATATAGATACAGTCGACGTCTTAGTGAACTTATCCCCTCGAGGCTAGTTTGAAGAATGACCTCTCTTTGCTCGTTAAACGGGCTCAAGTCTAGCTACCCCCACCGATTTTACCACAGATTAGCCTATTAAATTTAACAAAATGGCGGCAAGAGACGGCATTACCAGTGTTGCCATTAAAAAATAAGAAAAACCTTCTAAAATCATGACACTATTAGCCCAGTCAACGAAGAAATATAGAAGAAAATGCTTGGAACACAATTTTTGACTTTGTAACTTTGTTTGGGCTAGATAAAATGGATAACATATCAAAAGTCCCCGCCCGTAGCCCTTAAGCTGGGGGAGGGGGAGGTTTGAAGGTCTCATTTTTTTGGTTTTGGATTATATCTCAGAAACTATGCGTCCCAGCGACATGTTCACTATGAGCAAAATGAAAGCTGATTTAATTTGCTACAAGTTCTATTCAGTCAAGTTTTTCGATATGTTGTATAGTTTTTGACTGGATAAATTTCTAACGATGCACCCAAAAACTAAATGCTAGGCATAGAATCGTAGAGCATTCAATTCTCTTCAATAATATATTACTTTACTACTAGCAATACCCCCGCGACTTCGTCCCCATAAAATTGAATTCACAAAGTGATAACCCTTTTTTTTAATGTCGTTCTTGTTTTGTACCATTATGTACGAATACTACAAAAGCAACTCCAGAAAAAATATATAATAAAAATATATATAGATATAGACTTATATTTTTCTTATTAACCCACCCCTTTTTTGTTGACCGTTCTCAAAATCATTCAGAATGTCATTTGTACTCTCTGGCGGCGGTGGTCCCCAAAGCCTCCATTAAAAAATAAATTGATTTGTGGACCACAGCCCCGGTCCACAAAGCCTCCTGAAAATTTAATTTTAAATAAAATTTGGCTTTGTGGACCGTTGGTCCCGGTCCACAAAGCCTCCCGACCCACTTAAAGCTAGATTTTGACACCCGAGCGAGGGAGCGGAAGGGAGCTTGAGAGTCAGGCAAAGCCGCAAGCGCGTGTGGTGTCGTGACGTGACGTACAATATAAAGGTAATAATCAGACGTGGCTGTGAGAGCGTAAAGCGTCATTGATGAAAGATGCTGCTTTGAAAGCGTAAGGCATCCTTTGAGAATAAGACGCTGCTGATGTGCTGTTAGAGCGTAAGGCGTTCTTAATGTCAGTTTGCTACAAGATTATACTAGAAAGTGAGAAGAGGAGCGACGTGATTTACAACGCGACCAGTTGTTCGAAGTCCTGTGCTCAAGAAGATCAAAAGAAAATCAGACAAACTTAATTTTAACTTAGGTAAGCGCTATTATCCCCGATATTGAACAACATAACGCCGATGTGACTCAGATGAGTTGAATGACAGTTAACAAAATAGTTATTCAAGTTAAAATGAAGTAAGTCATTCCCAATAAACTAGAAATGTCACATCGACCTATGTTCACGCAGCATAATACGGGGTAATGCAACTAAAAATAACACATAAAGAATGATATGTCAGCATCTGAAATAATTTCACCTGAAATATTACAAATTTAGATACTTACTTATTTTATAAAATGATTGCATTATATTGAATTGGTATTCAAAGTATTCAGGAAAGTTCTACGAATGTATTAAATTATCTAATATTTAACAAAGTCAAAAAGCAAGTTGTAAGAGCTTCTAGCTATCTAGAATAGTACCTATGTATTCAGTATGCGATGCTGACGTTTAGTATGTGGAATGAAATTAAGGAATATATCTTGATTCCTATTTGTTACTATCCCACTTAAATGCTGTAAGCATTGTAGGTCACAGGTAAAGGTAAATCTCTTTCCAAGATTATATTTCAGTTAATGTAAGATGTCCCTAAAGTCAAAGAGTAAAATAATTAACCTAAAGTATTGTGAATTCTGTAAAATTATTATTGTGACTAAACATAATTTTGATGTAACTGCAGGGCTATTATTGACGCGACCTTTGGTTAGCTAGGTCGGCCTGAAATCCGAAGTAATATAGAATTTAATGACGATTACCATAACTTAGAATTAACACGAATTGTTTTACTTGCGTAATAGTGTCAAAGACTGTGCTGTGTTCGTAAATACTTAAAATTTGTGTTATCAAATTGTTTAATTATTTTGCTGCGATTATTTTATTATTGGTCAGAAAAATTTAGTAAGAACAAGTATTCTTAAAACTCGATGTGAATAATTTAATTTAATTTGATACTTATTTGGATTTAGTTAGTTTTAATACAACTATTTTAATAGTGGGTTTTCCGAATTAATGTAAAAATTGTATGGTAAAAGTTGTTTTTTTTTTCACGCGAAGGGACTCGCTTGAGCAGGATGGCCGACTGTAAGGATACCTATAATTATAAACTTAATTAGTAACCTACTTGATGTATAGTTTTTATTAAATAGTACGTAAATAGGATCATGACCACAGACATAATATAATGCCCGTGCTCATGAATGTATATTTGTGATAGGTCGCAAAATGATCCGCATATATTCTATCTAATTACGACATGAATAATTAAATAGTAAATTTATTGTCAACTTTAAAAGTAATACGAATGTTTTTGCCATTAATTATTTAATATAAAATTATGAAAGATATGTACTTGATCATATCCGCAAAAAGTTATGGAGAAGTGGCGTCGCTTTAAAGGCTGTTGATAAAACTATTGCTCCTAAGAAATATAAAAAGCGCGCCACTACATACGCCAATTATTTAATTGTAATCGTATTGTTTTAAATATGTAAAACCGATAATAACATATTATAATTTTGCTGGATTGATGCCACATGATTAAGGTATGGTTTTGTTCAGACTTTTGTTTAGAGTGACATTTTGGAATTGTGATGTAATTTATTCTCAGTGGAGTTCTTTGCTATTGGAATATGACAATGATTAATAATAATAAATATAATAAGGCCATTGACGAATGTATATGGTGTTTTAATTAATGCCCCTTTCAATACCTAGGTATGCCAAAACATAATACTCGTAGTATGCCTGTGATATTCTATCGCACGAAAGTGCATCATAGCACTTATTAGCATCGTAGCTTCGTGTTCTTGTATAGTAATTTCTTTCTGCTTTCTGTATTGAATATTTGCCACGTGCAGACTTTCAGTGAGGTGTTGACCTCTCTCACAGAACTAAACCGTTCAAAATATATAAGAAGTCTTCTGACTAGCTAGCTAGTTATTAAGATTCCAAAGGTAACTTCGTGGTTGAGTAGTAGACGGAATTAGATGAAACCGAACGAATAACGAGATAGTATAACGCCCCCGCTGCGTTGGCGTAAAAGGACGCACGTGAACTATTAGGAAATAGGAAATGTTTCTGTAAAACTCTCATTTGAAGATTAAAGACTTCCAATAAATCCCGAAGAATCTTTGTAGGATTTCTTCATGTTTTAAAAATTAAAATAAAATTAATAGTTTTGTATACAAAAAAAAGTAAAGCTTGCTATAACGGTATTTCTCTACATATTGTTGCAGATTTAAGAACGCTTAATATCGGTTGATTTTTATCAAGGAATATCAATTCACCGACCACTGTATTTTGCCAAAGTACACCACAGAACACGGATGTTTTTTTGTGGCTACCTTATAAAGATGAGATCATAAATACCTGTATACCTACACCTCTAGCGCTCAAAACAAGCGCAGCTGAAGCACAGAATAATATTTGTAGGCTGAAGGCCTAAACGCGACATGGTACGACGTGATATCGATGTGTTGTTGTTTGCACAGGTCCCGGTTGCAGGTGTAAATTTACCCTAGCAGCTTGAATCCCTATTTCAAGGAAAAATAAAAAATAATTTCGATTATAAAGACCTGCAGACACCGCTCAAGCTTGAAACAAGCGCAGCTAAAGGCTTCCTCTCCACAGTTGGTGTGTTAGTGGCGAAGCATCCACTCTAGCAGTATCATTCCCTATTTCAAGTGTAATAAAGGTTAATATTGAACATAAAGACCTGCAGACACCGCTCAAGCTCGAAACAAGCGCAGCTAAAGATGGCGCAGCATCCACTCAGCAGTATCATTCCCTATTTCAAGTGTAATAAAGGTTAATATTGAACATAAAGACCTGCAGACACCGCTCAAGCTCGAAACAAGCGCAGCTAAAGATGGCGCAGCATCCACTCAGCAGTATCATTCCCTATTTCAAGTGTAATAAAGGTTAATATTGAACATAAAGACCTGCAGACACCGCTCAAGCTCGAAACAAGCGCAGCTAAAGATGGCGCAGCATCCACTCAGCAGTATCATTCCCTATTTCAAGTGTAATAAAGGTTAATATTGAACATAAAGACCTGCAGACACCGCTCAAGCTCGAAACAAGCGCAGCTAAAGATGGCGCAGCATCCACTCAGCAGTATCATTCCCTATTTCAAGTGTAATAAAGGTTAATATTGAACATAAAGACCTGCAGACACCGCTCAAGCTCGAAACAAGCGCAGCTAAAGATGGCGCAGCATCCACTCTAGCAGTATCATTCCCTATTTCAAGTGTATTAAAGGTTAATATTGAACATAAAGACCTGCAGACACCGCTCAAGCTCGAAACAAGCGCAGCTAAAGGCCTCCACTCCACAGTTGGTGTCAATATGTTTCAAATCTTGCACCACCTTGCACAGGTCCCGGTTGCAGGTTGAACACATAGTGTCTGTGGCCTCGTACAGACGCAACCTGGAATGGGATGGGGAGTACCAAGGATAAACAATAAGGCAGTAGTATAGTTGTAGTGCCTACTTATCAACAATAACACTGTGTCAGTTAATAGGTCGTCAGATGACAGCGCTAATAACAAAAAAATCATTTCTCCAATCAATTGTCGTTGGGTCCGGCATCGGAAATTTATGTGACGTGGTAGTCGACAATGGTCAGAATACAATCGTACCTATAGGAATATAATAGTACATTACTGACGCGGTCTATACTGACTGCATTGCTGGCAGCGTGATGGCCGAAAGCGCAGCATAGCGCAGGTCCAGGTCGTCACAGCGCGGTCAGCATTGCAGCCCTTGATGGACAAGCTGGAATAATACCTTGGACAGCAAGGGCTTTATAGCTTGGACAGCAAGGGCTTGCTTGAAGGCCGCGAGCGCAGTTTGAGGCCATCATAGCGTGGCCAGCAGTGCAGTCATTGTGAACCAAGTCTTGTATAGTGCTTTACTCAAACAATGCGAGTAATTTAAATAAAATAAGCTTAACGTAGGTACCTATTTATGATTTTTTTAATATAATAATTACTTAGGTAAGTATTAATTTGAAAATTAATAAATTATATTTTAAAATTCACGAATAACAAAGAACCAGCTTAAGTACAAGCATCATTGCCTATAATGGGCAATGATGCTTGTACTTATGCTGCCTTACTTACTGTTGTCTGTTACTGTGTTCCATATTTATATTATTTTTGCTCATTAGCTCACTAACATTAAGTCCGCCATTTGTAATTCATTTTATTAGTGGAAAAATTGTGTTAATAAAAACCACCATCGCTGCAAGTAACTTACAGGCGGGATCACCTTAACTTATTGTTGTTTGCAGAGCTGGTGGTTTTTTACTATCACAGTTTTTCATTTACTTAAAGAATAGCATTGTGAATCATCATCATCATCATCATGTCAGCCGAACGACGCCCACTGCTGGGCATAGGCCTCTCCCAAGGATCTCCACAACGATCGGTCCTGCGAATGCATAAACATAATTTAAAATCTTATTTTATTAGTTTCAATTCAACCAATGTTTGCAAATGTTGTCCCTATAATAGGTGTGCATATCAGAACTTGACCTTGCACACTCTGTTTTTATGATATAAGTACCTAAATTAATATGTTCACTGTTGTTACCTATGTCTAAGAAATAAAATAAAATAAAATAAATCACATAAATCATCGTTTTTATTAAAATTTTTACTTTTTTGCATTCACAAAAATGGTCCCATCGGAGCTGGTTGTGAGACGGGTCGATTTTTTCTAAATACTTACTTCATTTTCCATTTTTCAATCATCGTTTTATTTAAAGTTGTTATTGTTCATGAAAGATGTATGATGATACTAAAAAAAATCAAGTAGGTACCTACATTCCTCATGAATGATTTAGCAGGTATAGGTACGTGTTGTATATTATTTAGTGGGCAGCAATTATTTTTGGCCAACACTCGCCTGGACTGTGAATTTCACTGTTTCGCGGCAATAAAAGTGTCGTGATAAACAGCCGGACCGCAGTCACGGAGCTCGTAAAATCTAGCCTTATAGGGGCTGAAAGATGCATATAATGACACATTCAAGGCACTCATAAAACTTTGATGTGTGCTTTTCGAATGCCCGCCATTGCCCTAAATGAATGAAAGGAGGATTTACACCAAAATCGCGTGCAAAAAGTTTTTACACTTCGTAGAGGTTATGATGTTATGGAATCACACCAAGGAGTTATGCAAAGTGAATTCTGTCAAAATAAATATAATGGTTAAGTATATGTTTTTAATGGTTATAACAGTGCTTATTTTAAATAATCACTCTTACTTCTGAAAATTTACGATTATTCTGCTCAGAGCAGAGCAGAGCAGGACTGCTCTGCTGACAATGCTCTAGAATTAACCGAAAAAAAAAACTCTATACATAAAACGGACGGAGCCTTTGAAAGTGGTCGCATTAAACAATAGCTACTTTTAGCGTGTTGGCAAAGGAAACATCGTAGGTACCTGTAAGTATATAAAGATAACCGAGGCGTAATCTAGTTACCAGACTGTTTATTGACATAAGAATTCAAATTAATATTTCCCGCAAAACGAAATCAAAATTAAATGTGCCCAGTGGACACGAGATAAGCCGTAACGAGTTCGAACGTGATGTAGGTACCCGTGTTGTGACGCGCAGGACGACCGACCCGGCCCACTCCCAGAGGACTCTCGGGACGTCGGAGTTATACACAAACGATAAACTTAGATGAAATCAAACTTCATTCCTGTATGCACTGATAAATCCGCCATTTAAATATAGAAAGAAAGGAAAATCATAATTTTTTTTCGTTCTTTCTTTCCATTTATGACCTAAATTATTCTGACTCTCCAATTTTCAATCTCAACTCTAATCCAGATTACGACAATTGATACTTAAAGGAAATTGGATAGGTATGTCGTCAAATAACGTCTTCACCATATTATAGTACGAGATACGGTATAAGTAAGGTTGCCGCGCTAAATCCTGTGCCGATTCGAGCATCAGTTGAGAGAATATACCCCAAAGAATTAAAAAAAATGGGGTTGCTGGTTTTACCCTTGTGCGCTTAAGAGGTTGCCGGGTTTAAACAGGTTTTAGTAAGTGGAGAAAATATGAGGTATTCCAGTTACGGCACCACTTTGAACCGCACCATTTGAATGGCACCAAAAGCGTTCCCATTACGGCACCATTTGGTGCCGTTCGAAAATAGTAGATTTCATTACAAGTGCGGAAAGCCTGTCATTGCAAAGAGTTCCGACAAATGTCTACCCGAGCCGAGGCGCAGCCGAAGGTGAGGGTTGACAGTCGGAACAAGTTGCAATGACGGTTCCGCACGTGTACTGAACAACTATTTTTAATACAGTTGCGAAAAAATTAAGCAATTTAATAAAATAATAAAACACAATAAACTCAACTAACTAATCGTAAAAGAATATAAGCAGAGACTTTTTTTTGTTTTCTTCACCCATTCTGGGTTGGCAAAGGAAACTATGATCATACAGCCAAGGCTTCAGTAGAATTTTTTAATTGATATGAAATGAAAATTAAATTAAATGAGATGAAATGAAATGAAACCTAACAAAAGCAATCCGAATCCTACAGGAGCGCCTTTCCTTATTTCTCTCTTTTACCACATCGTTTTCCATTAAAGCCACATTATTGCACTAATTCCACCATACTAAGTACCTACCATAAAAACCAGAAAAAACTAATTTAGAAAATTAAGAAATAAGGTCCCTCATTTTCTTTTCACTTACTTGCGCAAACTCCTATAAGCAGATACTATGGTAAATAGTGCACGTCATACCATATTTAGTAATCTGTGGTCATACAGCCAATTTTATGTATTTTTTATATTCATAAATTTAATTTGGCCGATACTAATGTATAATTAAAATTACTTTTAAATCTGATATTGAAACAAATTAGTAGCTTCTTTTTAGAAATATTTGCATGAATCATAAAAACTTCTATGTTTTTTTTTTGTTAAAACTTCGTGGTTGGTTTTTTCTTTTTAATAGACAATATTTTGACAGTTGGGAAAGAAAACGCACGAGTTCGGGAAAGGTAAAGAAAAAGTTCGAGTGTGTAATAGCCCACATCCCGAACGCTATACGTCCCTGCAATACGCCACTTTTTGAGCAACTGTATTAAAAATGAATTTAAAATATTATTAAAGCATTCCTGTTACGGCACCAGTATTTAGAGGCGTAGTAGTGCTGTTACTTAACTAAAAAATATCGATAACTCAGTTTATTTTTTTATTATTTTTAAAGACTTTATTTGAAGTAGGTATTCTAGTAACGGTTTAAAATACAAGGACAATGTAGCTTTGCAAATTATCGTTTGAATTTTAAAGTACCAGGATAACATAGCTATGGAGGAGGTAGTTATAGTGTATAGGTTTTTTAAAACCCCTGACGCAGCGCAAAGAGGGGTGTTATAAGTTTGGGGCCTTGTCTGTCTGTCTGTCTGTCTGTACGTATATTCGTAGTGCCTAAACGGATCAGGCGATTTCGTTGCGGTTTTTTTTTAATTGAAAGCTATATTAATCGAGATGGTTTTTAGCCAAGTTTGATGAAAATCCATCCGACCATTTATGGAGATGGTCAACTGCCTGCTGAAACGGAAAAAGATACAGACGTGGTGCTTTGATTAAAATAATGTACACCCTGGGCAAATTTAGGTGACAATAAAAAAAACAAAATGGCGGCAAAAAAATTGCCTCATCTGTTAATCAATCGCAATGCATCTCAAATTAAAGCTTAATTTATTCCCAATCGAACTATATTAGGTTGCCGTGTCACATACTGTGTGAATCCAAGGTTGCTTAGATTTAAGATGTCACAGTCACAGCCACTTTGTTCCAAAACTATTAAAACTACACACTTAAAACTTGGTAGGTCAATATATTCTGTAAATCGCTTTACAATTTTCATACGATAATAAACAAATATTTTTTTTTAACTAAAACAAAAAATTCAAAAATAAGAAACTGAAATATCTTTAATACATATAACACTAGTATAGTATTATATTATCTGTGATATAACCAAACCTGTATGCAAAGTTTAAGCTCAATCGTACACTGGGAAGTGGGTCAAATTGAGCTTGCAAGATTTGTCCCCCACTAACTAACTAACATGGCAAGTTAAATAAAAGCTTGTAAAAATTGGTTCCAACGAGATATAGTCAGCAGTTTTTGAGATATAAAACATTTTCAACAACCGCATATAAAAATGTTGTTATTCATACAAACACTATTTTATGCTATTTTTCCTGGCGAAAATGGTAGTAGTATTTTGGCTAGGTGTATTGTAATCGGTACTGACGGCGGAGAGCAAGTAGTGAGGGGTTTAGTTGGTAGTGGTGCCTGCATCGACCGCCCCATCTGGTCAGTCCACCCGGAGTTGGTAACCTTATGAGGAGATTGAGAATAGGCTCCACAGACATACACTGTGGGAGGCTCTCTCCTCCTGCCCCGCTTCCTGTCGAGCTTTCGAGCTCGTCAGGGGGCGGGGCAGGGGTTAGAACCACCCAGCCCTGACGCGAATCCTATTAGGCTTGGCGGGAGACAGGCCTTGTCTCACTGAGTCCAACATGCCCGAAATCCAACATGCACGAAAAGACTGTAGGTATTTGCCCTCACTATGAACCAAAAAAAAAGGTGTATTGTAATCGGTACATTAAGGGGGCATGGAACCCTTCATGGCCGAGTTCGACTCACACTTGGCCGATTTTTTCTAGTAAAAGCGTGTTTACATCTTATGTAAAACAAACGTTCTGGTTTTCAGCTGCATTTTTTAAGCAAAAGGACCGACAATTATTTGTCTCACATTTATTATCAGAACATTTTTTTGTCGGGCACATTACACTTTTTCACAATAAAAGGTACATGCTCCAAATGAAAAAATCGATAGGTATAAATTATTCCTAATAGTCTAGTCAACAAGTTCAAAAACGTGTTAATAGAGATAATTAATGCTCCTAAAAATATGAGCGATAGCTCATTGGATTCGTAATGATGTCTTGAAAAATGTATTTGAAGGATTTTTCAGCAAGCAAAAAATTTCCAAAAGTTATTAACAAATTAAGTTGAAAAACTGGCATTTTTATTTTTTGTTCATATCCTCCGAAACTTTAGTAATTAAGAAATTTGCAAAATAAGTCCTAAGAGGAAATTTCCTACAACAAAGTCGAGACTGCCGGAGTTCTATCTCCATAATTTATATTTTTTTAACACTGAAATAAGACCCCGCGCGGCCGTTACGTCATACGCGCGCCACCCCAAAAGTAAGTAAGTACGCGACAGTTTTTTTAAATTTTTTTTTTTTTATATTGTGAATTCTATACTTACACATGAATGAATGTATAGAATGGAATGAATGGAAAGAAGTTCTAAAGTTCATTTTTCAGGGCTATTGTTAATTAACAAAAATTTCCAGACCTCCGTTTTCATAGAATACAAAAAATATATATAAATAATTGCCCTATAAATTTTTTGCTTCTTGGACATCGGTTACACGCTAATTCTGGCGTCAGTTCAGTCCATCATTCTGGTCAGAATGACGAGAGAATTATCGTGTCAGTAACCATTCAGACTGACAGACTGATGGTCTGGACTGATGAAAATTAAATATTTTTAATAATATTTGTCAGTCCGTTTCGCATGACAGTATACTGACAGGAGACTGAACTGACGCCAGAATTACAGTCCCACAAGCTTTTCTGTTCCGGTGACAGTCGTGACAGAGGAGCCACTTGCAATACGAAATTAGCTGTCAAAATGGACTGTCGTATGAAAACTGTTTTAGTTCCTAAGATAATCACCGGAACAGAAAAGATTGGCGCATTATAGCTTGTAACCGATGTCTTGGAGCCAAAGAGGGAGGAAGGGATCTCCCTCTTATATATTTAATTAATAGGATTACGTTTTTAAAATTAAAAAGTCATTTTATTTTGTTTATAAATATGTAAGTAACTTTTTTAATTTAACACACGGACATTTGCTTTAGTTTCATACAAACATGTTCACTGCACTTCTCTATTCCAGATAGGGCATCGAACCCGGGTTTACCCGGTCCGGAAAAACCCGGGTTTACCCGGGTTTTAAGGAATACAAAAAACCCGGGTTTGATTTTTAAAACCCGGGTGTTTTCGGGTTTTTCGGGTATTTTTAATACTTTGTGAAAAACGAAATACAGCTGAAATGTAGCTTACTTCAGCAAAAAAACAACCAACAAACCAACACCAAAATTTGGTGTTGGTTTTCGCACGAACTATCTCCTGAGGATGCCCCGGGTTGGGGCGAAACACGTGTAGAGTAGTCTAATCGGTGAAGGTGCAAGGTGTATTGCTGTCTTGCTAAATGCAGGTATTGTGCACTGGTATTTTAGTGGTGTGCACGTGCAATTTTTTGCGGGCGGGCGGGCAGTGCATCTTGCATATTGTGTTTTTTTGGGGAAGTAAGATAGTTCGTTTTTCACAATGGTTAGGAACTTCCGCCAAGTGACGCCTGATTCAATCAAATATTTTTAATAATTTTCTCTTTGTTATTTATTAAGTACAAGCCACTTCGAATGCAATAATAAATGGAATAAAAACACACTTTGATAAATTATTACAATAAAAGATGCTTTGTTGCTGCGTTCGTACCAAGAAAACAAGCACAGCAAGTTAAATGGAATGCGCGCGGTGCGTCCATCTTAGGACATGGAGAGGGTAAAATGTGGACTCCACATTTCACCCCATGGAACCACATGGAATTAGAACTAGTTCTCCGATCTTTTTTACTAGTTTGTCATATATTGCTTATGAAGACGACCCTGAAAATATAGTATATTTTCGGTCTGTTTGCGTCTCTCTTTGCAGAGAATTCACGTCTAGATGTTACACGCCAAACTCCACCGAAGATACCTCGTGCTAGCTCTTCCATGGGTAATATTCACATTCACCACAAAGAGGTTCTCAAAGCTCTCCGTGGTCTAGGAAATAAGGTTAATGGTCCTAATGGAATCCCGGCAATAGTCCTGCCCTGCGTAACTGTGCACCCTAGTTGTCTCCTATCTTGAGCCGCCTCTTACTTGAGACAGGACTTGTCTTGTTCCTCAGTCGTGGAAGCGTGCCAATGTGCAGCCCATACCTAAAAAATATAGCCATGCCAACCCCTCTAACAACAGGATGATTTCAGTCACCTTCATACTCTGCAATACTACGGAGCATGTACTGAATAAACATCTATTGGCGTAACTTGAAACTAACGAGCTCCCTAGTGACTTCCAGTATGGTTTTTGCCGCGGACGGTCGACTGGAGATTTTCTCGTGTACGCCACCCACCTTTGGAATCAAGCGTTCGATAGACATGGCGAAGCACTTGCTGTCTCGCTTGATATTAGATAAAGCATTTGATAGGGTCTGGCATGATAGCCGAATTGGCAAGCTTCCCTCATATGGAATCTCTGACGGCCTCTGCATCTAGATCACCGACTTCCTTAGGAACCGTTCAATTCGAGAGGTTGTGGATGGTCAGACATCTGACTTGAAGAACATCAACGCTGGAGTTCCCCAAGTTTCGGTATTATCTGCAACACTATTTCTTCTCTACATTAACGACTTGTTGGTGCCTGTTACATTTGGTTATGACGATGACACCAGTGTGTCTAGCAGATATCTTTCAGATGCATGGGCTACTAGTGATGAACTTCAGTCTTGTCGAGAGTCACTAGTTGAGCAAACGAACCTGGCACTTCAGGCACTTCCGATTGGGGAAATGCCAACCTTGTCAGTTTTAACGCCTCGCCACGCAGGCGTGTCTTTTCTCAGATAAACGGAGTCCCTTTCAACTAGCTCCGACTTTCCTGGGCGTATCCTTACCAGTAACCGAGAACCTGCGACTTGGCGTTACTCTATAATCGGAGCTGAACTTCGGTGAGTAAATCGACTCAATTGGTAAAACTGCTGCCAAAATTCTGGGCGTCCTCTCAAAGTTCTTTACAAAGTACAAATTCATCCGTGCATGGAGTACTGCTGTCACCTTTGAGATGGCTCCGCTAAAGTTTTAGTAGTAGTTTCACATGTCTCTTATTGCATTACCCGTGTTTTCAAGCAATTTACAATTTTGATTACATTTTTGAAGTACCAACTGGCAGTTTTAGATGCGTTTGAAAACCGCGCAAAGAAGTTCATTGGAGACACAACTTTAGAAAAAGCTAAACTTCAAAGTCTCAGTCATCGCCGTAGACTTGCTGTTGCTGGTCTGTCGGTGTTTTACCGGATTCACTTTTGAGAGAGCGCACAGGAACTGCACAATTTTGTTCCTTCAGCCCCTTTCCACCATGGGGTTACCAGATGCAGGTCAGCTTACCATACATCGTAGACATACCACCTGTCCGTACTAAGCGCTTCGCCAGTACTTTTTTAATGCGAGCTGCTAAAGATTGGAATGCGCTACCTGCGAATGCGTTCTTCTTATCAATACGGGCGGTTTCTGCAACTCGACGTCTATTGCGGCAATTTTGCGTCTGGAGGGTGCGCGGTCAGATCACTCCAGCCAGCGCAGCTCAGCCAGGAACGCTCCAAGAGCTTTCACATTCGTGATCGCTTCCTGGACGCTGCCCGGCGAGCCGAGGTACCTCGCCCGGTAGGGTCCACCCCCCTGCATTCCAGCAGTACGTAGGCAGCTGTTTTTTCTTCCTCCATGCACCCTCTGCATAGGGGACGGTCGGTGACATCTAAATTAATAAGATGTCTGTTAAATTGTCCATGACCAGTAATAGCATCTGTTATCAGGCGAAGTTGCGGTTTGCACAGTTGTATCAGGCAGGGCCCTGGATAGACGCGCGTCCACGCGCGGTTGTGCGAGTTTCGCCTGTCTGCACGAATCCAGCGAGCTCCAGTTCAGTTGGTGTAATTCTATAGTGCGTTCACGGATCTTATTTGCAAACCAGCTTGTCGGGATAGACGCGATCGGCTCTGGGCCAACAGGGGTCGAGCCGGAAGCGCGTCTGGCCATTATAACCTTGGCCTTTTCAAATCAAGAGTGAATGGGCACCTCCTGGGTAAGCATACAACATCCTAGACTGCGTACTGTCTGCTATGCTGGATGGTGGTCAAATGCATGCATACTGCATACCCTGTACAAATATAAAAAAAAAATGAAAATCGTCTGCCATCAGTCCCGAAATTTATGATGGCCAGTCCTGCAAGTCTGTGATGGCGCTAAGTTAGTAATCTATACTTACTTAGTTTTAAGATATTCTGGAAAAATAAAAATTTATGACTTTTTTTATATTAGATAACTGTTTTTGTAATATGGAAACTGGAAAGTACTATTTTTCATTTATTTTAATCCTTCCACATTCTTAACATCTTGTACTCATTGTAAAAATTGATATAATAACACAGTTTCTTGTATTAATAAAATTATAACAAAAAGATCGAAAAGCTCAAAAAACCTGGTCTACCCGGGTTTTGATTACTCTTAGACCCGAAAACCCGGGTTTTCAAAATTGAACCGAGTTTCGATGCCCTAATTCCAGATGATCTTCTACCCTTCATTCGTCTGCACTATCACTAAGTATTATCAAAATGCAAAATGACTCGTCTTTCGAATAAAAACCTGAAATAATAACAAACCATTTCCGATTTCCCCATAGCGGAAAAACATTGAAGGTTTGTTTTGTTCACGTCCCATATATTTTTCTATGAAACCCAACAAATTCTTTTCCATTTATGGAACTTTGGGGAGATAAAGTTCAAATGATTCGCGGAAAAGACAAACATTTATCCAACACATTTTACACGCAAATTATTGTAGAAATATTTACTGACAGTTTTATTTAAATTACCATAAAGTGAGCAAGTTTGTATGAAAATAAGGCAACGATTTTATTGCAAAGGGGTTTATTTGATTACTCATAATATATAGAAGATCATAGCAGAAAAATGTTAGTTTAATTAGCTTACTTTCGAATAGGGCCCAAAATGCTTATGTGCCCAATTTATTACGAGCGATTACCGACGCCCAGCACCTATACTTTGGCCCTGGGTCACACTGGCTACTATGCTACAACAGGGTCACTGTAAGCCCAACAATCTGCTAATGAGGGAGAGAGCAAGATACATATCAGCAGCGTCAGATATAATATTTTTAAACCAGTCATCGTTAAGAAAGTAGGTACCAGAATTACAACAAATTAGTTGGTGGTAGGACTTGTTCAAAGTCCGCATGGCTAGCTACCACCATCTTGTCTAAGTCTGTCGGTATAACGAAGATGTTTACAGCATTATTGTGTTGCGGCAGTTAGGCAGTTAGATGATAGCCAGTTCCTCAGTGATTGTGGATTCCGGGAGTAGTGCGCTTCCACCTTCATTCTTAACTTCACTTAACGCTTAACATCAGGTGTGATGAAGTAACTGCCGCACTCAGAGACGTCAATTAACTTTGATTGGCATTAAAATCTATATCTGTCTCTTTTTTAATGTCAAGTAATGAATAAAGTAGGAATGATAATTTAATGTCCATTACCTATAGTTAATTGACGTCTTTGAGTGCGGCAGTTAGTGTAAGTATTATATATAGTACCTATAGTATAGTATGGATACTGGTTTTATAATGGTCCTCTCAAATCATTTGAATGGAATTTTCTATTGACCAGCAGCTTGTCAAAAAGATAAAAAATACCTTCTATGCAAGAGTACGCTATGCAGACATTTTTTGTACTGCCAGCAGTACTTGTAAGACCCAAATCCCAATAAAATGGAGCAACATTATTGTTCAAAACATGAACGATGAAAACATAAATTGTTCTGGTTGTTCTTTTGTAAATTAAATATGTTCTGAATTTTCGATAAGAGCAAGATCTGAAGGCTGGATTACAAGAGCGGTGAACGCGGCGTTGTGCGTTGGCAGGGCTTACTGAGTGATTTATGGTGGGTTGATACAAAGCACACACAGCTTAATACTGTTTCACTACATAGTATAAAACAAAGTCGCTTTCTCTTTCCCTATGTCCCTTTGTATGCTTAAATCTTTGAAACTACGCAACGGATTTTGATGCGTTTTTTTTTAATATATAGAGTGATTCAAGAGGAAGGTTTATATGTACTTTTTATCCCGATATTCCCACGGGAACGGGAACCACGCGGGTGAAACCGCGGGCGGCCGCTAGTATCCTATAAAATACTAATAACGTCAGATTTGCCGTTACGTAACACATAATTTGATTACCTAAATCTGAGGAATCCGACTTACAGTTAATGTGATGAAAGAAATGTATCTACATACCTGGAAAGCAATTTGCCATGTTTCACTATAACAACACTATCCCTGATTTTAGACATTGACAAAACTAGTATTTTTTATGATCTAAATTCTAAGATATCTGCGAAGAAAAATGCAAGTTTTTTTGCCTTCTTTCATTATGGAATTTTATAAGTTCAACGTGTAACTAATTTAATAAACATAAAACTCACTTTTTGATACACGGACACTGCTTAAGCAACAAGGCCACGTACTGGCCTATAGCAGTGTCGGCGCCAAGTATCGATACCTGCACCCCTGGGCGAGGCGCCGGCATTGGAGGCAGTTTCTTCTTTGGCTCTGGCAGGGCCTTTGGTTCCTTTGGATCAGGAGCCTCCTTGCTAGCCTGTTTGCATTCCACGCGGCGAAACGGTGCTGTTATAGAATGAGAATATGTACAGTGACAACTGAGAAATGAGAGAAACCCTATATCTAATCTCTGCATAATACAGAACAAAGTCACTTCCCGCAGTCTGCACACTTATATCTTCCAAACGACGCAACGGATTTCAAAGCGCTAGCTACAATGCCAGGCTGCCGAGGGTGCTAACGTGACGTTTCACATCTTTTCATACTTCGGTCAGAGTACTAACGAGTATTCTATCTGCCTACTATAGATCTGAAAGCAAGTTACGACGCAACGTCTGGCTGTTGGTAAAGTACACGGAATAAACGCGACTGACGGGTACCGAACGTTATTCCGTGCTGTACCGACAGCCAGTCGTCACCTCTTAACTCGCATACAGATCTTTAGTAGGGAGATAGAATACTTGTTAGTACTCTGCTTCGGTTCACACCGCACAAGCGTCGTCCGTGACTCGCCTCTATCTCTCTCGCAGTATGAAAAGAAGTGAAACGTCACATCGCTCATGAGGAATGTTTGTTTACATAATCTAATCTACACTGCACCCATGCGATGCCGAAATGGTTGGCTAGTATCTTATATAAAGCTTATATGCCTTTTAATGAAGACAATTAACTAACTGCCAAAGTTTGTCCCGCCTTCAATAACCTTCATTTTGATTTTGTGCAGTATCCCCTTCTTTTTCTTCTGCCTCCTCTCGCACGTTTGGGGGCAGTCAGGGTCCACTTCAGGGGGCATATCTGCTATAGCTTTCCGGCACTCATCACTTGACTTTTTCGCGTAGAGCCGAACGAGGCATACCTGCCCAGGGAACAGAGACCGCTGGTGCAAGAAACTAGACCACAGGAATTTGGTTTTTGAAAATATGTTTATGGGATGCATGATTTTTTAAAATGTTTTTTTACAAAAGGAGTGATTTTGAATGTGGTGTTGTTGAAAGGTTGTTTGTCATTTTGTTTTTATTGGTTTGACAGTTTTGCTCTTATGTGTCACAGTCGTCACAGTTCAGAATTTTATAGCTTGCCAGAGTTCTAAGCACAGTTTTAAGTGTATAGTGCAGCAAGCTTTTCTGTTCCGGTGATTATCTTTGGAACTAAAACAGTTTTCATACGACAGTCCATTTTGACAGCTAATTTGCTATTGCAAGTGGCTCTTCTGTCACGGCTGTCACCGGAACAGGAAAGCTTGTGGCACTGTATGCATATATTTATCTTTCTCTATGGTGTATGGTGTATGCCAAAATAAAAGGCACATACACACACATGAATTTAAGCCTTTGATAGTATAAATAATTTTACCCGACTCTGACAGAAGGAGGGTTATGTTTTTCAAGAAAATATTTATTTTTTTAGTAAAGTAAACTAGACTAGACTGATGAAAGATACATCCAGATTCATTTTTCTAGAAAAAGAACAGAATTTCCAGTTCGCAAACAGCCACAAAGGGGCACTTCCTCAGATATTCATGAATCTGTGTTTTAAACCTGTTTGCCTATAAATAGCGCGATAGTGAACGATTGAGAGCGAAAGCGCGGCCAACGTATCGCCTTGACACTGCTTTATTTATAACCTCTCATCTGCTATTGGCCCATTTCCTAGGTATGGACGGAAACGAATTGCTGAAGGCATTATTACCACAGAATGCTATGTATAGCTTTTACCGCCGCATCAGCAGCGCTTTCGCCCGACAGGAAATGTGAAATAACTATTTTTTATTTATTTATTTAATTTATTCATTTAATTTATTCATAATTATACATTAAAAGTTATACATATTTATAGTTCGCCAAACTGCAAGGCAGTTTGTTGGCGAGTTCACACCCATTTTCTTATAATGTATATAAGTAATGCACTGATGGATTGTTGTGGTGTAGTCTTACTGAAAACATTTAGGCTACTCCATACTAATTAAAAAGTGGTTTTGTGAGTTTGTGTTGTGTGTTTGTCCGTCTTTCATGTTAAAACGGAGTAACGGAGGGGCCTGATTTTTGGTATGGGGATAGTTTGGGAGGTGGAGAGTGACATAGGCTACTTCTTATCCCGGAAAAATATCAAATTCCTGCGGGATAACCAGAGGCGGATTTAAACATTTGGCGCCCGTAGGCTAGGAGAAGATGTGCAGTCAAGAACGTTATGAATTGAGCGCTCATAATACAGAAGGTATTTACAGACGTGACATTATCAAGTACATAAGCGCGATATTTGCCGTCTCCCAAAAATCTGCCGCTATAACGTCGTGTAGTAAACCCGGACTAAGCCGCGGGCGGAAGGTTAGTTAGTATATAATTTTAGAATAGGTACCTATTAGGATGTTCATCCTCAAAACTCTTTTAGGAACTCCTTCCTAAGTAAAACATTAACCACATTATACATAAAGTACCTAATTTGTCAGTCGTTAATCTCTTTTAGCAGAATTAAGTGAGTAAAGCGGAATCAAAAAGGTCGAGTTAAAAGTACAAAGTGGATGGGATTATAGAATACGCCTCTGGAGAAACTCTCCATTGGACAAAACACTTTGACCTTTAAAAGGTCCTCGTTTCATTTATACCGAGGCAACAAGAGGCAATTACCGAATCCTGCCGAGTCAGTCTCATATCGGGACTGCAAACTCATCGGGCTTTAACATTTACATTTAAATACTTTTTGTACGGCTAGTTATTGCGAGTATTTAGGTCTAGGGACCTCTTTTAAATAGGCTGTGGTTACAATAATCATTCCGGAAAAGCTTGATAGAGATGCTACCACAGAACACGGAACTCTCTCTCTTTACTTTCCATGTTCTGTGGATGCTACCATGATACGATTTCAGAACCCTTCTGATCTAGGATTTCCACAGATATTTAGAATTTATCAGGTTAGTTAGATTGTTAAGGTAAAGGGACCATTTCGGTGAACTACCGCTTACTTCTTTTTGTGTGGCTGGTGCCTTACCTTTTTCTATTTGTTTATGTTTTAAACTACGGTATGCCTATGCGGATAGGGACTCGATATAGCCACTCGAATAGAAGTAAGAGGTGGTTCACCGAATTTGTCCCTGGGTGTACACTGAGTCTACATAAGCAGGTCATCAGATGTATCTTCTGGGCAGACTGATTTACTCTATTATCGTCAGGTGCATTGAATGCCAAGCACGTCCTTGCTTAGGTACACAGTACCGTGTTGCTGTAACGGTTCAGAATCGCACCTGAACTATCTCGAATATTTCTTAAAGAGTTAAAAGTCGAAATGTATTAATGTTACTTACCTCAATAACTTTTAATAGTATAAATAGATCCTGGTGTGGGAATAAATCACAAAGTCAAATTGGGTTGTGTCAACTGGGTTGTATTGAACAAAATTAGCCATTTACCATGTTGTTGCGCTGGGAATTTGCTTCATACTTTGTCAACACAGTGTATATGGGAGGGAGATTCTGTCTATAAGGCTTGGGGCTTGTTTAGTGGTTTCAGATTGCTTGAGGTAAACACTGAAAAAGAAACGGGTTAATGGTAGCGGAGCAGTTGTGGTCATTTGCATTTAATTTGGAAGTTTTATGATTAATCTGAGGAAGTTAGATACAGTAAATTTGTTTGAATTAGCGAGAAAATATAGTTAATAAATACCTGAGATTCAGGGATTGAAACAACGATGTTTCACAACAGTTGGACTCTGTGACAAATTATTTCATATAAGAAGATGCACTTTGTTGAGGGTTTTGTCAATCGAATTTGCTTCACGGGAGTGTGGACAATACTTGTATTTCGATATTGGTTCACGAAATAATCGACACGAACTGTTATTAGTTAGTAAAATTATAAATCTTGTTGTAAACAAATGTCATGTCAAAATGGAATAATCCTGTCCAAGTGCAACGACAACTAGCGGCAGAGTTGAGAACTAAGACAAGTCAAATGACATCACATAAATATAGCGAGAAGGTTTTTACTCACAGAATGTTAAATTAACATTATGTAAAACTTAAATAAAAATATGGGTTAAATAATCAAAAGTACAGAATATTGGTTTCTATCTTAGATAAGGTTCAAAGTTTCAAATATGGTGAATGTATATTGGCTAGAGATGATTCGTTCGGAAATTATGTTCGAACAATTACCATTTTGATAATAGTTTTCGTTCGTAAATAAAAAAAGGAATCATACAAAATAATGTGTTTATATTATGTGAGAAGGTAGTATTTTGAATAGTTTAGTAAATTTTATAACTTAATATTAGAAGTTTTGTAACTATCAAAGGTTTCTGAACGAAGGCCAGGCGGGGCGTTCGGGATGTTTGAAATGGGTTGGCGTTAAACGCTAGAGGGCGCTATGACGATAGAGTAGGAATGTGGGACGCCACTTTTTGGCGCGTTTTTGAGGAGGTCTATATAAGCAAAAACGACGCGACGCCCGCTCTTATTTCTCCGGGATAGACTTCGAGGCAACACGTATGGAAGACGAAACACTTTTGAAGAAGTTTCCATTTTTAATCAAGCGAGAAGTAGTCTTCAAGCAAGTGTACAGTGAGTCCTTGCACCATAGGGCGTTTATTGGGTTCGCGATCTTTTAAACGTTTTAATTTTGGAATTCTGACTGGTAAATTGGATCCGAAATTAAAAGGTCTAGTTTGTTTACAGAAAGCATTTCAATTAAAGTAAATTATTCCCAAGTAAAATCCTAGAAAATGGGCTTAATTTGAGTCAGAGAGGGTTGGAAGCATAGAGTTTGTTTCTTCAGGAGTACATTTTTATGTCTCCGGGCTCCAGGCAAGGCTCACGGGAGGTCGCTAGGTAAAGAAAGTCTGGCATTGTGGAGTGTCAGATGAGTGTTCATTGGATAACGCTTAGTAATTTCCACATGGTTTGATCAGGCGGGCTGTTTTCATTGACAGTTTTTCAGTTAACACGTCTGATGGCGCGGGGCGTATGCCCCAGATTTGGAGGCAGTTGCGGCCTGATTGAACCATACCTACCTGTAGGGTGTCTATCTGTTCCCTTCCCAAGCAGATGGACCACGGCATGAGCGATAGGATTTTAGGGGGCCCACTCACCCAAACTTGACAGAATTGGGGCGTCAGAACTGGCGATACAGGCGCCAGGTTTGTGTTTGTTAGGAAAGTCGCATTTAGTCGGAAATTAGGCAGGTAAGTACCTACTTAGAATCACGAGCTAGGTAACTCGAAGACCTTTGTTCTGGCAGAAAGGGGGAGGTCTGCTGGGGCAAGGCTACGAGGGGAGTCTGGTATACAGAGTAGGTAGAAAGAGTAGGGTCGCTGTTAGGTCTATAAGTAGCATTATGTGTTATCACAAATATATCTACGATCAAATCCGAATTTTGTTGACATCCCTAGCCATAGATTCTTGTGATAGACGAACAAACCCGGGCAATTTGACAGAATGATTATAGATAGTGGGGAAAAGTCCGATTGACAGTTTCCAGAAAAATGGCTGTCTTTATCTAACAAAAATAATGTTACATCTTAAGAAGAGAGATTAGGTCAATGATTAGTGCGTTGTAGCAATGTAGTCTACAAGTTATATGATATTCAGTGAGGTATGTAAGAAATTAATAGATTTGAAAAGGAAAAGGTGACCAATGGATACCTAGTGCTTTCAGTATTTGGGAAATGATTTGTGAGGTAACAATACTAGTGGAACAGTCCAAAGAGCTTGATTAGAGTAATCTTTATAGGTTCACGCATTGCAAAGATATGAAGGTTGAAATAATCTATCAAACATAAGTGGAGAATCTAAATTTACCTATATATTTGGCTTGACAAAAGGTAATATATTCCTATGATGCAAAAGGCACCTATAATAATCTATAAATTGAGCTGGTTGCGGAAGAGTTCTCTGGATCAGACTACTGCTAAATTAATGTATGAAGAGGATTTTGTTCGGTGGCGAGAGAAGATGTTTAAACTCGAAGGAACTCGGTGTAACGTTGACCAGTGTCTTATGGAAGCTGATGTGGATTCAAGGTTTTCCAGATACTAACCTATTGAGTTGGAACATGATTCTATTTTAGCCATAAATTATGTAAAGCTATCGGGGTGAGGCGAAAGCTTCTGTCCAATTTGGTTGGATTCTTAAGTTATTTCCAAGACCAGTCCAATGGTGAGATTAAGGATATATTACCATGAGCGAGATTCTTTAGAGACAAATTTTAACCAACAAGTTGCAAAAGTTCAATAAGATCCGAGTCAGACACGTAGACATAACTAGGGAATTTAGTTCTACGGGGAAACTTGGTCATAGAAAAGGTTAGGAGAGTCTATATTTATATGTACTTACTATGAATTAGAATTGAGTTCTCTCCCCTCAGGAGTCAGACTTGCTAGTTCTCCTAATTTAAGCACTCAACCTGTTGGATTTATCCCAATAAGGATTATTCAACAAAAGGAAAAGGATATATCAATTAACGTTAACTTTAACTGCTGCTGCCATGAAGGAGAAAGATCTCTTCATGTAGATTAGCAAGTCGCTTTGAAGCATTTAGCTTGGTCCTCTTTTATTTATATATACAGAAAGAATTGACGAACATGACAGCTTGACTTTATATGTTGAAGTTTGTTTCTTATATAAAAATTAAATAAAGCAGTGCCGGGAGAGGAATGTCCCAGTCAGGCGACGAGTTCCATCGTTATGGGCGGGGCGGTGCCCATGACTTTACCGGTTAAATAATATTGCTGGAGCATTTGTATTAGGCCAAGATGGTGATTAAGATCAATAGACTCTCTTCACCCTAATGATTATACCAATTCCCATCTCTGACTTTGCAAGCAAAACCATATGCTGAAGCTAATAGGTACTATTATAGATGTAGTGTTTCCATCTTCTAATAGATATAACAAATTTTCATCTCTAACTTTGCAAGCAAGGCCATATGCCTAAGCTAGTAGGTATGGTTATAGATCTGATATAGTGACTCCGTCTTCCAATAGATATAACAAATTTTCATTTCTAATTTGCAAGCAAAGCCATATATGCTAAAGCTAATAGGTACTATTATAGCAATGGAGTCTCCATCTTCATATAGGTATATCAAATTTCATTTCAAACCACACATGCCAATTTCACCTTAGTCCTTGCAAGCAAATCCGGATGCTGTGACTAGTTTCAGTTCCATTGTAACCTAAATTATTAAATTCCACCAGTTTTAATAGACAGTTAACCTTGGGTCAGTAACCAGAGAATTAGCATGGTGGACTCAGCAAAATAACTCACCAGGTTTTCAAAGAATATTGGACCTAGGAATCGGTTAGGACCTAACTGTTAAATGTCCAAGCAATGTAGGGGTAAACTAATGTTAGATTTATACAAGAGTATTAACTTATTTTGAGTGTCTTTGTCGCTATAAATGAGGTTAGAAAATTAGAAGCAACGGCCATGTAATATGAACAGCTGTTAAGTTGATGTAGGCATATAGGCAGTTCAAAGTATGAGTTAGTTAGTAGTAAGGTTAGTCTCTGTCGCTTCATTTAAAAGATCATGGGTCTACGCTTTACAACCAGGGTTCTCCATTATGACATCACAGGCCACTTCAGATTTGATTCAGAGCATCCATAGTAGTTATCTATATATTAATCGGACAACAGTTAGGTATTACAGCGTTCAAGCTAGCTAGGTATTTTAGTAACTAATAGAATTCTTGACAGAGGTTCAGTATTAGCTTAGAGTAAATACTAGAATGGTTTGTTAGTATATTTAGGTCATCTATTATTATTAAGGCTAAGCGATTAGAAAGCATAGGTAGGTGTTACATTGCCAAGCATTGCCGTATCTATATGTTACCGGCCAAACCCGATTTTAGAACAACTAGTTTTGCCTAGGCCAAATTAGCATCGCGTTGACATTTCAGAGAGCAAGTTTTTTTTTAATAATAAATAAATAAATAAATATTCTCCTACAATCACACCAATTATCTAAGCCCGTAGTTAATTTCTTAAGAAACTGTGTCTACGTGAACTTGGTAACGGATAAATATATACTTAAATACTTTTTGTTTGTAAATACATACTTAATATACATAGAAAACACCCAGTTTGCCACGGATACAGGATACGGGATACAGGAGTTTGCCTCGGAAGTCCTGTAGAGCACCTGAGAAGGTGATCGCAAGGCGCAGCGAAGCAATCGCTTTTAATTTCGTGGTTTTTTTTTGTGACGTGGTCTACAGGGCTTTCAAGGCAAACACGCTCTCTGAAATGCGATAATAGAGTCTTCCAAGAACATAACTAAAACCATAGTAGATTAACCATAGTAGGCTGTTTTTATGCTATGATCTTAATTTAGAATCTGATTTAATTAGTTACGAACTAAGTTAATAGGCACACACTCTAACACTCGTATTGTGATAGTGCATAAGAATCAATCAAACGTTTTTTTAATCATCATCGGCCATTTAATGTCCCACTGCTGCTGGGGCACAGGCCTTGCCATGAATAAAGAGAATGGGCTAAGTATGACTATACACACCCACATTGGCCCAATGCGCATAGTAGGGAAACCCTTTTCTTTTTCTAATATTATTATATTTAACCAATCTAATCTATTTACGTAAGCTCAGTCTTAAGTTTTAATTGTCTTTCTTATTTACAAAACAAATGTTGGAGTTTAAAAAATTCTTTGTTATTAGGAAAATACACGTAGCTGCCCTGAGGGCTGGTAAACGAACAAAAGAAACGAGTAAGCAATTAGAAAAAGTTTCTGTTTCCAACAGTTCATTCCACTTCATTTGAAATAACACAGTGATTCATGAGAAATTAAATCTTGAAAAATGCTGACAAAATGAGAAGACTGGAAGTAAATTCTTGGGCCTTTAAAAATATTAAATACTAGGACTAAAGAAGTTTAGAGTACACCACAAAAATAGTAACTCCCTGGATCGACATTTGGAAGAAAACTTAGCAGTAAGTACTTGCCTACACCCGCATGAGAAATAAGCCGTATTTTAAAAAGGTGTTTAACATCAATGACATCTCATGAAGTAAAAAAATTATATGTATTTGCTTATGACACTTATGAAGAAAAGCTTTTTCTGGAAAGTACTTACCTACCAAAGTGAGTGAAATAATCCCCAAAAGTATATAGGTACCAATTTTGGAAACGTCATCTCAACCGCGTTGTAGGCACACAAGATATTGAGCGTTTTCCACCAGACTGTTAAGTTCGAAACGTTTTCTTGGCAATCCATCACGATGTCTGGGGCAGGAAATGGCGTGTGGAACGGTGGTCGACGACCTCATCCGAGGCTCCGCTATAGGTAATATAGCTCAGTGGCTCAACACCCGGCACTTTCTTCAGATAACATCGAGCCTACACCTCTTAACCTCTGAGTGCTCCTCTCTGGATAAACTCAAGTCAGTTAAGGTGTCGAAAGGTTTGACTGGCAAATGTCTAAGGTCGGTATTATAGAACAACAATCAAGTGGAGATATCTCTCAAGTATAGTTAGAAAGGGATGCAAATACATGCAACAGATACATTCATCCCTTACTAACTATATCTACCTGAGAAGAGATCTCCACTTTGAGTATTGTTCCATAATACCGACCTAAGAAAACAATAATCTTTTAGAATATAATAGAAATAGAATACCTACATTTATTTGCTTTGAATAAAGAATATTACATTATTAGATACATGTCGTTCATTGCCTATTCAGCTAAGTAGTACAATAGCATGCAAATGTCAACATGAGCAGAATAGATACAATTTCTCCATATTTTTTGTCAATGCATTTCAATTTTAAGAGGTAAAAATTCATAGCTACGTATTTGTAATTTATAGCAAATATTTTGTTCCAAGTTAGGTATAATCGTTAAGTAGCAGGGCAGACAGTAATATGATATCCTATAGCAATTTATCTTCACTAAAGTAGGTGTCGAAATACCATGGATTTGTTTTCAATATAATGCTAGTGGGGCTTAGTTTAGATAGGTACTATTAGGTACACATGTATAATTCTATAATAAACAGTTTCTAAAGAAAACCTCATTAGATTTCTATTTCCCATTAAATCCTGGCATGACCTTTCCCCGCACGGCCCCCAGTGGCTTTTCCAACGAACGAGTGAGTCATGGGAACGCGCGAATTATGTTGATAGAATCGCGTGGTCCCCAGGCACTCCCGCCACTAGACTACCACTGAAAATATGTTTGACAAGCCCCATATCACACCATAATAATTATGGTGCAGTTACTGATCATAACTCCAGAGCGAGGGGTCGTTGGTGCGATCTCCACCCTGGACAAACATTAATGTGATAAATATTTGTGTTTCTTCAGAACCTGGGTGTTATTATCTAATAAAATAAACTATTAATGGATTTATATTTGTGATACTACCTATCCTATCGTTGTTTTAGATATCCGTAACACAAGTGGTCGCACGTAGATAAACACACAGTTCTAATAATAGTATGGCTGGTAGATGATACATTTTTTTAAGAAGAGTCAACATCTTGTTGAATGACATCAAATTATGATCACCTTAAGCTTTTTGTAAAACAACCAAAAACAACAGACGGTCAAACAATTTATGTTGACAGGTTTTCCTTCATAAAGGGCAGTATACAAAATATTAAATTCAAGCACTGAACTGCAGAACATTGCAATATTATGTATTTTGCGATTCAAAGCAAAGCGTCTTCAGAAAAAACCTAGGCTGCATGAACCAAACTCGGAACATGTAATTATTGAGTGTGTAAAGTAAAAATTCAAGGGTCTTCAGAGAAAAAGCTTTCTATGTTCTGTGGTCTTATCAGTCCCGTGTAAATTATATTTGATGATTCGCAGTTCTAGATAAAACATAGTGAATGGTGATTGATTACAGCGTTGAACAATTGTAGACATCAGACAAAGTGCCGACATTTGTTTCCAGTATCTGACGATACATTTTATACTTTCTAGTTTATCTTCATAAATCAACCCAGAAAAATCTAAAGTTGAAGCAGTTCTTTTATTTGGTGTAAAGAGGGTTAATGAAGTCATAGAAAGCAACATCGTTTATGGATCGTTCTTCTAATGACATGAGCTGTGTGAAAAATGTTTTCGCCGTGAGATTGATGGTTTTTCCTAATACCTTCGACCTTCAACCACTGACAGTGGGTGCGGCTCACGCCACCGTTGGACTTGATACGAAATTAATAAAAGAAGAGGAAATATCGTTCGCTAAATATCATTTATGTTTTAGGAGAAAATCTGCAACACACTCACAGAATAAGTGATGAGGTACAGACCAGAAATAATTGTTATGTATTGTTGTGTTCACTGAAACAATTTTAATTGATTACTTTCTAAGCCCTAAGGTATTCGATTGACGTTCGGATTTAAAAAAATACTAACTGGTTCTGTTCGTTGCTATCACAGCACGTTTTAAAAGTATCGAGGTTGTAGGTACTGTTTAAAAGTACGTTGGCTCTAATTTCGCTTTTGTTAGTTCGTCCGGCCGTCGCAATCCAAAGCCAGACTGGACTGAAATCTACATAACAATCTAGCTCAATTGTTACTCGCTATGTACTCACTATTTTTGTGTTGAGATGCATAAGCTCTCGTTCGGTGACGCGGCGCCGCGCGGTCTCCATCTGCTGTTGTCGGTACTGGTTATACTTGTACAGCAAATACATTCCGGGCAGTGCCAACACCACGAACGGTCGCATCAGGCTCGACGACCCTCCCCGCTGCGGCATTTTCCTTTTAACATTATTCCTCAAACACTTCCCTCTCTTCACCGTCTTCTTTAACGTTACAAGTTTCTTTATAAACGACTATTACCACATCCACATTGAAAGTCATTTTGCATCCCACTATATACACCACAAATTTACCACTAGATGGAAGATTTTGTTATTAATTGAGTGTCAGCACTTATCTCTACAACTACGGGGTTTTTACTTTAAATAATTGGATTATTGCTTTTCAATAGATCTAATTATTTTACACGCCGCTTTATCAATTTGCTCGGGATTTCACCTGAAACAAAAAAAGAGCGGTTTTTAATAATCCATTATGAACTTCCGTTGTTTTAACGATCAGCCCTATTAAATTTCCAGAGACCGGCCGGCCGTTTTACTGGGATTACCTGACGTAAAAAAATCTCATTTTTGAGTTATTTGTTTTGTTTAGCTGATATACAGGCATAATAGAGCAATCTAGCAAAAGCTTGACGTCACATTTATCACCTTATAGGTACCTATACACAAAAGCAATTACCTAGGTACGTAATCAGTTGACAATGCCTCGCAAAACCTGTAGGTATATTATATTATATCAACATTTATGTGGAGTCCGTACAACATTAGCATTTTCTGAATTCATTAAAGCATTACTAAGTACTTAGCAAACCCTAACATAATGAATACTAGATTTTTATTCTAAATCCCAAGGTCGTTTAATAGGTGAGCTGATTAAAATACTATTATAAATTCTACATGTGTCATGTCACGTAAATAAACCGTGTACACGGGCATGGTAAGTAATATATTCAAATGACGCAAGCACGATTTACCTACATCCTAAAAATAATTAAAATGCTCCACTTTTATTTAAGGTAGGTATGTATGTAAGTAGGTATCACTTGTGGTCGGTGCCCCGTGTGCGGCCAGGCTTATCTATCGATTCTATAAAATTCTCATTTTTCTACAACGTGTCATCATAATCCAATCTATCTCCCATTCTAGCCTTCTAAAGTGAGGTAAAACAAGTGCTGAAAATGGATTCTATAAATATTTTTCTTTTATTAGTCGATGGAAAGTCCGAGTTGTCGATCAAACAGTTTTCGTCAATAGTATTGGTGACTGGTACGCGGTTATACGGATAACTTTATGAATATAGTTGGATGCTATCTTGGAACAATGAAATAACTATCTAAGCAGGCTGCTATGCTGATACGTCAAGACAAGAATTGAAAAGGTGCGTGCTTGCTAATCCAAGGGATAACATGAAAATAAAATTATTTATCTTTTTAAAGTCGTAGAAATATGATACGGGTACCACTTTATTAGAAAAGAGTCTGATCCTTACAGTAAACTTTGCACAACAAACTACAAGTTTTTACATAAGGTAAGTAAGTATATGTGGTAGATGAAAACTAAGACCATTTTCATTATCATCGTCATTAAATTGAGGGTTATCATGACGCAGTCTATCCAAAAGCTAAGATGATAAATAACTACGGTCATACAAGTGCACCCGAAGGAACTCCCGTAATAAAGTATATATTTTCCTTATGATTTTCCCTTAATATTAATCGTTTGGCTGCCAATCAGTTAAGTACAAAAATCAAACGCTATACATCAATGAAATGGTACTTATATAATGTAAAGATATGCTTTTTCAGGTTTAACAGCTTTTTCAAGAAAACTGCAAGTACCTATTTATACATCGCAACCTGTATCTGAAATATTTAAACGTTTGTCCATTTTCGAGCGCAAGCATGAAATTAAAGGCTTTTTATGGCGGTCTTTGGCAGTTTTTCTTGGCGAAGTTAAAAGCAAAGCTTTTACTTGATTAGCCTTTGAAGAGTATTCCATAGGCGCCGTTCTCCGCAGACGCGCATTCCGAATGTGGAAATTATACATACTTACTTATAGCGCAGAATATAGTATAATAGTACCTACGGTACGCTTGCGTTATGTTACCCTCGCTGCAACGTCGTCGTGCGAATTTGGTATTAATGGCATTGAGTAATGTGGGCTATCATTGAATTCATGTATAATACCTAGACAATTTTAAGTTATTGAAAATGAAGTATTAGAAAAAATCGACCCGTCTCACACACAACTAGCTCCGATGGGACTAGAACCCATGACCTTTCACTGTCCGGCCGTGCTAGTTTGTGAGGCGGGTTGACTTTTTCTAATACTCACTTTTCAATAATTAAAATTGCATTGTGAATGCAAAAAGTAAAAACAATCCAATTTTAAGATGCTTTAAAGTCTTGTTTTGCTTCGAATGTATTTTATTTGTGCTTTGTATCGCTTGTCAGTATCACCTGCACCTTTGTCGATGAGTAGGTAACAAATTATTGATATTCTAGATGCTTGTTAGGTAAGAGGAACATCTATTACATGTTTTGTAACAGTATTTGTTTACAGACTTGGAAAAATTGTTATAGTAAAAGAACCACCAGCCTAGCATTGCATTGTGAATGCAATTTTTTTAAATTAAAATATGTATCTTCATTTACAGACGTCCTCGCTAATTCGTAACAAACTTAGAATCTTCAGATCTATGTCCAGGACTATATTTGACGATATTTTTTTATACTAGGCTGCTACTCGTACTATGTATATATATTTAAATAAGCAGGGTATAAGCTCTTTTTTGGCTTCAGTCATCATCATCATCTCAAAATATGGTGTTGTGCCTTTCAGAATTTACTCTTTATTGATTTTATTCTTTAGGCCTTTAGGCTTTATGGATATTTATGGATGGGAGCTAAAGTCGGCCGACTGCTCACTCCTCATTCCTGAACGCCTTATTACCTTCACGAGACAGTACAAGTGAAACCAGGAGAGTCTCAATTATAATAACTGATCCCGTACATAACACAAGTTGTTACATATATTTTCATGTATTTGAACTGTCAACATTCATATAATGCGAATCAAGACCGTAGACATACCCCAAGTTGCGTCACAAAATTGCTTTTCCGCGAAAAATATATCTGCGACTCGGATGATATAAAGTAAATTTTAGAAATTTTAGTTTTAGAATGACGGTCATTTTTTCAATTTAGTCTATTTGATTGTTTGTCCGTTAGAATGGGACTGGCACATGCGATTGACAAACCACGGGACGTCCTTCGCCTGGCGAAACAGATCAGGTGTCTCTGTCATGATATTTGATGCCCATTTTACGTAAGAAGGAGGTAGCAATGTTATTACCTAATCCTTTATAAATCGTTAATTGTGTGATATTTAAAGATATAGGGCGTTTGTGCACTACACTGAATTTTACCGATCCGGAAAAAAACGGATGTTTGTATTTTAATAATTAATTACTATAAATAATAGAATTTATTTATTTCGTGTAGTTTAGGGTTCGAAACATTGAAACTACACAAAATAAATAAATTCTTACTATTTTAAATGATTAAATTATTAAAATACAAGCATCCGTTTTTTTCCGGATCGGTAAAATTCAGTGTAGTGCACAAACGCCCATATTATCTTCTGACTGAGTTTGTATTATCCATGCTTAAAGATTTGGTTTTGAGTACACCGAAGGTAACACAAAGGGTACAACAAAGAAATCGCTGCGCCTCTCAAGTTACATGACTCAAAAACCGTAGAGCAATCTTCTCAATGACTGTGCTCCACCAGCTCACGCGAACCGTCATTAACCACATGAATTGCACATGCTGAACTATGTTCTCTCCCCCAAGGACATGCTTCGACCTTAAACTGGTAACTAATTCACCTCAAAACAATCGCAGGACCGGAACAATCATGGCTAACTGTATACTAAGGGAAGACACTACAGGCAGCTAATACCGACGACGAGTCGCACTACGAACGCAAACGGGCTAAATTGACATGTTGCCGCTACATACAAAGTTTTTACCACTTATGAGGGTACGTTTTATTGATAAAAACAGTTTTCCGCGCCGGTTTGAGGACGGGACGGCGGGCGAGCGCGCATCCGGCGCGCCGCCTCTTTCGTACTGAATATTCGGTGCGCGCTCGGCGAACATTCGCGCAGGCGCACTGGCCGGCAGGATCGGCCAAAACTCTTTCTGTACCTCGCATTTGTTACGGCGTTACTACACCACTGAAAACAAATGAAAGTCGACCCTAACTCTTGCTGAGAAACCAGCATTTTAGGACGCAGTTAAAAGGGACCATGTCCTATTTTTGCGCGTAGGTTGCGTGTGCCGCACTGCACACGACGGTAATTAAATATAATATGTTTGACAATACCGGAGGCTGTGCTGTGACGTCAGTGTGCAGAGAACATAGCTCACGTGAGAAGCTTGGCAATAGCGCAGTTGCTACGATAAAGAGTTGGGTACTGTATACTATAAGCGCGATTTATGTTTATGTTAAAATTAATGTTTTAAGAGATTTACATATAAAATTCACTTGTTTATATTTGAATTTGAACTGAACGGCGGTTACGGCGGGCGCTGAACCGTTAACGCCTACTATTTTAAATTAGCAAATGCAACTCGCGAACAAAATTTTCCACTTTATAATGTACTAGCGGCCGCCCGCGGTTTCACCCGCGTGGTTCCCGTTCCCGTGGGAATATCGGGATAAAAAGTACATATAAACCTTCCTCTTGAGTCACTCTATCTATTTAAAAAAAACGCATCAAAATCCGTTGCGTAGTTTCAAAGATTTAAGCATACACTGGGACATAGGGACAGAGAAAGCGACTTTGTTTTATACTATGTAGTGAAGTGATGATGTAGTGATGATGTATTATTAAATTATTGTCCAGGTAATTTGAATCGTTACTTTACTTTTCCCATGACTAACGACTTGACATTCTTGTGATGACGTCATTGTTATTACGCTTTGTTTTATGACGCCTGTTTTGACGTGACGCACATAATAAAGTTTTCATTCCATTATAATTGTTTGGTCTAATCGTTTTCTGAACGATAGTTTGTAGGTAGATTTCTTTTAGAACCACTTTCGCAAGGAAAAGATCAAGATCTCTTCGAAGAAACACCCTAACTACTGAAAATGATGTATTAGAAAAAATCGACCCGGCCGCGCCCGTTTCATAGCTAGCTCCGATGGGACTCAACAAACCCACGACCTTTCACTGTCCGGGCGAAGAGGTCCTAGAGCAAAAGGTCGTGGCCGTGGTGGGTTCGAGCACAGAATAAATAATAGTGGTTCGAGCTAGTTGTGAGACGGGTCGATTTTTTCTAAAAGTTTATTTATTTACAATATTTTCAATAATTAAAAATTGCATTGTGAATGCAAAAAAATAAAAAACAGCCGTAACTACTTACTATTGTGACTGTAATGGACATTTCACATCACAGTCATTCATATCACATCACACAGTGCCACAGAATATATAATACAGTGCCTAATAAATATATTTTGATGCTTTTAATACCTCAATTTTCATGAAAACAACTTATTTTTAAATAATCTTGGTAGTATAAAGGCTACTATTATTTCACACATTCTTATGTCCCTTCGATAGCTCAGTTGGTAGAGCGGTGGACTGTAGAGGAATAAAATGCTGATATCCATAGGTCGCTGGTTCAAATCCGGCTCGAAGGAATTCTTTTTGGGTTATTTTTTTTTTTTTTGTAAATATTGTTTTATTTTATTTCTTTTTGTTATGATTAGAAAATATTTTCAATGGTATACTTAAATTAATTATTCTTTATTGACCAACATTAAAAAAAATACATTTAAAAAACAAGAAAAAGAAAATCGTTCCTGAATAAAAAAGGACGCTGCGGACAGGATTCGAACCTGTGCGGGTAGAACCCAATGGATTTCAAGTCCATCTCCTTAACCACTCGGACACCGCAGCTTGAGGAAAAGTGTCGAAATTTACTGTCTAATTCCAATACCATCATTTGTTTACAAAACCACAGAACATGAAATCATAATGGAAATCATACAGCTCGCGAACACCAATAAAAATAAAATGTTTACCGCACCGTGTCATGGTCATGTCATGTCAGTTACATGCATGTAAATTACATTATGACGTATGAAACCAATATCAATACCACAGAATTTATAATAGTACTAATCAATACTTTATTTTTTATTTATGTGGGTATGTATGCACATGTCACCGGAAAATAACAAGAACCACAAATTTATAATTTTCCTAGGAAATTTTAAAATTAACGGTAGTCCTGTAGAACACGTGATAGGTTAGAAATTTAAGCCTTAAATTCCTGGTAATTTTTTTAAGGAAATTTATAAATTTACGGTTTTTATTATTTTCCGGTGACATACACATTATTATATATATTTTTATTATCATAATAAAAAGAAAAGACCGATCGTTGTGGAGATCCTTGGGGGAGGCCTATGCCCAGCAGTGGGCGTTGTTCGGCTGACATGATGATGATGATAGTATTTTTATATTTTATTTGTCCACTTTTTGTCAAGTATCTCCACCGTATTAAGTAGGTACTTACGGCTGTGGTATCTCTTTGGCTATTATTGTGTGAAGAAATAAATAAACCTATTTTTTTTTAATGGAAAATGAAGCAAGTACTTATACTTATTTTGAAAAATAATCAATAATAAAAATTGCATTGTGAATGCAAAAAAGTAAAAATTAAAATAAGTAACTATTTTTTTTATAACTCATGTTAAAAATCGCTCATATGGGCAAAGGATACGACGACAAAAAGGATAAAACAATGCGTGGGTGGGATTGATGTAAGTAAACCATAACCTCATAATATATGATTGTATAATCTACCTATTAAAATTAAGTATCATAACAGTTACAGTTAATGGTAACGATTTAATTTATCTTTGTAAAATATCGTTACTTCAGATTATGGGCGTGAGCAGTTTGGATACGTTTTCGTACGAACATTACCCGTACAAAGACGCACGAATGATCCCGGATTCCGGCCTTCCAAGTAGGTACTATGGAAGTGCGCACAGTACTGGGTGCGAGAGTCGTACGTACAATTATTAGTACAAGTTACAACCACATGACAACCACTTGACTGAGCTTACGTTTTCGTACGATGCTAATTCGTACGAAAACGTATCCAAACTGCTCACGCCCATAATGCAGTTAAATAAGTCTTCTCTTGAATGGGTAGTAGGTAGGAAAATACTGACTACGTAAGTATTTAAAGTGTCAACTTGAATAAATATTTTTTAAATATTAAATTTAATTAACTAAAATGTGTTAGGTTTACCTACAGGTGCAAAAAATTCTGAAAAGGGCCTATTTTTTTAAAAATAATACATGGCCATGCTTTAGTTAAATGTAATCTACCTACAATAACGAATCAAAAATAAAGGGATAGTCAAAGAAGAAGAGAAGTTTGGTTCAATTTAGGTACCTACTTGGTTGAATATTTCCAGAAAAAAACTGCTCATGCCACTAAATATTATTGTAACATAAAAAAAAAACAAAGAAAGTCAAGGTAGGAAGGTAAATTGATAGAATAAAACATCGACTGCACTTCATTCTGATGGCTCATGGCTCAGAATATACTATGGTCTGTCTGATGGTTAAAAAACAATGTTACAGTAGTGACATTCGTTTTACCACAAATATTTAAATATTACAAAAAATATTTTCATACAAATAAATAATTATGCCTAAAAGCGCCATCTAGTGTGGAGAAGACTGTTGGAGTTGAAGTTTGTTGGAGTGCACAGCAATGACATCTATTTTAAAAACTTGAAAACTAATTATAGGCTCTAGCCGCTACACACGGACCAATTCGACCGCCCCGATTTGGTGCGGACGAACTTCGCTGCCAATTTGCCCCCTGATTCACAAACCATCGGAAACACTCCCGACAGCGGAATGTAATGTATGTCTCTGTCAATGACTATAGAATAGACAAAGACTAAGCACAGAATTCGAAAATCAGGGGGCACACATTTGCATCGAAGTTTGTGCGCACCAAATCGGCGGGGCGGGCGGGCGGTCGGATCGGAACGTGTGTAGCGGCTCTATTTAATGCGCCCGTATAATAGTCTTGCTACTGAACAATAGATGTCTCTAGTAATTTTAAATGGTTCTGTGAACTTTTTGTGCAACTGCTTTTTTAAATTTCAGAAGTGAAATGAAATGAAATAATACCTATTTATTTATTCAAATAAACTTTGAAAAAGCACTTTTAAATCAGTATTGCCCTAGCTCTTTTAACTGACTAGCTTCTAACAAAATCTACCTTCTTAAATAAAATGTTTAGATAAAGATAAATAAAAAAGATAAATTTTTCGCATTTATCCAGAAAAGTTATAATACAGAGATGACAGTGTCATCCAGTATTATTTTAAAAGCTCCCGCTCTCGGAAAATTAATTTATATGCTTGATGAGTAGGAGCTGCATGTGATAAATCGTGCGCCTTGCGGTGATTAATTAATTCATTAATCCAATACTTATGCGGTCAATTTGATCAGATTACCATACCGCAGGAACGTTAGTAAGTAGCAGGTAAGTACCTGCCTACTTTGGAATCACTGACGATAAGTCAATAGATTTCTGTTACATATTAGATATAAACTTAGATATAAACTTCTATGCAGATTTTGTATAGGATTTTGCATTTTTGACAAAAACAACTCAGCTATAGAAAATTTAATAAAGCAAATTAACTATCTAAGTATACTATTCTTAGAACAAATAATTACTACCTACCTATCTGAGAAAAGCAATAAGTATAAGTAGGTATGTAGTGTATTTTTATTGATTAGAACTTAATTACATAAGTAGGTACTTACTTATCCTGCTCTTATCACTACGTACCTACCTAATACAGATATTAATTCCGGTAATTCCAGGTACCTATTAGGTAAGTCGGTAATTCTTTATTAGTCTTATATAAGCCCGATTCTCGTAAATACAAACAATCTAAATATCGTTGTAGTTCAGAAGTCGTTCGATCGAAGTCCTATCCAAAATCGGTATTCTCGTGTTGCTTGGACGAGTTTCGATGGACTTCAACTCAATAGGATCGAAACTCAGCGACTTTTCAATCGAAAGGTATTTTTTGTACATTTTTCATCAAAAGTCGAAAACTATGTGGTTTAGGAAAAAAAGAAAACATGTTTCAGAATGTGCAAGCAGCGCTCTTTCATATGATACCCCATTTATAACCTAGTAGCCCCACTTCGATTTTTTAAGATCCCCTTTCAGTCTCTGTTGCAAAAAAAATATAAATAAGTATTTTTATTTCTCCCTTATTTGCAAAATAGTTTGGCAAACGCAACGTCATCTAAAGCTATTCCAAATTTCAAGTTGATAGCATTATTAATTCTCGAGATGTCCATTTGTGACAGACAGACAAAGTCTCACCATAAGGGTTCCCTTTTACCATTTTGGTTGGGTACCCTAATAAGAGCCCGTCTTCGTTCGCTTGGGAATATCGGGATAAAATATAGCCTATGTCACTCTGAAAGAATGTAGCTTTCTAATGATCAAAGAATTTTCTAAATCGGTCCAGTAGTTTCGGAGCCTATTCGATGCAAACAATTAAACAAACAAACAATCAAATCTTACCTCTTTATAATATTAGTACTTATTTATAGATAATTATATAATTTGTACCGCTTTAATTGTTTTCTGTTTCCCAACGGTTGACTGGCAGAGAATACTTTTAGTATTAAGTCCGCCTTGTATATTACATTACCTATATATTATGTACAAAAGTTTATTAAATAAAATAAAAAATAAATAATAACAAATATGCTAGCCCCAAGCTTATTTTTCACATACAAAAGGTCCAGCTAATTGAAATTTTGTCCAACGACACTTGGATCGCTTATTTTGACGTTTAGTCGTTGAAATCCGATCGAAACAAAGGTCATCTAAATAGTAGAATACACTTCGACGACACTTCGATAGAATCGCTGCCCCTCAAGTTCTATCGACAGTTGTGAATACGAAAATGGTTTCAACGACTAAATCGCTACGATATCGTCACGGTTTTTATTACGTGAATCGGGCTACTGGCCCTTGATTCACAAACCGTGGAGCGTTTCCACGGACCCGACAGCAGAATGTTTGCACAGTCTCTGGCTGTCACTCGCATAGACAAAGACAAAGCGCAGAATTCGAATTCGATTCTGTTTCCGACGGTTTGTGAATCAGGGAGCTTGTTGCCCAATGCCCAAAGGATCTGGAATTTTGATATTTATATATTTCAGTGTCCTGATCCAAAGTCTCTATGGGAGCTACTACGGTTTCCGTTCCGAGTTCCTTTCAGGACATATGACTGAAACCACATTTTCCTAACAATAGGTTCGGGGTCCTTTACGTTCTTTTAAATATACCTAAAGGTACTTTCGAAAGCAAATCAAGAGCTACAGTTACATTACCAAAAGCAAAAAAAAACCGTTTACATTACGCTTTACAAGTAAATCTAGGTGAACAAACTTTACGAAGACCTCATTTCTTTGGAAACTTTAGATATATTATGTATACTTACCTACGCACTGAAATGACGCGGAAACAATGTTATTTGATTTGACCGATATTGGAACAATTGTACGGGCGACGTTGACCACAATATTTCGAGAGCTACAAGCGGGCGTGTAACGGGGCCATAATGACATAATAATAGTGGACGCATTACCGTCCGTCGCGTGTGTAATTACCTTAAGTCGAGCACCAGACACCGCTATGGATCAAAAAGTAACAGGATTTAAAAAATACGAACTTATTATCTTTGGAAATTGAAGGCTATTCTTTATAATCGCCGGGCTAACCACAGACTTCTCTTGAAAAGGACATGGAATAAACAACTCGGTACCTACTTCATTCAAAGAACAGACCAAACAGACAAACAATATCAAAAGTGGTTGGTTTTGCTTCTTTCACGTTTGTGCTTATTGATACTGTAACTATTAACACCCGTATTCTTTAACGTTTCCTCCAGATTTGCTTGACTCGAGGAGACCCTGAGGATCACTCTAACGGCCTGGCCACGGGACAGCGCGGCGGCCGGCGGCGGCGAGCGAATTGCGTAATCATTGCGCGCTCGCGACAGACGTCTAATCAAATAAGTCAATGAAACGTACCAACTGATGCGCAATTCGTTTATCGCCGCCGCCGCCGCCGCCGCCGCCGCTGCCCGCCGGCCGCCGCGTTGTCCCGTGGCGAGTAAGCTACCTCGACATTGGCATTTTTTCCTGTAGCTTGTTTCAGAGATCCCTCTACTGAGGTCGAATGGAGGGGTGACGTCATTATTTTAAAATATAAAGTGACAATCTCAGACCAAATAAAAAAGTTTATTAGTTAATAGTTTATATTTAAATAAAAATCTTTTTTATTTGGTCTGAGGTGACAATGAAATAAATATGAACTTGTTTTTTATTATTAATTATTTTTCTTATGTAATATCTATTATAAACTATACTCATCCCGAGTATAGTTTATAATAGACCCTTGTGTGGTATTTTTTGTATGAGAACTTGGATGGATGGATGGAATGTTCTGGAACTGCCTCCGTGGTGCAGCGGTCTAAGCACTCGCAATACGATCTGGGTCGAACTGGGTTCGAATCCCGGGGGAAACTGAAAAAAAAACTATTTCGTGGTTTTTCCCATAGCTCAAAGAAGAATTTCCCTATCAGAATCATCTGATTGTCTGACAAGAAAAATGATTCCGTGCTTCGGAGGTGCCGTTTTTGGAAGGAATTCTACATTATCATAAAATTCTATGGGATTTTCTGAATCTCGTAATCGTAAATAACGCCGTTCAGGATAATCGTACCGATTATCATACAGATAATTTAGAAACTGATGAAAATCCATTGAAATTACTATGCACTCAATTAAAATAATTTGCACTATTTACAAGTGTGGGCGAAAGACTGGTCAATTATGTTTGACATTTGTCCTGGAGTTTGACAGTTCTTCCCTCACCTCCAATGAGGAAAAATGTTGAGTGACGCTAAGTCAAGGAGATTTTTTACGACTATGAACCCCGATTTCCTGGAATGAGTTCGAGTGGAGTCGAGAAAATTTTGAGGAAACGTGTGAGAATATGGGTGTAAGTTCCGTAATAAGTAATATCTATGCAGAGCGAAGCATGCCTATTTTCAGTTAGCTCTACTATCTCTAGAGCATACGGTTAAAATATTTACATATATGAAATAGTCGTTAATCGTAACCGCCTCTGTGGTCCAGTTGTACACACCACTTGTGTCAGAACCGGAGGTCCCGTGTTCGATTCCCAGTGGGGTACGTACAGTTTGGATGGTGGTAGGGTATGTCAAAGGTCCGCCTGGTTAGCTACCACCATCCTTCTAAGACTGACGCCATAACAACGATTTTTTTTTTCAGTTTTGTTGTGTTCCGGCACTTAGAGATAATTAGTGCGGTTCCACCCCCAGCCCTATCAATGTAAATTACTTTTAAGAGTTAATAAATAAATAAATAATTAAATTATTATCATCACTTAACCTCAGGTATGATATGATGAAGGCTAAGTGCTACCCCGTTATGAATAAAATAATGATAACAATAACCTTTGTTTGCATAGGAACCGATTAATATCATACCCATCAGTGAGGACCTGTAAGTGGCCTTCTGGTGCCTATTGTAATTGTTGTTAGTTTGTAAGATTAGCTGTTGGTCTTCCTTTAAGAAAATAAATAAATAAAATACCCACTATAAAAATCATTGATCAAAGTTTTAAGTCATAAGTCGATGATAGTCATTTGTTTATTAAAAATTCAAATATTTTGCTTATTAAAAACTTTCTTCCGACAGTTTAAAGTATTTCCCATAAAATTGGCAGTGTACTGGCAATATCTTTTCTATGGTTCGTGCTTGCTCACTTGAAGCCTATCTTACAGATTTAATTTAAAAAATATTTAAGAGTCACAATATCTACAATGTTTTAAATAGAGTATCTGTAAATGAACAGATGCTTTTATAAGAGAGACGGTCTCCCTGCAACAAACTATTGCTCCTTTTAAGACTTATCGACAGAGGTCAAAAGCACATAGTGTAATTGCTATCGCAGACAGTCGAAGCCAGACAGAAAAAGGCGACTTTTCTTATTATTCTTTAATACTTTCTTACTATGTATGTACCTACTTAGTTGCTTGCGTCCGGTCCCTGAAATGAAATGCTGTAGTAGGTTGGTAACTACTATAGGAACATAACTTATTGATAGTGGTTTACTAATGTTTGCCCGAATTTTAAATGCAATAATTTCCTTTGTCCTAATTTTATTTGCCATAAATATCAAATGACATAAAATTGTTTGCAATAATTTCATTATTCATAATCTATCAAATGTCATAACTTTTTATTCCATAGTTTTATTTGCCATACTTTTCATTTTCAATAAACATAATATCCATAACAATGACTTACAATAAAACTCATTGCTTATATTGAAAGCAGGCACACAACACGCAAGCAGGCATGCAGTACGCAAGCAGGCATGCAGCACGCAAGCAGCCATGCAGCACGGAAGCAGACATGCAACAAGCAAGCAGGCATGCAGTACGCAAGCAGGCATGCAACACGCAAGCAGCCATGCAGCACGGAAGCAGACATGCAACAAGCAAGCAGGCATGCAGCATGCAAGCAGGCATGCAGCATGCAAGCAGGCATGTAGCATGCAAGTCTTCTGTCACGGCTCCGGCGGTCCCACGCGTGCTCATCGTCGCATATGGCTTTCGCTCACCCAAGCAGGCGGGGCTTGCCGGCGCGGCGCTCCTTAGCAGGCGGGCCGCCTCACCCTTCCGCGATTTCGCGGCTCTAAATAACACTCTAGTCTAGGTGTAGGGCATACGAGACTACGTGTAGTCGGGGTCGACTGAATAGGATTTGAATATTATAAGTTTTTTACCAATTCGTTATCTATACATATGTCGCAGGCAAATCGTATAATTTGTCCGTTTTCAGGAGGTTTAGGTTTAGAGGTCAAGGTTTACAGAATACGTCTACCTACCGAGTTTCAACTGTGTAGTCTTAATAGTTTTAGAATAGAGTGGCTGTGGCATACGGACAGACAGCTATTCAGCTTTGAAAACCTAAAATGAAACTGGACCTCGGAAGGGCTTAAGTAGTTTGCCGCGGTTTCAAAGGGTATAAGTATAATTATTGATGTCAGAAGTTTGTACGGAGTCTGCTGAAATGACCTAGCGGTCGATCCACAAGTTTGTTGTTATTTTAAATTATGTAACTTTATCGTTTATAAGAAAACTGTATGATACCAAAGGACCTTATAATCAGACCTTTTTTCAATTTACCACTAAAGATTTGGAAAAACTGGTTTTTATTCATCCTGACTTTTGAAAGATCCATAGGGTCCTTCAACACGAAGCTATTTTTACGCGCTGAAGACGCGCGTATTTGATATCTACGCGCGTCCTCTGCGCGTTTTCATCGCGTTTTGGAAGATTTTAGACGATTTTTGTCGCAAATGAAACGCGAATACAAACGCATTTGAAACGAACTTCGAAAGCGCGTTTGTATCGATACAAACGAGCTTAATCTTCGTTCACGAACGATTTCATCGTGATAGAGCTATACAAACGCGACACAGACGCGATACATACGTGATAAAAACGCGATACAGACGCGATACAATCGCGCGTTTACAGCGCGTCCGTTGCGTTCGTAAAATGTGGCGTTTGTATCGATACAAACGCAAGGACCGTGTGTAGGGTTAAAACTTGCCGGCTTCCTTGCGTTTGCTGAGCGTTCGACTTGCGTTTATCGATACAAACGAGCACAAAAACGTCGTTTGGAAGGGCCCTTATCTTTTGTTAATTGTATTCTGAATATTAAAACTTTAATGTGTTTAATCTTTTTTTTTTATAGAGAGGCGTAAATTACTGTTTGGGTATCCTTTCGATGGGATCGTAAGATATGAAAATAATTATCGTTTTGAGAACCGTAAAAAATAATATAATAAATTTCCTTTATTATTATGCGTTCACTGTCTTTATTTAACAAATAACTTTGTATTGTAGTAAAATATGTGGAAGCCGGGGTTGTTCGATCGTTAGCGTTACACAGTTATGATACATAATAGATATTGTGTTATTTGTGTTTATATATATTTCAATTTTCAATTCTATAGTATAAACCAAACTATACTAATTATAACAAAATAATGGTTTGTGTTTGTGACTGCATTTATTTTGTTTGTGGATGTCATAGACGTCATGAAAATAAAATATTTTGTAGGACATCATACTGCCATAAATCTTGTCTTTTTTCTAATGCAAAATGTTTTCCTTTTCTTTATTCTTTCTTTTTTACTGTTTAAATCCGGAAAATTGTAATATTACGTTTATACACATATATAATTTCAGGGATTATTCTACTCATGATGAAAACAAAAAAAAATTACTATTGGACCAAAACTGAAATCGCGGAAAAAAAACCTGCTGGTTCAAACCTTTTTATTAAATATTTTTGCACTTTTGTATGGAACAGCTTATTATTTTTTCGCGATTTCAGTTTTGGTCCCATTATAAAAGTGGTTTGTTTTCATGTGTAGAATCCTGAAAATATCCGGGTGATAAAAAAATTACTGTATAAGTAAGTAGGTATATGTTATTATTTTTTGTTGATTTGTGCGAAGCTTATATTCATTGTTATGTTTCTTATGTACTTACTTTTTGATGGTGACTTGCGTTACTCGCACAGGCCCAGCCAAAATACCAGCAGGTTGCAGGGTGACCTTTTTCACCCAGCAACAACATTATTATTATGCAAGCTGAAGCAGGGTCCTGATTGGCCAATCACAAAGTTAATTGTTTTTTTGCTAGGTATTGTTTATAAATTGAGTATTTTGATTTGTTTGTAAATTGTATGTTCTGTATTGTATTGTTTTGTATTATTTGACATTGTTTGACAAATCACAACAAAAACATTGAAAAGATTAAAAAGTGAGGTTAATTTCATTACTCTTCACAAATAACGAAAAAGTCAAAAACAGAGTTTTTGGAAGATCCTGCCCTTAATCTACACGGGCGAAGCCGCGGGTGGAAGGTTAGTATATCGATATGTAGTGACATATAATTAGCATACCTATTCTATAACATTGTAGGTAGGTACAGTCGAGGACAAATTCGGTGAACCACATCTTACTTCTTTTCATGTGGCTGGCGTCTCACCGTTCAGTTGCAGTCCCTATCCGTAATTGCTTATGCATTGTACTTCACTAGTTTAATACATAAAAAAATTGTAAAAGGGTCTGCGCGTGAATGGCGAGGCACCAGCCACGTGAAAAGAAGTAAGAGGTGGTTCACCGAATTTGTCCCCGAGTGTACCTATAAAAAATCTTGCAATACCTAAGTGCAAGATTTTCCGAATAAATATGATGAACCTTCTTCAAAAGTATAGTAGCATCGAGTTAAATAACACTCGGTTGGCTTCACTAAACTGACTTTAGCTGCCCATATGGCAGTGGCACCGCTTTGGCGCGGTAACTACTTACTAATCTCATCGAGGTAAATATCAATGAACATCTATGATATTTTTAATAGTACTAATTGTATAGAAAATTATGTAATGTAATGCAAAATAATAATAATCTTTATAATAGCATTAAATTACACATTATGCTGCTTCCACAGTAATGGGTCTTAAAATGCAATGATATTTTTTTTCAGTAAACGGAGCAATTTTCGTTCACGAATTACTTACTTGAATTGTGCAAAGATCAGAGTTCATTGCATTACCAAACTCTCACTTTGAAGTCAAAGTAAAATTTTATTTTATTGCCTATAAAATACTTTGTAAATCCGGGTTTGTTTGAGTACACAATGCAAAGCCGTAGAAAAAACTACGTTCTAAAGAATTTTAGGACTATTCTTTGGGATGACCGTTTCGACGCGAGGGTCTCAGTTCCCAAGCACATATTTTGTATTTATCCATATAAATACACTGAGGGTGACAGATCACGCATCGATCTTTATAAGTCAAGCAAATATTATCACTAAAGTTATTAGACACATAATAGTTATTGCTTTATACAAATTTGTAATCGCCGACAGCATTTCTTACAAGAGGTGTAAAAAATATTAGCTTTTTTTGAAAAAAAAAAATAAGATTAATGTCAGATGAGGCGCGAAGTGTGCTGTTCTGAGAAGTCTTAATTACAGATCGTTATGGATAGCTACGAATGTGTGAAACATGTACTACTTGATGTTGTTTTGAGCAGTTTGATGAGGAAGTTTTTATGTGTCATTCGAGAAATGTTTGCGTCCCCAGTTCCCCACCCACTCGACTCGAACCGTACCACCTATTATTTCGAATGTGATAGAGCTAGACCATCTACTAATGACCTCTGACACTTTTAGGTTCTTGACAGCAATGCTTGACAAGATAGACGTACCTAGAATTTGGAAATCTTAGGATTCTTAGATTTTGCTATAGGTACAGCATTCTGTTGTTTTTGTTAATATAGGTACCTATATTAACAAAAACAACGAAATGAGTATTCCAAAATCATTAAATTGGTTCCGTGTACAAAACTAGTTGAAAATATTGTTTTTGATTCTTAACATCTGTGTTCCAGTGAAAGTTTTGTAAATGTGCAACGTTATTTTTGAGTCATCATCTGTTTAATCCAATCCAATAAAGTTCTGTACAATTACTATTGAGTTAATTTCATAAGGTTTACTGCAGTATATAACAGTATACTACAAACAACATTAGATTTAACATTTGCATACTTTACGACACCAAGTTAGCTTAAAATAATTAGCCATTCTCCTAACGGTCCAAAGATGAAGTAACTCCGAACTGTTAATTGAGTAATAAATATCACTAAGTATGTGGGATACATAACTACTGTCATATAATTTATTATTTAGTATAGATATATATCTTATTGAAGTAGGGCAGGCGTACCGGTTTTGGCCACTGTACCGGTTTTGGACACTTTTTGCTCTAAAAGTTTTCTTAACAACTTTTAGCCATTTTTGATAAAGGCAATTAAAATAAGGTATTTTAAGGTAATAATAACAATCGTTAGAATTCCTTATGTCATAAGATTTTTTTTCAATAAATTCCATTTTCTCTTTGAAAAAACTTTTTGTATGAAAATTTTAAGAAATTTGTTTTGGATGTCATACTTTATAAACCTTTGTTTTTTACAATTAAATTGTTGTTTTGCAATTGACTGGTTTCTAGCGCATTAGAATATATTGATTTTACCTGGGTTTGGTTTTGATTTTTCACAATACTTACAAAAGTTTAACTATCAGTAAGTGGCCAAAACCGGTAAGTACATTTGGCACCTCTCACACATTGTGTGTAATATAAAAAAAAACTAATCTACTTTTATAAATTTGAAAAATGTACCTTTAAAGGTAGATAAATTATCTATAATTTAAGATATAGTTTGTGTCTTAAATACCTAAGACCATTTAGTACTTAGTGCTTAAAAGTCAAAAAATCCTTAAAGTGGCCACAAAGGGTACCTCTGCCCTACATTACCTATGAATTCTTAAAACTCCTACCGATTATGGTGATAAAAGAATGCAACTGTATGTTATCTAATACTATATTTTTTTAACTGCATCCCTTCGATCAACAATAACACCTAGTTCTGTTGATCGGTGATTGATAGGTGCATCCATATATTTATTAGTAGTTAATAGGCATACAGTTTAGTGTTAGCTTTAAAAGTAATCGAAAAAAATCTTTTTTTAAATTCAATTACACATATTCTCGTTTTTTTGAGGCTCCGGTCCAAAATCCACGGCGCAAACAAAAACAGGAGCATCGTAATCTCTAAAAAATAACAGGTAGCTCCTAAAAGCTGATGACAAGTTTGACAGCTGAAAAGCAAAGCGGCGTTTTTTTGTTATTTTAGAAAGGTATGCAGATTAAAAACAATATGTACTTTTGGATTTAAATCGTATTATTATTAGCCTATACCCGTTACTGGCTAGGTTTTTTAAGGTAGAGCTTTTAGTGCGATATGCCAAATAAAATTTTTGACGCAAATAAAATATTTATTGTGAGTTTTAATACTTATGTACTACCCAGTAATTGGTTGTATTTGTGGAGCTGCTAGAAAATATGTGTATTTCTTTATAAAATGAAAAAAAAAACATAATTATCATTTGAAAAATGACGTGTTTTTATGAGATTATGTCTTTCAGCAAACTTCAATTTCGTAACCTGTATTACTAAAATATACTTAGCTTTTTGAACACATACTCCTAAACCGAAGCCCTTTAAATAAAAAATTACAATTCATCCGGCGCAATAAAGAATCTAACCGAAAGAAATAACTTTATTCAACTGTCAACCGCCTTGCACAGTGTCTTGCGTAACGTTACGATGAAAAATCTTTCGGTGTTCTGTGGTTACGATTTTAAATTACGTTAAATAAGTTTCGTCAATAAGCTTTGCCCGTTCATAATGGTATAATTTATGTATGCCTATAAACATGACATTGTGAGTCGTTAAACTTTTACGACTTCCAAAGCTAAACGTCGTCGGTTTGAAATCTTTGGAGAGTTGTTGCAATGCAGTTCTATACTTTTGATTTAACATTGCTACTAGCGACCGCCGCGACTTTGTCTATTTGGACTTACGTCTTGTGTTTTAGTCGAGTCCTTTGCTACGCTTTATTTATGTAAATTTGAAATATGTAGGTACCTTTTGGCCTATCGTCCAACGCCAGCTAAACTAAGTTCGTACTAACTTAGTTTGACTTGAACTTAGCTCGCATACTTGAACCAGATTGCCATACATGTGTCCCGATTGAAACTTAAAAACTAACTTGGTTTACTTAGCGGATATTATGATGTCGCAAGTAAATCATTTAAACACATTACACTGCTGGCAGTCATTTAAAAATATTTTTTATTTGCTACTAAACTATTACGAAAATGGCACAAGAGCGATAGCTTACGTTGCAATTTTTTTTCTATTTGTAGTTTCAGAGATTAAATCTTTCCTAACATACAAACTCAGCAGCTAGATTTCTTAGTCAAACCTATACGTAAAGACGAAGAAATAAGTGATGAAAAATCTTTGCACGCCTTTTGATAAGAAGCAGTGCTCAGAAGTATATTTTATATCAATAGTCGATTTCCTTGATAACCACCAGTCCTTATCACTAATCAGTATCTCGAAGTTTACAGCAGTGTAGTGGGTAGATACTTTTATATGATACTTAACGACACTAATAAGTTAAGGTGAAATGGCTCAATTGAGGAGCTGGCTTTTTATCTCTATGTTTTACGACTAGAGTAAGAGAGCAATAGATTTTACTAGTACCTACCTAGCTCATGTGTTTCTTGGTCGTGAGGTTTCATCTCAGCTTTGATGTTTAGCCAAACAATTTGATATTAATTGTGGACAATAATGAACGTTAAAAATGTAAAAAGCGATAAAACTGTTAACTTAATGAAGAGACCTTTAAACTATACGTATAATGAATTCTGTCTGGTGACATTATAGGAAGGGAGAGAAAGAAAATATTTTTTTTACAAAAAACTAGCGCCTGGACTTCGTCCACTGAAGAGTTTCCTAAGGGCAACATTTCTAGAGCGCGTTTGAACAAACAAATTAGGTAGGTAAGTACCTAATTTACAAATTATCTTTTCTGAAGCATTGTTTCAAAATTATTGATTAGCAAAATATGTTAAGTAACCGAAGATTTATTGACATACAGCTAATAACACTGTGTTTTATTTATATATTGTAGCTTGTAGTACTTACATGTATACGTATATATTGTAGTACACGTCGTTTAATAAAATTTTTGATTACTGACATATCATAAATTGTTTCACAAGCTATAGGAACGTGTGTCGTAGTATTTCGACGATACATAGGTACATTATTTCACAAATGACATTGAATTCTATAATTTATCATACTTGTTACACGGCTACTTAGCAAGTTATTAAATTAATGCATTCCGTGGTTAGTAATGGATTCAGCACCATAATTATAACATTACCTACTTATAGTAGATTTTTACTTTTATTGCGAATAACTTAGAAATAACGAGGTCATCAATTTTAAAGGCAGTGCACGTGAGAAGATTGAGTTAATAACTAACTGAGGTTTCACCCATTAACTGTTAATGGATGAAACCTCTTAATACTTACATAAGCTTAATGTTAGAAATTAAATTAATTTGAAAATTGAAAACTTACTTAAAATACTGATAAATAGTAGATTGTACAACAAGTGCATAAAACGTACCATTTTATTTACCCGAGACGTATATATCCATCCGAGCCGTAGGCGAGGGTGGATAGTCAATTCGAGGGTAAAATGGGTTTTATCTACGAGTTATACACTTTGCTTTTCACTTCGAGTGTGCGGAAAATTTAATAAATAACAATATTGCAAAAAAGAAAAAATAAAGACTTTGCCATATTGGCGGGAAGACTTTCTTTTTTTTTAAACGTGGCAGTGGCAGCACAGTGACTGTATAAACCATACGGTTTATACACTCTTTTAGTGATAGTTGATAATGATTGATCAATTAAACTATTTGATAAATGTAAAAAACTGATATATTGATATAAAAACGACTTAAAATTAAAATGATATGAGAGTGCGCGACGGCTATGATATTCGAACACGTACTGAGTTGATGAATGACCTAAATTAGTGCATGTGGCGTAAAAGTGCTGATGTGACAAACTGTACGGCGCTTGCCCGTACATGCTCCCGGGCCAAACAATGGGAGATGAAAAAATTAGGATCATGAATGACGTGAATTACAAGATGATATAAAAGGTTTTGCAAGGTGATAGAACAATGTTAAACTTATATGCTAAATTGTCTTTGAAGCATAGGTGACGAAGCCTTATTAAATACGCGTGCACTTGATTTTAGCATAGATCGTACTCGTAGTCCATAATGCTCTTGAAATACTTATTTCTTAGAAAACTCATTAATTTTGCCTAGTTTTATTAATTTAGTAATTTAACATGGATTATGTACAAAATTTATGAAACAGAATGAAATAACAGGTTTATATAACGAGCATGAGAAGTGAAAAATATTTTTTTCACTTCTCATGCTCGTAAAGTTCGTCTTTATGTTGGGTATAGGCTGCATAAAATCGCTTTTTATGCTCTAGTGCATGAAGTAAAATCTTCGTCTAAGTCTCAGACTCTAAGACAAAGGTCGTCAGGTAAACAGTCACACACGCAATTAAACTTCGTTAAATAAACTTGTTATTTCATTCGGTTTCTTTAATTTTGTACACAATCCATGTTAAATTATAAATTAATAAAACTAGGCAAAATTAATGAGTTTTGTAAGAAATAAGTATTTCAAGATCATTATGGACTACGATCTATGCTAAGTCACTGTGCTGCCACTTCCACGTATAAAAAAAAGAAAAAGAAAGGTTTCCCGCCAATATGGCGAAGTCTTTATTTTTTCTTTTTTGCAATATTGTTATTTATTTTCCTCACACTCGAAGTGAAAAGCAGAGTGTATAACTCGTACATAAAACCCATTTTACCCTCGAATTGGCTATCCATCCTCGCCTACGGTTCGGGTGGATATATACGTCTCGGGCAAAATGGTATGTTTTATGCACTTGTTGTACAATCTACTATAAATGGAACTCTTTGAATGAATATAAGTAGGTAGTCATGTTTTTGTAATAGTACATCCTCCTTTTTTGTAAGAAAAATTTTCTGGCGTCAAATTTTAACCGGAGTGTAAAACAGTTTCCATATGTATTTTTATCAAAATATTAAACAAAATGTTTAATAAAAAGCTATTTAGAAAAAATTGTAAAGTTCCTCATATGCTATTTAATATACCGACCATACAAGCCAAAACAAATTCATCATTATTGATTTAAAAGGGCGCAAAAATCAGTCATCCTAAAAGAATGCAAAATTTACCCTAAACAAACTTTCAAAAATAAAGTTATAAAACGGACCTTAGAAATATTACCAAAAAGATTAAATTCGCTTCAAAAGTTGTGATTCTTAAAAGCGTCCGTCTGGGTGACACATTTATGAACCCATTTGACGACCTTTGGAAACAAAGAGTGAATGTTTATCTAGGCCTGGCGCCAGACATTTGGCAGAACCACTGGATATCTCTTCTACGCAGCTTGCGACGGCATATTTTAAAACTTACGAATCACTGGTCTTTTGTTTTGTTACGTAATTTTGTAAAAAAAACGTATGTAACTATAATTTATGGTGACATACTAAAAAGTTTTTAATTTCTGTTCGTGGTGGTCGCGCGGAGGGCGCAAGCACAAAGTGGCCACACATGCTTCGTCCACCCGGCAAAGGCAACACTGATGATTGAGTGATGAGAGCTCAGCCCCCCTAGACAAGTGGCTTTCTATTATCGAATTCGCCAGTAGAATAGAAAGAAAATGCATGGAATTGACATTAGCGGTCACGTGACATTTCGATCGCAAATGTCAATACCATACATTTTCTTTCTATTCTACTGGCGATATCGATAATAGAAAGCCACTTGTTTACATAACCCAGTAAATAGAGACTAATTAAGGGAGCTTATCTTACAAGTGGTCCGGTAGTTCTGAATTTTTGATATGTTGTCTAGGATGGATGGTGAGTATTAAAAATGCAAAATGCACAATTCCTTGCCCTCCGCCCCCGCCGCCATATTGAAAAAATCGGCAGTTTTTTCAGATTTTCGCTTATATCTTCGTTTAGGTGCATTTGAGTCAGAAACGATTGTTAAAATTGTTGTAGAGAATTAAATTTCCTATAACTAACGGTTTAAATTTTGTTTCTAGGATAGACAGTTACGCAGATATTCACGTTTTAAAAAAAAAAAATCCAGAAATTTGTCAAACTTCTAAAGAACAAGATGCAAAATGGGCCCTGAGTCGTAGCACTTTGAAACCTTATTTAATATAATATACTAATAAATAATTAGAACATTTTATTTATAAAACGACGAAGTTGAATTGTTAAAAAATAAAAAAGCTACAGTAGTTCAAAAAGTCTTTTGCTTATATTTTCGTTTGTGCATTTTAGCCAGAAAAAAAATCACAATGTTGTAGACAATTAAATTTTCATCCCATCGATTCGAAAAGCGATGATTGTTTATCTAATAACAGGGTCCAAAACGATTCATTTTTTACCTGTTATGACAAGAGGGTATAAATGAGATTTGAATTTTGAACAGCTTCATAACAGGGTCCAAAACGATGAGATTTGAATTTAGAACATAATTAAAGAAGCACTGGTTGGAGTGTACCAAAGGGTGTGCAGTACTTAAAAAAAATTCAACTGATTTTGTATGGGGCCGGGACTTTTTTCGGGACCGAGAAATTTTCAAAAACGGAATTTTATAAAATTGAGAATATCTCGTAAACGGTGAGTCGTAGCTAAAATCTAATAAAATTTTCAACCCCCCTACGGCATCCCCGGAGATACTTATAAGGAATCTGATAGACATATATTTTTTTATTTAATTTTTTTTTATTTCAAAACTCATTTTTTTTCTTGCCCGACTAGCGCTATGATGTATCCGAACGACAAAGAAAGGTAGGTAGTTTGAGTTGTCTTTACTGCTTTTCTTATAGAGGGGATGAAAAGCAGAGTGTATTACTCGGCCGCAAAATATTTTCACCTTGGGCGGCGTATATTGAATCCCTCGCTGCGTTCAGGATTCTACTTTAGAATCCCTCGCTGCGCTCGAGATTCTACTCTAGAATCCTTCACTGCGCTCTGGATTCAAAATAGCGCCCTCGCCGTAAATATATTATTTTGCTCCCTTGTAATACAATCTACTATTTCATCCCATCGATTCGAAAAGCGATGATTGTTTATCTAATAACAGGGTCCAAAACGATTCATTTTTTACCTGTTATGACAAGAGGGTATAAATGAGATTTGAATTTTGAACAGCTTCATAACAGGGTCCAAAACGATGAGATTTGAATTTAGAACATAATTAAAGAAGCATTGGTTGGAGAGTAGCAAAGGGTGTGCAGTACTTAAAAAAAAAATTCAACTGATTTTGTATGACCGAGAAATTTTCAAAAACGGAATTTTATAAAATTGAGATTATCTCGTAAACGGTGAGTCGTAGCTAAAATCTAACAAAACTTTCAACCCCCTACGGCATCCTCGGAGATACTTATAAGGAATCTGATGGACATATATTTTTTTTATTTAATTTTTTGTTATTTCAAAACTTAAATTTTTTTTCTTGCCCGACTAGCGCTATGATGTATCCGAACGACAAAGGAAGGTAGGTAGTTTGAGTTGTCTTTACTGCTTTTCTTATAGAGGGGGATGAAAAGCAGAGTGTATTACTCGGCCGCAAAATTATTTTCACCTCGGGCGGCGTATATTGAATCCCTCGCTGCGTTCAGGATTCTACTTTAGAATCCCTCGCTGCGCTCGAGATTCTACTCTAGAATCCTTCACTGCGCTCTGGATTCAAAATAGCGCCCTCGCCGTAAATATATTATTTTGCTCCCTTGTAATACAATCTACTATTTCTATTATTGGTGTTTTAAATTTTGTTTCTAGGACAGATAGTTTCGAAGATATGCACTTAAAAAAAATGAAAAACTATAATTTACCGTGCCTAAATTTATGGTGCCGCGCAGTTTTAAAAAGTGGATATCTTCGAAACTATCTGTCCTAGAAACAAAATTTAAAACATTGATAATAGGAAATTTAATTCTCTACAACTACGTGACTAATGTTTTCTGGCTAAAATGCACCGAAACGAAGATATTAGCTTATTTCAAGACTTTTTGAACTACTGTAACTTTTTAATTTTTTACAACTGAACTTCGTCGCCATATAATAAAATGTTGTAATTATTCACTAGTATATGTTAAATAAAGTTTCAAAGTGCTACGACTCTGGTCCCATTTTGCACCTTGTTCTTTAAAAGTTTGAAAAATTTAATATATATTTAATAATTTAAAACTATACACTTAAATGATAGAGGTTAAGTGCAGCAAGTGAACATTAAGTGAATTTGGACTTTATTAACATTACACCTAGTTTTGGATAAGGTGTCATTATAGGCTACCCGCGATTTCGTCCGCTTGCATTTCCAGATTTTCGTACAAAACTTACATAAGTACCTACTGCTTCTTTTACCCCTTCATTAACTATTTTCGTAACTATGTTGTTCCTCTTTTTCACTCCTACCTATGGTCTAATCCTCAGCATGTCTAATCTAACCTTTCTCTATTCTGATATAAAATTCATTGTGATCCTTTTGTCCGTCATCTTATAAGAGAGTAAATAGATATATTCTTATAGATTTGTGAGTTGTATATCTTTGCTCGTTATATTTGTTTTATGATATCGATCATCACAGCATAAACTTAACTCACTGAATTCTATATCTGTTGTGGCGATTGAGTGTTATATTACAAGTAACCTTGTGTTCTCCGGTGTTGCGCGGCCATGACAAATAATGCTAAAACGATTATATTTTACTGCCGTTTTTACATAATAATACGAATAATTGGTATTAAGTGAAGCCCCTTACGAAATGTCAGATCACGACGCAGTGAACAATTATCATATTACGCACTTTGATATTACATAGGTACCTACTTACATATGGGACTGTACTTACAGAATTGAAACCAGTCACGATTAACTTAAACCACGTGTGTTACTTACAAAACATGCAACAACAAGAGATCACGCCAAAATCGTTAAATTTGGAAGGCCAAGAAAATGTAAGTAAATGAATAAAATTGTTTGCCATTGGTCTTGTTTATCGCATTCGTGATCCTCCGGGACAGGATCCTCGGGAATGGTATTCTCAGGGAATTACTCAATTTAAGTACTTATTCTGAATTGTGATGGAAAATGACCTTACCATTGATTATGGGAAGGTAATTTTTCAAATTTGACGACTCTGTATAAATTAAAGCAGGAAGAAAAAGAAATAGCCCTTGGCGAGTTTTTTGCCGGTTCTTCTCGTTACAAGGTATCCTGCTGTAGGATTTGCGAACTGATAGAGCATAGCTTTATTGGTGCTCATAAGTGTTGTTAAACTTAAATTGAAAACGAATAGGATCCTACTAATAATATTATAAATGTGAAAGTTTAGATGTTTGTATGTTTGTATGTTTGTATGTTTGTATGTTTGTATGTTTGTATGTTTGTATGTTTGTATGTTTGTATGTATGTATGTTTGTATGTTTGTATGTTTGTATGTTTGTATGTTTGTATGTTTGTATGTTTGTATGTTTGTATGTTTGTATGTTTGTATGTTTGTTACTCAATCACGCCAAAACGGCTGATTGAATTTGGCTGAAATTTTGGACACAGATACTTTGGACTCTGAAGAGGAACATACTTTTTACCCGGGAAAAATGTCACATTCCCTCGGGATAACGTCGTGTAGTCCACGCGGGCAAAGCCGCGGGCGGAAAGCTAGTTAAAAATAATAATAATCTTGTACGATGACGGTAGAGGGCTAATGGCCGTTTTCACCAAAACTTATGAATCGCCTAAGTCTTTGCTTAAGTACTACCCGAACAACTTGGCACCTGGGTCAAAAACGTCGCTTACACTCAGGTGCCGAGTTAACTTGTTCGGGTATTGTTAAGCAAAGACTTACGCGATTCATAAGTTTTGGTGAATACGGCCATAAATTTCGCAGATCATTGCGCAGAAGAGGTTCTAGTCTAGACAAGAATTTTAAAATATACCTACTTTTAAAGTTAATTCAAAATATTAATATATTTTCATACCGTTAGAATGGATTTTTATTCAGGTAAGCAAACACCCAAAATTTTTTGTAATTATGTGTGAATGTTTCTTTATTGAATAAAATTTTTCGATTCCGTGTAGGTGCTAGGAATTGGGAAAAAGGCAAAAATGAAAAATCTCTTCATATAGATAAATAAAATAAAATTAATGCCTAAGAATTGTCAAACATTTTTTACCTACCACTACCTACCTACCTACCTACTACGATATGGACATACTTTAACTGACAAAAAAACACACGAAAAAGAACTCATCAGTTCTAACAGAACGCAGAAGCATCGCGTTTACAAAATAATTATGTCGTATTAGTTCCATTGAAAGATTATTTATTTTCACAGGCGCTTTATTTGTATGTCTTTTTAATTATCGTTTCATAGTTATTATATTACATTACCTAATGATGCCTTGCATTTTAGTTCACAACCTTGATGCGCATACGCACGTGGGTCTCGCGCCCACCAGTCACGGCGCAACGATGCAATTATTTATACCTATTTGACTCATCCTTTGCTGCATGTCGGAAGTTTATTATATTTAAACAAATCTGTACAAATCTCAGATCATATAATACTACTACTACAAATACCTAGTATAGTATTATATGATCTGAGGTACAAATAGTTATTTGTAGAGATTTGTTCAATACTGACATGCAATAAAAAACACAGATGCATGCGGTAAAATATTAATTTCCCAAGTCTATAGCCGTTTTTGTCATTCAAGTGCTTATTTAGAGTAGAGATTCATACTTGCTAAAGTAAACTGAAGCTTTAAAATTCTGCTACTCCAAGTAGAAGAAAATATCATAAAATAAAACAACGACACGTACCTACTTATGTCACTGCGATATCTGGCACTTTATTTTCGTTCTTATGCGGCTGATCTAATGAATTACAGTGAAAAAGTTTTAAAACATTTGAACTTGCTCTAAATGCTTATAAAGAGTTTGTGATCGTGACTGTATGTACCTATTGGTGCGTATTCGATCATTAATAAGCAGCCAATATAATCAATATTACATGAGTACCGTTGTTCATACCAACTAGGATGTTGACCCCATCTCCTGATGAATTGTAGCAAGTCATATTGACAGTGACTTCGCTTCAAAAGTGCCAGCAACTTGTGTGTGGACGATTTTTTGCACAAGTTCGTTTAACTAGATGACATGATTGGAATTTCAAATTCTTTTAGATACGAAGAGAGCGAGAAATTGATTACAAGTTTTAACGTTGCTGTCTTAATAAAAAAATGAAATTTCATTTTATCAAATTATAAGCAGTAAGATATCCCTTGCATAGCACGGCTTTGCACGATTAAAAGGATTTGCATTAGATGCCTCGGTCGCAAAGACCTAGCTGCCTTAATTTTTATGGCTTTACTTGATTTTCTCTGATAGTTCTCCTTTGACAAAGAATGATGAAGCAGCTCTTGTAAGAGTCTAGTTGACTATGGTTATTCAAATCCTGCAAATGAAGGTAGTTCTAGCTACTAAGTCGGCACTGACAATATCAAATATTTAAACATCTACCACACTTTTCCACAAATGATTTTAGTAGTATTGAGTAATCTTTTCCATATTACATTGCGCATTGATATCTTTTGACGAAGAACGATGAAGCAGCTCTTGTAAGAGTCTAGTTGACTATGGTTATTCAAATCCTGCAAATGAAGGTGGTTCTAGCTACTAAGTCGGCACTGACAATATTACACACTTTTCCACAAAGGAATTTTACTAGCATTGAGTAATATTTTCTATATTACATTGCACATTGCAATATGCCTATGATATATCTATTAAGTAAGTTAATGACAGCTTATGAACTAGGTACAATGATTATTTGAAATTTGCTAGAGTGAGCTATTGACTATTGTTACTACAATGAATCCGCCATAATGAATATTGTGTGGGCTTACAATGCTTCGCGTTAAATAAGGCACAAAGTTATAGGACTTAGTGAGGATGGTTATATGCGCCCAAATATAGAGAAAGGAGTTTGTTTTTTTACCTTCAAGCTATTCGATGAACCGAAATAATGACCCCCAAAATAATATTATTATTCATTGCCTTCGTGTATGTTTCGAAAATTATGCAAATTATTATTATGTTTTTGATGCAGAACCTAGAGATTATGTAAAGTTATATTATATCAGCATCGATGTTTTGTACACTTCATTAATTTTTGATGACTGCTCTTAAGCTACAACGATCGCATAAGATATTGAAATACAAGAAACTATTGATTTTAATTTGAATATTATTCAACGTTGTTATTGAACTAATCTACTTGCATAAAGGATTTGAAATTTAAATTCAAGTGTAAATATATTAACTCACTGCCATTTCTTGTCATAAGTAATTTAAATTTTGTACACAAATATTCATCATATCTACCATCCCTGCTGGGAATCAAAATCACGAACCTAGATAGAGTTGTAATGACAATTGCACCATTTCTTCTTCTGAACTGTCTTTGCGCCATTTTGGACTAGTATATTAATATTTTTAACTTTAATTACTAGGATACCTACATATTATAATTACTCAGATAACTTCTCATTTTTTCTGTGAAGAGTCATCCTTAATTCTTGGAATTACTGATTCCACCCATGTTTATTTATTTAACCCTATTGCTCAGGACTTCAGGAGGTTGCTGCTGTTTAAAAGGATTTGCTTTTGATTTTGGAAAAGCAACCTTGTGCTAAAGCAATAGGAATCCCATTGGCAGGAGTGGCTCTGCAGACTGCACGGCGCCGGCCACACCTGCTTGGAACTGGGTCGTAGTTACTGGTTATAGTGGTTTCGTTGCCCAACATGACCATAGCCTTAGGTGATGCAAAGACCTTTCGCAGTTGGAAATTTGTTTCTAACCAAACTTGAAAAAAAATTGATACGGAGAGAATCTTGAAAATCTTTCTTACATCAAAATTATGCTTGCCATCGCCATAGTAAAAGTATATCATCGCTCACATGCGTCGCTCAGAACGGCGGGAATTGGCATAAACAACGAGATGCCTATGATCAGCGGTAGGTTGAGAAGGGCTGATTTATAGTCATTAATGATCACTATTAAATAATAACTTATTACGTTATTACTCCGACAAACGTTTTAAAACAATATTTTAGAAATTATAGATTTTCTTTTTCGATACGTTCATTAATACTATTGGATCTGATCTTAGCTACATCAATAAAGGTAAAAAAAAAAAAAGTTACGCTCATAATTACTGCTGTATCGTACCTAATACTGTATGTTTTCTCACATTTTTTTAGCGTTTACTTTAAATAAAATCAGCTACATACCTACTATTTAAACATTACAGTAAATATTATGCATAGGTCATTACAATACATTTAACATGATATGTCTGTCAGATCCCAATTTTCATGGACCTTTAAGTTCTGTTATTTCATATGGTCTATGCAAACTCAATAACAGCTTTGTACCTACCCACCGGCTGCGGCATTTCGCTTTGCCCCATCGTGCCGGCAAATATACGTTTCCGAAATGTTTGCCGACATATTGCGATATATCGGAAATAGTCTAAGCACACATTCTCTTTGCCAATAGCAGATAACTAACGAACTGCATTGTACTGTGGAGTAGATATCTAAATGTTAATAAAGTGACAATAATGTCATTTATAATCTGCTTTGTAACAAACGAAGATAAGTTGACCTTGTTATGGTCAAAAGGTATTATTTTGTTTATTAAGTAGGTATCCTTAAGATTTATACGACTCATATTCTCGCTTTGAATGACATTTGTTATTCATTTTCCTTTAAGTTAATTATTCAAAACTGCAATAAACTGAATACATTTGCTCATGATTTAAATTCTGCGTCCACATATTAGAGTCTCATTGAATGGCATAAGTAATCGTTTTTCTTGTACACACGGTGGCACATCAGATTATACCTACATGTTGACCTTGAGACCGTCTTTATGAGCTGTAATCGCAGTCCAACTGTTTAACTTGATGTGCTGTCGAGGGTACATTATCAGGTGGTATTTTTGCTACTGTTTTTTGTTGATTTTGAGTTCGAAAAAATGGCATTAATTAATGACTGATTCTGTGGCCACCACGTGTTTAATTTTATAATAAAAAATTACTTTAGGTACTAAAAATTATTTATCTACTTTCCATTACGTCATCAGCGTGTCTAGTTAGCATGATTCTTGGCTAAGTGACAAACATTCAGTTACAATATTGGTTTTATAAAGAGGACACAGTATATTCGTAAGTCGGTTTCGTGTAAAACCGTTTAAGTCAAACATGTCAAAATAATATCGGAGAACATATTGTCAAGAGCGTGATTTGGCAATCACGTCATGTAGTATTTAGTAGCTGATATAGTATCTCCTTTTCTACTGTTTGAATAGTAAGAGCTTATTTTTATTACTGTTATACCTTATTAGGGCGCGATTTTTGAAAATATATACATAATCGATGCGTTTATTGCCAGTTGTACTACCAGTATTACTACCAGTAGTAACATTCGTTTTACCCACAACTGGGTGGCACTTAGCCTTTATCACACCTGATGTTAAGTTATGCTAAGGCTAAAGGTTACAGCGCACTATTCCCTGAATCTTCAATTACTAAGGATATCTTATCTCTAACGGCCGGAACACAAAAATGCTGAAAACATCGTTGTTTTAGCGTTAGAATTAGATAAGATGGTGGTAGCTAGCCAGGCGGAATTCGTACAAGCCCTACCACCAACAAAATTACTGGTCCAATTGCGCATTTGCTGATTAGTTTGAATGTTACCTATAATGTCTTCAGCGCTAAGGGTTGTGGGTTTTCGATCCTCACACTGATGAAATATTAAGTCTTGTCTATTTGATAAAGAAAAATCTCCCACGAATAATGATTTATCTGGAAAAGTTCCAAAATTGTCAGTAAGGTTTTCGTGAACCTTAGCTGTCAAACGTAAGTCCACCACTGTATGTAAAAGCAACTTTCATAATTCATATAAACTGTTTCTAATTATAAAATAAGAAACATACAATACATATTTGTGAAAAGTTTATAGATTCAATATATAATAATCATGTAACAATATGGCCACTCAATTAGAATACTCATAAAATACATTAAAAAAAAACAAAACTATCTAAACTTCAATCTTAGAAATAGTTAAAGCATACATAATATGTATGTATATATATAATATTATATTCTAGCTTATTTACTGTTACTGGCCGCTGAAATTATTAGTAGAAACACTTTAGAAAAGCATCCACGGCACATTCCATTTGTGCGGGTGGCAATGTCCCGCACTCTCTCGGGTCAGGACGGATGGAACCAGGAATCAAACTCGCACTTGTATATACACTATATATATTTACACTTGCATATTGCAATTATGTACAAACGATTACATCTAAATATTATGTAACACGTAACTCATAAAATATTAAGCAGGAAAATTGTTCCTGTCAATCTAGACGAAAACCGTTGACAAGAATGACAACTTGTCACCTCATATTTATTTTCTTAATTGTGACGCCGAAAGCCGCAAGGAATGCAACCTCTTTCGGACGCCACACATTTATGAAATTGAAAAAATAAAACTTCTTTTTTTGCTATTTTTGGCGGCATATTGAATATCAAATTGGGATTTCGTTTACGATTTTTTGTTCAAAATTGGCAAAAATAAAAGTTGTGAGTATTGTGACGCGTCAACTAGGCAAATAATTGTTAATTTGCACATCGACCAAAAAGGGACGTACAGGAGTAGCTGTTCACTAAAAATGTTCCGTAAAGAAAGCTTTTAATGCTATTGCCCATTATAAAACTATAAAAAAATATTATTATATGTCATTTCTATACTTTTATATTTCTATAGTAAAAAGAAATATATATAAATAAAATGCTGATACGGATAAACTTACTAAAAATATGTTAACAAGCGCTTGTCTTGCCTACAACCTGATGCTTACAGGTTGGCAAGGTTTTTAGAATAAGTTAATTTATGTATATCCGTGGGGTAAAAAAAAAGACACGTAACTATTGAAAATGTTCTTAGAAAGGCTCGATCCAGAAAAACTTCGCTCAGAGAAGATTATGCATATGCTAATCATACGTATTGCTAAACAAGACCCAAGGCTCCTACCAGATTAAAAATTAAGTTTTTTCGTCTGATGACCCTAGAAACGTCTCGTCAAGACTGGTAAATGTTTGGGAGGGTTTCTCGAAAGGTACCGCTTCTTACCAAGCAACATCGAGAGAAGCGATTTTTATTCGCTAAAAAGTATGTCAATTGGACGGTGCGAGATTGGAAAAAAGTCTTATTCTCAGATGAAACTAAAATAAACATGGTAAATTCAGACGGCAAGCGCTACGTTAGACGTCCAATAAACCATGCTTTTAATTATAAATACACTAGAATCATAGTCAAGCACGGGGGCGGCATTATCAAGGTATAGGATATTTTTTTTCGGATGTGGAGTTGGACCCGTTCGAAAGATTGAAAGTTTGTACAATGGATCTACTGCAGTACAAAAACATCTTAGAAGAGACAATGAACCTAAACACACCGCCAACAGAGTAAAATATTTTCTTAGGGAACAGCGTATGCCGGTCTTAGACTGGCCTGCAAATAGCCCTGATTTAAATCCCTTAAAAATCTGTGGCATGTCGTAAAACAGAAAGTCTCAAACAAACGTAACTCCAGTCACAACGAACTCTACGAAGCTTTTGTCGAAGCATGGAATTCAATCCCACTAGAAAAATGTATGAAATTTGCTTGAATTAATGCCACGTCGTTGTAGAGCTGTAATACGGTATTTTACTGATTTTTTTTTATTTCTTTAATAGTATATTATGATAGATAGATATACAAGTGAGCTTAGGTTGCTTATTATACACGAGGCTGTGGGTTGCAGCCCGAGCCGCAGGCGAGGGCGTAAATCAGCCGAGTGTCTAGTGAGTAAGTTGCTCACGAGTTTCATACGCACTTTTTCAACACACTTGCGAGGAAAAACAAACATTTATTGCATACATATTGTATTAACCTAATATTAACTAAGGGAAAAAGCGCGCAAGTTTTTTTTTTGCACGCGTCAATTGTGAGGTGATTGATTACATACAGCCATACAGCCTACGTCAAAATAATTAAGTATAATAATAGTGGTAAAATGCAAATGTTTTATAACAAACTAGCGGCCGCCCGCGGTTTCACCCACGTGGTTCCCGTTCCCGTGGGAATATCGGGATAAAAAGTACATATAAACCTTCCTCTTTAATCACTCTATCTATTAAAAAAAAACGCATCAAAATCCGTTGCGTAGTTTCAAAGATTTAAGCATACAAAGGGACATAGGGACAGAGAAAGCGACTTTGTTTTATACTATGTAGTGATTATTGTGAATTATAAATAATTTGATAATAATATACTTAATTATGTTTTTTGTCTTAATTAGGGACACATTTTATTTATTCTAAAAACGTAAATGGATTTTCAGCCGTATAAAACCTCTTTGTTGTTACAAAAAAAGAACTGTATCTATTACCCGCTGAAATTGAAAATGCTCTGTTGACTCGCATATAATTTGCAGTTAGGTACTTACTTAACTTTGTAGGGATAATTCTATTACGCAACTAGTACTGTTATATTATTATGCACGCGTGGGTTATAGTTCGGTTTATGGCCCTAAGATCAATGTAATAAGGCTCACTTTATGAGCAAGTGTGTTGAAAAATGTTTTTCACATTTGGCGCGTTCAAAAAAAAAACTTGCGCGCTTTTTCCCTTAGCTAATATTAAGTTATAATTATGTTATGTATTCAATAAATGTTTGTTTTTCCTCGCAAGTGTGTTGAAAAAGTGCGTATGAAACTCGTGAGCAACTTACTCATTAGACACTCGGCTGATTTACGCCCTCGCCTGCGGCTCGGGCTGCAACCCTCAGCCTCGTGTATAATGAGCAACCTAAGCACACTTGTATCATAATATACTATTTCGAAATATTAGCTACACAAAACAAGTTTTCATTTTGAATTATCTTGAATATTTTCAAAGATATAGGACTTCAAACTTTATAATTAGACAAGGACAGGACGCTATCTTAGTGACGTCAGTGGGTTAGTAGCGTCATAGTCACGCCATAGAAGATTTCGTTTAAGAAAGAGACAGCTATAGTCAAAATCAAACAGACTATAATTCTTTTATTATAAAACAGATTCAAATTACTTTTTCACATTTGGTATTCTTAATTGCAATATTTTTTAACGTCACCATTAAATATCTACATTTCGACAACAGTAAAATACCCTATTGATAATAAAGGATACGCAACAAAATATTAATTATTAATTTTAGTAGCCTATATATACACAGTATCTGTTAACTCAATTATTATAATGCTAAATAATTAAACCTATAATTATCTATCTTTTATTTTTTGTATCGTTTGTTTGTATGAAATTTAATATTGAAGCGGTTCTTGTTTAATTTATATTTTGTTGTTTTTTCTAATAAATGATAAGTTATTGAACATATTTTATGCTATTTGTTGTTTCATTTTCCAAATAAAAAGTAATATCGTGTACAATGTTAAGTTCCGTTAGTAGTGTTTCTAAATTATTATATGTCCACCACTGTACTTATTAACAGATATCAAATCATATCGATAAACAAGCAATCATTATAACAGACATTTCTGGGTGGGAACATACCATGAACATACTATTCAATGGGATGTTTCAATAATGTACGTACTTTAATCGTAAACTTACTAATAATTTGATAATTTACTAATATTATAAAGAAGAATGATTTGACTTTTGTTTGTTTCTAATGAATTTAAACTCAAGAACTACAAGACAGATTTTAAAAATTCTTTCACTATTAGAAAGCGACATTCTTCCTGAATAACATATAGGCTACCAATATTTGATCCTGATCTGATATTTCCACGGAAACAGGTACCACGCGGGTATTATCAATAAATAAATTACTTAAAATTTAGTTAGTAATACAATTGTAGAAGGTGGAAACGCAACAAAAGTGTAAAGCTTTATGAAATTGATAATCTATTAGGGGTGGAAGTCTCTTCGGAACTAGCGATCGTTATTTATCGAATTCGGTTCGGTTGTGGTGATTCCTCACAAATTAGGGGTGTTTTTATAGATATTGTAGGTAAAATTTTTTGGAGAAATAATTTTCTGTTAGAGATTGTTGAGAGAAACGTATTTGAGTTTCGGTGGATGTGTAGTTTTAGCTACAGTAAAAGTGTATTTTTAGTGTGCTTTTTTTGTTTGATTCGTACCAAGCCAGTAAATTATTATTTTTATTTTTAGAACAAGATTTTTATTCAAATGGCAGTGGTATAACATTAATTTTACTGCATATAGAATCAACCAATACTTGGATTTAACATCTTATAAAATAAACCAATAATTATATAATATATTATGTATCCTTGTGTTATGCGGGGAAATGCAAGACGGGCATCTGGCACGTCATTACGCGTCAGTAATTGACAAGCCGCCGTTGACAAGCTAAAATATATGCCCTTTCTCTCACTCGCTCGAGTATTGCGGTGACGGCAGATACGTACCGACAATATTCGTTAGCTTCAAATAATATTTGTGGTTAGCTCAGCGGGCTTTCAAATTTCCACGCCATGTTTGACGTAAACAATCGTTAAGTCAGTGATGGTTGCTGTAGCAATTTACACGGATTACAATACAAAACTAGTTTTAACTATTATTTAGTGGCTTGCTATCGCTCAAATATACTACAAAAACTCACTTTTACTAAAAAAAATAGCCCCATATCCCACCAAATTCCTCATTTTGAGTTAACGACAACCGTCGATAACTTTACGATCGAAAAAAGTCGGGACTTCCACCCCAGCTTATAAATCATGTAATGAAAAATCAAGCTAGAATATTCAGCACTATCGATGTTTATGTTTATCATCGAGAGGAATTTTCTGGATCCGTAACTTCGGTCAACAATAGTACTAGTAATGGCTCACGAACTAAATCAAAACTTTCTATGGCACCTTTAACCGGAGAAGAACGGTTTAATAATCTTAAGTCATAAATGACAGGAACTACTTACTTATAAATATATTCGCAAGTGGCTCAAGAGGGAGTATAATCGCTCGGCCGTGTTTGTCACTCCAACTATGTATCTACACTGTTATTGTTGATTGAAGATCCGAAACCGCCTATTTTGACAAATCGGCTGTTATACCAAGGCAAGCAGGCATTTGAAAAGACATACCCGATAATAGCGTAATATACTAAAATATTAGATTCTTAATAAGTGGGTGTGAGGTTATCTCCATAAACAAATATTATACAAATTTCGCATGAAAAAGAAAACAACCACAACCTGACGCATTAATTTTGCAAATCACAACCATTCTTTGATATCAGCAAATCGTATAAGCATTAATACTTATTTGACTTCTTGAAAGGAAGCGATTAATATAGACTGCTGTCATTAGAATTTTTTCTCTCAATGCCTTACTAAGTGCTAGTCGTAAAGGTCGTCTCGCCGTCTTGATAAATGAAGACATGACATATTGAGGGCTCGCATTCGTGATAAAGTGCTGATAATGAAAACGTATGCGTTCATTGTTTTATTGTGATTTGTTGGCGTGATCTCTATTCCTTTGGTCAAGGAACAGAGACTGGAATAGTACATACACTGGGATAGTCCCCACAGCTTTTTAGAACCATCCTTACGGATTGATAAAGGAGAATGGGCCATGTCTCACCACGCAGGTCAAGCAATTCAAGTAATATTGATGTTTCTTGTACGACTTTTATGTGACCATTGTTTTAAGAAATAAATGATAACGAAAAGATAAAGACTAAAAGAAAATGAGGTGTTATCATCAACAGGATGTTTACAAATGTGTTCGAACTGTGTCATGATTTGAGGTCGTATTTCCTGGGAATATCCATAAAATATTATCAAAGTTATGAAAGCCTCTTTAAACACGATAATTTTAACAATCACGAACATAAGTAATTCGCATTTTGTTGTGATCAAAAGAAAAAAATTAAGGCACCATAAAGACAATTTTAATTGCTCCCTTCATTTTTAGGGTTCTGAACCAAAATATGGAACGACTATAAGTCTGTCTGTCTGTCACAGCTGGATATCTCGAGAACTACTAATGCTATCAACTTGATATTTGGAATTGTTTAAGATGACGTTTGCCCAACTATTTTGCAGATAAAATAGAAATAAAAACATATCTATTTTTGGCAACTGGGACTGAAAGGGGGTCTTAAAAATTCGAAGTGGGGCTACTAGGGTATATGGGGTATCATATGAAAGGACGCTGCTTGCACATTCTCAAAATGTTAGGCCGCATAGTTTTTGATTTTCGATGAAAAATGTAAAAAAATACCGATCCTCCACCCCCCTCCTTATCTCCGATGTTTGCGTCGAGATAATCTGAGATTATTTTATGTGATACAAGTTTATGTAAAGATTACAGGAAGAATAAAACCATTTCTTCGGTGCACGAGTCTGACTTGCTCTTGACCGGTTTTTTTAAATAGGTAATAACTATGTAAGGAATACGTCACTTTAACACTTTTTTGTGCGAAGCTTTATATAAATGAATAAATACCAATCCCACACCAATCCTATTGTATTCTGGCTTAAGGAAAATGTTACTTAATACGAAAGCTCAAATTAGAGTATAGAACAGTAGCAAATATGTTTTTTTTATCCACAACGGGTTAGCAAGCACTTAGCCTTCATCACACCTGATGTTAAGGTTAAGTGGTGATGAGGCTGAAGGAGGAAAGGAATAATCTCTAATTCAAAGAAAAACGAAACTTCGTTACACCCGTCATGCATGCCCGTCCCTCTCACTCGGAAAGCGGCGGGGCTAACAAAGTTTCGTTTTTCGTTGAATTGAGTAGGCCTACTGTTCCAATCCAAGCGAACTATACATAAGTACTTAACTTAAATTAAACCAATCCTTATGGGTTGACGGTTAAATTAATACGCTAACATATCCTGCAAAGGCCATAACAGTTAAACGGCTAAACTGAATAATAATTGGCCCAAAGGTATTCAAAGTTGATGGTAATGTATCCCCATTATGATATGGGGACAATACACAATCTCGGAGATGTGTGCGCGATGGCAAATAGCGTACGTCCGGCGACTGTCAACAAGATAATGGTATGCATAGGGCGACACCGGCCGTTGTAGGCCTAGGGACAAGCAACTTGGTTAAAGTAAAACAACTTTTACCATTCACTGGAAAATGAAACTTTGGGAAATGAAAACAAACTTTAAGTAAGATTGTTTTGTACTTTTTTGCATTCACAATGCAATTTTTAATATTGCAAATAAAGTATTAAAAAAATCGACCCATCTCACAACTATCCCATCCAATCCCCATTCATCCATCCATCGGTCCCATCAGGTTGTGAGATGAGTCGATTTTTTGTAATACTTCATTTTCAACCTTTAGGTAAACCTAAATACATACAAAAGAAATAATGAAACGGGCGTTAGTTATCCGTAGACGTCGTTTTATTTCAATGAAAACTGCGTGCAGAAATCTGCAAAATAAAGAGGTGGAAGCCAGTAGCGCAGTGAGCGAAGGAAAGAGCCTATAATTATATTATAGAGTAAAGTAGGTAATACAGACAGATATAAAAGTGGCAATGAAAAGTTTGTTACAACGCGTAAAATCTCTGCGCACTCGGTTGCGACGACTTTTGGTATGAAAGTTAAATGACGGGTGGCTATGTTTTTCGCTACAATAAATTTTGAAAGGAGTGAAATATGTCGTCTAAAATACAGAAGAGAAACTACACGATGACTTTTCCTATAAAGCTAATAAGATAAGCCAAAACAGTTTTTGTTAGTTTATTATAAGTAGGACTTCCAAATGTAATGAAACTTAGGTGTAAAAAGTGTCTTATAAAACTGTACCTTCTAGATCACTGTTATCTATTTTATGTTTTCTGTAGTTGATATTGATGATCTGTTAAGCTGTCGTTTATTGTGTACTTATTGTGTTCTTATCGTGTTGCCTGGCCCTTAGACAACTTTATCATACAATCGGCTAGGTAGGTACACTACATTCCTTCGCGTAGTTCCACATATGAATTAACCATATTGTTACACAACAAGTCCTTGGGTGACCACGTCGACCAAATCTAACGCTCATGTCGAATCTACGCGATCATTTGTCAAATTCAAATTAAGTGACATGTCAGTTTATATCTATTGTTACGACTTTAAAACGTCTAGATAAGAATAATACTAGTTCGCCATGTGGGTAACTAATAATTGTTTATATAGTCCTGTAATGTTTTTTTTCACACAATGCGGATAGAAAGCTAGTAAGATAAGATAAGATAAGATAAGAAAAAGATTTATTTAGCAAACGAACTAACTCGCACCAATGATAACTTACTAATAAGTAGTTTGTAATTCGGCTTTAAAATGCTTTGAGCGTCGGTTATAGTCACGTGCTAAATTATGAACCGTATATATGCTTCTTTAACAATGCGATATTAAAACGCTTTTTTATAATTAGGAAACGGGGTAGCACTTAGCCTTCATCACACCTGATGTTAAGTGGTGATAAAGCTGAAGGTGGAAGCGCACTACTCCCAGAGTCCTCAATTACTTATGAAATGGCTAGAGTTAAGACTAACTGCCGGAACACAATAATGCTGTTTTTTTATCATTATCATGGCGTCTTAGATAAGATGGTGGTAGCTAGCCAGGCGGACTAAGAACAAATCCTACCACCAACCACACCAAATTCAATATTTTCGCAACTGGGAATACAACCCAGAACCTCTGGGTCTGTAACCGGTGTGGTGTGAACCATCAGACTACAGAGGCGTTAAAGCCACATTGCACGCTTCCACAAACAATATTTGTATTAGAGATTGGCTAAGCTACTTAGTCGTGGACCATGGACAACTTAAAATGTATCATCTCAACTCAATCATCTCAAGCTCTTCTGCGATCGGAATGGCAATATAGACTGCTCTGAGGTAAAATGGAGTTCGATTCACTAGTAAAATAGTAGATTTTTGAAGTAAAACTTCTTTTCTCACTCATGCTCTGAAATTTTAACATTTCATGTTAACAAAAAAATGTATTTCCTCGCATTTCGTGTGAAAAGTTTTATACAAGCCTTGTTCTGGTTCTATTTGCATTGCCTCGAATGATTAAAGCCGTCGTCTGCGGCTCGGGCTTCAAAACCATCCTCGACAACGCAAATTTCTAGCTTCCCGTAAGCTTCCCGTACTCGGCTGTAATGTACTATTACGCACGTTTGACTTGGGGAGTAAGCTGGTGAATGTTACGGAAGTGACGAGAGCGTTACATACAACGGAAGTTGATGGAAGAGTATAAACTTTAAAGTAAGTAAAGTAAAGTAAAAAATAATTTATTTTCTCTTTACAAACAAGCAATCTTATCACTACTGATTACAATATCCAATCATGTGAATATTGATTTGTAAGGAGACTGGTACATCTACACTAAGCCGAAGCCTGTCCTATAGATTACCAGGTTCTCCACTCTCATGATAAACTTGGTATCAGGTTAACTAGGTTCTGGATTATCTATACTATATATACTAGTCACACGAAATGCGAGGAAATACATTTTTTTGTTAACATGAAATGTTAAAATTTCAGAGCATGAGTGAGAAAAGAAGTTTTACTTCAAAAATCTACTATTTTACTAGTGAATCGAACTCCATTTTACCTCAGAGCAGTCTATATTGCCATTCCGATCGCAGAAGAGCTTGAGATGATTGAGTTGAGATGATACATTTTAAGTTGTCCATGGTCCACGACTAAGTAGCTTAGCCAATCTCTAATACAAATATTGTTTGTGAGCCTATTTGCAGGCTTATCCGTGAAACTACCAGTCACGTAAAAAAAAAGATTCTTGCCTGGATGTAGGACTTGTTCTAAGTCCGCCTGGCTAGCTACCACCATCTTATGTGAATCTGATGCCTAACAACGATGTTTCAGCATTGTTGTGTTCCGGCAGTTAGAGATAACATAGCCAGTTCCTCATTGGTTGAGGATTCCGGGAGTAGTCAGTTCCGTATTCCACCTTCAGCCTTATCTTCACTAAACACCAGGTGCGATGAAGGCTAAATGCTACCCTGTAGTAGATAAAAAAAAGATTATTGCAAATACACCAGCAGCTTATTTAAATGACGTCACGGTCGCCTGCTAGTTCTTATATAGTTTAATACGTTTATAGGCATAATAAAATTAATGCGGCAATCGTTATAATTCAAAACACATGCTGTTAACACTGAATATGGTTTAGTCGTACATAATGAAGTGTTCCATACGAGATTCTGTCATTAGTTAGCACTTGTCGGTTAGGTTATCGGGGGTCACAGCGCTATAATTAGTGCACACAGTCAGCTGCAAGCGCCTGCGCCATTCATGTGATATGCCAAATGAATCAGAAGACTAAAGTTCCGTTGAGCAATAAGTACGGAGTGAAAGGTTGTTCCTAAGCTAAAATTTGCCTGTAAAATGTAAGTTTGTACTATGATTGTGTAACTTCTACATCTTACACTAACTAAGGAGGCGAGCCATGTATTTCTCGGTGATATATCGCAAAATTACAATTCAATGTCGACAAATCTTTTGTCGAACTCGTCATGCTACACTTGATCTTGATCTTTTATCCACGCAGCAGTTAATCATGTGTGTCTATCGGTGTTATGAAAAAAACGAGTGTGCTTTACCCATAGCTTTACCACACTACTGAAGTCAAACTTATAAATTTATAAGTCATTGACATTAGTACACTTTACTCTCTTTAATTTTTGGTGAAAAGTTTTATACAAGCCTTGTTCTGGTTCTATTTGCATTGCCTCGAATGATTAAAGCCGTCGTCTGCGGCTCGGGCTTCAAAACCATCCTCGACAACGCAAATTTCTAGCTTCCCGTAAGCTTCCCGTACTCGGCTGTAATGTACTATTACGCACGTTTGACTTGGGGAGTAAGCTGGTGAATGTTACGGAAGTGACGAGAGCGTTACATACAACGGAAGTTGATGGAAGAGTATAAACTTTAAAGTAAGTAAAGTAAAGTAAAAAATAATTTATTTTCTCTTTACAAACAAGCAATCTTATCACTACTGATTACAATATCCAATCATGTGAATATTGATTTGTAAGGAGACTGGTACATCTACACTAAGCCGAAGCCTGTCCTATAGATTACCAGGTTCTCCACTCTCATGATAAACTTGGTATCAGGTTAACTAGGTTCTGGATTATCTATACTATATATACTAGTTATCAAAAATTAAAGAGAGTAAAGTGTACTAATGTCAATGACTTATAAATTTATAAGTTTGACTTCAGTAGTGTGGTAAAGCTATGGGTAAAGCACACTCGTTTTTTTCATAACACCGATAGACACACATGATTAACTGCTGCGTGGATAAAAGATCAAGATCAAGTGTAGCATGACGAGTTCGACAAAAGATTTGTCGACATTGAATTGTAATTTTGCGATATATCACCGAGAAATACATGGCTCGCCTCCTTAGTTAGTGTAAGATGTAGAAGTTACACAATCATAGTACAAACTTACATTTTACAGGCAAATTTTAGCTTAGGAACAACCTTTCACTCCGTACTTATTGCTCAACGGAACTTTAGTCTTCTGATTCATTTGGCATATCACATGAATGGCGCAGGCGCTTGCAGCTGACTGTGTGCACTAATTATAGCGCTGTGACCCCCGATAACCTAACCGACAAGTGCTAACTAATGACAGAGTCTCGTATGGAACACTTCATTATGTACGACTAAACCATATTCAGTGTTAACAGCATGTGTTTTGAATTATAACGATTGCCGCATTAATTTTATTATGCCTATAAACGTATTAAACTATATAAGAACTAGCAGGCGACCGTGACGTCATTTAAATAAGCTGCTGGTGTATTTGCAATAATCTTTTTTTTATCTACTACAGGGTAGCATTTAGCCTTCATCGCACCTGGTGTTTAGTGAAGATAAGGCTGAAGGTGGAATACGGAACTGACTACTCCCGGAATCCTCAACCAATGAGGAACTGGCTATGTTATCTCTAACTGCCGGAACACAACAATGCTGAAACATCGTTGTTAGGCATCAGATTCACATAAGATGGTGGTAGCTAGCCAGGCGGACTTAGAACAAGTCCTACATCCAGGCAAGAATCTTTTTTTTTACGTGACTGGTAGTTTCACGGATAAGCCTGCAAATAGGCTCCAACAAATGTGCTGAAATTTATAAAACAAATCTCAGTAAAAATAGAAAAACTTATATTAACATAATACTCACTAAAGTGGAGACGTAAAAGTATATATAAGAACCTTAACCTAAGAGTAATTAAAAAAAATCTCGATATTAAATGCTAGATCCATATATAGTAGGTACTATATAAATAACTGGCTGATTCAACAGTCGTGTGCATGATTGATCATCCAACGCTCAAGCTGCAAGGAAGCACATTCGAGCAAATTATGCATCAAGCATTATACAAACAAAGATTTTAAGAAACTTTAAGCACGAAATAATAAAATTAATTGCTATATGGAGGCTGGCTAAGTGGGATGGAGTGGAAGGTCGGGCAGTGCGTGAGGATGTTAAACTGAAAATAATAACAACAATTTGTTACTCATGATTTGTTGGCTGACTCACACGCGACCTTATATTAAAACAATGCAAAATTTCATCAAGTTGTACGTTACTTATTTTAATTTGTATAAAAAGAAGACCCAATATTTGGGCTCGTTGACCTATTGGGATCTTTTTCTCAAGAATATAACGAAGAAAAAAAGTTAGTTAAATTACTTCAGGGCTCTGCTTTTATTTCAGACACTAAATATATTTTCATGTAGTACAATATAACTAATTGAATACTTGTACACACTGTATGCAATATGGAATAGCTTTAAAAGATCATCAGCACAACCACAGATTACTAAATAGTGTGAGGTTTTCGTGGTGCGGCTATGTATAAAAATGTAAGTTTATAGAAGTGTATTGAATAAATGAATAAAAAAAAAAATATGGAGAAAATCCGAATATGGAAAAGCTATCCATTCGACAGTAGGTATAATGAGATGTCTATATTTATCCATACTAATATTATAATAATGTATAAGTACCTAATATTTGCGCTCCGGGGCTTCGCTACCGTGGAATTTCAGGATAAAAAAAGCCTTCGACCTAAGTATCCTCTGACTTACCAAATACACACAAATAATTTCATAAATAAGTTTTTGTAAAAACTTTGTTTTTATGACAAGCTATTTTGTTGACTGTACTTTAGTATTGTATTGTCATCCAAACCAAACCTGTATGCAAAATTTCAGCTCAATCAAACACTGGCAAGTGGGTCAAATTTAGGTTGCAAGATTTGACCCGAACGGACATACATGCATGCATACATACATACACTGCAAGTTAAATAAAAGCTTGTAAAATCGGTCAAGCCGTTTCGGAGGAGTTCGATTACAAACACTGTAACACGAGATTTTTATAAATATAGAATATTAAATTAAGTATTTCTTATTAGATTTACCTGATAAAAATTACATTTAGGGCATGAAGTGTAAGCCTTCTCGCAGAGCACCAGCCTCGCTCGGGCCTTCCCTGTGAGTAGCGGCAATAGCCGTGAAACTAATTACTACACCACGATGGCAAACCAAATACCAAACAGTCCGAGGTTTTCAGTTTGCTATCGACTCGATAAGAAGAAGAAGACAATTGGCCCTTTTAAAACTGGTACTGCCGACGTCGTACATTACATTGCTTATGTAAGAGTAATAAATTACCATAGGGTAAGTCACGGATAGATGCCGCGGTGGGATACATGCCGCGATTTTAAAAACTCCTATGAGGGTAATGACCTCAAGCTCGATTTGCCTTATACTAGATAGCTCACCCCGTGTACTTCGCCAGTCGGCCGTGAGAGGCGCTGTAAAGCAAGTGTGTGTGTGCAAATTTTGACGATCGAAAAAAAGGACCAAAATTATTTCATTGCCCTTTTGGAGGCTCTTTTTTTATGAAGAATGGATTGTCTTTGTGACGTATTAATCGTAATGTAAGGTATTTAAATAAATACTCAAACATGTTTTTATTTGTTTATTTCATTATGTTTCATATTTATATAAGAAGGCATCTATCCTCTACGATACGGATACTTGCCTCGTTTTTGATCGGGATAGATGCCCTTAAAGGCGTCTATCCCTAAACCAAGCCACTTATTCCTTACTAACGCATACTTCTAATATGATTATTTTTCTTTCATTTCAGTACCAAAATGCTCCGAAAATATAAAAGATGGTCCGGGTCCAACCACGTAATATTAATTAATCAAAAAAATTACTTAGATGCGGCGTTATTAGATTTGGAACGAAATAATTTAAAATGGCATCTATCCTGAAGATATTCCTTTATTTCGTTTGTACAACAAAATTTGGGAGGATAGGCGCCATTGGAGGATTTCTTTGATAATGGAGTGTTTTGATTATCGTTATGATTTCTTTGGCACAGCATACCATAAAGTTTAAGCAAGTTTAAAAACGATAGATTTTGTTATAAAATGACACGAATAACAGTAAATACGTAGCTTTTTGTACCGTGGCATCTATCCTGTAACGCAGAATGTAGGTCAATGACTCATTTAGAATGAAATAATGTTTTTCAATATATTTATTTCCTTTCTAAATTATGTTTTTGAATTAATATTCTCAAATTCAAATATATTTCTCACAGGGGCAACTATCCGTCCGCCCTATTTGACTGGTGAGGCGACAATCCGTAGTGCGGCAAGTATCCTCCAAAAATTAGAGGTCTGCAAAAATCAGTGTAGCTCATACTCTAACTACAATAATCCAATATCTGTTAAACGATTTTATAGATGACAGATTGTAGTTTATGTATTCTTAAGTAGTTTGTTGATTTTGCACATGTTAAGTAAGTAGTGCGGCAATTTCAAAAAGTGCGGCATCAATCCGTGACTTACCCTACCATCTATTTTCATTTTTTTTTCAGCGATTGATTTGATACTACGCAGTGATAAATTTCTTCAGGACATAAGAAATATGTAATAAATATTAATATTTTATAAATAATCATAACATAATTACATGTAATCGTGGTCCTCTTTCCCATATTAACATGCTTGCTACATGAGGACACCTAACGGCATGTGCATTAATGTCACCTAAAATTTACATAACACAATGGTGATCGTGTTTGTAGGTAAACTATATTATGAATCATGAGTATCATGACCTAAGTCTCCATTACGCCTCGTGTCGTGTGTCAAGAGGGCAAACCCTATCACGAACTTAGTATTTATATCTGAGGATACTTGAATTAATTATCTAAAAGGGCATCAAAACAAAACTTTGACCTAGTTTCAATATTATCTTTTTAGCTGTTAGACACATAAACAAAATCAAACATAAACAACATTTAACGTTAAAACAGAAACAAAAACATGATTTTATCTTATCAGTACAATATCAGCGTTCAGCTTCATAATCGGACCATTTTGTGGCACATGCGTAAAGTTTTACTTATTTCAAATTAGTTCGTAGAAAGAAATAAAATAGCTTATAAATAAAAAGAAGTATAATTGTGTTTCGTAACCCCATCCCACTTCGCTGTCAATGACATTCATCGAATAAAAACTGTCATGTAAGCAATTACGTTGAAGGCGGGACAAATAACAATAAATTTTGAATAACTCCTGATTACTATGCAAATCTCACACATTCGTAACAATGGAGACAACGGGAGGATACACGGGCGAATTTGGTAATATTTGACGAAACGTCAACGTATTGCGTTAAGTGAAAGTCAGTGATGATGTGCGACCTTTAAGAGCGTTGCCCACTTCACGAAACGTGTGGTTCTCAACATTAGCTTAGGTAGATAAAAACCTTCATCGCAAATGAAAAGTGGATTTATTAAGCATCGTGATTTCATAATTAGGTTTATAATCACGATTAAGCACTACAAGTCTGAAATCATTTTGATATATTAATTTCGAGTAACTATCATAATAACGTTTAAGTTCGCGAACAAGCGGCGAAGCAATTGACTTTTTATAACTTTAATAAGTAGTACTTGAGTTTTTAATTGATTCTTAAGTTAAAAATATTTTCTATGTAAGTAATTATAAAAGAATCACGAAATAACTTACTCTGTAAAATTTAAGGAAGAGTATCTAATGTTTTAACGGAATTTAAATTGGCGATCATCAATTTGTCTTATAGCTAGCTGTCTTTGTATCCCATGGAAAATAAACTTTATTAATTTACTTACACCACCATTAATGAGACTCTAAGGAAAAGATTTGCGACACCCTTACAGGGTTCATATTGCGAACTGTATTATACTTAAGATCTATATGTAACCAATATGATGCAATAAACATTATGACTTATGACGTATGACTTATGACATAATGACATCTTACAAGAAGCATTACAAGCCTAAGCCTGGCCGCTCACGGGCCACCGAAAACAACCACAACATGCCGACACCGGCCTATTTCCTGTAGTTTGCGTACATATTCTATGATATGCGTATTGCATACGCATACGGTTGACGCCGGTAGTCGTCAATTGTTTCTTCTTCTAGATTCAAGTGGCGGCGTTTGTGGCTGTCGCATGTGGCTCGTGTGTTGCGACTGTAAAGTTTGGGAACCTCGATATCATCTCGGCTTGCTGACAACGCCACTTCAGCCCACTTTTCCCACTGAGAATCACAAAAGACGTCTATCATATATAGTTTTTGTTACATCGGCACAAAGTCAATATTATATTATACAACGGAAGGAGTTACGTAAACCAACTATTGTTATTGACTAGTCACTAATGCGTTTTAAATTCGTTTTAATTTAGCAATTTCTTTGTTAGAAAATATTGTTCCGAATGATGTGCGAATGGCCCAAACAATTAAGTGATTTGTAGGTACCGAAATACTGTAGAAAACGTTTTGGTACGCGTCAGATCTGGGATATAGGAAGATCGAGGATCTGATACTACTAATACGCTATGTTTCGCATTTTACAACAGCTGGCGAAAGAACTGAAATACCTATACCATTCGTCTTGAGACTCGAATAAAAACATTTTTCATTTGTTCGTTCAACAATAGTAATGCTTTTGAATATCGATTTTTTTTTCTCTAAATTCTCAACATTTAAAAATATTCCAAATTGTTATGTACCGCAGAAAAATCTCTGTAAACTGCTAGGGGTATAGCATGAAAAACTATCGTTATCATATTCGATTAATAAACTGTACCGTCCTGCAAAAGGTGTCAAATTTCTGCTGACAAACATGACTGTATTGAATTTCAGTTCCTTATACGACCGAAAGAGGCGCTGCTCTAGTTTTCATACAAGATAAAACGATCACGATTTCACGTGCTCAGAGAATAGCTACAAAAACACAACACACATTTAGTTTTTTTATTGCAATAAAGACTGAAAAATCGGCCAAGAGCGAGTTAGACTCGTCCATGAAGGGTTTCGTACCCACTTAATGTATATACCTAGCCAAAATTCCTCTATCATTTTTCGTTAGCAAAATATAACTTTGATTTTCATAGCATTTATATGAATGACAACGTTATATTTGCGGTTTTTGAAAATGTGTTATATCTCAAAAAGTGCTTACTATATCTCGTTCAAAGCAATTTTCGTTGTAAGTTTTTATCAAGATCTACAGCATATAATTTTTCTGGGTTTTCACTCTTTTATTTCAAAAGTTAGAGGGGGGGAGGGACACACATTTTACCACTTTGGAAGGCCTATCTTTCAAAATATTGGCTTTGAGAAAAAATGCTATTACGCAAATAAGTACACGAATTTCATAATACATCACCCGTATCGTCAACCATTACGATAGCAGTACAAAAATTATTAGGGGTTTGAAGTTCTCACGTCACTTTGAGGTATAAATAATAATTACTCCACGGGTGGCCAACAGCTACTCTATAAAACGGATAAGCTATTGTTCTTAGTTTTTATTATATTTTTTTTGGATATTACTTCCTTATTTGACAGCGCTTAGAGCTCAATCGATAACCTTTGATTAGAATAATGCACAAGAAAAACAACAAAAGCATTTTGTTCAGTTTGTGAAGCACAATGTCTCTGTGTAGCTATTGAGTTCCGTGTTTTTTTATTATTAGTTAGTAATGCACAGTCGGTTTTGCAATGATTTCATTAACTTGATACGATGTGATTCACATCGTAAAAAAGGCACTATTGTAGTAGATATTACTAGATTAGTATACAAGGCAAAAAGGACCGAATTGCAAACATAAAGAATGTTCCAAAACCTTAAATTAAGTTATAACAATCATTACATTTATTACGAACTACCACTCTTGTCTCGTGGGGTCAAAGCGTGATGTTAACTAGCCTTCCTTAAGGATATAGCATAGATAAAAAAAATATCGTCGATGGCCGTTGCTTACACAAGCGAGGGGGTGCTGGGATCGGTAAGACTCCGGCCGCGGCAGTCTCGTAGACTGAGAAATACGTGTAGACGCGGCATGCAGCGCGCATTCTATTTACATCTAAAATATCACCTATGTGATACCTATCACCTATCATAATATATCCATTATCGAAATGATCGTCGCCGGCAAAACTACAACATTTGCTACAAATTACACTGAAAAAAATAAATAATGTATACTGCTCTAACCAGTAGGTACATTTTCAGAATTATTCCAATCAAATTAATAAAACTTATAATTTAATATGAAAAAATATAAATAACTCATACTAGCCCATCATCCAATACTTTTTTACAAAATAAATCTACTTAGTTAATCAATATTTAAATAAGTATACCGTTTATATAAAATCACGCTATCAATCTATAATATAAATCAATATATAAAAAAAAACACTTAAATAAAAATATTGTTTAAGTACAAAAAAATAAAATAAAATACATATTATTCCAATACCAAAAATGATAATATCAAATAATACAATAACTTGTGTCATTGAAAATTGAAAGCAACGATCACATACACCCAGATACAAGAAAATATCTAAAAGTTAGTTTTCGACATTTACCCGTCCGAGAATCGAACACCTAGAAAACCGGTGCGTACACCAATCGGCCACGGAGATCGTCGAATTTGTTTAAACAAAATGTAGCGCAACTGAAATAATTGATACTTTGTTTACTAATGTAAACTTGCCAGTTTTATAATGTGGTTGGTTATAGTACTTGAATAAAATTTTGTGTGAATAGATTCACCCAGAAGATGCCTATTCAGTTGCGATTTTAAGAGGTTTGGGTTGTAGGTACTCGGGCAAACAGAAGCCAGCATGGTATTCCAGGCATGATGAAGGAGTACTTAATTCTCTGAGCGTGAGTTTAAAGGAGAGGGCGGAATGAGGTTATGCAACTCAGATGCACACTCGTTAAAGCATACCTGACAGGTGACTCAGGGGATGAAACTCATAGCTGAAGTCCCCCATCGACAGTATGGGAGTGCTTATTCGCCAGGCCAGATAAAGAGGTACGCACTGTGTATCAGACTAACACCAGTAACATAGAGATCCTTACTACCGAACTTAGTAACTGTACGGTCACTTCAGTCTACAAACCTCCCAATGCACCGTATTACTTCAGCTGTCCGCCGAACTTTAACGCCCATCCGGTTAGATTTGTCCTTGGTAATTTTAATAGCCATAGCGACAACTGGGGATACAGAACCAGTGATGACAATGGAGTGAAGGTTGAAGAATGGGTTGATGGACACATACCTACTATCTTTGATCCATGATCCAAAACTTCCGTCATCATTCAACAGCGGTCGCTGGAAAAGGGGTTAAAACCCTGATCTAATCTTTGCCAGTGATCACATAGATCACCAGTGCGTGAAGACAGTAAGTGGTGCAATACGGAGGACCTAATTATGTGCCAGGCCTTACGACCTGAAGGATAAAATAATAAAATAAAATAAAAAACATCTTATTCAACTTGACTTAAGAAATAAGCTCTTTTGAATCGTCAATATTTTTGTTCAAGACTTTTTTAACTGATAAGAAGAATAGGCGCAATAAACTTATCAGCTTTAATAATTGGAGTAACGATATTTCCAAAGATTTATATCGTTAACTTTTACAACTTTTTCATTATAATATTACATTAGTTCAGCTATGGTTATGTGTTACATCAAATCCATGCATTACGGTCTTTCAAATAGTCGTCTACTTTATAATATCCTTTGCCCATGAGCGATTTTTTGCCATGACTTTTGAATTTGTGCAAAGGCAGCTCACCTAAATTCTGTGGAACTTTATTAAAACTAGCTACGCTTTTCCCCAAAAACGAACTTCTTGTTTTTTCAAGTCGAATCCTTGGAACGGCAATTATTATCCAAAATAAATTAATTAATATCCGAAACAACGAGAGAAAAGTGGAACAAGCTAATCGAAGGCGTAGATATGACGCATAAAAGCAAGAAGGCATGGTGTTTTATAAGGAAACTAAATAATGATCCTAAAATCGCTGATCGTCATTCCAATGTGACCACAAACCAGATCGCTCACCACTTACACTTTAATGGGAAAGCTTCCACGAAAAGTCTCCAGAAGAAATTTACACGAGACCCTGGTAAAGAGGTTAACCACTTGGACGAGGCTTTTACAGAAACAGAGCTCAAGTTTGCCCTTGATAAGCTCAAAAAAGATAAAGCCGCTGGCTTTGACAACATCAGGGTCGAGCAGCTGAAACGGTTTGGTTTCGTACTACTTATACAAAACTGTCATTTCTTCCATGGCCGCTTCCAAAGGGTATGTAATCTAATCACTGACGTTGTAAGCTCTGACCTGGCCTATTATTTTGGATTCTAATTTTTTACTACTTAATGATACTGCAATTTTTGTCTGAGAATCGAACCATAGATATATTTTTTTTTTACATTGAAAAGACTAAACTACATACACAGAATAACAAATAAAATAACTAATAAATCAACTTCAACATCCTCCGCCGCCAAAAACTATAAGCTTGGCTTCTCGTTTGGCAAACCACATAGTTTTGAAACCGCACGCTGCATCATGCCAGTAGTTGTGCGTATATCATACATTCGGGTAAGGCCATCAGATCCCGTAAACTTCTTGGATATGCGCCCCAATTTCCAACAGGCTGGCGGTAGTCTGGAATCCTTAATTAACACTAAGTCGCCAATCTCAAAATCTTTCTGAGGACGCATCCATTTTGGGCGTTGCTGCAATCGCGACAAGTACTCTGTCTGCCACTTGTTCCAAAAGTCACGAACCATTCTCTGAGTCAATTGCCATCGTGACAAACTAGACAGACTCACTTCTTTGTAGTCTTTTTCTGGCAATGTTATTGTGGGCTCTCCGACTAAAAAATGACCAGGAGTGATGTATTCATAATCATCATCTAATGCAGTTAAAGGGCGAGAGTTGAGACAAGCTTCTATTTGCGTCAGCACCGTGTACAGCTCTTCAAATGTAAGCGTGGCGTTACCAACAATACGTTTCAGATGGTACTTTACAGACTTGACGCCAGATTCCCAAAGTCCACCAAAATTGGGTGCTCCGGGTGGTATGTACTTCCATGTAGTACCTCTATCGTCTAGCATATATCTCAGTTCATCAGGTAAGGCATTTATTCCTTGTTTCCACATCTCAAATAACGTTTTCTCTGCTGATATGAAAGTAGTGCCGTGATCACTCCACAGCTCAAAACAATGTCCCCTTCGAGCGACAAATCTTTTAAAAGAAGCAATGAACGCTTCTGTTGTCATATCACTCACTAACTCTATGTGTATGGCCTTTGTAGCCATGCAAATGAATAAACAAATGTATGCCTTGTATGACTTGGTTCCTCGACCTTTACTCATTCTACAAAGGATGGGACCAGCGAAATCGACGCCACTAATAGAGAACGGACGTGAGGGTTTTACTCGAACTTCCGGTAAGTTTCCCATCAGTTGATTATTCGCAGTAGCATTATGTCTCATACATTTAAAGCATTGCCGATAAAATCTCTTAATAGTTTGGCCCCCGTTAATAATCCAATACTTATTTTGCAGGTACGCCGACATTAACCGAGGACCGCCGTGCATCGTAGCTTTATGTGCCTCGTCTAGTAATAGCGGGATAAGTGCACTGTCTTTGGTAAGTATAATAGGGTACTTTCTATCATGGTCCAAGTTGGCATGTTTTAATCTGCCCCCTACTCTTAGCACGTCATTTTCATCCAGATAAGGATGTAAAGGTAATAGTCTACTATTCCTTTTTATATTTTTATTATTTTTCAGGCAGTCAATTTCTTCGGCAAAGTCTACAGCTTGAGTCATCTTTATGCATACGGTAAGTGCTTTGTCTCTATCATCATTATCAATCTTACAATTATTTTTTTCTTTTTTCAGTATCTTCAACCATCTGTACATGAGAGCGACAACATTTAACAATGTTTTAAGCGACGAATATTTCTTCAATCTGATAAGTATGTCATTTTCTCTATTTATTCTAACATTAGTCAGTTTACATTTCATATTTAGTTTCATTTCTAATTCTGTATCTGGAATAGTTTCTTGGCTTTTAGTCAATTCTTGCTTCTGTAGAAATTCGGGTCCGTGCCACCATAAATCACTTTCTTTTAGCTTAGTAGGCAAAACTCCTCTGGATGCTAGATCTGCTGGATTCTCTTTACTCTTCACATAATACCATTGTGACTCTAAATTGTTTCGTATCTCAGTAACTCTATTTTTCACAAATGGTGTCCATCGTTCGGGATCTCCTCTTATCCAAGCCAGAACTACTTTGGAATCACTCCATGCAAAAGTTTTATTATCACGTATGGAAAGTACTGTACTAACATGTTTCAATAATTTACTCAACAATGTAGTAGCGCACAATTCTAACCTTGGAATGGATATCTGTTTTATGGGTGCTACTTTTGTTTTGGACATGATTAAAGTTATTTTAAAGGCATTATTATCTGCACACCATACTTTAGTGTAGACTACCGCAGCATATCCAACTTGCGATGCGTCTGCGAAGCCGTGTAGTTCTACTTCTTGATCAGTGGTGCTTCCAATCCATCTTGGAATTTGAATAGCCTTAAGTACGGGTAAGTCATCTTTATATTTGTACCAATCTTCTTTCAGATCGTCAGGAAGCTGATCATCCCAATCTATTTTTCTCGACCATATCTTTTGCATGAACACTTTGGCAATCATTATTGCTGGTGAAATCCAACCAAGGGGATCAATCAGTGAAGCAATTTGGCGAAGAACATTTCTTTTCGTAAGTAAATTCGAATCTTTAGTATCATCTTTTTCTAAATGAGTCTGTGCTATCTTCAAACTATCTTCACTGGTTTCCCACAAAATTCCTAAAGTTTTAATCGTCTGTTTTTGGTCTATATTTAACTCAACACCTTTAGCTCTCTTTTCAGGATCGACTGATATCATAAAGTCTTTATTATTAGAGTGTATTTTCTGTATTTCAAATCCTCCACTTAATAACATGTCAGATAACTGTTTAAATGCCTCTGTTGCTGAGCTTACATCGTCGAAACCAGTGAGCACATCGTCGACATAGAAATCCCTTAACACGATATTTTTCGCCACAGGGTATCGCTCACCTTCGTCTGTAGCTAACTGTTTCAATGTTCGTATTGCCAAATAAGGCGCTGAAGCAGTACCAAAGGTAACCGTAAGCAAATTGTATGTTTGTATGTCTTCGTCAGAGTTGAATCGATATAATATTCTTTGATAATCAGTGTCTTTTTCATTTATTAGGATTTGACGATACATTTTTACAAGATCTCCAACAAAACATATTTTGTGTGTTCTCCATCTCAATATCAGATCTCTTAATTCTTCTTGTAATCTAGGTCCTATCAGGAGCTCATCATTAAGTGACACTCCGTTACTACCTCGACAGGATGCATCAAATACTACTCTTACTTTTGTTGTTTCTCTATCGTTTCTCACGATAGCGTGATGAGGTAAGTGGACTGTATTTTTATCGTTATCACATGTGACCAACTTCATATGATTTAAAGTTATGTATTCTCTTAGTACTTTATCATATTCTCTCTTTAAATCCTTATTGGCACATAGTTTCTTCTCTAAACATTTAAACCTTCTTAATGCTATAGCTTTAGAATTCTCAGGTAACACAGGATCGTCTCTCAGAAAAGGTAAGCTAACAATATATCTTCCTTCTTCATTTCTAGTCACTGTTTTCTCATAAATTTCTTCAGCTCTAGCTTCTGCCAAGGTAAGTTTATTCTTAGTCTCAATCTCTAAAGATTCACATTTCCAAAACCTTTGTAGCATGTTGTCTAACGAAACACTCAAATGCATGCTAATTACATGACCATTACTTGGTATTCTCTCAATGGAATCACCACCAGATATTATCCAGCCAAAGCTAGTTTGTTGGGCGATGGGTTCACCACGATTTCTCTTTATAATACCATCCATTAGTATTTCCGCATACACATTTACACCAAGTAACAAGTCAATCTCTCCAGGGGTATGGAATGTTGGATCTGCAAGCTCAATACCATGGAAATGAGTCCAACGCTCATAATCTACTCTTGCTGCTGGTATAATATCTGTCACCTTCTTAACCACATAAGCAGTGCATTTTATTTTAAACTCTTTATTCACTCTGGACGTTAACATAATCTCTGCCGCATGGTTGAACGGGGTAGACATTTGTCCCACTGCTGATATTTGTCCGCTTTTCTCAATGCGTCTTATCTGAAACTTCTTCACTACTGCATCACTTATAAACGACTCTTCAGAGCAGGGATCTATTAAAGCTCGTACAATTTGTGGGCCCCTGCTTGTCTCAATGTTTATTAGAGCAGTAGCTAATAATGACACTCTTCCTCGGGCAGACGTTGACACATGTGACAGAACATTTTGTGTCAATGGTTCTTTTGTAGTTTTAATTTCTCTCTCAGTATCTTGTTTCTCTAAGTTAAATTTGTCTGAATGTAACAGTGTATTATGTTTCCTTTTACATATGTTACATCTTAATCTAAGTCTACAAAATCTTACACTGTGGCCAGGTCGCAAACAATTGAAGCATAGTTGTTGGTTCTGTACGTATTCGTTTTTCTTCAATGGATCTAGGTTAGCATATTCATCACAATCAGATAAGTAATGGTTTCTTTTACAGTATCGACATTCAATATTTTGAATTTTCTGCGCAGAGTCAATATTGTTATAATTCTTTGAAGTGGTAGCGAACGATTTTGATTTAATGGCAGCCTTTTCTTTAATATGAGGGGTTTGCAACATCTCTGTCACTCGAAAGCGACCCTCCAGGAACTTTGTAAATCTTTCAATCCTGGGCAGCTCTTCCACAGACAAGTTCTGCAAATCCTCCTCCCACAACTTATGCGATTCTTGGTCTAGCTTGTTTACAATTATGTAAATGATTATTGGATCCCAATTGTCTATTGCAATCTCGTTATTTTTCAAACTGTTTAAGCACTCAATGGTCGTGTCTAATAGCTCTTTCAAACCTTTTGCTGTCTCTGACTGCAGCTTTTTTTGACCGAATAATCTATTTAAAATTGCATTGACTATTATTCTTCTGTGGTTATATCGTTGTTGTAGCGTAGCCCATGCCATATCGTAATTCTTTTCAGTGATATTAATGTTTTTCAATAACTGTTCTGGCTCACCACTTACGCAGCTTTTCAAATAATGTAGTTTTTGTACGTTGTTTATACTGTTATTGTTATGAATCAATGACACATACAAATCTTTAAAATTAACCCACTCAGTATAATCTCCTTTGAAAATAGGAATGTTTATTTTGGGCAATTTTACTTGAGAACCATTCATTGTTTTGATTTCTGTTTGTGACTCATTGTTACTATTTCCAACTTGACAGCTGTCTAATATTTCCAACATATCTGCTTTACAATCTAAATACTCTTCTTCATATGTCAAAAATATATCTTCTTTAAAATACACATGAACTTTTTTCTGTTCAGCCGTAGACTCTCTGACAATCTCTCTATGAATCTCGTTGAAAATATTCCAATGCTTCTCTAAATTTTCCAATCTCACTTTTATGTAATTTTTTGATAATCTGGATTTTGGCGTCTTTTTGAAATTACTAATCGTTTTTCGTAAATTTGTCTGGTTGTCATCTTGAATTTTTAGAAACTTTTCCATTTTTTACTAGTCAAAATGACAGCGCGTCGACTATTAAGCAAATCCAAAATTATCAAATGAATCACTTCACTGTAGATTGTTCACATTTCACAAACGCACTCCTTTTCGATCCGGCTCGTTTGGATCACTTTGTAAGCTCTGACCTGGCCTATTATTTTGGATTCTAATTTTTTACTACTTAATGATACTGCAATTTTTGCAAAGGCAGCTCACCTAAATTCTGTGGAACTTTATTAAAACTAGCTACGCTTTTCCCCAAAAACGAACTTCTTGTTTTTTCAAGTCGAATCCTTGGAACGGCAATTATTATCCAAAATAAATTAATTAATATCCGAAACAACGAGAGAAAAGTGGAACAAGCTAATCGAAGGCGTAGATATGACGCATAAAAGCAAGAAGGCATGGTGTTTTATAAGGAAACTAAATAATGATCCTAAAATCGCTGATCGTCATTCCAATGTGACCACAAACCAGATCGCTCACCACTTACACTTTAATGGGAAAGCTTCCACGAAAAGTCTCCAGAAGAAATTTACACGAGACCCTGGTAAAGAGGTTAACCACTTGGACGAGGCTTTTACAGAAACAGAGCTCAAGTTTGCCCTTGATAAGCTCAAAAAAGATAAAGCCGCTGGCTTTGACAACATCAGGGTCGAGCAGCTGAAACGGTTTGGTTTCGTACTACTTATACAAAACTGTCATTTCTTCCATGGCCGCTTCCAAAGGGTATGTAATCTAATCACTGACGTTTTAGCCACCTACTTTTAATAAATGACATTTGTGGCAGAGAGTGTATATAAAACTTCTTCGAAATTATATATTTTTATGACTTTATTATCTTTGATATAATATGTTAGTCAGTTTAAAGTTAGCCCGCCATTTGTTTATACTTTGTGCAATGAAATTTAAATAATGAAATAAATATTCCTCCTTCGGAAGTACTTGTACCTATGCAATATTTCATTAGAGTATCAAAAATTTTATTCCGACTATGCAAGTCTCCTTACAGAACTCCGCAAACTTATCTGACGCGGTGGTTAAATTTGAGAGTTAAAACTGTCAATACAGCTGACAGACTTTTCATTCTTTTTTATTGCTACTGGCGCCTCAACCATCGGTTTTAGATATTGTTGTGGGGATTTCGAATTTCGAATTTCAAAACCGCGAGAGCATTTTTTGCAAGAAATTGTATGCATGCTCTATTTTGTACTAATAATGGATAAGAGAATCAGTAATAAAAATGTTTTGAACCTGAAATTTACACAAAATGGTGCGGTTTATGTTCCTCACTCAAAGGAAAGAAGCTGGACTTCTCACAGTCTCAAAAAAGTGTAATGGTAATATTAGATCAACTAGGTATATAAAATTCTTACATCGGTTTTATTTCAAGAATTGCTTTTACATTATGTCTCTGTAAAAAACTTTTTCAACAAGCGAATTTCTTATTTCTTGATGCAATTTTTTACACCTACCTATCTTAACTTTCTCACATTTTCAATTTTGAGGAACCTAAAACGAACATAAATTTAATATACAGTAGTAGAAGTTAGAAACTTAGACTAATTATGTACCTACAACACAACAAAATATTGGTACTCAAATAGGTATAACTTTTATGGGCACTTAAGTATCTTAGGCAATATTATCCGTCACTTTTATTTCAAACTATTGATGTTTGCTTTAGGTAATGAGTAAAATAACTTGTCCTAGGTTACATAGGTCTATGGTTATGCAATAAATGGCAAAGCACACATCTATACCCAATCCTGAAGCGCTGTTTCAATATTTCCTAGCAAAATAAGCATCATTGAAAAAAATTAGGATCCTAGTGTGAGTTTTCTTTTTCAATTTTGGTGCCATCGGAGCGATACAGTCTCCACGTCCAAACGCCGCCAATACCAGGCGGAGACTGAACAATTATGCTGCGAAACGGTGCACGATGCATTTTGGGATACTAGTTATTGACTATAAATATAACAAAAAAAAATTTTAGTAACTTCCCTAGATATGACTAAGAACTACTTACACAAAAAAAATTAGCTTGATTACTCAACTAGTTATTGAGATAATTGAGTTTAAGACGGAAAAAAGGGGTCTTGAAAATATTTTTTTTAGTACATTGTATTTATTTGATTCAAATAAATTTTAGTAACTTCCCTTCATAAAGAAAAAATCTATCACATATAATATTTTGAAAGGCCTAGCAATGATACTTTGTCAGGAAATTTAATTTAAAAACATTGAAAATTCTGAGTTTGATCGCCGCAATAGCCTTATTATGTACGTTCTGACAGAACAAATCAAGCTTTTCAGCAAATAGTTGAGACTGAAAAGTTCTTTCGAAATATTGAAGTAACACGTGTTATTAACCACTTCATCATTTATTGATTTTATCCATTTACCAGCGTGCAGAATTTGCTGTGACTTCCCTCTTTTACATTTACTTTCGGGAAACATCGACTTCCATTTCACCTTTGCAACTTATGTAAGGAGCAAGTTTTAGCAGAAATCGTAGTCAGTTTTTCTTTTTCTTCACCTTTTACGGCTATATGGAATCGAATAAGTTCTGCAAAAACCGGAACCCTTATAGATTCGACATGTCTATCTGTCAGTCTGTCTGTCTATCTGTCCTGTGTGTCCGTCTGTCCGTATGTCACAGCCACTTTGTTCCAAAACTTTAAGGACTACACAATTGAAATTGGTAGGTAGATTTATTCTATGAACCGCTTTAGACTGTCATATCATTATACTTTTCCTTTATCTGTTTGAAATAGTTTATTCTAGGTCTTCCACTTCTTCTTTTCCCTTCCACTTTTGTATATTGTTGCGAAAATCAGAATTCACACTTAATAAAAATAATATTGCAACGGCTTCTATTTCACCCAATGTTATCCAATCAGTTGAAAGACAAGAAGTATGAAATAATTGGACTTATGCAGAGCTGTTAACAATCGTTCATAAGGGCGATAATGATTGTTTTAGACCAACTTAACGGGATTAAGAATTATATAACGTAGATTAGCCTGTATTGCTGTGAAACTACCTGTTATAGTTGTCTGGTTAAATCACGCGCGTGTAAGTAACTTGCTTTGAACTAAATTTATCTGTAATTGCCCAGAAACGACTAATGTGGGTAGTTACGTAAAGTTTTATAAGTTTATTATGCTGTATGTCACGTCAAGTTGTATAATCACCACTATAATATTAGGTTGATTTCATTAAGTCATATTCGGTCTTTTATTACCACACTTTTATTAGCTTCACTTGTAACTAAGTCACAATGTAAGAAAATCTTGGAATTCAATTTTAACCTACTTCTAATTGTCGTATTGATTTGAAACTTTGCAAGTCTATATGAATCCGATGACAATACAATAATTTGCAACCATCGAGCTGATCTGATGATGGAGTCAAGAGGTGGGCAATAGAACTCTTCAATGGCTGCTAGGAAACCCCTCGAGTTTAGGCTCATTTGTTTTGTACTGATGAGACCTATTCGTTTCACTTGATGGTTAGGGTCTGATGATGGAGCAGGGAGAAAGCCAGTGGCACTCCTTAATGGCCAATAGGAAACACCTCGAGTTCTGGCTCATTTGTTTCGTTCTGATGAGAACTATTCGCTACACTTGGTGGTGAGGGTCTGATGATAGAGCAGGAAGGAAGCCAGTGACACTCCTTGATGACCAATAGGAAACCCCTCGAGTTTGGGCTCATTTGTTTCGTTTTGATAGGACCTATTCGTTACACTTGGTGGTGAGGGTCTAATGATGGAGCTGGGAGGAAGCCAGTGGCATTTCTTAATGACCACTAGGAAACCCCTCGAGTTTGGGCTCATTTATTTTGTTCAGACGAGACCTATTCGCTACACTTGGTGGCGAGGGTCTGATGATGGAGCTGGGAGGAAGCCAGTGAAATTCCTTAATGACCACTATGAAACCTTTTGAGTTTGGGCTCATTTGTATCGTGCTGGTAAGACCTTTACGCTACACTTGGTGGTGAGGGCCTGATGATGGAGCAGGGAGAAAGCCAATGGCACTCCTTAATGACCACTATTAAACCCCTCGAGTTTGGGCTCATTTGTTTGGTTCTGATGAGACCTATTTGCTACACTTGGTGGTGAGGGCCTGATGATGGAGCAGGGAGAAAGTCAGTGGCACTCCTTCATGACCACTAGAAAACCCCTCGAGTTTGGGCTCATTTGTTTCGTTCTGATGAGACCTATTTGCTACACTTGACACTTTGACTTTGACTTATTGACTTTGACACTTGGTGGTGAGGGTCTGATGACGGAGCAGGGAGGAAGTAAGAGTTCGGCTTGCGCATCCGGTAACTAATAGACTCCACTTGAATTTTGTAAAACTAAATACATACAATCACGCCTTTAAGTTATAATGTTTACGGGGTGGGCAGACACATGAATGGACTGTGAAATCGATTACCATCCATCCATAGCTTGCCATTTATTAAACTAAAAAGTAAAAAATAAATATGTAGTTTAAAAAACTAAACAAACACACTTTTATAGGAACAGACTAAATAGTACAAAATAACCGTCTATTCAGTAACTGAAATTAAAAAGCGTGGTGCGCCCTTTGCAAAGCATGCATTCAAGTACTAAATATTGACCACGCGCACCACGCTTTTTAATATCAGTTACTGAATAGACGGTTATTTTGTACTATTTAGTCTGTTCCTATAAAAGTGTGTTTGTTTAGTTTTTTAAACTACATATTTATTTTTAACTTCGTATCAGCACTGTCCCAGAATACGCTTAAAAAGCTTTATTTCTTGTCGTGTTAGAGTAGCAACAATAATCGGGTTAAATATATATAGATGAATCCGAAGCTCAGTGGTTAGAGCATTCGTCCGGACAGTAAAAGGTCGTGGGTTCGAGTCCCATCGGAGCTAGTTATGAGACTTGTAAGACGGGTAGACTTTTTCTAAAACCTCATTTTCAATAATAAAAATTGCATTGTGAATGAAAAAAAAGTAAAAATAATTTGAAATATGTATAGCTTTAAAAATAGCAACTTTACAAAAACAACATTGTCTTCGATATCTTTATGCTTTACCACAACCAAAGAATATATACACTAACGCCCACAACCACTATCAAGCCTATATATACCTACCTCCGGAGTGACTGGAGTAAACTTTTTAACCGACTTCTAAATCAAAAAGGAGGAGGTTCTCTGTTCGTCTGTATGTATGTTTTTTTTTTTTTTTTATGTATGTCCACCGATTACTCGAAGACGGCTGAACCGATTGAAATGGTTCAAACGTTATTATATCAGGTTGGTTTCCAAGTTGGTCCCATTTTTTGAAATTTTGAAATCGGTTCAGTAGTTTTCAGGAAATCTTGAAAATACTGTTGTTTTCGTTACCACTTTATGTGAATTTAATACATATCTTTCGGCATAACTCCTTTGTTTATAAACCGATTTAGATGATTCTTGTTTTGTTAAAATGGGGATACCTCAAGGTATTTTAACCGACTTCAAAAAAGGAGGTTTTCAGTTTGATCACATACCTATTTACCAGAAAACACGTAAATTGCCTGCACGATGCACTAAAAAGAGTCAAATAAAAATTATTTTTATAAAAAAATTAAACCGCCTTCAAAAAAACCACATCAAAAAAGCAAGAAATAATTCCTCACCAAATAAATAACGTAAGTACTTTGAAGTCGGGCGGGTTTTAACAAAAACAGCAAAAAATTGTACATGTTTCACGCCCGACTTCAAAGTACTTACGTTATTTATTTGGTGAGGAATTATTTCTTGCTTTTTTGATGTGGTTTTTTTGAAGGCGGTTTAATTTTTTTATTATATATTATGTTTTTTAATTTTTAATTTAGTTTGGAGCTGTGATCCACATGGATATGCCAGCCCCATTGTATCTTTTTAGTTACAAAATATATAAATTACTTAATCTAAAACAAAGTCTAAAATTTAGTTAGCTTAATTGGGCTAGGTAGGTTATTACAATCTAAAAGGAAAGAAATTCACTGTTCAATCACTTTTACTAAAATACATAATTATACAAGTACTTACCTAAGATATTTAGCAAAATTCTTAGAAACTTGTAAAGGCAAGCAAATGCTATAAAACAATCTTATTCTTGCCAAAAGGCAAGAACCTCTTTCGTTAAAAGATGGGTTAGTTATCTGATGAATTCATCTGATTACAGTTTTTAATCCAAGTTACCCAATCCTGGAAACTGCTATACAAAATTGCGTTGTTAAATTGTAATCTTTGCCGTCTGGGTTTGGTACCTGCCACTGTCTCCAAGTCGTTAAGATTCTAAGCGGGGTCGCTGTTATCAGCTGGATCACCGGCGAATGTTTTGATAAAATCGACGCCTCGTAGACTTAGAACGAAACTATAATATAATGATATGTTTTTGATTGATTTTATTGGGATTTTATATTATTTTTATGCATTCACAATGCAATTTTTTAAGTATAAGAAAAAATGTGATAGTAAAAAACCACGAGCCCTATAAGTAGCCCGCCTGAAAGCTACTTATAGGGCTCGTGGTTTTTTACTATCACATTTTTCTTATGATTTTATTGGCTCAAATATTTTACTGTTTTAAGGCGATACTCGGAAAAAATATGCTTAAGCGAGATAGCAATGAGAAAACGACGCGCGCGGAAGCGAGACCGATTTTGCCGATTACGCAAAAAAACACAAAATCACTTCGTATTCAAAAACTATAGCGAATTTAAAAAAAATGCTTCTATACGATCCTAAATATTATTGGTGTCCACTAATTAAACTAATTTTCAGTAGTATATGTATCCCCATTTAAGAATAATCTTGATATTTCTTATTTTTTAGAGGTATTTTCAAAAATAAAAAGTGTCGAGCCAAAATCATAAAATCGTGTTTCTGAAACTATACGATTCTAGATAAAGGTATTAAGAAATATATATCTTATTACCAGATTTATAACAACTCTAACCGTCCTATAGTTTTATATCAAAGAGTCCATACTTTTTCCGAGTAGCGCCTTAATCATTTGATTTCATTTACTTTTTAAACCATTAGGTAGTATAATAACTATTTTTTTGTAAATATATGATATAGCCAACCTACCTAGTATTTTAGCCTTGATTTCTTTTCTTGTGATTAATTTGAAGTACGTAATAATAACATTCTAGACTTCTTGGAAATCATGCTATTCTCTAATTTGAAATAATAAGTACTTACTTTAATTATTGAAAATTGGTTTGGGAGAAATGTTTAGTGGTAATTGTGGTAATGCTACCTTTATTAAAGGAGATAGGGGAGGTCGATTTCGTCAATTAAAGTCAAATTAAGAAATAAGTTTTAAATTACTATTTATTCAACATAAATACCACACTAAATAAATACAGTATATAAATACTGCTCATAAATTACAATTTATCTATACAAATAAATTAAATTTGAGTGTCTGTTTGTAATATTTAAATAACCGCTTTTTAGTACATGCATATGATTATATATACGGTACATATAACAAAATATCATTTTTCACAATTTTTGTCTGTCTGTCTGTCTGTCTGTTTGTTCCGGCTAATCTCTGAAACGGCTCGACCGATTTTGACGGGACTTTCACTGGCAGGTAACTGATGTAATAAGGTGTTACTTAGGCTACTTTTTATCCCAATATTCCCTCGGGATCAAGAACCACGCGGGTGAAACCGCGGGCGGCCGCTAGTATATTATATAATAGTAATTTATGATAACTTATTTTTTCAACAAAAGTTGAAATAGAAAAATGTTTATCCATTTGCTTATTCAATATAATTATGTTTTCTTGTATATTACGCTGACCAAAAAAACTAGACGTTTGTGAACATTAGCAAATGCAATTTGGGAAACATATTGATAATTGAAAACAGGTACACTTATTTATTCATTTAACAGGGACACAATTAAATGTCTAAAACATAGTATATAGTTGTCTGTCTCCTAGTCTACACCGTTGCACAATGCAATCGGGCGCATTGTATCGAAACGTCCCCACATTACTTCGATGTTGCCATAACAGTCGCCTCGCTGTGACAGCAACTATCTATGCGAAGATAAGCACCCAAACCACAAAGTAAATAATAAATAATACGGACGAAAAATATCTGTTTATAGGCTAGAGGTGAAGGAATTAAAATAACTTTTACGGATGAATGGGTCGTGTTCACAGTGATTATCCGTGGAAAAGCGTGGAAACTTAATGGAGAATGCGTAAAACTTATTAATAAGTAACACTTACACATACAAAAGTAATAAAAAATGGGTCTTAGTTATCCGAAAAAGTTGATTATTTTATAATCCAATACTCAGGCATGAGTAGGTAGGTACTTCTTTCGGGTTCGTGGGTGGGTGGGCCCCTGTGTGTGTCGCCCCCGTGGTGGAGGCACCCGAAATAGGCTGTATAATAGCCGCCCGACTTAATATTTTTTTTTATTCACCCCTAACTACCCCTACTTTCAACAAACCAGCATTTTTCCTAAACAATTGTAGTTGATCCACTTATCTATTTTCATTACCCACTTTAGTATCCGTTGTATTGGTTTATTGTTTCTTGTTTGTTACGGCAGCACGCAAAAAGTACTCGAACGATTTTGATGAAACTTCCGCGTGTTGTCTTCGATAGATAGAGCAACACAAAAAATAAACAAAACAACTGGAAACATGTTCAATAGTTTTTTCTAGTTACTAATTTTCGTGATACTTATTGCAATGGGATAAGGATAATTATAAAATTAAATACTGATTGAAAGGAAAAAAATACAATACATATACCTATAAGAGAAATAAATATTATGCAAATATGGTTCTTATTACATTCCAATTCTAAGAAGCAATGTTTACAAAATCCTACAGCGATATAAATTTTATAACGAGTTTTTTTATTTCGCTCTATTTACTTTCATGAGTTTGACCGATTAACAATATTTGTGTAACGGTTAATTTAGCATACAGTTGAAGAATACAGCATCTATGGTGATTAATGAAACGTTATGCTACCGTGACTCGTAAGTATTTTTATTCCCTTGTGGCACCAACTGGCGTTTTTGAATGTGCGAACAGAACCCCTAGCAGAGGACAAAATAATTATTAATTGTAGGATTTTTGTATTGAAATTTATGGATAAATGAGTCTGCAGATAAACAAAATGAATAAAAAAGCAAGCTTTGGCGAATTGCGCAGACGTGTCTTGATTGAACTCGCAACCTTTCATTTTATAATTTAAAATTCGGCAGTTAATGCAGTGTGTTTGGTTGTTTGTTTGTCCGTCTTTAACAACAAAACGTAGCAACGGATTGCCGTGGTTTTTGGTATGGGGTTACTGGAGTCTGACATAGGCTACTTTTTATCCCGGAAATATATCACATGCCCGCGGAATAACGTCGTGTAGTGCACGTGCGGGCAAAGCCGCGGGCGGAAGGCTAGTAATATAATAACTTTCAGGTAATTTTTCAAAAATCCACATTAGATCTACTCTCGCGGTGAGTAATGGACTATTCTCCATATCTGTGCCCAGTAGAGGCATATTAAAATGGCAGAATTATTTATTCAATTTAGTTCTACATAGTGTATTTTTTGTTCGTGCGTGAAAACTGTTTTTTTCACAACCATTGAGTACTCATTAAGGAATTATTGCTTGTTTCCTTGTGCGATCGCATGTTCAGGAAATGAGGAGCAAACAGTAGGGCAGGCGTACCGGTTTTGGCCACTGTACCGGTTTTGGTCACTTTTCACTTTAAAGTTATATAAATAGGAATTAAATAATTATTGCTTATATTTATTAATGGTGAATAAAAGATTGGACTTTTAGTTAATAATTACAGCACTTAGATTTTTTTATGTAGTACGATATTTTAGAAATAAACACGTGTTATGTTTCAAAGTTAGCATTTTGTAAAATTCTTAAGCAAAATGTTAAGGGTAAAGGTTTTGTAAAACCCATTTTTTTATACAATAAAATTATTTTATGGTTATTTAATATTTTATATCATAATGGAATATGTTTCTTCTAGATGGATTAAGTGTTGTTTTTTCACTGTTCTTACAAAAAGTTAGGAAACAATAAGTGGCCAAAAGTGAGGCTAGAAATTTTAGCATTGTGCCACCTTTGGCCACTTTGGCATTAGTAGAAAGTTTCCAACCTATCATAAAGTTCATTTATCTACTACTTACTAATTGATATAGCATTGTATTTGTCATGAATTTGCTACCATTAACAATATTACTAAATATTCATTGCTCCTTAACGAGGGCTTTTTATGAGACACTAGCAGATTTTGTCTATTTACTTTTCACATAATAACTTTATTTATTTGCATTCATAATGCATTTTTTATTGAAAATGAAATGTAAAAATATTATGGGTATTTTTTCTAATAGGTGCTTATTTATTTCGCTTTCAATAGTTTTCCCATACACAATCTTTTTAACCTTCTATATATACCTACAGTATGTTATCGCGTCAACGGAAATCGTATTTTCCATGTTCACTCTATTAAGGCGCTACTCGGAAAAAGTATGGACTTTTTGATATAAAACTATAGGACGGTTAGAGTTGTTATAAATCTGGTAATAAGATATATATTTCTTCATACCTTTATCTAGAATCGTATAGTTTCGGAAACACGATTATATGATTTTGCCTCGACACTTTTTATTTTCGAAAATACCTCGAAAAAATACGAAATATCAAGATTATTCTTAAATAGGGTTACATATACTATTGAAAATTGATTTAATTAGTGGACACCAATTATATTAAGAATCGTATAGAAGCATTTTTAAAAAATCGCTATAGTTTTTTAATACGAAGTGATTTTGTGTTTTTTTGCGTAATCTGCAAAATCGGTCTAGCTCCCGCGGGCGTCGTTTTCTCATTGCTATCTCGCTTTAGCATAATTTTTCCGAGTATCGCCTTAATTGTAATACAAACCATACTTTATGTATAGTTAAGTGAATGCAAAAGTCCTCTGTTCAAAATTTTCCTATTTGTCTAAGCACTTGATGTAAATGCCCTAAGTACTTATATTTTAATTCAGTTGGCTATATTTTAAGCTAGTAATAATCAATTAAGATCAGTTAGCCATTTTTTTTCATTTTCATAATATGTCTAATCCTTCTTTTATATATTGTACAGAAGTGATCACGTGAATACCCCAAGACCATTGACTCAGCTACCAACATGAGCACTATTATCACAAACAAGTTTCCTTAAATTTACTAAAACCACAATAATGTTTATGCAAAACAGGAAGCTCGCTCGCCTCACCAATCATGATGCTTTCTTTGAGGCTTATAAAACAGTATTAATTGGGATTTTTATAACTTAACATAAAATACAAATACTAATAATGTTTGTTTGTCTGTCCGCTGTTCACGTCTAAACGGATCAACGGATCGACGTGATTTTTGTATAGGGATATTTTGGGGGCTGGACAGTGACATAGGCTACTTTTTATCCTGGAAAAATATCACATTCCCGCGGGATAAGTGGAAAGCTAGTAAAATAATATATTACTCAATTCTTTGTGTCCAGGTTCATCAATACTACTATTTTAAAGCCAGATTTACATTGATCCAGCATCAACGCTTCACCTGCGTGACGCCTAACGGCATGCGCGTCTTAGCGCGCTTATTGTATCAAATTAGTGCGCTAAAACCCGGCTACACCTGAACATTATATCAAAAATCATCATATCAGATCATTATATCAGAAAATTATATCAAATAGCGCGCTAATTAATGGCATTAGACGCAGGTGAAGCAGGTGACGCATGATACAGTAAGTAGATGGCTGGCACCTATGTCGGTGGCATGACAGCGCTGTCTTCGTGTAAGCAAACATTTTTTTGTGCCAGCCCAGCGCTGGCGCCAGCCCTGGCATGGAGTAAAACGGCTTCCAACTTACTGGTGCTGTTTTTAGGCGCTATAACTTCTGGACCAATATGTGCCACAAATCACATACTTATCTAAAACTAGTTTCTCCCCGCGGTTTTACCCGCGTGTTACCCGTACCCGTGGGAAAATCGGGATAGCCTATATTACTCAGAAAGAATGTAGCATTCTAATGGAGAAATATTTTTTTAAATCAATTCAGTAGTTTTTCAGTAAGTCCATTAAAAAATATAATATTAGTATAGATTTTAAAAATCATTGTTAATACAGTAAATACGTAGGTATGTGATACTTGTATTGTAGGTAGGTACCTATCTATTTATATTTTCCTCAACTTTTCTTCGACTGCAACACTATACCTAAATAGATTGCAGGCATACGTGTTAATCAACCGAATTCCAGTTACATTTCACAAAATTTCAAACTTTTTTATTGCATTACCCATGTCAATGCATTTTGTAAGGAATGAATCCACAATGCGTCAATTCACTACTTAGTTTTGTAACGTGGGGTTGCGCGCTCGCGATACTATCGTTGCGCATGCGCAGACGCGCGTTGTTGCGCAAATTAACGCCACAATTACTAAAGAAAACAATTAGCTCAATGGTTTGATTTCACAGAGATGTCGATACAGAGGTGCCCCCGAATAACGAGTGAGAAATGGAACGGAGAAGCAAGCAAGACGCAACGAGCGTTAATTGCAGTGAACGATGATTATTCCTTCATGTTTATGCCGCTCGCTCTGGTACTGATCTCAATTTGTTTTCTTAGTACTACCAAGTACTACTTGATTTTCATGCGTGAGTGCGGGTAATTCGGTTTCTCATGGAAATGTGTTGAATAAGGTTTCTTCATTAGTTTTTTAATCACCTCCTTTCTGAAGTTTTGTACCTGGATCATAGGATCCAATAGCCGCTTGAAATAACACAGTATTTGGTACGGAACCCTTCGTGCGCGAGTCCGACTCGCACTTGGCCGATTTTTAGGGTTCTGGGTGCCTACCATCAACTATAAGAAAGCGATTCAAAACTGGTGCGATTCAGAATAGGTTCCTAAAAGGAATTGCTTTATTGCGTACCATTATGACCTTCTTAAAACTGAATCGCAAATGAATTGCTAAATGTGAATGAACGAAAGATTTGTGTACTTATTTCTTCTACCCGTCTCTCTTACTCGATTCTATCATGCCGGGAGAGTGAGAGGGATAGGTATAGCCTGGAGGTGTCATGTTAGTTCGACCGAGTTATAAGTCAAATAAGAGTTCATGACAGCTAAGCAGCTGTGGCATGTCGCTGAATAGCTTGTCATTGACGCAATAGAATCGTGGTAGGAATAAGCGAAGCAGATCAGTTTATTGATGGTAGGCACCCTGTAGTGAACAAGGAACCCTTATAGTTTCGCTATGTCCGTCTGTCCGTCCCCAGCTTAGCTCATAGACTCTTAGTACTAGAAAGCTGTAATTTAGCATGAGTATACATATTAATCACGCCATCAAAGTGGTGAAGTAAAATTTAGAAAAATGTTTTTTTAGGTTACCTCCCCTACTCGTGATGTGGGGATATATTGTGTTTCTTGTCTTCCGCATGTTGTAGGGTGTCGTTGGATAGCAATTACAAAAATACTGCGGGTTTGTAAAAACAGTTTTTTTATTCAGGCATCCGTTTGCGAATTATTAAGGTTTAAAGTGCAAAATTTTGTTAGAGTCAAGTCCCCCCTCCTGCCAGCCAAATGGTAGTTTTTCGATACGTGTCAAAATTCAAGATAGTTGTATATATGACGAAGTTAAAAGGAAAACTATAAAAGTTAAGTAGGCTTTACAAGTTTTTGAGATATAACACATTTTCGAAAACCGCAAATATATAACGCATTCATACGAACACTATCAAAAACAAAGTAATTTTTTTCTGGCGAAAAATGATGGTGGTGTATGTAATCGATACGTTAAGTGGATACGGAATCCTTAATGGGTGAGTCCGACTCGCATTTTGCCGATTTTTTTCTAATAGGTTATTTTATTTTCAAAAGCTTAGTTTAGCTGGTGGAATCGGCTATCAAATCAAGCTTTCTTAATAATTAAATGTAATTATTATAGGTATCAAAGAATACGCCAATCTAACAATGGTTGATGTAATTATTCATTACATTACTGCTCCAGACTGTTTTTATAGGCTATAACAAATATTAATTTATGGTTAATTAGATTCTGAATGGCGGCAGGGTATAAAGTCTATGTACCTAATAATGTACAGCGATAATATTGTCATTGATTAATTTGTTAAATAATGTATAATTACGTGAAAGTTATCATAATTGAGGCCTTTATAAATCTCGTTTTTAACTACTGGGGAAAGTTTATACAGAAATATGAAAAAGGTATTAGTTACGAGTAATAAATTAAATTTTTACAGTTTCTAATACAATTTACGTCAGTGACGCTAATAATAAGTGTCGCTGCTTATCATCGGATAATAGCAACGATAATTTTAATCCACATAAGAAGTGGGCAACCTTTTCCACCTCTCATCTGCGTCAAAAATAATCCTTCTTTATGATTACCGACATAAGGGCTCTATTTCATTAGGTCACCAGTGCAGTGGTGTCACCAGCGGAGTCAGAGCATGTCAAATAGGGGACCGGAATGTTAGAAAAATATTATATTGAATTATAACAAAGGAGAAAAAACCCTCTTTTTAATAACAAGCAAGTTTTATGAGCTGCTGAGTTGTGACCAACTGTTACTCGAGCTATCTCCTTCTAAAAAGAAATTTTACCTATATGTTTGGTGTATGGCGCTACCAACTTGTGATGTCTGAAGTGGGTAGCGCTGTTCTTGTCTTATAAGAAAGTTTGATGCTCTATGTCTCTGAAAACATGTAAAATATTTTAAAATAAATACCTGTATTGTGTTTCTGACATTTCTAAAAACATTTTTAAATAAACTTAAAACAAATCTAACCATACCCCTCTTGGAGGAAGCAGCGCCTCAATGTAATAGGGCCCTAAAACCTCTTGTGAGTGAAAGTTCCATTACACATTACTTGAAATATACTGCGGTAGGTCAGGTTGGCGTGATTTCACGGTGATCTGGAGATTGACAGCCGGGCGGGACACAATGGGACATCGGGACACTTGGGACATTATCCCATAACGCCTCGCCTAATGGACGTCTTTAAGATGAATTGCCCTGGATAAAGAATGCAGGCTTCTTGACATATTATTGTATATGAAATAATAATATTACATGCTTGGTGGGCTGTTAAATCAAAACTATCTATCAAAATGATAGTAAAGTGTTTTCTTACTTTGAAGGTATCATAAAATGTTTATCTAAGGTTGAAAATGAGAAATTGACTGATGGCATCTCAGCTCAAAATGTAACTGTACCTTCAAAGCTTTCTTTTATAGTGTAGGCACAAACTGAAATATTATTAAGGATATAGCATAGGTAAAAAAAATATCGTCGATGGCCGTTGCTTACACAAGCGAGGGGGTGCTGGGAGCGGTAAGACTCCGGCCGCGGCACTCTCGTAGACTGAGAAATACGTGTAGACGCGGCATGCAGCGCGCAATCTATTTCCATAAAAAATATCACCTATGTGCGCTTTTCCAAAGGACATAATATTATGTAGAATACTATGAATATTTATTGTAAACGTCGGTTTGTAGGAAGAGTAGATCTTAGATATTAATCGAATGTAGTAAAAAAGCTTTTTTTAACAAAGATAGTCACTTCAAACGATTCTTCAAAATGCAGAACACAGCAGCAGCTATTTATATTTATTTTCTATCAATAGATCATTTCGATAATATATCCATTATCGAAATGATCTTCGCATGCGAAACTACAACATTTGCTACAAATTACACAAAAAAAATGTATACTGCTCCAACCAGTAGGTACATTTTCAGATTTATTCCAATAAAATTAATAAAACTTATAATTTAATATGAAAAAATATAAATAACTCATACTAGCCCATCATCTAATACTTTTTTACAAAATAAATCTACTTAGTTATTCAATATTTAAATAAGTATACCGTTTATATAAAGTCACGCTATCAATCTATAATATAAATCAATATATAAAAAAACACTTAAATAAAAATATTGTGTAAGTACATACTTACATACATATTATTCCAATACCAAAAATGATAATATCAAATAATACAATAGCTTGTGTCATTGAAAATTGGAAGCAACGATCACATACACCCAGATACAAGAAAATATCTAAAAGTTAGTTTTCGACATTTACCCGTCCGAGAATCGAACCCGGGACCTCAGAGATAGTGGCACCTAGAAAACCGGTGCGTACACCATTCGGCCACGGAGATCGTCGAATTTGTTTAAACAAAATGTAACGCAACTGAAATAATTGATACTTTGTTTACTAATGTAAACTTGCCACGTAAGGTTATAAATCAGCCTCTTTAAAAAAACTTTTTTCATTACTCATTCTATAATATCTTTATTTTCCACTGTCACTATTTTTCGCCATGTACGCATCATATCCCTTGTGCTCTAAAAATGGGTAAAAAACGTAAAAGCTTGCCTAACGTCAGGTTCTTTTTTCTGTTTAAATATTATGCGATATGCTGAAATATTTGTACTAATTAAAAATTAATACCGAAGCGACAGCAACACAACTATATGTTAAAATTTTGTCATATTCATGAATCTCAAGACAATTTTGTGGTATGTGTGACAACCAAAGGCGACAGCAAAAAAGACAATAATGGGTGCATCCATTGCATTGTAAAGTGATTGACTGATATTCGGAAAATTCTAAACAGTTAAACAATGTTTATTAAATTAGTCGCGTGAATTGAGTGAACTCACAAAGGTAGTTTTATAATGTGCTTGGTTATAGTACTTGAATAAAATTTTGTGTGAATAGATTCACCCAGAAGATGCCTATTCACTTGCGACTTTAAGAGGTTTGGGTTGTAGGTACTCGGGCAAACAGAAGCCGGCAGGGCATTCCAGGCATGATGAAGGCGTACTTAATTCTTTGAGCGTGAGTTTAAAGGAGAGGGCGGCGATGAGGTTATGCAACTCAGATGCACACTCGCTAAAGCATATCTGACAAGTGACTCAGGGGATGAAACTCATAGCTGTAGTTATTTTTATTTCTTGTATTGAATTGATGTACATTGCTACGTTTTACAAATGTATTGAGATAATTCTTCACATACACCATATTCTCATATTTGTATTGTCCCGCAACAGTTAATATGTTTATTTCTTTAAATAGGTCTTTTAAAGAATCTCTTGGCCGAAGTTTGTATATGGCGCGAATAGCTCTTTTCTGAAGCACAAAAATACTTTCGATGTTAGCTGCTGAACCCCAAAGTAATAGGCCGTAGGACAATACACTCTGAAAATAGCTAAAATAGATTAACCTTGCCGTTTCAATATCGGTTAAGAGCCTTATTTCTTTAACAGCAATTGCCGCAGAACTGAGTCTACCGGCCAAAGCTTCAATATGAGGGTCTCATTGAAGTCGATAATCTAATGTTATATCAAAAAATTTAGTACTGTTAAATAATTCTACTACATTGTCATCCAATTTTATGTGAATATCAACCTGTCTTACATTTGGCAGTGAAAATTTATTCACATTTTGTTTTTTTTCGAGTTTAATGATAGATTATTGCTATGAAACCAATGCGCAACTTTCGATAAAGTACTATTTACTTCGTCAGAACAATTATTACCTCTGTCAACTTTAAAGACTAGAGGAAGTGTCATCAGCAAATAGCACTGTCTAGCATAAATTCTTTGCTTAAAAAGGAAGGTCATTTATATAAATAAAAAACAGCAAAGAGACCAGAATTGACCCCTGGGGTACGCCCATGTTGATAGGGGCTCCAGTAGACTCAGTTTTGTTGACGACTACTTTCTGTGTTCTTTCACATAGATATGATTGCATAAGGCCAACCGATTTATCATAGACACCATAATGTTTTAATTTTCTTAAAAGCGTTTGGTGATTTTTGGAGACGACCGATTTGGCGCAGGGGTAGGCTACCCACCTTCTGCGCCAGTGGTCTCGGGTTCGATTCTCGAACAAGACAAATATTTGTGTGCATGAACATGTCTATTTGTCTTGGTCTGGGTGTTAACTATGTATATTAAGTATGTATTTACAAACAAAAAGTATTTAAAGTATATATTTATCCGTTATCAAGTTTTCCATGATACAGTTTCTTAATGAAATTAACATGGGCTTAGATAATTGGTGTGAATGTAAGAAGTTATTTATTTATTTATTATTATTTATTCATTAACACAATCGAAAGCTTTGGAGAGGTCACAATAAATACCAACTACATCTCGCTTGCTCTCCCAAGCATCAAATATATGTTTTTAAATATATGATAGGATGACATACCAAAACCAGTATGAATTAGATCCCTTCTCACAAGACACCATCGATTTTGGGAATGAATTGCTAAAAGCCATACCCGAAACAACGAGAGAAAAGTGGAACAAGCTAAACGAAGGCGTAGATATGACGCATAAAAGCAAGAAAGCATGGTGTTTTATATAGAAACTAAATAATGACCCTAAAATCGTTGATCGTCATTCCAATGTGACCACAGACCAGAACGCTCACCATTTACTCCAAAATGGGAAAGCTTCCACGAAAAGTCGCCATAAGAAATTTACACGATACCCTGGTAAAGAGGTTAACCACTTGGACGAGGCTTTTACAGAAACAGAGCTCAAGTTTGCCCTTGATAAGCTCAAAGAAGGTAAAGCCGCTGGCTTTGACAACATCAGGGTCGAGCAGCTGAAACGGTTAGGTTTCGTACTACTTATACAAAACTGTCATTTCTTCCATGGCCGCTTCCAAAGGGTATGTAATCTAATCACTGACGTTTTAGCCACCTAATTTTAATAAATGATATTTGTGGCAGAGTGTGTATATAAAACTTCTTCGAGATTATTTATTTTTATGACGTTATTATCTTTAATATAATATGTTAGGCAGTTTAAAGTTAGTCCGCCATTTGTTTATACTTTGTGCAATGAAATTTAAATAATGAAATAAATATTCCTCCTTCGGAAGTACTTGTTTCTATGCAATATTTCATTAGAGTATCAAACATTTTACTCCGACTATGCAAGTCTCATTACAGAACTCCGCAAACTTATCTGACGCGGTGGTTAAATTTGAGAGTTTAAACTGTCAATACAGCTGACAGACCTTTCATTCTTTTTATTGCTACTGGCGCCTCAACCATCGGTTCAGATATTGTTGTTGGGATTTCGAATTTCGAATTTCAAAACCGCGAGAGCATTTCTTGCAAAAAATTGTATGCGTGCTCTATTTTGTACTAATAATGGAAAAGTGAATTAGTAATAAAAATGTTTTGAACCTGAAATTTACACAAAATGGTGCGGTTTATGTTCCTCACTCAAAGGTAAGAAGCTGTACTTCTCACAGTCTCATAAAATTGGTGTAATGGTGATATTTGATCAAGTAGGTATATAAAATTCTTACGTCGGTTTTATTTCAAGAATTGCTTCTACATTATGTCTCTGTAAAAAACTTTTCAACAAGCGAATTTCTTATTTCTTGATGCAATTTTTTACACCTTACCTTCTTAAGTTTCTCACATTTTCAATTTTGAGGAACCTAAAACGAACATAAATTTAATATACAGTAGTAGAAGTTAGAAACTTAAACTAATTATGTACCTACAACACAACAAAATATTGGTACACAAATAGGTACAACTTTTATGGACTCTTAAGTATCTTAGGCAATATTATTATCCGTCACTTTTATTTCAAACTATTGATGTTTGCTTTAGGTAATGAGTAAAATAACTTGTCCTAGGTTACTTATGTCTATGGTTATGCAATAAATGGCAAAGCACTCATCTATACCCAATCCTGAAGCGCTAGTTCAATATTTCCTAGCAAAATAAGCATCATTGAAAAAAAATTTGGATCCTAGTGTGAGTTTTTTTTTTCAATTTTGGCGCAATCGGAGCGATACAGTCTCCACGTCCAAACGCCGCCAATCCCAGGCGGAGACTGAAGAATTAGCTGAGAATCGGTGCACGATGCATTTTGGGATACTAGTTATTGACTATAAATATAACAAAAAAATTTTGTAGTAACTTCCCTAGATATGACTAAGAACTACTTACACAAAAAAAATTAGCTTGATTACTCAAATAGTTATTGAGATAATTGAGTTTGAGACGGAAAAAAGGGGTCTAGAAAATCATTTTTTTTAGTACATTGTATTTATTTGATTTAAATAAAATTTAGTAACTTCCCTTCATAAAGAAAAGATCTGTCACATATATTATTTTGGAAGACCTAGCAATGATACTTTGTCAGGAAATTTAATTAAAAAAATTTAAAATTCAGAGTTTGATCGCCGGAATGCCCTTAAAGCCAAGTGCGGAATAGTAGATTGTATTACAAGGGAGCAAAATAATATATTTACGGCGAGGGCGCTATTTTGAATCCAGAGCGCAGTGAAGGATTCTAGAGTAGAATCTCGAGCGCAGCGAGGGATTCTAAAGTAGAATCCTGAACGCAGCAAGGGATTCAATATACGCCACCCGAGGTGAAAATAATTTTGCGGCCGAGTAATACACTCTGCTTTTCATCCCCCTCTATAAGAAAAGCAGTAAAGACAACTCAAACTACCTACCTTTCTTTGTTGTTCGGATACATCATAGCGCTAGTCGGGCAAAAAAAATAATATGAGTTTTGAAATAAAAAAAAAAAAATAAATGTCCATCAGATTTCTTAAAAGTATCACCGGGAATGCCGTAGGGGGGTTAAAATTTTTGTAAGATTTTAGCTACGACTCACCGTTTACGAGATATTCTCAATTTTATAAAATTTCGTTTTTGAAAATTTCTCGGTCCCGAAAATAGTCCCGGCCCCATACAAAATCAGTTGAATTTTTTTTTAAGTACTGCACACTCTTTGCTACACTCCAATCCATGAAGTTTGACTTAATACTCGTTACCTCAGTATTAAGTCGAGCTTCATGCTCCAACCAATGCTTCTTTAATAAATTATGTTCTAAATTCAAATTTCATTGTTTTGGACCCTGTTATGAAGCTGTTCAAAATTCAAATCTCATTTATACCCTCTTGTCTTAACAGGTAAAAAATGAATCGTTTTGGACCCTGTTATTAGATAAACAATCATCGCTTTTCGAATCGATGGGATGAAAAAATAGTTTTCACCTCTCCAGCTCGAAAAGGGCGCTTTTGGCGCCTAAATACTCGAACGAAAAAACAAAATCGATTTTTGCTACGAACGTGAGGCAAAGTGCTTTTTTAATTGATTACACCAACTTTTGAAATAATTAAAAAAAAAAGAAATAGAGTGACAAGGGTGAGACTTTTAAAATTAATAAGAGCAAATAAGATAGATAGATAGCTTCATGTCGATGGACATGAAATATAAAGCCTTAAAAATAAATACAGGGATACCAAAGGTTCGAAATAAAGAGTATGGACGAAATGAGGTTGCATGCATGATATAATTAATATAAAATAAGAAAAATTAATGAATTCTAATAACAAATTATATAAATACGATTGTACTACTATTGCTTTTTATTAAACACGCAATATTTAAAATAAATAATATGAAGTGAACATTATATCGCTTACTAATATCATGTTTGGTTTTCATAAAAATTACATGCAGTGCAGTTTTTGAACGCAATGCAAACAGTTCAACTTGCATAGTTGCACCAATTTTACTCTTAATTATTAATTTTGTAATTTTGATGTTTTCTTTATTGTTAAATGTTGCCTTCAATGTTGTTATTCTGACCTGTAACACTTTTCTCGCTGGTAGAGGTGAAAAGTTGTATGTTTAACACGAGAGCAAAATTTTCTGATGTCTCGTGCCTTCAAATCACTCACTGTGCTCAGTAGTCTATATTTGAATCACTCGCTACGCTCGTGATTCAATTTTAGACTACTTCGCTAGTTCGTGATTTAAATTCAGCACTCGCAGCGAAAAATGATTTTGCTCTCTTGTATAACAATAGTAGATTGTATTACAAGGGAGCAAAATAAGATATTTACGGCGAGGGCGCTATTTTGAATCCAGAGCGCAGTGAAGGATTCTAGAGTAGAATCTCGAGCGCAGCGAGGGATTCTAAAGTAGAATCCTGAACGCAGCGAGGGATTCAATATACGCCGCCCGAGGTGAAAATAATTTTGCGGCCGAGTAATACACTCTGCTTTTCATCCCCCTCTATAAGAAAAGCAGTGAAGACAACTCAAACTACCTACCTTTCTTTGTCGTTCGGATACATCATAGCGCTAGTCGGGCAAGAAAAAAAAATGAGTTTGGAATAAAAAAAAATTAAATAAAAAAAATATATGTCTATCAGATTCCTTACAAGTATCTCCGGGGATGCCGTAGGGGGGTTGAAAATTTTGTTAGATTTTAGCTACGACTCACCGTTTACGAGATACTCTCAATTTTATAAAATTCCGTTTTTGAAAATTTCTCGTTCCCGAAAAAGTCACGGCCCCATACAAAATCAGTTTTTTTTAAAGTACTGCACACCCTTTGCTACACTCCAACCAATGCTTCTTTAATTATGTTCTAAATTCAAATCTCATCGTTTTGGACCCTGTTATGAAGCTGTTTAAAATTCAAATCTCATTTATACCCTCTTGTCATAACAGGTAAAAAATGAATCGTTTTGGACCCTGTTATTAGATAAACAATCATCGCTTTTCGAATCGATGGGATGAAAATAACTATTTCACCTCTCCAGCACGAAAAGGGCGCTTTTGGCGCGTAAAAACTCGCAGCAAAATCGTTTTTTGCTGCGAGCGTGAGGCAAAGTGCTTTTTTTAATTTCTTACACCAACTTTTGAAATAATTAAGAAAAAACAAATAGAGTGTTAAGGATGAGACTTTTAAAATTAATATGAGCAAAAAGGATAGATAGATAGCTTTATGTCGTTGCACAAAGCATACAAATAAATACACGGATACCATAGGTTTGAAATAGAGAGTATGGACGAAATATGGTCTCGCATGCATGATAATACATATAAAATATGAAAAAATATTGAAAAATTTAATATGAAGTATTTTGTTTAACCACAATCACGTGGTTGTGAGACGGATCGATTTTTTCTAAAATACTTCATTTTCAATTTTTCAATAACAAAAATTGCATTGTGAATGCAAAAGAATAAAATTTTAAATAACTTAGAAAAATATGTAATGAAATCTATTAACAAATTAGATAAAAACGATAAATGTTACCTTCAATATTGTTTTTCTCATCTGTAACACTTTTCTCGCTGGTAGAGGTGAAAAGTTGTATGTTGAACACGAAAGCAAATGTTTCTAATGTCTCGTGCCTTTAAATCACTCACTGTGTTCAGTAGTCTATATTTGAATTTTGGACAACTTCGCTAGTTCGTGATTTAAATTCAGCACTCGCAGCAAAAAATTACTTTGCTCTCTTGTATAACCAAATAGGTAAGTAGCAAAAATCTGCTTAGAATATAAAATATAATCTACAGAACAGCCACTAAAACCACCTCTTCTAGTTGAAACGTAAGCAAATTTATATTGTAATGTGTTTCAAACTTATTTAATTAAAAAGAAAAATTCATAAAGACATGTATTTTTTTAAACCTTTTTATTAAGGTCCCTTTAACATCTTTTTGCAACATCACTACAAATATCTTAATTATTATTTTATCCATCTACCATTTGTTTCAGTATCATATCCCCACAAAAGAATTGATGATGACCTAGTGTTAAAAAACAAAGCCCTTTTAATCTAGCGAGTTTCCAAAAATCGTTTTAAATAACACAAAGCGAGGAAAGTCACGGTCATTGGTAATACAAAACAACTTAATGATGACCCCAATGACTTGGATGAAAATGCTTGATTGACGGCGGAAATTGCTTCGCATTGCAATTTCATCCTTCCATTTAAATTAAAAAAAGGTTTTTGCATTCAACCGCGTCACACATCTTTAGGGATCGGTCGGTGTCGTAGCCATCTGCCATTACTGTGGCTTAAGCTAATATTACACGGTTCAATAATTGCTTTCAATTCCATTGCTGCAATGACATTGAAACGTCTCAACAACAGGATGAAAGTTAAGATCTATGAAAAGTATAAGTATAGGAAAAATGCGATAGTAAAAAACCACGAGCCCTATAAGTAGCTTTCAGGCGGGATTCGCACCCGCCGCGCCTAAAAATGCATACAAATAATTTAAAATCTTAATTTAATGGCTGTTAAAACTAAATAAAATTATGAACAACTTTATGGTGACCACTACCAAGAAAAATCCTTGGAATTTGTCTTTAAAAAGACGTCAGTAAAGTAAAAATAAGCGTGCTGAAAGTCTCTGTCACAGACTTTGAAAATCCCTAAAGATTACAAGGGAACAAGATATTACTCGTACATGCTTTTCGTTAACTTGCTTTTTCGTCTTTTGCTTATGTTTCATTTCATGGATTCATTATTTTAAAAATAATACATTAAATAGACAATTGTCTTTTATCTATTACTTGTTTGTGGTTTATTCGCTTTAAGTAGGACGTGACTTCTATCACGACGATGGGGGTAGAAAGTAATGCGTGTGATATCGTCATTTGTTTTGTGGTTTTACGTAACAACACGTCATTTCGACAACAAAATTTAGTAAAGTTTTCCTTTCATTGTTTTAGGCAATAGAATTTATGTTAAAACACAAGGAAATTATGCCAACAGATTAAAAGAAAAGCGGGGTCTTGTGACTCCCGATTGTTTATTCAGATTGTTTATCGTACCTAATGACTTCGTAACTTGAAAAATATGTACCCACTTATCAAGTAAGTGATTTTTTTTGTGTTCCACACGCAAATTAAAAAAATATTTTAAATTTCATATTGCTTTTTAACGAGTAAAAGGACCTTAGGATATGAAACGTCAATTTTGTCATCGTTCCTCACATGCACGGGTAATAATTTAAAACACATTAACTACATCATCACAACCATGACCTTCTGACATTCGTCTGCGTTATGGAATTTTATAATGCAGTTATAAGAGTTTTTGTAATGAAGATTACCTATGTGAAATAAACCTGATTTATATAAACTTTCAAGGTCATTTATAAACCTCAAAAATCTTCAAAAATATTTATTTAGTTCCACCAAATCAAAAATATTACAATATTATTAAATTAAAAGAAAACAACGCGAAACGCTCAGCACAAGTTGCAGCATGAACATCACCTGCAACGCTGATATTTCTGCAGAGCTACGTGCATGTTAATAAGAAAAATTAAACCGCCTTCAAAACAAAACTGCAAACAAAAACTCATTTCCCAAAAACACGTAAAAGTGAAAAATAAATTGAATCATTCAATTCAAAGTACGAAAGTGCGGGACTTTTTCTAATTAATCTTGAACTTACTGATCTGATTGAAGTCGGTCTCCGCCTTTTTTTGAAGTCGGTTAAAAAGCAGGATTTTTACCATGTTTTGATTTGTTGTCATTTTTACCACACTTTTATTAGCTTCACTTGTAACTAAGTCACAATGTAAGAAAATCTTGGAATTCAATTTTAACCTACTTCTAATTGTCGTATTGATTTGAAACTTTGCAAGTCTATATGAATCCCATGACAATACAATAATTTGCTACCATCGAGCTGATCTGATGATGGAGTCAAGAGGTGGGCAATAGAAATCTTCAATGGCTGCTAGGAAACTTCTCGAGTTTAGGCTCATTTGTTTTGTTATGATAAGACCTATTCGTTACACCTAATGGTGAGGGTCTGATGATGGAGCAGGGAGGAAGCCAGTGGCACTTCTAAATGACCACTAGGAAACCCCTCGAGTTTAGGCTCCGTTGTTTCGTTCTGACGAGACTTATGAGCTGCACTTGGTGGTGAGGGTCTGATGATGGAGCAGGGAGGAAGCCAGTGGCACTCCTTAATAACCAATAGGAAACACCTCGAGTTCTGGCTCATTTGTTTCGATCTGATGAGACCTATTCGCTACACTTGGTGGTGAGGGTCTGATGATGGAGCAGGAAAGAAGCCAGTGACACTTCTTAATGACCAATAGGAAACACCTCGAGTTTGTGTTCATTTGTTTCGTTTTGATAAGACCTATTCGTTACACTTGGTGGTGAGGGTCTGATGATGGAGCTGGGAGGACCCAGTGAAATTCCTTAATGACGTCAAGAAAACTCCTCGAGTTTGGGCTCATTTGTTTCGTTCAGACGAGACCTATTCGCTACACTTGGTGGCGAGGGTCTGAAGATGAAGCTGGGAGGAAGCCAGTGGCACTTCTTAATGGCCAATAGGAAACCCTTCGAGTTCAGGCTCATTTGTTTCGTTCTGATGTGACCTATTCGCAACACTTGGTGGTGTGGGTCTGATGATGGAGCAAGGAGGAAGTCAGTGGCACTCCTTAATGACCACTAGTAAACCCCTCGAGATGGGCTCATTTGTTTCGTTCTGATGAGACCTATTCGCTACACTTGGTGGCGAGGGTCGGATGATGGAGCAGGGAGGAACTCAGTGGCACTCCTTAATTACCACTAGGAAACCCTTCGAGTTTGGGCTCATTTGTTTCGTTCTGATGAGACCTATTCGCTTCACTTGGTGGTGAGGGTCGGATGATGGAGCAGGGAGGAAGCCAGTAGCACTCCTTAATGACCACTAGGAAACCCCTCGAGTTTGGGCTCATTTGTTTTGTTCAAATGAGACCTATTCGCTACACTTGGTGGTGAGGGTCTGATGATGGAGCAGGGAGGAAGTAAGGGTTCGGCTCGCGCATCTGGTAACTAATAGACTCCACTTGAGTTTGTAAAACTAAATACATACAATCACGCCTTTGAGTTATAATGTTTACGGGGTGGGCAGACACATGAATGGACTGTGAAATCGATTACCATCCCCATCCATAGCTTGCCATTTGTTAAACTAAAAAGTAAAAAATAAATATGTAGTTTAAAAAACTATAAAAACACACTTTTATAGGAACAGACTAAAAGTACAAAATAATTGTCTATTCAGTAACTGAAATTAAAAAGCGTGGTGCGCCCTTTGAAAAGCATGCATTCAAGTACCTCATATTGACAACGCGCACCATGCTTTTTAATTTCAGTTACTGAATAGACAATTATTTTGTACTTTTAGTCTGTTCCTATAAAAGTGTGTTTTTATAGTTTTTTAAACTACATATTTATATATAAGTCATATTTGATTACTCCGTGATCATGCATGCCGCCCCCGCGCCGCCCGCCGCGCGCCGTGTGCAACTGCGCCGAAATATCAGGGACTCTACAATAGTATAAATCCCGCTTTTCGTAATATTTACAGACTTATGAGCAGAGCAATTGTGTAAAGAATATAAGGATGTATTAAAATATACTATACTGATAGTAGTACAAAGATACAAAAACATTGTTAATGCTCATCAGCTGAAGAATGGTGAGATAGTGTTATGGTGGTATAGTACTAGATAGTAATACCACAGTAATACACTCCCGGACAATCATATTGGCCCACTGGACTTTTTTCATACAAACATGCTCACTTTAGCGTCTCGTTGATAAAGAACTATTTGCATCTGTGCGATGATTTTTACGTCAATAAAGAGGCAAAACGCCCAAATAACGAATCACGGTCTTAAAAATTTACAAAAAGCGCTGAATTTTCACAAAAAATAAAAACGATAAGTCAAACTTTATCTCCCATATAACGTTATATGGAGCGATAAGTTCGGTTTATTCTTTTTTCTTTTTCGCAAAATTGAACACAGTTTGAAGATATTTGAAAGTGTGATTCAACAATTGGGCGTTTTGTCTCTTCATTGACGTAAAAATCATAGCAGTGATGCAAATAGTTTCCTATCTTTGAGACGCTAAAGTGAGCATGTTTGTATCAAGAAAGTCCAGTGGGCCAATATGATTGTCCGGGAGTGTATATACAGGGCTTCGAGCAACGCGGGTCTTCCGTCCCGCGGAAGGCCCGCGTTGCTCGAAGATACAGGGCGTCCCACGACTTTGCCACATGGAGGGAAAGTACCTTAAATACTGTTGATATAAAATTTTAGTGAAAGAAGATTTAATTTTAATTTTAAAAACAAAACTAACAACATAACAAAGAATTATTAATAATCGCCTGTCTGAACTGGGAATCGAGCCCGCTAAATATGATAAAATATATTCTCTAATTTTACTGTGCCAATCAAGAGGCACGATTATAAGCATTCATTTCTTCTAACATAGCATCTTAAATAAAAGGAAGACTACAAAACTTAACATTTAATTTTAAACAGTGTGTTCGGTACGCCCAAACCCTGTGGACACCCATCCATGTTTGGATGTCTGGATATATGGATGTTTGTTACTCCTTCACGCAAAAACTACTGAACGGATCTGTAGGAATTTGCAACAGAGATAGATTATAGGCTGGAATAACACATAGGATACTTTGTATCCCGATATTCCCACGGGAACGGGAACCATGCGGGTGAAACCGCGGGCAGCCGCTATAGTATAACATAAGTTGTCTTGCCCTTGAAATATTAAGGAAAAATTGCTAAGTAGTGTAAAATCCCAAGGAAAAATCTCTTTCTTATTATTCATCGATCAATACAATAACAATAAATGAAGAAACGGTACATTGGAAAAGCTAAATGAAAAACTGATTACCACGCCGTGCCTGATGTAGACTTATCTTTTACAACTTACATCTTGAAAAATTTTAAATTTAAAATACTTCATTTCCAATATTTTAATAATAAAAATGCATTGTGAATGCAAAAGAGTAAAAATTTAAATAACTTATGTCTTATTTATATATCTTATTTATTAGATCACCACCAAGAATAACATTAAAACATTGTTAATATTGGCGTTATACATTAACGGCATGCTTTGGTTGACAGTATACAATATAAATGGGTACAATGGTACAATATAAATAAAAATACGAAATATAAATACGACTCTTTCTGTTTATTGCCTACTATCTCAGGTTTTCATTGTGTAACTATTAGTTAACTCGAATGACTTTTTCAATTATTTTCTTTATAATAATATATTATCAATATTGGTTCAACGGTTAGGTATTTTTGTATTGTCTACAAGGGAGGAATAGTACATTACAGCCGAGGACAGGTAAGTAAGAAATTACATTGTCGAGGATGGTTTGAAGCACGAGCCGCAGGCGAGGGCTTTAATCATTCGAGGCAAGGTAATTTGCTTACCGTACAAGGCTTGTATAGTGCTTTTCTCAAGAAATGCGAGGAAATAAAAAAAAACTGTTTAACTAAATAGGTAATATTTATTAAAATTTATATCACACATGTTCGGGCAATTATTAAATGTAAATGTTATTGTTTTCCCGGGCACACTTATGTATAAATCGCCCATAATAATATTATTTTAATGATGTAGGTATCATTAAAATACGCCAACAACACAGATTCCGAAAACGTATGCGCCTTTTTTCACTTTTCCAAATCAGATCGTAGGTTTTCATATATCTTTCTTTTGATTTTGCTGGCAGTAAGTTTTCTGTTATTCATTTTGCTTCTGCTCTCAAATTTGGTGGAGTAGGTACATACAATGTCTGTATATGTTTCATTGGCAGAACTCATTTTGATAATTTATTACACAATAAGTATAAATAAACTGTATTGTTAACAAATCAACCGCTGAAAATCATTCCCGCCGTTTTTTAAATATTGGTTTGTGAGGCCAAGTGGAACGGTCATACAGCCTATTGATACTTACTACTTGCTACTAAAATGCGCAACTTCAATACCCGCTTCTGGGTGGTAGATGGCGCTGTACATATTTCCTATACAAAATTACTCGTAAAAGATATTTTGTTTATGATAAATCTCATTTTGTTTTTTCGATTGATGTTCGTGCTAAGGGTACATAGCGCTTGTGGTACAATACGAAGTAATATACTCGTTGCGCACCGTATTTAAAAAAAAGTTAACCTAATTATGAAATAATTACCTATATAATGATAATAATGTGGCTGTATGGTGCAAATGTCCCTTTGCTTTTTCTGTTTTTATACACAGGAATAACGAAAGAAAAAATAAAGAAAAAAAATTTGGTAATAATATCTTTGGGTAGTACCTTTTCCGAGGTAAACATTCTAAATTTGAAAATCACTGCAGTAATGAATTTCAGTACTTACTTACTGCACTGATTTTAGTGCAGTAAGTAAGTACTGAAATTCATTACTGCAGTGATTTTCAAATTTAGAATGTTTACCTCGGAAAAGTGCCACGTACTGCATTCTTTTCTCAAATATAATATTAACATTTCAGAGCATAAGTGTGAAAAATCCAATATCGTACTAGTAGTAAAAACATTAAAATTACCTACCGAATTCTGTGTAAGTAGGTAGGTAGAATCACGATGCGTATGACAAATTGATGATAGGGAAAAACAATGAATTCCCCAGTCATTAAGTAAACTTAGTAAATACATGAAGGACGAGAAGCGTTTGAAACACTGCTATGTAAACAATATACCTACTGAGTGAATGTGATGCATTTTCTTTTCCTCTGACTGTATTGTGAAATTTATTGCTCATTAAAATTAAAATATTTTTGCGGTGGTGGCGTGTGAGGCGGGTCGTTATGTTGCCTAAAATATGATTGAGCGAAGCGAGATGGGTAGTTCATGCGTCATGCTCTTGAACGGGTGCTGCCAGTAGGAATGGGTCTGCTCTTATCTGCTTGACTTAAATAAAATGTGTGTTTCTTTATTTTTATTTTTTTAAGAATTACATTTGAAAAATACCAGTATGGCGAAACTTTCAGTGTATAGTTCTTCTTTGCTAATAACCATTTTCTTTAGCTAGAGTTCCGAGTAGTAATTATTGTAAGTTGTTTACCGCTATGATCATTAATACTATTATCTAATGTTCGACTGTATTTATCTTTTATAACTCATTATGTAATATGTGTTGGAAAACCTTAAACATGTGTATAAAATAAAACAGGGAGAAAAAAACAACCCTTAAAGAGTTTCTTGCCGGTTTGCGAACCGACGACGGGGCGTAGCTTCTATTACGTTCACAAGTATTGTAAATCACAGTCTCAATTGAATAATTTTTGAGTAAATTTGATTTTGACTTTGACTCTAAAAGAAATTAAATAAGTACTTAGTCCTTTCTACTAGAGCTGAAAAAATATATCAATTTTGATTATAATTATTGATGATTTTTTTTTTATTTTTTTTTATTGGTTGATAGGCAAGCGCTTGTCCGCTATCACGCCTGATGTGAATTATACAGGGTGAAAAAAAAAGACCGTGGTTGAAAGAAAAGTACCCATAATATTGATGATATTAAATTTTACTGTACAGAAACATTCCATTATTTTCAAAAATAATTAAAACTACATTAAATGATTTAAAAAAAATCACCAGCTTGAGCCGGAAACCGAACCGGTGAAATGTAAAAAAAAACATTCTATCCTAAGAAAATATTAAATACAGTGAAAAACAAAATTAATAGAAATTTTAAGTAAGTAATAAAAAACACTCATTTCCCAAAAAACTATGTGCTACAAATTAACAAACGCTTTACTGAGGGATCTCAATCGTAAATAACAAATAACGGTAGTCCTACAATTTTATTATAGAAAAGGCATTATTCATCGCTTGTCCAAAGATACCACCCTGAGGGATTGACAATGGCATAGATAAAGGTACAAAGTAAACAAGAAAGCAAAGGTGTCATTAAACTTACACGCTGGTGGTAAAAAATGGAGTCTGGGGGACACGTGGGGAGCCTTGCATCGTGGGAATGCATTTATGATGCAGTATTTGCATGGACTAGTGTAAGTGGCACAGTGTACAACCCTTCTTACCAGTAACAGGTTTTCGTATGTTCATGAAATACGGTGTTCATATGTTTAGTGTTTTGATTTGAATCGGTCCAAAACTAAGCAAAAGTAAAGAAAATTAAATGTTAGCTGAATAAGAATTCGTATTTTAAACTCTTATGGCAAGGCTATCAGTGCATGATATTTTAAAGAAACTTGTTGTTACAGAGAGTAATCGTAAGTGTAATATAATATGCACCTACATCTTAACAAAATCCTTGATTATAGCTAGAAGTTTCATGTTTTGTACCGGATGTTAAATAAAATTCGGCCAAATGAGAGTCGGACTCACTCATGAAGGGTTCATCTTTTCACGTAAAGATTACATACACCTAGCCAAAATACCACTACCATTTTTTGCCAGCAAAAAAGTAACATTGTTCTTCATAGTGTTTGTATGAATTACAAAGTTACATTTGTGGTTTTTTAAATAATTTTGTTGCTCATAGTGTTTGCATGAAAGACAAAGTTATATTCCGGTTTTTGAAAATGTATTATATCTCAAAAACTACAGACTATATGACATTCGGATACAGAACCCTAAAAAATAAATTAACGGGTTTTGACATCACCAGCTGCGTTTTACCTGCTTCAACGTGCCCAAAGAGAGAATAACACTACTGGTACACTACCCTACTGTGTCAACTCATTGTAGATTCAATGAATGAAAGTAATAGCGCAGCGGTCTCAGTTAGAAGTCGGTAATGAGTCGGAAATATTGGCATTGTTGTTATTGTTCGACGTCATTTCACGTCGTTCGAGAGCTACGACTGGTTTTAAATAGTTTTATGAATATTCAGTGTGAAGGGGCGCTACCCTTGTAATACTACTGGTTGATTGTGGTAGAGGACTGCGTGTGACCGCATCAACGGAAGATCGTACCGTGTTCACGACTTTTTAGAAAGAAATGTCTTTGATGTTGTTTACGTGCTAAAGAAATTAAATAATTTATTATTGTTTGTTTAATCGCGGCGAAAGTACCCTAATACCTAGTATTAAAAAACCACGGGTTGCACTCCGGGAGTGCCGGCAGAAGTGAACAGGGCTCTCTAGACTTATTCACAAAAAAAGGATATTGAAAAAAAAAAGAAAAAATACGGACTAGATTTGAACCTTGGTCTTCTGGCTTCAATGCCGCCCGTTTTCTAACTGAGCTATCACAACTTTGGAAACGTTGGCGAGCCTTCGTATTCTAATGACATTGTAACAGTTTTTCGATTGACGGTCGGTCACGTATCCGTCTTACGAATTTTCTATCTGACGGTCACGTGCTCAGATCATATAATACTACGTGATACTGACGCGTGTTTAACATTTTTTACCCATCACAAAAAGTGCACAACGCCGCTTAGGAACTTTAATCAAATACATTTTGCACGCTTTGCGCTTTTGTGCGTAATTGATGTTATGTATATTTAGCAGATGTTAAAATTTTCTTGTCAACACATTGATACAGTTTTAATTCGGTTGGTGTTATAATATAAGTCTGCCTGGCCACTATCACCATCTTATCTAAGTCTGACGCCATAACAACGATGTTTTCAGCATTGTTGTGTTCCGGCAGTTAGAGATAAGATAGCCAGTTCCTCAGTTCCGAGGATTCCGGGAGTAGTGCGCTCAGCCGGCCTAGCATTAGCGGCTTTTATCGATTATTGACGCACACCTTAGTGGGGTAAGCAAGACAGCATGACGATGATGATGATATACATATAATTATGGTCATGATAGGCAGGCAGGATAGGGCTGGCCATATAGTCGAAGTGGCATTTGCCAGCCGTGCCCTAGGCTGCACGGGCCCCTACTCTACCCTGCCCAACCTACTCCTTAGACTTAATATTATTATTATTTATTAATAGGTCGGGACCATTTCACCCAGTTCCCCAAGTCCCCTAAAAGCTGAAAAATCAGGAGGGGGGGGGGGGGGGGGGTATCATTTACCCCACCGGCGTCAGACCCTCGAACATACTTTTTTTTTTGTAACAAGAGGAGAATGCGGTCTTTAGGCATACCAAACGGCATGTTGGACTCGGTCACACCCAGGGCATGACCCTCGCCGCATCCAGCCCTCCCGCCAAGCCTAATAGGCTTCGCAGCAGGGCAGGGCGGTTACCCTCGAACCTACCTGTGCGCTTACAGTACCTGTTGAGTTGACTTATCGTTCACTTCTTTAGATCTTCTTCCTTAAGCTTGTCCGTTCCAAAGAGCTCCCAGCACAGTGATGCGTACATCGGGCACTCTGCCATGAAGTGGTACCTTGTTTCTTCTCTTTCTTTGCATTGCGGACAGATAGGGTCTTCTGTCCGTTTAATCACTGATAGGTGTCTGTTTAGTGGGCAGACGTTTCCTTAGACTTACGAACTATCCTACATCGCAAGATTGTGGGAAGCCATCCGTGCCCTTTCGGCCCAATCCGGCCCTGAGTGCGCTTCCATCTTCAGCCTTATCTTCACTTAACATCAGATGAGATTAAGGTTAAGTGTTACCCCGTTAAGTTAGAAATAAATAATAAACAAGAACCAATAAATTGCAAAATTCCAACTGTATTCGGCATTATTGATAATAAAATAAGCCAGTCCAGTAGTAAGAGAAAGTACTTACCTAAAAATTAAGCAGTCATTGAGGTTAAGTGTATGTACTTAATAACATAACATCATAGCAGCTGTCCCTTTCATTGGGCCAATTGTTTGCTAGAGGTAGGTACAAACATTACGTTGACCATCTGTCTGTTTGTCTGTAATATACTAATATAAACCGTTTGTCCATTACGTTTGTCCGTGAACCGTTTTTGAAAAAGCGAAATTTTTTATCGTGTTATTGACATTTGGAAAAGGGACCTGTAACTACTTACTGATGAAATTTTTTTTTTCCAAATTATAATGTAATTTTTTTTTTACTTTACTGTCGAAAGTGGAAATCCTTTTTAACCGACTTCTAAATCAAAAAGGAGGAGGTTCTCTATTCGTCTGTATGTATGTTTTTTTTTTTTTTTTTTTTATGTATGTCCACCGATTACTCGAAGACGGCTAAACCGATTGGAATGGTTCAAACGTTATTACATCAGGTTGGTTTCCAAGTTGGTCCCATTTTTTGAAATTTTGAAATCGGTTCAGTAGTTTTCAGGAAATCTTGAAAATACTGTCGTTTTCGTTACCACTTTATGTGAATTTAATACGTACCTTTCGGCATAACTCCTTTGTTTATAAACCGATTTAGATGATTCTTGTTTTGTTAAAAAGGGGATACCTCAAGGTATTTTAACCGACTTCGAAAAAGGAGGTTTTGAGTTTGATCACATACCTATTTACCAGAAAACACGTAAATTGCCTGCACGATGCACTAAAAAGAGTGAAATAAAAATTATTTTTATAAAAAAATAAAACCGCCTTCAAAAAAACCACATCAAAAAAGTAAGAAATAATTCCTCACCAAATAAATAACGTAAGTACTTTGAAGTCGGGCGTGAAACATGTACAATTTTTTGTTGTTTTTGTTAAAACCCGCCCGACTTCAAAGTACTTACGTTATTTATTTGGTGAGGAATTATTTCTTACTTTTTTGATGTGGTTTTTTTGAAGGCGGTTTTATTTTTTAACTTCCAGTTTTAGCTTGAGTTATGTAATTTTTTGTTTAACACAGTCGACTAATTACATATTTAGGCTAAACATTACATTTCCTAATTAATACTACAGAATTATAGGAAAAATTGTGAAAGGAAAAGCCCACCAGCCTTGCAAGTAAATTTCAGGCGAGATTGCATTGTGAATGCATAAAAATAATTTAAAATCTTAAATCTGATTACTATAATGTTAAGAAATATGTTTAAAATACGAAATAGGCGCCTGCCACGACCGTGACTCTAACCCACGATTTTACGAAATTCGAACTACTAGTTTTCCATCTGTGGTATTATAACATTGGTTCTACTTATATGTATTGCATTTAATATTCTTAAGTAGGCTTCGATCAACTATAACACCTAGTTCATGTAGGTAATAAACTAAAGTAAGAAACTTCAATCTTCAAAATAAAATTTGCATAGAAAATAATCTGATTTTGTAAAGAAAAAAATACGATGAACTACCCAAGTAATAACTTTAACTAAAACCCATACAAAATACAAGAAAATGCGTATCCCTATTTACATTTATGACATTTAACACTGTAGCAATTGAACTACAGAAAGTATAATTTATATTTAGGCATAACGCTCATAAAAGTATAAAACCTAGTTAATTATGAAATTATAGAAGAATAATATTCAGATTCATTCATTACATAAGAAATAATAACTCGTACGTAGTCTATTCAGCTCTGTATTTAAACAGCTGTTACATTAGATGGCAAAGCATGAACACGCATACTGTATTTATTCTTATCAACAAAATAATGAGTTTTCATTGACACAAATCGAACTCTCTTGTATAAATTGGTCATGCTCCAATTAACAGTTATCGACGTGAAAATCTCATGAATAATTAATCATATAGCCTGGTTTATGTATTATACGGTTTGATACATTTATGGTTTCAAAACTATTTTTAACCCTCAATTGGGAAAAGAGGGGTGTTATAAGTTTGACGTGTCTGTGTGTCTGTGTGTCTGTGTATCTGTGTGTTTGTCTGTGGCATCGTAGCTCCTGAACGGATAGACCGATTTTGATGGAGTTTGTTTTATTTGAAAGCTGACGAGTTCGTGATGATGATGGTTTAAAATTTGTGAAGGTTTGTTCAGATGTTTCAAGGTCACCAGCTACTTTTGTAAGCTGCGTTAAGGATCTTACACGCTTAATAAGTACTTACAACATTATGTGTATGTGTGTAATTAAATAAAAATAAAAATTTATCCACCCCCGACCCTGACACCGACAGTATTGAAACCTAAAAATAAAATTCATGTCCACAAAAATAGGGGTGTTATGGAGGTATATTGTAAGGAGTCCCCAGACCGAGAGATTTTTTTTTCTGTCGGGGGCTGATGAATTAAAAAAAACTTTATCAAGATTTGTGTGTCTAGCTTTTCAAACCCACGACCAATGAGTACGTAAGTATGTCGAGGGCTCGATTAGCGCAAAAGACAATGTTTGCCTTGGTCTGGGTATCTTCTACTTAGGACCTATATACTTAGGTATATGGTAATATTCTACTTAGATACTAGCGGCCGCTTGCGGTTTCACCCGCGTAGTTCCCGTTCCAGTGGGAATATCGAGACAAAAATATCCAGTGTTTTAAGCCAGGCTATCTATTTACTATCTGCGTGCCAAATAACCAAATCCGTTTAGTAGTTTTTGCGTGGAAGAGTAACAAACATCATTACATTCACACATCCATACATCCATACTTACAAATTTTCGCATTTATAATATTTAGTAGGATGTATTTACAATAAAAAAGTCTATAAGTCTGTTTATCGGTTATGTAGGTACTTAATACTTTAACATTTCCTTTCAATGAAACTTACCTTGAGCTTGATAATTTTATTGGTATTATTAAATAAATTAAATATGTATAAAATAAAGAAATAAATATAAAAAATAAAAAAAAGTTATACTTAAATTTTATAATTCGTTGCTATGTCATAATTTTAATTGACGACCGATTTGGCGCAGGGGTAGGCTACACAGCTTCTGCGCCAGTGGTCTCGGGTTCGATTCCCGAACAAGACAAATATTTGTGTGCATGAACATGTCTATTTGTCTTGGTCTGGGTGTTAACTATGTATATTAAGTATTTATTTACAAACAAAAAGTATTTAAGTATATATTTATCCGTTATCAAGTTTTCCATGATACAGTTTCTTAATGAAATTAACATGGGCTTAGATAATTGGTGTGAATGTAAGAAGTTATTTATTATTTATTTACTTATTAAATTTCAATTTTTTTAGCCTATTTGAATTAAATGGCACCAGTGCTTCCCAAATTTTACTTGAAGTAATTGCACTAGGTATGTTATTATAGAAATTATCGTAGATATTTTATCTAACAGTTAGCATTACTAATATAACGGAGCGTTTGGAGCCCGACATAAACTGAACTTAAAACACACCCGTGTTATATTTACGATGCAATTTAAAATTACAACTAATATCTTTTGTCGAACGTCGAGTTTTGACAATGCTGTTTCATAATATTCTTTTGTTAAGTTTAACGGAGCATGAGAAATAGTAATTTTATGAAAATTGCTACATCTCTATTGTTTTGCTGCAACATTTACTACCTTAGTAAATTAGTCATTTTTTTAATGGTTTAAGGTGGATTGTTGCAATATTTTAATATAAACTTTATTTTAATATAAAAATATAAACTTAAATTGGACCGCTAAAACTAATGGGATGTTTTCAATAATATGTAACATTTACAAAGACCGCAGTCCATTTGGAAGCTCTCCACGTTTTAACTTGGCTCCAGTCATTCGGGGTCAAAACGAATAAAGGATCTATATATAATCGCTTTGGATCTTAGGTACTACCTAACACTAGTTTCTTTGTCTGTCAGTTTGTTAAGCACCGTTTTAATGTCCTGTGAAATCAGAACATTATGAATTAACAGGAATAACCTCTTTAAGTACTTATGCTTCGGCTTTGTGTTTTCATAAGTCTTCATTTTGGCCAAGTAACAAAAAAACAGGATATTAAAGTAAATAATTCAAACGTTGTCATTTTGTAGCTCAATTTAGTATAAAAAAGAGGTTTGCTTTTTTAAGCAAACGTTTCTTACTTTTGTAAGAAACGTCCTTGAACAGTCTCGTCGTAGCCCTACATAACCGCTTGTCAATGAAATCGAAGTCATTCATGAGGTACAAGCATTGCGCCGGCGCATCCCATTGCTTTCGCTTTCAATACCATGCACCATAGCAGACGCAGACAGGGTATAACTTCTAGCTTGTTTTATAGTAACTGATGATCATGGCATGGCGTATGTGTTACTCTGTGATCATGGCGCACGCAACTGTGCTTTATATCGAGGACATAACAAGCAATTTTAGCATGGTAAATCCCTTTGTTCATATTAGTTATTAGAAATAGGAATGAGAACTCAATTTTTTCAGATGTAACATTGTGCCTACAACTTTGATGTGTGCTTTAATCTGTGCTTGCGGCTGTACGAAATCGATTTGATCTCGAATTTACATTCTTTTGTTTGGACCTTCAATTTTTCATTTTACTATTGACATAATCACGTTACAATATAATATTGTTTTGTAGGTAATAACTATCTAACTAGAACCTATTTTCCTTATGCACGCCGTGTCTAATCATTTTAAAGTCTATGCTCAGTCGTGGAGCCGTATCGCTTTGTTAGCCATCTTGTTGGGAGACGTGTCGTGCACTTTCTCGATCCAAGACTAATTGTAACTAACGCTTGTTATTGTTCTTTTTAATACTTAATCTTTTATGACACTTTTTTAACAGGGCGGATTAAGAGGACGATTCATTTCAACTAGACAAGCCAAAGATTTTTGGTTAATCGCAAATTTATCCGACTAAGTTTTTGTGGCTGTAACAAAATCTGTTCTCATGTTCATGAGTTATGTTGTGGTCATTTTCCTTCCTATTATATCGTATTATGTACTTATATTGAAGTTCCTTCATATTCTATCGTATTAGCACCGTGAAAGGAATATCTATGTAAAATTTGGCGTCGCTAGTTGGCTCATGTCAGCCCCTTAATGCGTTTTTACCGACCTAGTTACTCAAAGTAGGTAATAGGATAATAGTGTTCTCAGTCTTACCATTCATAATTTTCTCGGTAAAACCTATTTGAATACACATATGGTATAGATTAACTGGTGCTCCAACAGATCTGTTTGAGAGCTCTGCTTAAAAGCTTTACTAAATAAATAAACATCATAAGCTGACCCGGCGAACTTCGTACTGCCTACTGACAGTAGCGCCACCTACCGGGTATTTTGTGTTTTTGAACCATCCAGGAGTCCATTGAAATATACATACAAAATTTCCATTAAATCGGTTCAGCCGTTTAGGAGGAGTTAGGTGACAACACACTTACAAAAGATTTTTTATAATTACTAGCTGACCCCAACTCTACCCTACTTCTACTCTACCCTATCCCTACCCTTACCCTACCACTACTCTATCCCTATCATACCCTACCCTAGCCCTACCCTATATAGATAGATAGATAGATGTGACCAGAAATGTGTAATAACTGACATAGTATATTATTCCTAGGAAACATAGACATTATTACAGACTATTCCGAGGTTCCTGGTGGACCCGTATTACAACTCCATCGTGGTGCGTGACCTTGAGCTTCACGTTTCCCGCTGAGCGTCGTCGCCATGTTACCCGGGACCTTCGAGAACTTATTTCCGGGACCACATCCCCTCATAACTGCCAGGAGATTACCACCGGGCATAGAAAGCAACCTGGCCCCGAGTCCCGCGCTCGAGCTAGTTGCGAGACGTAGATTTTTCTAATATTGTATACTTCATATTCTATTACCTCTCAACGACCAGGTGCGTGTATACACGCACTTGCAACTACCCCCAATTGCTTTTTTTTGTTAGTATAGCAATTTTTATATGTTTTGTATGCGGTTTTCGATGTTCAAAAGAGAGATAAATTCGTCATACTATAAAAATACACTATAATATGTGATCCAGAAGAAAAAATAAATAAAAAACATTTAATTTCGATTTTTTTTGAAACCGGAAAAAATTAGTTTTTTGAAAATTTCAAAAAATAAATTTAACTTTTTTTCCGTATATTATATTCTTATCAGATAGATTATTTCATGTAGATTCTAAATATATATACTTCTTATATGTTATTTTATCGATAACTATGTGAAAAAAAATATATCGCATGGACCGCACTATTGTTCTTTGTTTACTCAAAAGGTCAAGTTCGAACGACCATTATAATAACAAAACATATTGTAAAACTGTCGAAATAGTCTTAGTTTATAGCCTTGTTGTTCAGCTTATTATAAATGTAACCAAAGACGGCCTAAGTATAACCAGATGTTCGGGATAGCGATAGCCGCGCACTCAAAGTACTTTGTTTACATAAAAAATGGGCCATTAAAAAAGACCCTGGCTTCTCTAAGGTGAACGCCCGAATTATTATTACTAAAACACATAATTTTGCATTTTTAATTAAATAAAAAATCTAAGTACATAGGTACCTAAGTCCGCCCCTGGTTACTACTAAGCGAGTAAGTAATAACACAAATGATGCAATTCTTTCGCTACAATGAAATTACCTTTTTTGGATGATGTATTACAAAACAGCGTAATTCTAATGACTGATAGATGTTTGTTAATTTCTGACGGATAATTACCCATTTTCTTAGAGATAATCATAGATTTTTCCCTGCAATGCTGTAATAATTCTCTACGTATCGTTTTTGAATGCTATTCTTTCGGATAGTTATTTGACACTAGCTGTTGCCCGCGACATAGTACCCATGCGTTTTTTTTTGTAGGTATGTTCCCCGTACAAACATTATTTTCTATAGATACGATAAATTTTCTCAATAAAATATAGGATTCGAATAGAAATTGGTTCAGGGCTTTCGGCTTTCCATATACATAGATGGATACTAAATAGAATGGGCCGTTAACCCACCACAAAGGCCAAATGCGGACCAGCTGACATTAACGACTGCAAACGCAACCAAGACCAATAGCTCAACGTGCCTTCCAAAGCGGAGCTCGAGATAAGAGAAAATTTTGGTCACCCATCCCGTGACAGATCGCAGCGAACGTTGCTTAACCTCAGCGATCGCCACAGGCTTCTGCGTGCTTAGAACGTTTTAAATATGAGTGGTGGGTCCTAGATAAAATAACAATGTAGGCACCTACGCATAAACGATAAGCTTCAACTTGTTAGTTGAATACAATCATAATAGTCAAATGTATATACCTCTCCTAAATAATGCTATTATCTCAAATATTTTGGGATAAGGAAAATATTTTAACTTGTGGATAAGATTGGTGACTTAGTTCCGTTGAAACTTCGATAAGATATTTGTCAGAAAAGTTTAATAATATACAGACGAAGCAAGGAGTATTATATTCATGCTTCCTCTCCTTGCACATGAGGAAAAAGAGCCATAGGTACACCGATGGATTTAGGGGGAAAAAAAATAGCCATAGATCCCCCAATGGATTTAAGAGGAAAAAAGCAGCCATAGATCCACCGATGGATGGTCATCGGTGGATCCTAGTGGAACGAGGGGTCTTTCAAAATCTGTTGTACCCTAGTATAGTATTAAATGATCTGAGGTTGTACCCATGTAACGCCAATTTTCACTAGATTGTCCTGCCGTAACCTTTCCGAACTGGGTGCCTACCATCAACTCTTATTGCGGTTTTGTTTAGGACCTAAACTGATCTGCTTCGCTTATTCGTACCACGACAGCTTAATATCAATGACAGCGATTCAGTGATCATTCAATGACATTTCACAGCCGCTGAGCTATCATCAACTCTTATTTGACTTATAACTCGGCCAAGTTAACATGACATCTGCAGGTTATACCCGTCCCTTTCACTCTCCGGGCATGACAGAATCGAGTGAAAGAGACGGGTAGAAGAAATAAGGAAACAAATCGTTCGGTCATTCACATTTAGCAATTCATTTGCGATCCAGTTTTTAGAAGGTCAGAGTACGAAAGAAAGCAATTCATTTTAGGAACCTATTCTGCATCGCGCTATTTTTCAATCGCTGTCTTAAAGTTGATGGTAGGCACCCTGGTGTTCTTTCTTTGAATTTATTAGGAAGGAAAGGTTTACGGCAGGACAATCTAGCGAAAATTGGCGTTACATACAACAGATTTTAAAAGTCTTCGACTGTATATGAAGAAAGATATTGAAATGTAGATATTTAATGATGAAATTAAAAATTTAACATACCGTCCTGTGTTTTGCAGTTCAAAATACCGAAGTACGAATTTCAAAGAATACTTTCGAAGTAGCGTTCATTCGCGCTGAAGTAATTCTAACACCGCACTTTATTTATACCGTATATGTATTGATAAGTTGAACATCGATATTGTCTGATAGCCACCAATTTGATAGCAAGGCCATATTGAACCTTAACATAGTAAATCAATTTGTTTATCGAGCTTATCGAGTGACGTAATGAAAGTCATGATTGCTAAAACGACAATATTCTATTAGTAAGCCAGGCATAAAATTGGTGGACTGTATTGATACTAACTAAGAAAGAGTACCTAGGTAGGGTAGAGTACCCTTTGACTTAGATTTTTTGACTTTTAAGCACTAATTACTAAATGGTCTTAGGTATTTAAGACACAAATTTTATCTTAAATTATAGATAATTTATCTACCTTTAAAGGATTTTTCAAATTTATAAAAGTGAAATAGTTTTTTTTATATTACACACAATGTGTGAGAACTGAGAGGTGCCAAATGTACCGGTTTTGGCCACTTACTGATAGTTAAACTTTTGTAAGTATTGCGAAAAATCAAAACCAAACCCAGCTAAAATCAATATATTCTAATGCGCTAGAAACCAGTCAATTGCAAAACAACAATTTAATTGTAAAAAAACAAAGGTTTATAAAGTATTTCATCCAAAACAAATTTCTTAAAATTTTCATACAAAAATTTTTTCAAACAGAAAATGGAATTTATTGAAAAAAAAAATCTTATGACATAAGGAATTCTAACGGTTGTTATTATTACCTTAAAATACCTTATTTTAATTGCCTCTATCAAAAATGGCTAAAAGTTGTTTAGAAAACTTTTAGAGCAAAAAGTGGCCAAAACCGATACAGTGGCCAAAACCGGTACGCCTGCCCTACTCTATCTTTTTTTTCTTTAGTTCTAAAGTTTAAAGTCCACAGCTTAATGTGTTCCATACATTGTTTTTGCCTAATTACCATGACTCTGACACACCCACGAGCGATGTCCGTTGAGTGATTAGCATTTTTTAGATACGTACGAACAAAAAGCCAGCAAGACCAAGACATCGTTGGCTTAGCAACAGATAATACTACCTATAAGTACTGAAAAGTATTTAACCAGCCAAACTTAATGATTTTAGATAGCCAGGCTATAATTTCCCCACTATAACGACCTCTGTCAAAAGCTATTAGAATTTAAACGAGATACTAACATTTGCACATTTTAAGCTTACACAGTTTACAGGTTATACTGTATTACACTAGAGTTATACTGTATTACAGGTATTACACTAGAGGTGCTGAGTGTACTCAGCACCTCTAGTGTTATTTTGCCAATGTGCAAACGTTGCTACTTATCACGTTTGTGTTATGAATACTATTCTAGGCCGTAATTCTCTGCCATTACGATCTATGTATTCAAATTTAACTCTAACGTTTCTATCACGTTTACAAATTAACAAACTTACGTGTAAGTAAGGGTTCTGTTCTCTATGAGACATGAACCCATGTTCTCTAAGAGGTGGTGTAGGCGTTAAACGAACACAATGTCGTGTCGAAAGCATTAGATGAACAACAAATTTAAGGCATAGGAAAAGTTTCAATAACATGTAACCTGTTTGATTGAACAGTTGACACCATAAATTAAATGGACACGCTTTTTATGACATGTCAAAATTGCGTGCAAAATTGTATGTAAGTTGTGATGTAACTTTCTATAGCCGGCAACTTCACCAATTTCGGTAATTAGAATCTTTTGATTTAAACTTCCGTTTCGGTTTCAAACCTCATTTAATGCTGGCTGCTTTTAGGCAGTATCATGGCAAAAAAAAAATAAAATTCCTTAATTCCTGTCAATCCCCGCCAAATATAACGTCACGACCACATCAAGCAATAAATTAAGGGTGATGGCAAAATGATGATGAATGATAATCGAAATGTAACAACCTGTGAGTTGTTGAGCTACGGCCACAGAGGAAAAAAAATACTACGTATAACCGTATAACTAGTATTTTACTAGAGACTTTACTTCATATTACGGTGCGCATTGATTACACTACTACAAGCATGCTGCGCATGTGTGCGTTTCCACTGGCTGCTTGTCACTGGCGTGTCACAAGTCCCACACTCCTGTCTGTTCCGGTGACAGCCGTGACAGTAGAGCCACTTGCAATACGAAATTAGCTGTCAAAATGGACTGTCGTGTGAAAACTGTTTTAGTTCCAAAGATTATCACCGGCACAGAAAAGCTTGTTGCACGGCGTGACTGGAAAAAACCGGTTTATGACAGATCAGACGTAGTACTTATAAATTCCTTGCAGATGAGCCAGTGGAATGACATGACATACGCTGTATGACAGTCGTCTCTCTGATAGTACTCATGTGCTCAAAGATATTATAATATAACCATGTGCTACGGCCACACAATACCTCGATGTATGGAGCAACATCACTCCACTTAATTGCTCCAGATTAATCCATTCAGATCCATTAAGATTTCAGGTTAGTTATCCTTAAGTTAACTGTAATTTTTTTAATTTAATGACCAGTGTGATGTGTAAGTAGAAATCTAATTAAGATATGCATATAAGATTTCAGGTCAAAAAATAACTACTTTTCGTAAAGGCCTTCGTTGATATCATATTGCTATCCTATGTGCTGAGATGTAATAGAAAATGGTTTGCATTAAATGTCATTAACCTAGTTCGACACGAATTGAGCTCTTTTTATTCCTTGACGTGTTTTTTAATAAAGAGGATTACAAAGCAATGGGCCCTTTTTAGTTTGTTTTGAATAATAATACTTACGTCATAAAAAAATTGTGACCAATTATTTTGATTTTAGTTCAAAATGTCGATGAGCGCCATTTTTCAAGCTTTTTATTAACTTGCCATGTTAGTTAGTTAGTGGTTGACAAATCTTGCAAGCTTAATTTGATCCACTTCCCAGTGTCCGATATAGCTGAAATTTTGTATAAGTACAGGTTTGGTTTAGATGACAATACAATATTAAAGTACAGTCAGCAAAAAGCTTGTAATAAAAATTAAATTTTTACTAAAAATATATTTCATTTGATAATGTCAGGGTTCACATACATGTGAACTTTCAGCGTACGAGGTTAAGAATTCTTGTTTGAGTCGTAGTCGTAGCGTAGGTAGTAAGAAGAGCTTTTCGTAGAGAAAAGAGTTTTGTGACACTCTTGATGTGCTGTTGTCTGAACCTTCATTCATATTATGTTTTTATATGATCTAGGTACCTATCAAAATGTAACCAGTTTGATTACCATAGCTACATAATAATGCACGATGTCGCAGTGACTCATTGTTCGTGCGCCCACGCTGATTAGGGCATTAACCAATAACAATTATTTAACCAATGTTTCAGTCAAAAGTCCCTTGTAGTTGAGTCGACTGGGGACTTTTCAGGAGAGACAAACACCTTGCTATTTATTGTGTTCAAGTACGAAAAGTGATTATAGTAAACACCGCTTAAGTAAGCATTAGCAAAAAAGGCAAATTATTGTTTAAAATCAAATTGCTTACCTCTTTTTTATCAAAATAAAACTCTTTTCATTCAATTTCACTTAGAAAATACACTGAAATCGTTTATTAAAACAAGTAGAGTCAAATCCAGTATGGCGGAATAAACACAAGCGGTGTTGACGAACCAACGGACTTGCGCGGTGTCACAATTTTTTGAATATTGCGCTCTTATTGGTGGAAAAGAAAGATTGCCATAGGTAGATCGAAGTGCGCGAAAAAGCTTTATCCAATGAAATCAAAATATGACAACCGCCAAATTCGACTTGCGCGGTGTTGTAATAAAAATCGGCCAAATGCGAGTTCGACTCGCCCATGAAGGGTTCCGTACCCACTTAACGTAGTACCAATTACCTATACCTAGCCAAAATTTAAAAAAATCTAATGAATATTAAAATATATATTTTGTATTCCTTGATGTCAGTATCGTGTTTTATTTGAATGGTACATATAAGCCAAAATTCCACTATAATTTTTTGTCAGCAAAAAATAACTTTGTTTTTCATAGTGTTTGTATGAATGACAAAGTTCCATTTGCGGTTTTTAAAAATGTATTAAGTAAGTATTTCTTTTTACAACAAAAAGCAATCTTTCTAAAACATATATTTTTTCGAGATTTTCACTCTTTTATTTTAAAAGTAATAGGAGGGCCCCTAACTTTTGAAATATAAGAGTGAAAAATCTATACATTTTACCACTTTGGAAGTCTCTATCGTCTCTATCTTTCAAAAGATTGACTTTGGAAAAATGGTTTGAAAAACCCCTATGTCATTTTAAATACATATCTATAGACACCCTACATGAATAATTATGTTTGACGAAAACATTTTTTTTCAATGTCAGTTCCATGTATGGAGAGTCGCCCTTAATTTTTTTTTTTTATTATTAAAATCGTACAGCGGTTGACAGAATACATCTACTCACCAAGTTTCAAATTGTGTAGTCTTAATAGTTTTGGAACTAAGTGGCTGTGACATACGGACGGACGGACAGACAGACAGACAGACATGACGAATCTATAAAGGGGTTTTTGCCATTTGGCTACGGAACCCTAAAAACAACGTTTTGTAACTCTCAACACTTACTTTGCATGTTAAGCATGACGTTTTGTTTTGTCTTTTTTCTGAAATCCTTTGATTACACAGCAATCAGCATAGAGGTACACTATTTGATTGACACCTAGCTCCTTGAATTAACTTTCAGCTACTTATTTATTTTATTTATTTTACAATCTTAGGAAAGCTTACAGCTAGGTGGAATTACAAAAAGTAGGTACTCACTTAAATATTGAAGGCCAATTACAAGCTTCCACTTATAACAAAAAATTGGTAATGTATTACGGGTTATGTATTATAACACAATAGGTAATGTATGAAATATATCGATTGACAAAATCTGGATACGCGGAAGCGTATCAGCCAAGTTCAAAAGAAAACAGAACTGGCGAGCAGCACCGTGTGTATCTTAACACGAACCATTTGGAGCCACTTTTGACTCCCTCATAACTCAAAAACTATTACACAGAAACATGTCAAATTTGGCTTATGTATTGAGACTAGCGAGATAAATATGTGCTCCAAATTTTATATACACACCTCAAACAGTTATTTAGATATTTACGTCCAAAAATCGTTATTTTTATCACTGACTCACCTATAATCAAAACTATAACCCACTTCCAGATGACCTAGAAAGCTGAAATTTAGCATGCAGACAGGTAATCTGGTGAATACAAAGGAAAAAATCCGAAACTAGTATTTTTTTAAAATAAAACGTTGACAAACTTATATTTGCGTTCCCTATGCACTTATCCTGTATAAGATCTTGTATTAGATGAAGTACAAATATAAGTTTGTAATAGTTTTTATTCTTTATATACCAATAATTCGTCATACCTCTTGAAGTTCGGCTAGCGCCAACGGCGTAGTGGCCATTCAATATTGAGGACTCAAGAGAACCAAGTTCGAACCCCAGATTACCCAAATACTTTTTTGTCCTCGCGTTAAATTAATTACAAACTTGCGCCGTCTAGCACGATATCCATATTATTATTTATTAATTATTAATATTAATATAATTATAAAGTTATTGAAATATTTACTTTTTTGCATCCACAATCCAATTTTTATTATTGAAAAATGGAAAATGAAGAATTTAGACAAAATCGATCCTCATCTCACAACCAGCTCCGATGGGACTCGAACCCACGACCTTTCACTTAAATTAATTATTAATATTAATATAAATTATAAAGTTATTTAAATTTTTACTTTTTTGCATTCACAGTCCAATTTTTATTATTGAAATATGGAAAATGAAGTATTTAGAAAAAATCGACCATCATCTCACAACCATCTCCGATGGGACTCGAACCCACGACCTTTCGCTTTTCGGGCGGCTGCTCTAACCACTGAGCTACGGAGTCGTAATGATAAATGTGAAAATGTGTTTGTTTGTTTGTTTGTCCTTCTTTCACGTCAAAACGGAGCATAGTACTTTAACCCGACCACCAGGGGGCGCAATCTTCATACATTCAAACGAGAAGCCAAAAAATGCGAAAGTTGCTATGTTTTCCCTGTAGGTGCACACTTTGCACATAAATAGTTCACTAAAGTCAACGATAGATGGCTCCAAGTTTATACACCCACCCACAGTATAGAAAAGAAGAGAAAAATCCCTTTTTTTCTATACTATATTATTGAAAGTTGATGGAAGGGTATTAACTTTAAAGAGATTAAAGTGTACTTATGGAAAATAATGTCAAATAATCTAAATTAAACTTTTGTTTGTTAAATTTGTTATTTGCTATGTTCTGTTTCGTAAATATCCGTAATTCCGTTAGCAATTATATAGTTTCGATGCTCGGAGTACCTACCGTTTTTTGAGAAAAAGACTCGTTTGTGTTGAGTGTTGATATAGAGTTCTTTGGTGATGTGCTGTGTTTGAAAAAAGACTTCTTTGAACATTTTTAATGCGTTTAGTGATGCATATTTGTTGTTTTATTGTTAATAAAGGGTGCAGTGCTAACCTATGTTTCATTTACACTGAGTTTCCTTATAAATAAATAATATGTATACTATGCCTATGTGTGTGTCTGTGTACACCAAATGGAGTGTGAACTGTGAGACTATAACTTCGATACAAAACTGCAAAACTGTCATCTCTTCCGTGGCCGCTTCCAAAGAGTATGTAATCACTGACGTCTGCGCGCGGTCAAAATCGAATACTAATCTTTTCCATAAGCTTAGCATAAATAATGTACTGAAACTAGCGCCAAAAATGCACCAGTCAGTCGCGCATGCGCGCAGAGTTATCTGACACGCACTCTACTTTACAGAGTAATTTATATATGTAGGAACTAGAGACCAATCTTGGCCCTTTTATTGGTAGTGTCAAAGCCATCTTCTATCTCACTCGTTGTAGGAGCGCAAGCAGCCGAGAAATAATAGCGGGCCATGGTAGTGTATACCTAACTAGCGCTATCTATCGTCTGGTGTAGGCAACTTTTGGTGTATAAACACACACACTAGACATAGTCTTCTTATTATTTATTCTACTTTAGTCCACTAAAATTTATATGACAAAACAACGTTTACCGGGCAGCTTAAGCTAGTTAGCAAATAAAGAATCAATAAGCAAGATTAGATGTCAACAAAAACGGCTACATCCATAAATTGTCAAGACATGGCGCTAAATGATAAATGTAAAAGACAAACTACTGCTATATACACTGACCTCTATTATTTACACACTGGACTGACATAAATATTGTCGACTGCGGTAATGATTGTGTCAAAATTAGTTCTCGGGACACTCGTAGTGGCGGCGCTTTAAATTGCCACATAAAATTAGCTGTAATTTGTATGGAGACAGATTGTCCAGTGTACAAATAATAGAGGTCAGTGGCTACGTAGTAATAATTATATAGTATTCTTTGATACTGCCAAGGATTTTATATTAGTGCATTGTGCGGCAAAAGACACGAGTTTGTCCGGAAAGCTTTATCGCTTAATGAAACCAGAATCAAAACGCAAATGGAAATGCAATATCTGCTCAGGAACATTAAATACCTACTGCAACTTCGTCGAGCAAAATACCATACACTATTACGACTAGGAAAAAGATACTGTTGGAAATAGGAAAATCTGTTAAAAATGATATTTCTACGTCCACACCAAACACGAGTATAAAATTAGTTTCATTGTCAGTAGCTGATACACAAGGGCAAAGTAATATAACTGGCCAAATAAAATATACTAAAACATTTGGTATTAATTTATTATGAATAAGTAGGTACCTACTAATAATTTCTCTACAAAAAGTAATGATATCTCATCAAAAACATAAAATATGTGAAGTGAGAGCCAACTTCAATATTAGGAAATATGCCTTGGTTGTTGACTTCAACGACAAAAGATGTGAGATCTAAATGGGTGCCAAGTTTAACGGTCAGTCCTGAAAATTTAGTACTTACATAAAATGTTTCATAACAACTTAAAATATAATTTCTTCTTATAACTTAGGATAATATATTGAAGCCTAAGGTCTGACTTGGCTAGTTTTCATATACGAATTATATATATATTATAGCCTTCGCCAGCTCTAAAGCCGAAGTTCTTATTGTATTCTTCCGAAAATTTGGCTTGCTGGTAGACTAGAAACTAGAGATGAACATAGGGCTCTTCCATGACTGTTTCAGTAAGTACCTAATAATAATTCGTATACGAGAACTAGCCAAGTCAGACCTTAGGCTTCAATATATTATCCTAAGTTATAAGAAGAAATTATATTTTAAGTTGTTATGAAACATTTTATGTAAGTACTAAATTTTCAGGACTGACCGTTAAACTTGGCACCCATTTAGATCTCACATCTTTTGTCGTTGAAGTCAACAACCAAGGCATATTTCCTAATATTGAAGTTGGCTCTCACTTCACATATTTTATGTTTTTGATGAGATATTACTTACACGACACCATACAGTAAGTAGTTAGAGGCCGGTAACACAGAATGAATAAGTCCAGTTTTTAAAGTAATATATATAAGATTAGGTATGTACATAATATGTTTGTTTAATTTATGATACTTTCTCTTAGTATCGAGGTTCTGGTTGCATACTAAATCTGACATGTGGATGTCGTCATGGAGGTGATTTAGTGCATGGATATACTAGAAAACAATAAATACTGTTGTCGGACAGATATAATGTATTGTTAGGTTTATAGATTTAAGTTAACAACAGCTGTTTAGTTCCGATTATAATCTTAAATTTAAGGCGCCGATTCCCCAAAATAGGGTATTTTAAATTATGGATTACTCGCAAGTCACAAGTACTTAAAATTTGAAAAAAATATATGTTATTTTACAGTTATTTATCTAGTGCTTCCGGCCGTTTTTTTCGATTGGTGATATTTTACTGTGTTAAATAAAATCCCAAACATCCGTCTAATAATAATTCAAATATCATATTACTTGCAGTATACTTGGTTTTAGTTAATGAAAAACATATGAAAATAACTGTCTTTGAATAGCCAAGGGATTCCGGCCGTCATAAATTTAATTTTTTTAATATTTTATTTTTAATTGAATTTTTAGTTATTTTGGATTCGCGGGGCGCTCGCGAGTTCACAGTTCACTGCCGGCTGCCGCTGGGTCCGCGCGAAGTGTATCGAGCGCGGCCGAGCAAGCGTTAGCGTGTCTATTTCGGTCGGGAATCCTCGCCTTAACCTTATTCAGAAACTTTCTGAAGGATACGAAAACTATGTAAGTAATCATAAGAAACACTGTTCACTATAATTATCGAAAGAAGTTGAATTTGTGGAGAAATATAAATATGAAGGACGGGAGAAAAGGAATAAAAATAAATCATCTAACTAATATTATAAATGCGATAAGTAGTTTGGATGTCTGGTACTCAATTACCGCGAAACCACTCAACAGAGCTGAATGAATTTTCAGTAAGATGATGTGAAGTACTCCTAACAATATTATGTCAAAGCATAACTTGAAACAGGAAAACGAGGAGTTAACAATAATAATTTACCTGATAACAAAATTAACTTCGTGGTTTTGAACTTCTATTTTAAGTCACTCTGGACTGTGCTCTGGATTTCTTAGAATGCAAGACAGACATCGAATTTATTAGAACAAAAATTGTGATTAAGTTACGTCATGCCTCAGTTGTTTTACGAACAAAAGACCTATCTTTTCCTAAAATTATATCCATTATTATTGTCTTTAAAACCGGCACTTAGGATTTAAAGCTCCATCAAAAAACTGGCTATCTATACATATAATAAAACAGAAACGGACAAAAAGTCTGTACATGAAATATATAAAAAAAAAATTACTGCTATGTGATGTGTACAGGATATAGACCCCAAAACGATAGATATTAAAATTTTTGTCTGTTTGTCTGTTTGTCTGTTTGTCTGTTTGTCTGTTTGTATGTTCGCTTTTCACGCAAAAACTACTGGACGGATTTTTACCAAATTTTGTGTAGTAATAGCTTATAACCCGGGTCAACATATAGGGTACCTTTTATTGCGGGAAATTTAATTATTCCTACGGGAAAATACAAAAACAGATTCTTACTAAAATAGATGGCGCCACATGATTATGAAAATACATTATATTTAATCGCTGTCTCAATTAATAATGAATCATGTTATTTTTTTTTACCTGCTTCAAAACATAATATAAATTAAAACCCATCCAGTCTCACATAAAATCATAAAAATCATTAACTCGCCGGGGCAGCGCAGTGATTACCCCCGGGGCGGGGGCCCCGCCCGCTCATGAATATCACGTTTTCAGTTCAATATCACAGTTTCAATGTTTCAAAGCCGAAACTACACGAAATAAATAAATTCGTTTTTTTCCGGACGGTAAAATTCAGTGTATCTCGGAACGGAAAAAAACGGACCGGAATGGGGAAAAGTAAAATGTCGGACGGTAAAATTCCGTGTAATGCACAAGCGCCATATACATTCTATGGCCTGCCATATCGGACCGTAAAAAATCAGACTGCCGCCGGACGGTAACATTCAGTGTAGTGCACAAACGCCCAAAAGGAGAGTTTATAAAAATCATCTCAATCCAGCGTTGACACATGAATTTTCTAACAGTGACAGACAACCATAAATTAGAGATTATAATAAGGAAGATGACAGAAAAGTGAGTATCTATACAATACAAAGAAGTTTTCATTATAGTTACAGCCGCGTGCGGCCGACGTCTGTCGTCGGCCGCACGCGTCTGTCGCATACCTCGGAAGCGGCGCCATACATATTCATACACTGACTATTGTCGCATCAGCCGCACGCGTCAGACGCACGCGATCGATCGCGCGCGGCTGCGATCGGCCGCGATGCTCGGAAGTCTACCTTTAGTAGCCAGAGCCGGTTAAATGACATAAAAATGGTAGGTATAGTGCGCCAATCTTTTCTGTTCCGGTGATTATCTTAGGAACTAAAACAGTTTTCATACGACAGTCCATTTTGACAGCTAATTTCGTATTGCAAGTGGCTCCTCAGTCACGACTGTCACCGGAACAGAAAAGCTTGTGGCACTGTAGGTGTAGGTAACTACGTACTGGCCACTTAGCGTTTGAGCAAATTTTTCAAAACTACATTGCTGACATTTTGTCTACATTGCGACAAACTTATTTCACACAGTGGTTATTTTTTGGTACTAAATATACTGTTGACTGCCGGCAGTCCATTTTGACAGTTAATTTTAAAAGAAAATCGAGATCCAAGTGGCCCTTTTGAGTTATGAAGAAGAGAAGAGAAGTTTGTTTTTTTTTGTCGCCTCTAAGGGATTGCAGACTTCAGTATTTAATTTGACATACATTTTAGCTTGATACCTCCCACGCATACTTGAGAAAAAGTTTCTTGACAGACGGACAGATCTTTGAATGAGGGCTCAACTATGTTCATGCAGCATAATGATAACAACATACCATGTTCATACCCTAGCCTGCATATTCGATATTCTTTAGACCCTTTTAGTAGAGAATAGGACTTCAAGAAGAGCGTTATGAAATCTGAGCAACAAACACACATAAACTAAACTAACACAAAAGTCACTACACCGCGCGTACGAAGTCGCGGGCAACAGCTAGTCATAAATGAGTGTGAATGTGGAAACATAAGGTTTTCTCTTCTGATCATTGGAATTTGAACCTCTATTTAATTTTAATTAATATTTTTCACCAATAAATCATATTGAAAATAAAAACAATAAAAATAAAAATAGTTTTTATAATGATTAGATAAAACCAGTTCTGTTTATTATTGTTTTAGTCTAAAATAATTGTTTCACTTATTACGACGAAAAGCGTATGAAAATAAACAGGTTGAGAAGGAGTGCGTGAGTAGTTATAAAAGTAGTGAAAAGCAATTCATAGCGTATGTTTAATTTTTAACCTGAAGTGCTTGTGATAATTATGACAAAAAACTGTGTATTGTGTCATTACCTCATCCCGAATTTACAATCAGGGGGTGACTAAGAGTTTGGCGCCACCGATACAGTTCCATTTGTCAGTTCGGCTGTCCTGCCCTGACTCACATGGGCATGTTCTGCGAAGCTTAATTTGGACTCCTTGCTTGTGTGATTCAGTCACAGTCGCTGACGCTCTCTTGTTTCAAAATGGCGGTACAGCTTTTACACCACCATTTGAGGTTAGCAAGGACGAAGTATTCTATTATTATAACTAGCCTGTGTCACAGGACTTTCACAATACTGATCTGTTTATCGTTCTTGTTTATTTATTAATGAAGCTATGAAGGCCTTACGCCTAAATACTTGAACACTTCCCAATTTTGAGAGCTGTTAAATCATCGTCATCATAACAAAGAAGAAAGAGACGCTATGATGTTAAAAGTACCCCGAGTGTAAATTTGTCAATATGCAAACGTTACTACCACGTTTGCGTTACAAATTCTATTATAAACCATATTTATTTAACGTTTCGATCAATCTGTCGAGATGTAACTCAAATGTTACTTTCACGAGAGTTGACAAACTTGGTACTGAGGGCTGAGAGTGAGTGAAAAATGTGATAGTAAAAAACCACGAGCCCCATAAGTAGCTTTCAGGCGGGATCCTACTTATGGGGCTCGTGGTTTTTGACTATCACATTTTTCCTATACTTACAGAATTGCATTGTGAATGCATAAAAATATTTTAAAATATCAGGCTGAGTGTAAGTTAGTAAAGTCGCATACTATCGCGTTTGAGAGAAATTTCGACAGATAGATTGTACTTTATTGTAAATAAATAAGATCTAAAATAGAATTTGTAATCAAACGCGATAGTAACGTTTGAACATTGACAAACTTACACTCGGGGTGCTGATCTCAAGGATATGTACTAGCGTTCGAGATATTTATATTTACTAAACTATTACTAAATACAAAACTGGCTAAGCCAATTTCTTATTTTTAGAGATGGGATGTTTTCATCACCTTCGTAGGTATAAAAGTTTAAAAGGAAATTCATAAATCAGTCTCTTAACCCTTCACGTCTTCACTCCATTTGATTCTTTTCTAATCTTTTCCTAACCATTATTACAATCGTAAACATGATCCAAAAATTACGGTTCTATGAAATACAGAGGAAGCAATAAGCTTGTAACAAGGAAGCTTATGTTTCCATCACATTGTAAAAGCTTTAGGCTATTAATCTATCAGAAGTAAAGATAGCTGTTAATATTTAATGTTCGTGCTTGAATTAACTAAGAATATTTTTCAAAATTTATTATCCACAGGAAGGAAGTACTCCTCATTTGCGGGAAACTAATTTCTTTTGTTGTACAATTACCTCAGTTAATAATCTTCTTCTATCTTCTATCTAGGTATATAAATAAAAATAAATGTTGCTAAACGCAAAACTCGAGAACGGCTACACCAATTCGGCAATTTCTTTTTCATATGTTCCTTAGGGCCCACGCAAGGTTTTAAATTAAAGAAAAATTGCGTGAAAATTATGAAAAACCCACTTTTCTTTTTCCATACAAACCGGCTGTAAAACATTTGACGTAAATCGTTTGTCCGTCTTTCAGGTCAAAACGGAGCAACGGATCAGTAGTTTTTGGTATTGAGATAATTTGGGAGGTGGAGCGCGACATAGGCTACTCTTTATCCCAGAAAAATATTAGATTCCCGCGGGATAACGTAGTCCACGCGGGCGAAGCCGTGTACGGAAGGCTAGTAGCCAATAAAACTTCATCTGGAAGTATGTACCTTACTCATCACTTTTAGGAGTCACACAAATTTAGTCTCGTACTAAAATAAACCATCTTTGGTCATAATCCGAAATAGCATTTGATAAACGAGTAAGTGCAAACACTTACGATTACAAATTGACAGGAATAAGAAAAATATCGATATAAATAGAGAAATTTAATATAAGTAAGTACACAATTTCATCAAAACGCAAATGAACTTGTGCCTAAATGGTGAATCTGAAGAAATTGTTTGTTTGTATAATATACCTTCGTTTGTCTAGATAATAATGGAAATATTACCTAGCTCTAAAATCACAAAATAGTTTTTCCATTCGATAGCTAAATATTATATATTTAATAAGTTTATTTGATATATCTGTGCACAATGCAGTCTTAGGTACTTGCAAATCTGTATTGTACCTTGTCTTCAAATTATGCATTTCTTCGTTATTCTACGACTGCTTGTCCTCTTATTTTCTCACCGGATTTTATGAATTACATTTGCATACCATACCTCATCAGCAGTTCTCGAAGTCTTGCTTCAGTGCCCTCAACGGATGGATGACTCTAGCGCTAAAAAGTAGTCGAAATGACGTCAAATTCAGACGGGCAAGGAACTCGAAGGCAGATTCACGATGAATGGACGAGGTCGGCTGGAACTGTACCTAATAATGGAAAAAATCGGCCAAGTGCGACAACAACAATCGATTTTCGTTGAAAGTTATTATTAGTCAGGATCTATTTTTCTAGATTTTTCACTCTTTTATTTCAAAAGTTACGAAACGAATACGAATACGTTAGGACGGACGGACAGACAGACAGACATGACAAATCTATAAGGGTTTCGTTTTTTGCCTTTCGGCTACGGAACCCTAAAAATATCGTAGGTAGATCTAATTTTTGTCATTGTCTTAGGTATAAAATATAGGTATCTAACGATAACTTTTGTTACTAAACTTCTGACCTCGGGCGACAAAAGGGTTTAAAATAATGGACTTTTAAAAGTCAGGCCTTTTATAAAAACACGTCCTTAATGATCGAAAGCGAAGACTTATCATTAATTTATGGGTTTCACGTTTAATTTGAATGACACGAAGACAATATGCCAAAAGTACCGACGCGATTCTTCTTGACTGAGGTGTACGACTAGAAAATCTTGTCATAAAAGTACGCAACGTAAAAGACAAAATATAGGTATACGACTACATTTTTTCCTTTTTATCCATTGGTCAGCTGCTTAATCGTATTATTCTTAGCACCTTTAAATTTTATATTCTACTCGTATTTTTATTTAGATCAATGAATGGTCTTGAATTTTAATTATCTTATACAATAATGGATTTCTCACGCTGTTAAATTGGAGGCGTTAATCAGCATTTAATTAATTATTATGAGTAATAATTAAATAAATTATACTAGTTCTTTGTTTCCGCTTTGCAGGTAAGTAAGTGGTATCTTTGAGGTACAGTCGCCAGCACGTCAGGTTACTACAAACTGTCAAATTTCTTTAAATAAAATTCAACCTTATGTCCAACAAATAGAGTACAGTTCCAATTAATACATTTTGACATTGTGTAGTAACCCGACGTGCTGGCGACCGTACCTATCGCACGTAACTGTCCATACACACATCAGTACTTACACGAATAACAATAAATAAGTTTTTAATTTTAATTAATATATCAGTTTTGAACTTTTACCTATAAATAAAAAATTATACTGACAAATAGTAATGCAGTTACAACCTTTAAAATTATCAGTACTTATGCTAGAAATTTTATTTGTTAACTTTTGGGTTGTATTCTTTTATACCTACCTTTAGAAAATAAAAAAAACTTATCATTTATTTATTTTTTTACATAAAATCACAAAATTTTTTTACAGCTTCCTTGAATTATACCTAAGCACGTTATAAATCAAAGTGACACAGTGATAAAGTGATCAAGTTATTCGTATCTATACAATTGTAAATGACAGATGACTCACTGTTTTGATACACTTCGAGATAATAGTTCTCAATAAAAAACTGTAACTAGGTACTTCCATAGAATAGACACCAGTTTTTGCTTCATAGATGTGTTTGGATGTTACTGCGTAGATATCAGTAAGTAATTAAGTGTGGTAAGTACCGACCATTATTTAATTTTATTCTGTGGTGTAGTAACACGCGATGATGTGTGATTTTTTTTGTTGTTTCGATTCGTTGATCTTTTGTTTATGGCTTGTTTGTGTTTTGTTATTTTATCTTTGATCATTATGCTTGTAATTTTGCTTTTTTCTTATATGAATAAATTCTTACTGATTGTGAAGCAATTTTCAGAATTTTTTCAGCGCTTTTGAATCATCGTTTTTGTAAGCCACTACCATTTCCCCTACCTATATGATAAGCAATGCTGTAATGTCAAGTCTAATTAATTTTAAGGAAAACAGTCAATTTTTAACCGACTTCAAAAAAAGGCGGAGGTTCTCAGTTCGGTTGAATTTTTTTTTTGTGTATTTGTAATATATAATTTGTCTCAATGCTTTCGAAATTTGACTAGAATCATTACTTAAATGATTTGCATTTTTATAAATAAACCAGTAAGTACATAAAACTTTAATTGCTTTTCAGTTTGAATTAAACAACTACTAACAACAAATTATGATACTTACGAAACGATTGATTTTATGTGCCGATACTTCCGTAATTTTAATGTTAACTTAAATTGTGTTTGTAAATTATTTAGACTATCTATTAGGCTTCTTAATGCCACGCTTAAATATTCATTTTTAGCGTTGAAGGTATGCAGTCATGCAGTAGTAATGTCCAAACGACTGTAATTTTCTGCATAGTTATATATACCATGCATTTATACCTACCAGTTGTAACTCTAAAATTACCATATCAACGCATTTTTTTATCCACAACGGGGCAGCACTTTTATGTCCACAACAGGGTAGCACTTAGGATTATAAGTGGTGATAAGGCTGCGGGTGGAAGCACTCTACTGCCGGAATCCTCAATCACTGAGGAACTGACTATATTATCTCTAACTGCCAGAACATAACAACGCTAAAAACATTGTACTTAGAAAAAAAGAAAATTATTTATTTTGTGACAAACACTCGGCCGGGGCGGCGGGGCGGTACAATAAGGTTGCAAACATGTAATAACAATGTGGCCCTAAAAAGGTACTCAGCATGTGTCGGATGTTATGGTTATGGCGTCAGACTTAGATAAGATGGTGGTAGCTTAGCCAGACGGACTTTGAACAAGCCCCACCAGTCCCACCACCAACCAAACCCAATACAATATGTTCCCCCACTGGGAATCGAACCCGGGATAAAGGGACCTCTGGCTCTGTTATCGGTGGTGTGTAGGAACAACTAGCTAGATCAAAGAATCCGTTTAATATAAAAATATTAATGTAAAAATGTTTGTGTGATTGGATTTGCAGATTTGGTTTTAAAAGAAGAAATACGAAACTGGAGTTGGCTTAAGTAACTTAAGTGAAATGTACCACGATAAGATAGATAAATTACAGAAATTAATCAAGCCACGACTTCTATTTTGCTGTTTGCAAATACCGCTAACTAATTAAACATTCGCGTTGCAGTGAGTCGCTGAAAACAGACGTTTTTTGAAGTGTCGGTGAATATTATTAGTAAAAAACTTTATCGGTTCAAATCGGTTGCCTTTCACGCCTCAATCTTCAAAGCAGTTTGGTAAATTGCACGCCTCGGAGAGGTAGTCTCTACTCTTAACATGCCAGTGTTAATTTTAATTTATTGTAAGTATGTTTTTAAATAGAGACTAGGTAGGTAGGTATTGCTGTTAAGAAGGTGTCACACAATATACAGTGACATATGATGAACCTGCCATCTTTCATTTACTTGTATTCACAATCACAAGACACAAAAATTTAACATATTATTTAATTAAATTGAAAATGAATATAAGTAATATAGGTTGGTAATATTTCTAAATATAATTAAAAAATATTGTTCTTTTTAAAAATATTTGATTAGCTTTAAATTTGTTTCATCGAAAACATTTTGCAATACCTTTGCGAAGTATAATTAATTATTATATTTTTGTTTAAAATAGTGAGGTTTTTTCCTATATTTAATCAATCACTGCTACTTGAAGGTGATCGCAGTAGCCTAAACTTATCAGCGTTATAAGATTACATTTTTTACGGCCGACACTATAAATACCTAACGGTCCCGCCTTTAAACAAACCACAAGAGTATAACTACCTACCTACGTACTTACAGTATTCAGTAGCAACACTACGTTATTGTCTTTTACAGTAACATCGGACTAGATTAATGACTTACGAGTAACACTTTTGATTGAAAGAGTGGAGCGGGCATTCAGTAGGCATTCCCTGCAAGCCTACCTCAAATTCAACGAAAAACGAAACTTCGTTATACCCGTCCCTCTCACTCTCCGGGTACCACAGATGGCTAAAGAAGTTTCGTTTTTAGTTGAATTAGAGTAGGGAGTACGGCTTCTGGTGTTAGTTGTTATTGTTAGTGTTCTCAAATATTACTACTACCGCGTTCAAGTAAAGTGCCATTATGTAGCTTTACACGGAGCCAATACTTGAGGCAATCTACTCGTACTAACGGCCAGAATTAATAATCTATCCGCAGATAGGTAAAGGCATAATCTAGACTAGGCACTTGCTATGCAACGTTTGATAATAACATAGAATTAACGACTGTTGCCTGCCAACATAGAAGCCAGTGATCAATAGTTATATTATATCTATTGTCTTAGTAGACTGGCTTAGTGGAGCAATCCACTAAGCCAGCCATTACTTGAGACAACTCAAGTAACGGCTCCGTGTATATGCCGCATTATAGTCTACTTCTCTGTCATATCATAATCATAATTTTACACAGCTATTAGGGCGCGTTACGCGTTATGTAAGCGCGCATTGTTGCAGTTTGGTTTATATGGTTATTTCACCTAAGTACTAGAATTTATTTTTCCACAAACACCGCGTACTCTCAGCAACTGCGCAGCCAGTGCGCAATCTACACATGCTAGATTAAAAAAAATTAACAAGCATAGAGTAGTGCCCAAATTGCAATAGGAAAAGCGCGCACGCGGAAAACGCGTCAGGCTTAAACGCGCCCTTACTCAGAAATATTCAATAGCGTATTCAGAAATAGATGTAATTATGTGACCGATCATAAAGGAAGGAATGATCATGTGTTTAGGGTGGAACTAAATAAGTTCTAGGTCTAGAGGTCTAGGCTAGGGCTCTTGGTATTTAATAATAAAACACCGAATAACCGTAGCTACGCATATGCAACCCTTCTGGTGTTGTAGATGTCCATGGGCGACGATGACTACTTCCCATCACGTGGCTCGTCTGCTCGTTTGCCCCTTTTTAATATAAAAAAAAAACTACAGTAAATTAATAATATAGATTTCATTGTGAAAGAATTTGTTAAACTATTAAGAACAAATTAAGATCAACATGGGTATCTGACACTGTCAGGTAACTGATATCTATGTAGATCTTAATTTGTTCTAATTTGATTATTGGCTTTCTTTGCCCCTTAGAACTGCGGAGGTTTTACTCCCGTAGCTCGAAAGAGTTTATACCTATACCTACAACCTACAAGAGAAAAAAAAACTTTTCGTGTTCTGTGCCATATATACCATTGGTGGCGTGAACAACACGTAGGTGAGGCTCGATATGCTTGGAACTGTACATCACAATCCATATTATTGCAGCACACAGCGAACGATTAACTGCCAATTTGCAAGGACAAAGCCCCAGCAGTTAATTTCAATCACCAGTCGGATCAAGTTCGCAATAAACATAAAGAAATGTAGGCCATTTAACAGCTGACTCACTGTTTGTTAGGAACGTTCATTTGTTTTGATACAAATAAAATATAGGATAGATCTTCGATCACAAATTTGTACTTACGTATTTTATTTAATTCACATTTTTTACATTACATACCATGACGGTTTTCTATTAGGTAGGTATACATTGTAAACGGGAAAGTTTGTATGGATAAAAGGGAGTTTGTAAGGTAAGTACCTACTGAAACACGCTTCATCCAGCGCCACAGAATATATAATCTAGAATACAAACTTATTTAAAATAATGATTGCAATCTTTCAAAAAATACCACAAGACGTAGGTAAGTATACAAACACAAATATTATACTAACACTTTATAGTATATTATGATACAAGTGAGCTTAGGTTGCTCATTATACACGAGGCTGTGGGTTGCAGCCCGAGCCGCAGGCGAGGGCGTAAATCAGCCGAGTGTCTAGTGAGTAAGTTGCTCACGAGTTTCATACGCACTTTTTCAACACACTTGCGAGAAAAAACAAACATTTATTGCATACATATTGTATTAACCTAAGGGAAAAAGCGCGCAAGTTTTTTTTTTGCACGCGCCAAATGTGAGTTGATTGATTACATACAGCCATACAGCCTACTTCAAAATAATTAAGTATAATAATAGTGATAAAATGCAAATGTTTTATAACAAATTATTGTGAATTATAAATAATTTGATAATAATATACTTAATTATGTTTTATGTCTTCATTAGGGGACACATTTAATTTTTCTAAAAACGTAAATGGATTTTCAGCCGTATAAAACCTCTTTGTTGTTACAAAAAAAGAACTGTATATATTACCCGCTGAAATTGAAAATGCTCTGTTGACTCGCATATAACTTGCAGTTAGGTACTAACTTAACTTTGTAGGGATACTGTATTACCCGGTTAAATTGAAAAGTCTCTGTTTACTCGCATATAATTTGCAGTTAGGTACTTACTTAACTTTGTAGGGATAATTCTATTACGCAACTAGTACTGTAATATTATTATGCACGCGTGGGTTATAGTTCGGTTTATGGCCCTAAGATCGATGTAATAAGGCTCACTTTATGAGCAAGTGTGTTGAAAATTTATTAACAACACTGTATAGACGTAATACCTACCATCTGAAGTTACCGACTAGCTTTTGCTTTAACAGTTTTGTACTTATTATTCTTTTTTTATACTTAAGGTTCAATTCACTATTCCTAGGTGCGTTACTCAAATACAAATAAGCAAATTAATATTCAATTCATAAAAACTAACTATAATTTTAGCTAATGACCAAACTATCTGTGCTCTCCTCTCAGTGCCTAATGGGGATTTTAGCCAAACACAAAAAACAAAAGCTTTATCTCCGCACAATAAGCCAATAGATACTAATCGAATCGTAATGGAACTTAATTGGTAGTAACTAGTAACGGGCCGTTAGTTTGGTGCACGCCGCTGGTGTACATTCAACAGCACGTGATACTTTACACTTGTACTTTAAAAACCGCCCCTATCAGTAGTGACATAAGGATGGTCACACTGTAATGACTGATCGGCTGTCGTGAGTATTGCAGTTTACCCCTTTACCATTCTATTGACGTTGCCTTGCCACTCAATTTGTGGTTAGGGTTGCCTGCATAAAAGCGGAATAATATTTTAACACATTACAGTCTATAGTGTGTATGTGAACGAAAGGCAAATAATAAAACTCGTTTATATAAAAAAAAATTAAAGAATAAAAAAATGTATGTGCCTCCTTAGTATCTCCGGGGTTCAACAGGGGTCGAAAATTTTGTTAAATTTTATAGTGTCTACACACGTACCGATCCGACAGCCAATTTGGTCTGCTCCCAGACCAAATCTGCGCTACACACGTTCCGATTTGGTCCAAATTGTGTCCAAATCGGAGGTATACTGTTTGTGCCTTGTCTCAGAACTGACAAGAAACACAAAATTGTGATACCTACTTATTGTAAAATTTTCATGATACAAGTGTTTACTTTAAAATTAGGTCAAAGTATGTATTATCTAACTTTTTTTTTACTGCGTGTTACAATCATAATCGCATAGTCAATAAAAATAAATTGCCATATAAGCTTGTCTACTATTTTTCTGTATGTTGTTTTTGCGTCATCCTAACCTACTTACTTATATGGCAATCAGTGACATCCTTCTGCTAAAAATTATATAAATAAAAAAATTACCCTCCAAAAGTAAGTTATTAAGCCGGAGCAGCCCTGCCCATCAAGTTAGTTACCCTAGATGCAAACAGGAGTCAGCCATCTGCCCACCAGTTCACCAGTTGCACTAAGTTGATTAAAAAACAGCAGGTTTCGTCAGAACACGTGCCCAATACAATTACGCAGCTTGTTCCACCGATGGATTACACTGGACCCTTGATTACTTTAATTACTTGTTAAAACAACTGATGGATGTAGCACAATGTTCATTAGGTAGCACCGACACGTAGTTTTAAACTATCAAAGATAAATTTCGCAGTGATAAGAAAATTTTAAGAAATAAAGAAAAGCCGAAACAAAACATCATTACGGATTTGAGATTTTAAATTATTTTTATGCATTTACTCATAACTATAAAGCATTCATAGTTATAGTTAATCTACTCATTCTAATGTTAGTAACTACAAAGTTGTCTCTATCTAATATGTTTTATGACAAGCTTTTTTGCCGACTAGATAGGTACTTTAATATTGTATTGTCATCTGAACCAAACCTGTATACAAAATTTCAGCTCCATCGGACACTGGGTAGTGGGTTAAATTAAGCTTGCAAGATTTTTCCACCACTAACTAACATACTAACTAACTAACATGGCAAGTTAATAAAAAGCTTGTAAAAACATCGGAATATTTATACAACATAACATATCAGTTGATAAAGGATAACGTGTTTTGCTACATTGCTATATTTTTTTTCCCATTTTTCTATTTAGCTTACAAACATTAGCGACTGCACTTAATATGCAAATGACTGACAGCCCTATAAATATTTAACTTAAGGTACGTGCGAGAACCTTTCTAAATAGTGGGTTCACGGTCCTTGTCTTTATTAAATATCTGACATTTAAAAGCTGAATGCCATAGGGAATTAGTATCTGCGTCTTTACAATAATGCGGTACCTATCGGATCTACATTTTTTTTGTTTGGATTTAATTAAGTTATATTTAGGTAGATCTAGATAGGAATATAAATTACGAGTTTCAGGTCTTTAGCATGGACACCGCAATATTTCTTGTATCTAGTCAATGATGTTTTCATTGTACTTATCTAGTATTTTGTACCTACTACTTTTGTACCATCTTATCATCAAATCATGACAAATAGTGCCTATCGTGTACCTATATCGTTATACCTACATTCATTATTTCAATAGGTACTAAATATAACCATCTACACCAAAGCACAAAATAAATAAAGGTTCTAGGATTAAGTCTTGGCAGTATAGTAATAGGTATTTGTGCGTCAGCATAATTAAGAGGGCTTCTTTTTTACGAAAGAAATGACATTCATATAATTATAAGCATTCTATTCAATAACTACTGCTTAAAATCTATTTAAAAAAGATAGTGTTTTGTAATTGAAAATAACCACACAACTTTTGAAAGCTCGCGTTTTAAGTCTCAAGTTGCAAGAAGTGTTATTAACGAAATTAATCCCACCAAGTCAACAAGTGTGTCGAGTCGAGATTCAAAATAAAGCATGTAGTTTCACTAACATGGTTGGTTACATTATCGGTTCAAGGATCGAACTCAATACCCTTATGCATACGATTTTGTGGTTGATGATTTTCCTCTTTGAACTTAAAGTATCAATTTCATCAGCCGATTATTATTTTCAGTGTCCAATATCGAAAACAACAGTGTATTCAATACATTTCTTAATTTTTTGCTGTATGTATCCAAATCAATCTATCGCCAGCTGACCTTGCACCTGCGTCCAACTATCATTCGATGCGGTTGTCTCTCTCACGCCTATTGGCGTGTTAAGGGACAGCACCATAGCGTCCAATACACTATTGTTTCGTGACATTGGTAAAATTGCGAACATCCGAAAAATTGCCGCCAGTCATGTTCAAGGTTCATGCATTCACTGAATGAATGTAAGTAGGTACCTAGATAAAAAATCTCGATAGTTCTTGTATTAGAATTGTAACTTAGTCGTTCAATCTCCTATCTCTCTCCTATGATCTATCTATCCACTGCTGTCCACTTGTATGACTCTGGTAAATTGCTTAATGTTTTCCGTAAGTTCCTGCCGCAATCGCAACTTGGTACAAAAGACTTAAGGGTCAATCGTAGTATTTGTGACGTCTACCTACCGTACACCCTTTTCAAACTTGCCTCCAAACAGCTACCATCTCAATCGCAATCCTTGAAGTCTTACAACTTCCCGATCTTTTGATATCCCGACCCCGCTACCTGTCCTGTATCATCCCTCGGTGTCTTTTGTGGCTTTTTTTATAGCTCCCAACTCGCTTTGTACACTTTTTCTATTGATTGAATTACTGGTTGTATGGTGGCAGCGGCTATTCGACACGGCAACATTCCAACTGCTAATTTGGTGCTATTAAGTAGAACACGCATGTCCTACGATAGAAAGAGATAGTTGAAATTTTGGTGCTACTCCGGCGTTTGTTTTTTCTTCCTTTTTGTGAAGGATCGCTTCTACGACGTTGTATAATAGTTCGCTTCGTTAACATGAAATTATATGTTGGGGCTACATGCTAAACAGCGTTGGAGTAGAGAGGCGGTACTTTTAAAGATAATGTAACGTTGTCAAAAATTTTGACTTTAGTTACCTTTAATATAAGGAGGGAAAGCATTTTTTTTTATCCATAATTGGGTAGCACCACAGATAACCGCCACTACAGGTGATCTGTGGGTAGCACTGACTTGTATCAGCGTCGCGTCTCGCCGCCGGCCGGCACAACCGCGCCGGTCCCGTCCCGCTTCCAGAAATTTGTTGTGACCGTAATATAGTTATCATCCCACCTGATGTTAGGTGGTGATAAGGATGTAGGTGGAATGTATTATGTAGGTATATTTGTGGAAATCAATCAAGCAAGAACCGTTGCGTGAAATAGTACCTAGTAATGACAAAATAGCTTGAATTCTTGAGATGATTTACAACAATTGCCGTAAACATAACAAGTGATAAGACACCAGATTCCTTGCACTGGTACCTTTCCGATACAATAACAACGCCATTATCATAACAACTCCAATTTAATAAATCAACTGTGGTATAATTAAACTGGAAGCTGTTCTTTCAACAGCGTAAGTGGCCATTTTATTTCTACTAGTTGTTTTGTAACAACTTCAACAATTAGTCATACTCATAGCAATCAGCACAATTGCTTTAAACTGCATCAGCTTTATCCTACAGACCTGAATTTAGAACATTATGACTTGTAAAACAAAATTCACGAAACAGAGTTTACAAATTGTGATAAAGTAGGTAGAGCATCTATTATCTCTGTCAGACACATATCTACCAATTTTTATTGAACAGGTAATCTTTTGAAAATATTGAAGTACGAAAAAATCGACCCGTCTCACAACTAGCTCCGATGGGATTTGAACCCACGACCTTTCACTATGGCAAATGCTTTACAATTCTTCTCTCTCTCTCTCTCTTGATTTCTTCCGAATAATTCAATTCATGATATTTAGAAGAATATTGGAAATACTAAAATAGCGGTCATAAACATAACTCTTATTGGTTCAAAAGATCTTGATGAAAGCGTCAAGGCTGAAGAGAACCCTAATGAATATCTAGTTAATTATCATGACTAAGTATGAAGTAATGATAATCATCAGTCAAACAAACAGTGATTCTTAATGATTCGTTAAAGCCTTTATCATGGTAAAGCATTAGAAGGAACGCTTATCTTTGAAAATGAATCATTAGATAATGTTTCACATACATTTTAGCGTTTTATTTAGCTACGTTGTTTAGTACTGACGTCCAATAATGAGTAACTGACGAAAAATATTCACTGGCCGCTACGGTCACGTGTTGCGTTCCAATGACCAACTCTGGGATTTTAATGTGTATTGTATGATAAGAGTTCAAAGTTCAAAAAACAATGTCATTGAAATAATAATTAGTGAAAATAACAAAATAAGCAACACTTAAAGAGGATTCAGCTGTCATTAAAGTCGAGTAAGGTTCGTTTTTGTGAAGCTAATTACATACAACTTATATACAAGAATGGGACGCAGTTTGACGCAGTTCAAGAGAAGCAAAAACAAAATACGAACGAGCACAATTATTTTAAATGTAGTAGAGTAGGTACGTTACTTAGTTTAGTGAACGATAAGGTGAATGCGTTGCTGGCGGTGCGAGGGACACTGTGACCTTTATCTCCTATAAGCACAACATCCAGTGACATTTGATTTGCCAGTCGCCTTTATCGGAACATTACTCGTACTTACTACAATTACATTGTAGTTACTGTCAGGGCCAAAAACAAAACTTGGGTAACGTTATTAAATTGCTTTCGATTAAATTACACAATCAAATAGCATGGTTTCGCTGACCGAAACGTGCACCACTTTACACCCGCGTGCCAGGCCCAAAACCAGATTGTGGTTGGTTGCGATCGTTCAGGACGATATAGTGAAACTATGGCCTTATAATAGATAATACATTTATTTCATTATATTAGGTAATTCTATAACAATACTATAAACAGTCTTAAAACGAACGACTTAGTAAAAATAGATGGCGGTCAACGCCGTATCTACAGTATGTATATGTACAAGGATTTAAGCGCATGATAGCGAAATGAAGGCGCGCGGAGCAGGGTCGGGTGGAGCGCTGTGTCGTTGGACACCGGAACAGGCGCCCGCGCCGCGCGCTACTGCCTCGAAGAACTGACGGAGGTCACTTACAGAACGCGTAGGTGGAGCTTGCAAGTCATGTAGAGAAGCTGCGCGTCGCGGAGTTGCCGGCGCCGCTTGCACCGTCTGCGACAGATGCTCTGTACTTCGAGCTAATCCACCACCAGCACGAGAAAGTGACTCAAACAAAGCTCTACGTTCCCGCACCGGTATGTACTTGGTGACGACTTCATGTGCATTAGGGGAGCAAGATCTCGCTCTACTCTCCAGTGAGGCCGTCTTTCTTCTCGCCGCCTCCATGACGTGCCGGCCCCGCTCTGCCGCCCCTGCCGTCCCCTCCCAGCGCTTCAAGTACCTATGGCGACCTTGCTCCGATTCGCCGGAGCGCGCTGCTCGCGGCAGCGTGTGATGTTGCGCGTTCAGTTTGCTGCAATTGTCACATTTGATGACCTCCGCTTTCCTAATGGGCGCGTCGACCACGTCGGTCGCTTTCATAGCGTCGAGGGAGAGGGTTAGGTCTAGGCTGCGGTCAGACGATGAGTCATAGTCGTCATCTTCGACGACTATGCCCTCGTCGGTGGCGGCAGGAGAGTGATCGCGGCGCGGTAGCTGTGTTTCCGTCTGGAGCAGTCTTCGCCGAGCGCGCGGTGGCGGCCGGGGTGGACAAGAAGATGTCTCCTGATTCGGAGCGTCTGCTTTCGAACCTCGGGTAGCAGTATCGGCCGCGGAAAGCACGTCCAAGAATCGGACTTGCGGTAGGGGCGTCTGGCCGAGTATTTCGACGCATAGCGCACGCACCCACTTTGCGTACTCCGCCGCATTGCATGCCTGTAACAATAGAAACAATTTTAGAATGACTGCACTACCACAATGTGGAACAGGAACGTTGGTTGTAATACGACTATCAAAAAATCATCTGTCTTTCAAATCACGAAGGATTCGAATGCGGATTATATTTTTTATCCTTTAGGGTGCCCATTGAATTGACCTATTTCAAAAAAGGAAACTAGCTCCGGTCTTATTTTTTATCTAAAGATCAAGTTTAAAGATTCTTAAACGTGATTTCTCTATGTCGTGTCAACACCTTCGCGATATATCTTTTCTTATGGTAAATAGTTCCATAAAAGGTCAGGGACAAAAGGCAATGATTTACGGGTGTTTCATTTTATACAGGCCTATAAAAGTGAGCGAATCGTGAGAATGTCGTCTTGAAGGGGTCTCGAAAGACGTTACTTAAGTTTCCTCTAGGCAACTTTCGAGACATAACCAGAAATGCATAAAGATATTTAATGGCCACAGTGAATAATATCATAACTTAAGGCGGTACAACTTGTAGCTTTGATTAAATATTTCAAATCCTTCGAGGGTAAAACGGGTTCTTTATTGCGTAATTTTGCTAAGGCATGCTAATCATTATCAATGAGCAATACATCAAGTATTGCATTAGAAGCGTCGTTGCTATTTTCTTATTGAGTAAGCATTTAAGGCAGGTGCTCAGAATGTATCATGCATGTCTCAAAATATTTTCATTATCTCATTATCCGCTATCGTCTGTCATTACCCATAGCCATTGTAATTTAGACAATGAAAGGAGTACATGACACCCGAATGACAGAGCCAACGCGATATCGAGATTTTACCAAGTTTTCCATAAGAAAAGATAATAATGTTGGGACGATGATAGGAGCTTTGTTTTGCGTTGCTAATTTACGATCTTTTGTTTATGGAGCTTCATACAAATACATAATATGATAATGGATGAACATTGTCTTCATTGTTGTGTGGTTAACGACTTTGCGACAATGTAAAAAAAGAAAACCATACTTTCTTAGGTATACGAAATATGATACAGTGCAGCGAATCTATTCTGTACGAATTCTGTATCATGCGACGTAATTTTTTGACAAAGTGTTAAGAAAAATGGTTATAAACCATTCACAATACGACTTTTATCCACTTGAGTAAGTACCGAGAATAAGGTTAAAACAATCAAATGTCGTTTAGCAAACCTCAACAAAATACTTACTTAAATGCATAGGGTACGTCAATTTTCTTCAATAATAATGCGAATGCGAACATAACGGAACTATTTGCAAATATTAACGGTTCATTCAATTTCTGACTCAACATAAACATGCAAGTTACAAAAAAAACATGCCAATTTAGTTCCTTTCCCACTATTTTGTAATGTCGGACGTTTTTCTTCCCGGATATCGCAAAATCGCTATTCTAGCGGAAACGAAAGTTCGCCTGAGGCTATTAATTATAAGACTTTACACGCCACTTCGTCTTTTTAGTGACAACTGTTCGTCTAGTATGTGCATGTGCAGTTGTTTTTCCATAAATTTAAATGACCTTCAAGTTTAAGAGAGAACTCTCGCGTTTTGAATCTCACATTTATTTATCTGGATAAACCAACTTCATACTCGAACAGAACTTATTTCTTATTCGCACTAGAAGTAGGTGGCGTAACTAATCTAATAAAGCCCTTGTAATACTCATTTCAGATACAAAAAGGTAACAAGAAATCGATTTATGCAATGTTATTTAAGACGTGTCGTTCTCGTCAAGGGCATCGGTAGGTGAGTACGCCGAACGTTTTGCACCAAGTATCATATTGAATTTAATATCACGTAGGTACCTGAGATTTGCGACAGTCTTTATTTGGAATTCGAACTTGTTGTGGACATGTTTAACTTAACGTAAAATTCTTTAAAATCTACAACAAGGTCATTCAGAAATCAAATAAAGTTTTGCTTACAAAGTGGACGTGTTAGGTACAATGAAAAACAACCATGAGCTGTTTAAATATTATGGTCTTCTCCCTATCCTTGGAGACATATACCATATTACCAGAACATGATACGATCAGTTTTACTTTTTATAGGATAGAAAACAGAATCTACAACGTGTCAACCTCATATAATACTATATGATCTGAGGTGTCAACCTATTTGTTGGCTCGTTTTTCTGCCTTGTCTAAGTGTGAAATCGCTATGCCAATAAGCGCGATCTCACGATAATCTAATATCTATCACGCATGCCGATGCCGACGCGACACTCGTTGAAGTGGTGTTAAACGTGACTGATTTATCAATGAAGTTTTTCTACTTCAGCTTGATAAACTAAAAGAGAATCCTAATCTGACGGCATCTATTCTTGGAAGATTCGTTTCTGAGAAGGAAATGGTTTTGTCTTTTCTCGCTATAAGATATTCTCGATGTCTGAAGTGGAGTCAGAAAAGATCTTGTTATAACTTCCTATTATTACCTTGTTATAACGTCACATAACGATCAGGTACGGCTGAAATTATTTCAAAATCTAAAAGGTCCCAAGCATTCGCCGTTGCTTTTAAAGAATTGGAATCCTACTGATATTATAAATATAAAAGTTTGTAAGTGCTTATACTTACGTATTTTTTTACTTAATTACTAATATAATTGGATGGAATCCTGCATACAGATACAGACGTAGAATACTTTTTACTTCGATATATATATTCCAATTCCCAAAGGAACGAAAACTACGCGGGTAAAAACGGGGTTGCAGACATTCTTTAGCAAAAATTGCAACGTTATACAAGTGGCTAAAGTACCAGATTTGAAAGACACCGATTTTATCAAGTAATCGTGAGCTTGAGCGGCCCCGGCCATAACGGAAATAGTGGACGAGTCAAACTAGTATCTACTAGTGTTTGCTTTCGTTTTCATACGCTTTCACTGAAAGCGAACTATAAAAAGCTTTATCTACCAAAATAGTAGCGGATCTCTGCTCTATTGTCTATGTATCGGCTTAAGAATAGCCTTGATTGTTAAATCAAACTTAGGTGGCTGTAATTTGTTTTTACCAATTTTTTTATCAATGTAAACAATTGACAACAGAATACATACAATTTTAGCGTCTAGCGCCAGGATGACGTTAAGAAGCTAGTTAATATAGTAGATTGTACAACAAGTGCATAAAACGTACCATTTTACCCGAGACGTATATATCCACCCGAGTCGTAGGCGAGGGTAGATAGTCAATTCGAGGGTAAAATGGGTTTTGTGTACGAGTTATACACTCTGCTTTTCACTTCGAGTGTGAGGAAAATAAATAACAATATTGCAAAAAAGAAACAATAAAGACTTCGCCATATTGGCGGGAAGACTTTCTTTTTCTTTTTTTATATGTGGCAGTGGCAGCACAGTGACTTTAGCATAGATCGTAGTCCATAATGTTCTTGAAATACTTAGTTCTTACAAAACTCATTAATTTTGTCTAGTTTTATTAATTTAGTAATTTAACATGGATTGTGTACAAAATTAAAGAAACAATAAAGTAACAAGTTTATTTAACGAAGTTTAATTGCGTGTGTGACTGTTTACCTGACGACCTTTGTCTTAGAGTCTGAGACTTTAGACGAAGATTTTACTTTATGCACTAGAGCATAAAAAGCGATTTTATGCAGCCTATACCCAATTTTTTTTTACTATCACATTTTTCCTATAATTTGTCTTTTATATAATATATTATTATCAATTTAAATCAATTCATATGACATATCAAATCTAATATTACATTGAAATATTATATCAATTTACTATAATAATGCATGCAAATCAATTAAGTATTTAAAATTTTGTTACATGTAGTTTATTTTTTTATTATTATTAAGGAATAATAAAGGCTATAATAATAATAATAATAAATATATCAGGAGTCAGATGCAGAAGGCAGTACTTCTGGACACGGCCCGTATAGTGAGAAGGTTCCTGTCTCTGGATCCTTAACCATCGGTAGCCGGGACCTTGATCTTGCTGCCGTTGGGGAACTGCATTTTTGTATTTTTAAATGTTATATTTTTTAGTGTTATACATTGTAAAAATTTAATGTTTAGAAATATAATTTTGTAAGTATTTAAAATGTAATAAAGGGAATAATAATATAATAATACTCAACATAAACACGAACTTTACGAGCATGGGAAGTGAAAAGTAACTTTGTGGCAATGTGGAGTAAACGCTCTGGCTAAATTTATTAATTACTTATTGGAAAATTTAAAACGCTTCCCCTATCGACTCTGTAGCTCAGTGGTTAAAGCGTTCGCGGACAGTGAAATGTCGTGGGTGTGAGTCCCATCGGAGCTAGTTGTGAAACGGTTAGTTTTTTTATAATAGGGACTTCATTTTTAACGTTGCGAGTCATCAGTTAATTATATTATAAGTATACGCGCACTCTCTGAGCACGCAGATATAACAACAAAACAAAAAAAACTTATCGAGTAGGTCTACCCCTTCACAAATGCATCTAATAATATACCCTCAGCGGTCAACGATGTACTGTCATACACATCTATATCTTATCTACTTTATCGTAATATTCATAAGAAAATCATCACATCCATTTCGAAATTTTCTGGGAAAAATTCTACGAAAGCGATAACGTCAAGATAAATTAAAGATGAAATGTCAAGATACTCACTCTCAACTCAATGGTAGCGTATCGACTATCGAGACATTAAATATTTTGTATTTATTTATATTATCACCACACAAATACGATCTAGTTCAAACTACAAAATGTTTATGATGTACTACAAACGAAAGGAGTTAGTCATGTTTCTAAGGACCATAATCAAGTCTGGGGGGATACCGCGTAACTTTATGGATATGAACTTCATACGTTTTTGGGAACTTTAAGTCAATTTTATAAAGAAAATAGCCGCTATCAGTTCCTTGTTTTGTGACGTCTGGTATAACGATAACTAGCTAGCAACGTTCAACAGAACAAAGCAGCAAAAATCTATCAGAATAAGGAATTCAAATGACAGTTGAAGCCCATACCCATATCCAGATTTCTTAGCCGGTAGCCCCCCAGGTCTGACTAGTAGGGGCTTCAACAGAACAACAAGAAACAAGAAACACAATACAAATAAGTACACAAGTACTAAGTATGATGGCATAGTTCTTGTCTTCGTAATCTACTGTGCCCAATCAGATATATAAAACCAAGAGTTAGCATGCTCAAGCCGTCCTTGTAAGTTGCGGTCTTTTAAACCAATAGCTGTAACCGTGTTTACGTTTGCACTGGACTTCTAGATGAAACGAAATCGCAGCTCTTTTAATTAATGAGCGGCAGGTTGTGTTCGCAAAAGCTAAGAAACTAGTAGTTTGGCTCGTCTGGAATGTGTCTGGGGTAGAGTCACTGTAGCACACCCGGCAAAGCTGGAAAGAGTTTGGCAGAACGAGAATGACAAGCCGCGAAGCGAGATAGAAAGCTACTGGCCGCGTTCTTCGCACAACCAGGCAGGCAGATTGTGATACATTGGTTGGTACTTAGTGGGAAGAGAAAGAAGGAAGGGGTGGTACGCAGACATTGTTTAAGGTTTTTACGCTGCGGCAGCAGGTAAATGTAGGACATCTCACCTGGAATGTGGCAACGGTATATAGTGTCGGCGCGCAATCGCACAGTAGGAACAGCTGGAAGTAGTTGCACAGGTTAAGGTATTAAGGCAGGTCTTTGAGCATGGTTTCTTTGTATTACGTCAGCAGGAATATGTGTGATAGCTTACCTGGAATGTGGCAACGGAAGTGTCGTCGCGCAATCGGGACAGCTGGAAGGTGTTGCAAAGGTTAAGGCATTAAAGATAAGATAAAGATAAGATAAAAATATTCTTTATTCACTTAGACATAATAAATATGTACTTATGAATCGTCAATATTTTCCTACCACCCATTCAAGACTTTTTTAACTGACAAGAAGAATGGGCGCAAGAAACTTGCCAGCGTTTCTTAGTTAGGTAACGACATTTACAAAAAAAAAAACATATCGTTACTAATACAACAATTGCTTAGTATAAAAATACATCATATTAAACAGTGATTATGTTATGTGTTACATCATGACCATACATTGCGGTCATTCAAATAATCGTCTACTTTATAGTATCCTTTGCTCATCAGCGACTCTTTAATGTAACATTTAAATTTATGCAATGGTAGTTCAATTATATGCTGTGGAACTTGTAACGGTTCAGAATCGCACCTGAACTATCTCGAATATTTCTTAAAGAGTTAAAAGTCGAAATGTATTAATGTTACTTACCTCAATAACTTTTAATAGTATAAATAGATCCTGGTGTGGGAATAAATCACAAAGTCAAATTGGGTTGTGTCAACTGGGTTGTATTGAACAAAATTAGCCATTTACCATGTTGTTGCGCTGGGAATTTGCTTCATACTTTGTCAACACAGTGCATATGGGAGGGAGATTCTGTCTATAAGGCTTGGGGCTTGTTTAGTGGTTTCAGATTGCTTGAGGTAAACACTGAAAAAGAAACGGGTTAATGGTAGCGGAGCAGTTGTGGTCATTTGCATTTAATTTGGAAGTTTTATGATTAATCTGAGGAAGTTAGATACAGTAAATTTGTTTGAATTAGCGAGAAAATATAGTTAATAAATACCTGAGATTCAGGGATTGAAACAATGATGTTTCACAACAGTTGGACTCTGTGACAAATTATTTCATATAAGAAGATGCACTTTGTTGAGGGTTTTGTCAATCGAATTTGCTTCACGGGAGTGTGGACAATACTTGTATTTCGATATTGGTTCACGAAATAATCGACACGAACTGTTATTAGTTAGTAAAATTATAAATCTTGTTGTAAACAAATGTCATGTCAAAATGGAATAATCCTGTCCAAGTGCAGCGACAACTAGCGGCAGAGTTGAGAACTAAGACAAGTCAAATGACATCACATAAACATAGCGAGAAGTTTTTACTCACAGAATGTTAAATTAACATTATGTAAAACTTAAATAAAAATATGGGTTAAATAATCAAAAGTACAGAATATTGGTTTCTATCTTAGATAAGGTTCAAAGTTTCAAATATGTTTCTTTGGCTAGAGGTGATACGTTCGGAAATTATGTTCGAACAATTACCATTTTGATAATAGTTTTCTTTCATAAATAATAATAAAAAAAGGGATCATACAAAATAATGTGTTTATATTATGTGAGAAGGTAATATTTTGAATAGTTTAGTAAATTCTATAACTTAACTATCAAAGGTTTCTGAACGAAAGCCAAGCTGGGCGTTCAGGATGTTTGAAATGGTTTGGCGTTAGACGCTAGATGGCCTATCAGTTTTGTGGGGGGGTGAATAGGGATTTTCAATGAAATGTCTCCTATTGGGTAGGCAGGAATAGTTGGGTTGCCATGTTGTGAGAAATAAATACCTTATTTATAAAACAGGGAGAGGGGGTAATTATTGATGTATGGTATTCACACAAGATTAAAAGTAAAATACTTTAATTGTTGTAAAGGGGAAAAAGAAATATTTATAGGAAATAAAATTTGGAAAAATGAATAATAATTATTCTAGAATGTACAATTAAGACATTAAAACTAATAAACCTTAGTCAAATTAGTATTTCAAAGTTAAATAATTAGACATGAGACATTTAAGAGACGGATTAGAAATATACTGAAAAGTTTCCATTAAACATAGGGGTAAAATTTCCCTGAGAGTGGGGAGAATTTCTAGGATGTAAAAGAAAAAAAAAGAAAAAAGGACGCCACTTTTTGGCGCGTTTTGGGGAGGTCTATATAAGCAAAAACGACGCGACGCCCGCTTTTATTTCTCCGGGATCGACTTCGAGGCAACACGTATGGAAGACGAAACACTTTTTGAAGAAGTTTCCATTTTTAATCAAGCGAGAAGTAGTCTTCAAGCAAGTGTACAGTGAGTCCTTGCACCATAGGGCGTTTATTGGGTTCGCGATCTTTTAAACGTTTTAATTTTGGAATTCTGACTGGTAAATTGGATCCGAAATTAAAAGGTCTAGTTTGTTTACAGAAAGCATTTCAATTAAAGTAAATTATTCCCAAGTAAAATCCTAGAAAATGGGCTTAATTTGAGTCAGAGAGGGTTGGAAGCATAGAGTTTGTTTCTTCAGGAGTACATGTTTATGTCTCCGGGCTCCAGGCAAGGCTCACGGGAGGTCGCTAGGTAAAGAAAGTCTGGCATTGTGGAGTGTCAGATGAGTGTTCAATGGATAACGCTTAGTAATTTCCACATGGTTTGATCAGGCGGGCTGTTTTCATTGACAGTTTTTCAGTTAACACGTCTGATGGCGCGGGGCGTATGCCCCAGATTTGGAGGCAGTTGCGGCCTGATTGAACCATACCTACCTGTAGGGTGTCTATCTGTTCCCTTCCCAAGCAGATGGACCACGGCATGAGCGATAGGATTTTAGGGGGCCCACTCACCCAAACTTGACAGAATTGGGGCGTCAGAACTGGCGATACAGGCGCCAGGTTTGTGTTTGTTAGGAAAGTCGCATTTAGTCGGAAATTAGGCAGGTAAGTACCTACTTAGAATCACGAGCTAGGTAACTCGAAGACCTTTGTTCTGGCAGAAAGGGGGAGGTCTGCTGGGGCAAGGCTACGAGGGGAGTCTGGTATACAGAGTAGGTAGAAAGAGTAGGTTCGCTGTAGGTCTATAAGTAGCATTATGTGTTATCACCAATATATCTACGATCAAATCCGAATTTTGTTGACATCCCTAGCCATAGATTCTTGTGACAGACGAACAAACCCGGGCAATTTGACAGAATGATTATAGATAGTGGGGAAAAGTCCGATTGACAGTTTCCAGCAAAATGGCTGTCTTTTATCTAACAAAATAATGTTATATCTTAAGAAGAGCGATTAGGTAAATGGTTAGTGCGTTGTAGCAATGTAGTCTACAAGTTGTATGATTTTCAGTGAGGTTTGTAAGAAATTAATAGATTTGAAAGGGAAAAGGTGACCAATGGATACCTAGTGCTTTCAGTATTTGGGAAATGATTTGTGAAGTAACAGTGCTAGTGGAACAGTCCAAAGAGCTTGATTAGAGTAATCTTTATAGGTTCACGCATTGCAAAGATATGAAGGTTGAAATAATCTATCAAACATAAGTGGAGAATCTAAATTTACCTATATATTTGGCTTGACAACAGGTAATATATTCCTATGATGCAAAAGGCACCTATAATAATCTATAAATTGAGCTGGTTGCGGAAGAGTTCTCTGGATCAGACTACTGCTATATTAATGTATGAAAAGGATTTTGTTCAGTGGCGGGAGAAGATGTTTAAACTCGAAGGAACTCGGTGTAATGTTGGCCAGTGTCTTATGGAAGCTGATGTGGATTCAAGGTTTTTCCAGATACTAACCTATTGAGTTGGAACATGGTTCTATTTTAGCCATAAATTATGTAAAGCTATCGGGGTGAGGCGAAAGCTTCTGTCCAATTTGGTTGGATTCTTAAGTTATTTCCAAGACCAGTTCAATGGTGAGATTAAGGATATATTACCATGAGCGAGATTCTTTAGAGACAAATTTTAACCAACAAGTTGCAAAAGTTCAATAAGATCCGAGTCAGACACATAGACATAACTAGGGAATTTAGTTCTACGGGGAAACTTGGTCATAGAAAAGGTTAGGAGAGTCTATATTTATATGTACTTACTATGAATTAGAATTGAGTTCTTTCCCCTCAGGAGTCAGACTTGCTAGTTCTCTTAATTTAAGCACTCAACCTGTTGGATTTATCCCAATAAGGATTATTCAACAAAAGGAAAAGGATATATCAATTAACGTTAACTTTAACTGCTGCTGCCATGAAGGAGAAAGATCTCTTCATGTAGACTAACAAGTCGCTTTGAAGCATTTAGCTTGGTCCTCTTATATATATATATACATAAAGAATTGACGAACATGACAGCTTGACTTTATATGTTGAAGTTTGTTTTTATATGAAAATGTAATAAAGCAGCGCCGGAGGAGGGATGTCCAAGTCTGGTGACGAGTTCCACTGTTATGGGCGGCGGAGGTGCCCTGACTTTACCGGTTAAATAATATTGCTGGAGCATTTGTATTAGGCCAAGATGGTGATTAAGATCAATAGACTCTCTTCACCCTAATGATTATACCAATTTCCATCTCTGACTTTGCAAGCAAAACCATATGCTGAAGCTAATAGGTACTATTATAGATGTAGTGTTTCCATCTTCTAATAGATATAACAAATTTTCATCTCTAACTTTGCAAGCAAGGCCATATGCCTAAGCTAGTAGGTACGGTTATAGATCTGATATAGTGACTCAGTCTTCCAATAGATATAACAAATTTTCATTTCTAATTTGCAAGCAAAACCATATGCTTAAGCTAATAGGTATTATTATAGTAATTGTGTCTCCATCTTCATATAGGAATATCAAATTACATTTCAAACCACACATGCCAATTTCACCTTAGACCTTGCAAGCAAATCCGGATGCTGTTACTAGTTTCAGTTCCATTGTAACCTAAATTATTAAATTCCACCAGTTTTAATAGACAGTTAACCTTGGGTCAGTAACCAGAAAATTAGCATGGTGGACTCAGCAAAATAACTCACCAGGTTTTCAAAGTATATTAGACCTAGGAATCGGTTAGGACCTAACTGTTAAATGTCCAAGCAATGTAGGGGTAAACTAATGTTAGATTTATACAAGAGTATTAACTTATTTTGAGTGTCTTTGTCGCTATAAATGAGGTTAGAAAATTAGAAGCAACGGCCATGTAATATGAACAGCTGTTAAGTTGATGTAGGCATATAGGCAGTTCAAAGTATGAGTTAGTTAGTAGTAAGGTTAGTCTCTGTCGCTTCATTTAAAAGATCATGGGTCTACGCTTTACAACCAGGGTTCTCCATTACGACATCACAGGCCACTTCAGATTTGATTCAGAGCATCCATAGTAGTTATCTATATATTAATCGGACAACAGTTAGGTATTACAGCGTTCAAGCTAGCTAGGTATTTTAGTAACTAATAGAATTCTTGACAGAGGTTCAGTATTAGCTTAGAGTAAATACTAGAATGGTTTGTTAGTATATTTAGGTCATCTATTATTATTTAGGCTAAGCGATTAGTAAGAATAGGTAGGTGTTACAATTTAGTAGTGCCGTTACCAGGATTAAAAATTAACACATATTATAGCAAATCTTGTATAGGAATAAGAAAATAAGACCATATTTACAAACCTTTTTAATGAGTTTAGCATATAAATTACATTGGAGCTCTGAGTATTTCTGAAGGTAAGTGGCTAGTTTACATTGAGTTGGAATAGCCACAATTTGTTGTTTAGTGCAGAAGGAAAACTGAAGCGACGGGGTTAATATTAATTATTTAATTAAACTTCTGTTAAGCGTCCCCGGGCAGGATGTTTCTTAATAAGGGTCTTTTGAGAACTGTTCATAGGTCTTGATTAGGTTTAGTTAAGTATAGCAACTTGTTTTCTGAAATGGAAGAAATAATTCATTATTGTAATATGCTAGCAAATTCAAAAATAAGAAAATGTTTATCTTTTCAGAGATTTCATAGGTAGTAATGTTGAATTTTAGTTAGATGAAATGCTAAGTTGGATTGCATTCTGTTAGAGAATAAATAATTAATCACATAATTAAACAAGTACTTACTATTAATTGTCTTTTTATTAAAAAGAACAATAGTTATAATTCTTGAGTAACATCATATTGTGGTTTCATAGATTACCAATATTATCTCTGTTGAAATTCGTCAATAATTAGGTAATTTAATTGTCGAAAGCCGGGCAGGTGAATTCACAAACTTGTATAGCACAATTGTATAGTTGAAAGACTTTTGAGTAGAGGTTATATGGAGCTAATCAAAGAGCATGTATGGGGAACACATGGAGAATGACATTTGTCATTGACAAGGTTGTTTTTCTCCTTAGTGTTAGCTCTGGGTAGGCGAACGGAAAAATTATGGGAAACTGTATGGACCTTGTTAAGTACAAACTTTGTATGGGCTTGCATATTTGTATACAAATAAATTATAGAGACACGTTATATGACAAGTAGTACGGGTTTGATGTTTAGTAAAGACTGGGAGCTACCGCGTTACTTTATGGGTATGAACTTCATACGGTTTTTGGAACTTTGAGTCAATTTTATAAAGAAAATAGTCGCTATCGGTTCCTTGTTTTGTGACGTCGGGTATAACGATAACTAGCTAGCAACGTTCAACAGAACAAAGCAACAAAAATCTATCAGAATAGGGAATTCAAATGACAGTTGAAGCCCATACCCATATCCAGATTTCTTAGCCGGTAGCCCTCTATTCACAAAATTAGATTTTGAGGTTGTTTCTTGGAAAGGTCGATATTTAAGAACATGAGTGACAGGATAGATTTTCTAGCTTCCAAAAGCTTCGCTAGATGGCGTTGAACGAAGTGTGTAGCGGCTAGTATATTTTGGTATGAATCATATTTAAATTAAAAACCCAAAGGAAACTAATAATAAATTAAATAAGTACTACTGTGAGGAACAGAAACGAAATAGTTAAATTTTAAAGATTAAGGTAAATAAATAACTTCTGTCTGACGTTCCGTTTTACAAAAAAAAAAGGGGTCAAAGTAAAATTTCATGTTTCGTACCTTCTAACTGCATAGATAGGTGGGACAGCGCCATCTAGTGATCGAGCTTTCAGGAAATCGCCCATTAGCACGGCATCACAAGAAAGTTAGGGCAGTAGTTACATTTTTACTCAACGGAGGTCGCCACGGGTATTTTCGAACGAGTGGAATTTGGTTAGTAACTGAAATAATAATGGTAAATAATAGCCGCTACACACGCTCCTATCCGACCGCCGATTTGGTCTGCTCCAGACCAAATCTGGACGTGTGTAGCGTAGTCGTCCGACCATAATTATTATTATTCGTGTTTGACGCGGTCGGCCGGATTTGGTTCGCACGAACTTCACTTCCTACCAAATCGGAACGTGTGTAGGCTTCCGACCGGACCAACTTGGCAGTGTTGACAATTTTGGAGGTTTTCCCCTAGATTTAGGGAGAAAATATGTAAAAGCGGAAATATTTAAAGCAGGTAAATTACGTTTAAGGGATTTTCAGAGGATTCAATTTAATGCTTGTTCATGAGTTTTACGAAGGACTGAACGAACGAAAGGTTTAAATATGGCCATTTATGAAAAGATTCTATTTGAGAATTTGTTTTTTAGCAATTTGTCGTAAAACTAAATATATATAAAAAGGGCATAACACCTTATCAATAAGTGCTGCTTTTAGTAAATATTTAGCATGTTTAGTATTTTAATGAAAATAACAGAAAATTAATAAATAATGAAATTGTTTTTTTATAGTAATAAAACATTAAAAACCAATAATTTTTTTCTTTTAAATTTATTTATTGCAAGCAATTTGATGTTTTCAGTATTTATAAATAATAATAATATTGGGAGATTAGCAGTGGCTGGCAACACTGCAACAACGGCTAGAGGTCGGCCAGACCAAATCGGAACGTGTGTAGCGCCGACCGATTTGGTCTGGCAGATTTGGTTTGAACGTGTGTAGGCGCGGATCAGATCTGCAGTGAAGTTCGCCCGCACCAGATCGGCGGTCGGATGGGGGCGTGTGTAGCGGCTATAAGGCTGAATGTTATTGATAAATGAATTATAGCAAAACCTTGTTTTGTTTTAAAAGGGGCAAATTCTTTTAGCTAACAGGGTAATTACGCTACTGTGTGATAGATGTCGCTACCGGTAGGTTACGAAAAATTGTGGTTCTTATTAATTAATTAAAATGGGTTATGTTATGTATCAGAATCGTGCAAATTAATGACTATGTGATGTGCGGTCCGAGATTGTAGTTTAAAGGCGTGTTTGAAAATGTTATAAAAAAAAAAAATTTAGGATAGATAATGACATACATTAGGTGAATTAGCGGGTCTGCCTTCCTTGTAAATAATAGTACACACCGGGGCGTAATACTTAACGGCGTTGATAACGGCATGCGCGTCCTGGCGCGTTTATGGTATCAAATTAGTGCGCTAAAACCCGAACGCATCTACGTATTATATCAAACGGCGCGCTAATTGGTGGCATTATATGCAGGTGAAACCCGTGCATCAGTGTGAGACCATAGTTTGGCACAGATCAGATATTAGTTATTGGTGTCAAAGTGACAGATGACAGGTTTGTTGAAGTTGGGAGGGGGGCGATCACGTTGTTTTGTGGTGCGCTATTTTTATTGTTGTTAGGATATAAATCCAGACATGGCTTAAAGAACTCGCATCCAAGCCAAAAACATTGGAAAAAAAAAAAAAAAAAAAAAAAAAAAAAATTGTTAGGAATGTTTTTGTTTTCATCAAGAAAATTTATGAATTATTAAAGGTTGAGTGTCATCTAAGTTTGTGAAATTGTTGAAAATGCTGAAACTGTCTGAAGGATAGATCTGTGGTTGTGTTTATCATTATTGTGAAAATATAACCAAAAAAAAAAAAAAAAAAAAAAAAAAAAAAAAAAAAAAAAAAAAAAGGACATTAAATAGTTATGCAAATAGGTTTTAGTGTAAATCATTGTAAGAGTTATGAATTTGAAGTAAGAGAATAGTATTTTAGTTGATATTAAGTTGGGGGGTTTGTACAAGGTATTTCAAAGGGGTAAATAATTAAAGAAGTTTGGCTTGGTTGGAAAATGTGTCTTGATGAGAGTGATTTCTCATGGAAATAAGTGGATAATGAAAACTGAAGAAGTGTTATGAGGTCTGGCTTTTCATGGTGTACATAAGAGAGGGGAGACCCTTTCTGGCTTATAGATTGATAACAACCATTTTGGTAAGTTAATCAGAGATTTAGTTTTAATTAAATTGTTGAAAATTTTTAGAATTAGACACAATTAGTACCTACTTGTATATGGACAGCTTAGACTCAAAGAGGGTAATTTTGTTTGAAGGGAACGGTATTTGCAATGCTAAATAAGTCAACGGATAACTTAGTAGGGACGGTTTGATTTTTCAAACGCTCGGTTAACTTAAAAGTTGAAAATAGTTCAGAATTAAAGAGAAATCTTGTCTCGATGAATGATAAAACTATTATTTTGTATTTTGGGGTCGGTGATAAAGTTTTAAAGAACAAAATTAGATATGTCAGTGGGTAATGATTAGACTCCTAACTTAGTGGAAGAAAATTATATTGCTACAAACTAAAATAATGTTAGCTTAGCTTGTTAAATGTAGTTATGGATATATTTAAAAGGTAAGGTACCAATATTTAGTGGGTTTTGTATCAAGTTAGGACAATGAGGTAACATTATTTCTTACTTCTTAAAACTTGAAAAATAGCTATTTGGGTAAAAGAATGGTTTCTTTTACTAATAGTTAGGTATTGGAATTCATGAAATATGAACCAAAAGGAATTTGTTAGTGAAGATTTTGGATTGGCTAGATTAGAAACATTAGATTCAATGGTTTCTAATTTGAACAGCAAGTAGAGAGAATTTCATCTAAAATGGTTCAGTGAGTTTGGAAAAACCATAATAGGATAATTTCATAATTATTAAACAATCTAATATATGAACAAGAAGGGAAAAATTACTTGGTTTAGGTAAGTAATCAAAATTTTCATCCGGGAACATAAAAGAAACTTAGATGTTGGTTATAAGACTTGCAGAAATTTTATTATAATTACAGTGGTTTTGATTTCAAGTAGGAGTTGTTGTTTGGATGGATAAGTAGTGTAGACTAGGGTGGGGTGGTGTGTTAGTCCGGAACATTATAGATAAATAGGTACTTAACAAGAATAAAATAGGGTTAAATAATTCTTTACCTTTCGTTGAAATTTGAGTTAGAAAATTCAACGACGGTTTAAGAAGGAATACAACAATGTTATAAAATAAATCAAGTAATTATTCTTATGTCAATGAGAATTATAGGAGATTGCTTGCCTAACTAATATTGCTTCTCTTAGGTATCCAGTTAAGTTTTATAGGTTGCAATGTCTAAAAGTAGGTAGTAAATATTACATATTAGCTTAAATAGGTAAATAATGTAAGAACCAAGTGTGTCTGACAGTTTGGGGTCGCTGGCGTGATGTAGTGAACAACTGTTGACTATTTTTAACTAGTTATGGGTAGCATTAGTGTTACAGGTATGCTGGGAATATTCATAGACTAGTTGTATATTCTCTATAGAGAAAAAAAAAGGATGGATTTAATTGAAATATAGTATGCCAGCAGTGGTCCTCGTTCACTTGACATGATGATGTTGAATAGGGGGTGGTGAATGGAGAAGGAAAAGAACTTTCATACAGGCGACGTGATTGGTTTGTTGTTCTTTTTATCAATCTTGGTTCTATATTAGTAACTAGATATACGTTCTTAGTTGAACCATTGGTTAATCTTAATAAATTACTTTGGGATAGGACTATATGTACGTTATGTTTGAAGAGAAATAACATATGGTCGAGGTTTGGGTGTCATTAGAGATTATTACTATTATTATTCTTATTTATTCGGACAAGCAGTGAGACAACTGATAGATGCTGGTAGAAAAAGTAAGGAAATTGTCGCTATGCTAAGAGTACCATTGTGTGGACACTGGGGAATATTTTATTAGAATGTTAGTCATACATAAAATTATTAAATTAAAAATTTACTAGTTGCATTGAGAGAACATCATTCTCGACTATCATCCATAGGGTAGAGATTGGTACTTGCAATTATAGGGAGAAAAAAATATATGATGGCTCCAGTTTAGGCAAACAATGAGACATTTGAATTGATGTAACGAATTAAATGTTATAATCTTTTTTGTAATTTATAAGTGTATGATTTTTAATACAAAATGATTATAGCTAGAGGATTGTTACGGGTTCCGCTAGTGTCGTGTTGGGGCTGTTCCAGTGGGGTTTGGGAGGTAATTTATGTCACTTAATGGTCAAGGAGAGTTTTGTTGGTTCGGCCTAGCTGGGGGGGTTGCGGACATGGTTATCGTAGACGAACGAACTAGTGGGCAAACAACTTTGTCTTTTTATAATATCAGTATAGATAGTGCAGCTAAATTTTATAGTATGTTGGATTGGGGGTCGTGGAAAAGTGTAACTACAGTTACAGGTTAATCAATTAGTAGGGTTTAGAATTAATGTAATTAAAGTTACTAGGAATTCTATTTAGGTTAGTATTAAGACCTTAGAATTAAGTAAGCTATAGAAAATTATATTAAGTGGGACGTCCATATGATAGGTTAACGACCACTGGGGTCGAATGGTTTGGAAGTCACTATATGTAGAGGTCTCGGGTTCGATTCCTGCACAGGTGATTGTTGTAGACAAACTGTTCAGTGTTGCTTTGGGGCTTGGAAGTGTGACGATACCCGTCGATGTTTGGTATTTATGATATAGGTACCTACTTATTTTGTAACATAGAAGGATATGAGCAGGATAAGCGAAATAAACGTTATTAATTAATATCATTATTAGTAACCAAAGTTAGAGATGGATAATGGGGTTTATAATGGGGAAAATTATTTACTAATTTTGAAATATGGTGTATTTTTCAATTAGTTAAATGAGTTAAGAATATGTTTTAAGGGATAAAGGCAGGTTATAGTTATAGGAATCTTAAAGGAACCAATATAGGTTGTACTATAGTGTAAAGGTTGGTTGCGAATTTGAAGTAGAAGGGATTTAATTGTTAAACAAATACACTTTTTAGTGGAAGTCAATTCTCATCATATAATAATAATTATCATCAGTCATAAGGTCAGGTACTACTTAAAGGTGGGGGGTCGAAAGGTTAAAGTTGAATTCCATGAATAAACTTTGACCCTAAATTAAATTAGACGTTAACACCAAACGTGAATTGGAGTTAAAACCAAAATTAGGATAAGCCAAAACCAAATATGTCATTTGAGGGGATAAGGGGTTTTATAGTTTTTTTATAGACATAGTTAAGGAAGACACTTAGAACTTTTGGAAAAAAAAAAAAAAAAAAACTTAATATTACTTATCAGGATTAAAATGTCAAAGTTATGTTAATAATGTGAATTTTACAATTAATATTTAAAAGAGTTATATAGGGATGTTAGTTGGTTAATAATGTAATCTTTATGTACCTAACATGAATTGAGCTCTGACACGTAATGGACTTAATAGATGGTAGCAAGAAGGTGATAAGTGTTGATAGGTTAGCAAAATTCGCTGATAGTATTCGGATAGAGAGTAGTGGGAATAGACTTTTAATAGTTTGGCTAGGTTAGGGAAATTGTTAGATGGGAAAAAAAAGGGTAAGCGTTGATAGATTGGTCGGTACTGCGGTATATACCTATATTAATATATATTGGGGGTATTTATTTATTTACTTAGGTCCGTTTTATAGTTCGATGCAACAGTGATGGTAGTGATGTGTTTCAAGGTTGAAATTGTTATTACGATAGGGGTTTTACGTTCTTAATTATGGTAAATGTTAGGATTGGGTTGTTAAATTTTGTTACAGAGTTTTAATTCAATTGGTGTAATATTGTCATGTTTTAGGTGGACAATTGAAATTTGCTAACGGGTAGGAAATGTTGGTCGAACATGTACAATTTTGGCTTTGGGTCATTATTAGCAAAGGAAAGGGATAGTATTCGGTTATGGTAGATAGTCCAATCATGTGTTGGAGTCAATTCATGCATTGTTAATGAACCGATTAACTATAAAAAAAAAATATATTAATTTCGAACGAATCTGAGCGAAAAGTTTTGTTAATAAATTAAACAAAAGAGGAGTTCTTATATTTATAGGGAGGGGAAAGGAAAATAGAAGAGGTGACAGTATTATGAGGATCGGTAGTATTAATTTTACAAATTAATGTTAATAGCTTTCTAGGGCAATATACTACAAGTAATCAGGTGAAACGTTGGTTATGTTCATGGTGGCGCGGATGTGAGTTTGAGGAAGGACGGAATTGTTAAAAAGTGACGAAGAGTGGAATCTGTATATATAAAAAAAAAAAAAAAATGTAAGTGTATATATATATATATATATCTATTTTATATATGAAAAAAAAAAGATTCAAAATATGAGGCCATGAGTGTAAACAAATTGGGAAGCCTGATTACAACCATTATTATTAACCCAAAAGATAAGATCCGCACACAACAGCACGTGATAGGGATAGGCGTAGAGCACGTGTTAACAGACTTGAATTTTGTACAGTGGGACTTTGGTGTTAGGATAAATAAAAAAAAAAAATATATATATATACAAACAGTGTTTATGTTTGTATCTTGTCCCGGTGTAAACGCCTGTACAAAATTTACACTTCCCGTGGGTCAGGACGGGCCATGTTTAACTCGACAACTATACATTCTCCAAAGTGATATCGGAGGCTATTCCAGAGTTTTGAGTAAGCTTTTTGACAAAAAGGTCTTTGTATATGCTTCATTTAGAAGGGGGCGTACAGAGATATGCAGGGGCACTTTGGGGGTATAAAATGCTGCGCTAGAACGCCATGTAATCGTAAGGTTGGATTACAGTTTATACACCAAGGCGAGTTTATTCTAAACTACGGATTCACAACCCGTACCTTCCACCATGCTTTGTACGTCTCTGGTGTTGGATATACATACGATGAATTTGGATAAAGCAATAAAAAAAAAAAACACTTAAAAACTCGCTTGATAATTTTTGATATTATTTTGGTCTAAATACACTCTACACTCTTAATTACATAATCACTAGGGCTCACTAAAAATTGATTCGATAGGGGTCGGAGGCCGCAATGTCCTTTGGTAGGACAAAGAGCATTGTGTTTTTCTTGGTCCAAATTGATTCAATTCTTTGATTTTGGGAAAATAATAAGAGAAAGGGATATATATATATATATATATATATATATAAAAAAAAAAAAATATATATATATATATATTGATATAAAAATAATAATAATGTATATATATAGATATTAAAAAAAAAAAACATGTCTATATATATATAAATATATGTGTAAAAAGAAATATTAGAGATTTGGATAGAAAGAAAAATTCTACTCCGGATCCAATACTTGGTACTGTCACCTTTGAAGAATTTTGGGGTCGGCTGTAACGGTTCAGAATCGCACCTGAACTATCTCGAATATTTCTTAAAGAGTTAAAAGTCGAAATGTATTAATGTTACTTACCTCAATAACTTTTAATAGTATAAATAGATCCTGGTGTGGGAATAAATCACAAAGTCAAATTGGGTTGTGTCAACTGGGTTGTATTGAACAAAATTAGCCATTTACCATGTTGTTGCGCTGGGAATTTGCTTCATACTTTGTCAACACAGTGCATATGGGAGGGAGATTCTGTCTATAAGGCTTGGGGCTTGTTTAGTGGTTTCAGATTGCTTGAGGTAAACACTGAAAAAGAAACGGGTTAATGGTAGCGGAGCAGTTGTGGTCATTTGCATTTAATTTGGAAGTTTTATGATTAATCTGAGGAAGTTAGATACAGTAAATTTGTTTGAATTAGCGAGAAAATATAGTTAATAAATACCTGAGATTCAGGGATTGAAACAATGATGTTTCACAACAGTTGGACTCTGTGACAAATTATTTCATATAAGAAGATGCACTTTGTTGAGGGTTTTGTCAATCGAATTTGCTTCACGGGAGTGTGGACAATACTTGTATTTCGATATTGGTTCACGAAATAATCGACACGAACTGTTATTAGTTAGTAAAATTATAAATCTTGTTGTAAACAAATGTCATGTCAAAATGGAATAATCCTGTCCAAGTGCAGCGACAACTAGCGGCAGAGTTGAGAACTAAGACAAGTCAAATGACATCACATAAACATAGCGAGAAGTTTTTACTCACAGAATGTTAAATTAACATTATGTAAAACTTAAATAAAAATATGGGTTAAATAATCAAAAGTACAGAATATTGGTTTCTATCTTAGATAAGGTTCAAAGTTTCAAATATGTTTCTTTGGCTAGAGGTGATACGTTCGGAAATTATGTTCGAACAATTACCATTTTGATAATAGTTTTCATTCATAAATAATAATAAAAAAAGGGATCATACAAAATAATGTGTTTATATTATGTGAGAAGGTAATATTTTGAATAGTTTAGTAAATTCTATAACTTAACTATCAAAGGTTTCTGAACGAAAGCCAAGCTGGGCGTTCAGGATGTTTGAAATGGTTTGGCGTTAGACGCTAGATGGCCTATCAGTTTTGTGGGGGGGTGAATAGGGATTTTCAATGAAATGTCTCCTATTGGGTAGGCAGGAATAGTTGGGTTGCCATGTTGTGAGAAATAAATACCTTATTTATAAAACAGGGAGAGGGGGTAATTATTGATGTATGGTATTCACACAAGATTAAAAGTAAAATACTTTAATTGTTGTAAAGGGGAAAAAGAAATATTTATAGGAAATAAAATTTGGAAAAATGAATAATAATTATTCTAGAATGTACAATTAAGACATTAAAACTAATAAACCTTAGTCAAATTAGTATTTCAAAGTTAAATAATTAGACATGAGACATTTAAGAGACGGATTAGAAATATACTGAAAAGTTTCCATTAAACATAGGGGTAAAATTTCCCTGAGAGTGGGGAGAATTTCTAGGATGTAAAAGAAAAAAAAAGAAAAAAGGACGCCACTTTTTGGCGCGTTTTGGGGAGGTCTATATAAGCAAAAACGACGCGACGCCCGCTTTTATTTCTCCGGGATCGACTTCGAGGCAACACGTATGGAAGACGAAACACTTTTTGAAGAAGTTTCCATTTTTAATCAAGCGAGAAGTAGTCTTCAAGCAAGTGTACAGTGAGTCCTTGCACCATAGGGCGTTTATTGGGTTCGCGATCTTTTAAACGTTTTAATTTTGGAATTCTGACTGGTAAATTGGATCCGAAATTAAAAGGTCTAGTTTGTTTACAGAAAGCATTTCAATTAAAGTAAATTATTCCCAAGTAAAATCCTAGAAAATGGGCTTAATTTGAGTCAGAGAGGGTTGGAAGCATAGAGTTTGTTTCTTCAGGAGTACATGTTTATGTCTCCGGGCTCCAGGCAAGGCTCACGGGAGGTCGCTAGGTAAAGAAAGTCTGGCATTGTGGAGTGTCAGATGAGTGTTCAATGGATAACGCTTAGTAATTTCCACATGGTTTGATCAGGCGGGCTGTTTTCATTGACAGTTTTTCAGTTAACACGTCTGATGGCGCGGGGCGTATGCCCCAGATTTGGAGGCAGTTGCGGCCTGATTGAACCATACCTACCTGTAGGGTGTCTATCTGTTCCCTTCCCAAGCAGATGGACCACGGCATGAGCGATAGGATTTTAGGGGGCCCACTCACCCAAACTTGACAGAATTGGGGCGTCAGAACTGGCGATACAGGCGCCAGGTTTGTGTTTGTTAGGAAAGTCGCATTTAGTCGGAAATTAGGCAGGTAAGTACCTACTTAGAATCACGAGCTAGGTAACTCGAAGACCTTTGTTCTGGCAGAAAGGGGGAGGTCTGCTGGGGCAAGGCTACGAGGGGAGTCTGGTATACAGAGTAGGTAGAAAGAGTAGGTTCGCTGTAGGTCTATAAGTAGCATTATGTGTTATCACCAATATATCTACGATCAAATCCGAATTTTGTTGACATCCCTAGCCATAGATTCTTGTGACAGACGAACAAACCCGGGCAATTTGACAGAATGATTATAGATAGTGGGGAAAAGTCCGATTGACAGTTTCCAGCAAAATGGCTGTCTTTTATCTAACAAAATAATGTTATATCTTAAGAAGAGCGATTAGGTAAATGGTTAGTGCGTTGTAGCAATGTAGTCTACAAGTTGTATGATTTTCAGTGAGGTTTGTAAGAAATTAATAGATTTGAAAGGGAAAAGGTGACCAATGGATACCTAGTGCTTTCAGTATTTGGGAAATGATTTGTGAAGTAACAGTGCTAGTGGAACAGTCCAAAGAGCTTGATTAGAGTAATCTTTATAGGTTCACGCATTGCAAAGATATGAAGGTTGAAATAATCTATCAAACATAAGTGGAGAATCTAAATTTACCTATATATTTGGCTTGACAACAGGTAATATATTCCTATGATGCAAAAGGCACCTATAATAATCTATAAATTGAGCTGGTTGCGGAAGAGTTCTCTGGATCAGACTACTGCTATATTAATGTATGAAAAGGATTTTGTTCAGTGGCGGGAGAAGATGTTTAAACTCGAAGGAACTCGGTGTAATGTTGGCCAGTGTCTTATGGAAGCTGATGTGGATTCAAGGTTTTTCCAGATACTAACCTATTGAGTTGGAACATGGTTCTATTTTAGCCATAAATTATGTAAAGCTATCGGGGTGAGGCGAAAGCTTCTGTCCAATTTGGTTGGATTCTTAAGTTATTTCCAAGACCAGTTCAATGGTGAGATTAAGGATATATTACCATGAGCGAGATTCTTTAGAGACAAATTTTAACCAACAAGTTGCAAAAGTTCAATAAGATCCGAGTCAGACACATAGACATAACTAGGGAATTTAGTTCTACGGGGAAACTTGGTCATAGAAAAGGTTAGGAGAGTCTATATTTATATGTACTTACTATGAATTAGAATTGAGTTCTTTCCCCTCAGGAGTCAGACTTGCTAGTTCTCTTAATTTAAGCACTCAACCTGTTGGATTTATCCCAATAAGGATTATTCAACAAAAGGAAAAGGATATATCAATTAACGTTAACTTTAACTGCTGCTGCCATGAAGGAGAAAGATCTCTTCATGTAGACTAACAAGTCGCTTTGAAGCATTTAGCTTGGTCCTCTTATATATATATATACATAAAGAATTGACGAACATGACAGCTTGACTTTATATGTTGAAGTTTGTTTTTATATGAAAATGTAATAAAGCAGCGCCGGAGGAGGGATGTCCAAGTCTGGTGACGAGTTCCACTGTTATGGGCGGCGGAGGTGCCCTGACTTTACCGGTTAAATAATATTGCTGGAGCATTTGTATTAGGCCAAGATGGTGATTAAGATCAATAGACTCTCTTCACCCTAATGATTATACCAATTTCCATCTCTGACTTTGCAAGCAAAACCATATGCTGAAGCTAATAGGTACTATTATAGATGTAGTGTTTCCATCTTCTAATAGATATAACAAATTTTCATCTCTAACTTTGCAAGCAAGGCCATATGCCTAAGCTAGTAGGTACGGTTATAGATCTGATATAGTGACTCAGTCTTCCAATAGATATAACAAATTTTCATTTCTAATTTGCAAGCAAAACCATATGCTTAAGCTAATAGGTATTATTATAGTAATTGTGTCTCCATCTTCATATAGGAATATCAAATTACATTTCAAACCACACATGCCAATTTCACCTTAGACCTTGCAAGCAAATCCGGATGCTGTTACTAGTTTCAGTTCCATTGTAACCTAAATTATTAAATTCCACCAGTTTTAATAGACAGTTAACCTTGGGTCAGTAACCAGAAAATTAGCATGGTGGACTCAGCAAAATAACTCACCAGGTTTTCAAAGTATATTAGACCTAGGAATCGGTTAGGACCTAACTGTTAAATGTCCAAGCAATGTAGGGGTAAACTAATGTTAGATTTATACAAGAGTATTAACTTATTTTGAGTGTCTTTGTCGCTATAAATGAGGTTAGAAAATTAGAAGCAACGGCCATGTAATATGAACAGCTGTTAAGTTGATGTAGGCATATAGGCAGTTCAAAGTATGAGTTAGTTAGTAGTAAGGTTAGTCTCTGTCGCTTCATTTAAAAGATCATGGGTCTACGCTTTACAACCAGGGTTCTCCATTACGACATCACAGGCCACTTCAGATTTGATTCAGAGCATCCATAGTAGTTATCTATATATTAATCGGACAACAGTTAGGTATTACAGCGTTCAAGCTAGCTAGGTATTTTAGTAACTAATAGAATTCTTGACAGAGGTTCAGTATTAGCTTAGAGTAAATACTAGAATGGTTTGTTAGTATATTTAGGTCATCTATTATTATTTAGGCTAAGCGATTAGTAAGAATAGGTAGGTGTTACAAACTTTATTAAAAAAGGCTATGCTTTTCCCCAGAAATGAGGCTCTGGATTTTTCTAGCCTAAACTTGGGAACGACAAGTTTATCTTTATTTCTTGTGTTAAAGCGATGAATATCGCTCTGCTTTACAAATGTATTATAATACTTTTTCACATAAATTATATTTTCATAGATGTAATGTCCTGCAACAGTTAAAATGTTTATTTCTTTAAATAGATCTCTTAAAGAATCTCTCGATCGGAGGTTGTAAATGGCGCGAATAGCCCTTTTTTGGAGCACGAATATACTTTGGATGTTAGCGGCTGAGCCCCACAACAAAAGGCCGTAGGACATAACACTATGAAAATAACTAAAATAGACTATTCTAGCCGTTTCAATATCGGTTAAGAGCCTTATTTTCTTAACTGCGAATGCAGCCGAACTGAGTCTACTCGCCAAGGCTTCGATATGAGGATCCCATTGTAGTCGCGAGTCTAATATAATACCTAGAAATTTTGTATTGTTAATGAATTCGACCGTATCGCCGTCTAGTCTAATATGAAAATCAACTTGTCTTACATTAGGTAACGAAAATTTTAAACACTTAGTTTTCTTTGAGTTTAATGATAAATTATTACTATTAAACCAATGTGACACTTTTGAAAGAGCACTATTTACTTCGTCAGAACAGTCATCACCTCTATCTACTTTAAAGACTAGAGATGTATCATCGGCAAATAGCACCGTCTCACATAAATTCTTCGCGTAGTAAGGAAGGTCATTTATGTATATTAAAAACAACAGCGGGCCCAATATTGATCCTTGGGGTACGCCCATAGTAATGGGAGCTCCGGTAGACTCAGTTTTATTAATAACTACCTTCTGAGTTCTTTCATACAGATATGAATGCATAAGGCTTACTGACATTTCAGAAACACCATAATGTTTTAACTTCCTTAATAGTGTTTGGTGATCAACACAATCGAATGCCTTGGAAAGGTCACAAAAAATAGCGATTACATCCTGCTTGTCCTCCCAGGCATCAAGTACATGTTTTAGAAATGCAACCCCAGCATCAGTGGTACTTTTACCTTTTGAAAAACCAAACTGTTTCTCATGCAGTATACTATTTAATTTAAAATATTCTAAAAGTTGAGCATAAATTAATTTCTCAAATATTTTACTTATTGCTGGTAGTATGGATATAGGTCTAAAATTTGCTGGGTCACTTTTGTCACCAGCTTTAAACAGAGGAATAATTTTACTATTCTTCATTAAATTAGGAAAGACCCCTTCACTTATACATTGGTTAAAAATTATTGCTAATGATGGAGCTATCACATCAATTATTGATTTGATGATACTTGTAGATATGCCCCAGAGATCTTCTGTTTTCTTAATATTTATTGCTTTGAATGCTTTAATAATATCTTCGGTAGTGACATAGCTAAAACTAAATGTTTCCTGGCACTTGTTCACACTAGATTCCATAAGAGAGACAGCGGTGTTGGGGCAAGAATTAAGTCTGCTAGTAGTTTCTAACGGTATTCGAGCAAAGAAACCTTCAAAAGCACTAGCCACCTCAATATCCGATTCAAAAGTCTGATCACTAATTTTTAAGTTAAATGAATTAATTTTGCTTTTTGTTTTGCCAGTTTCTTGGTTTATAATACTCCAGGTAGCTTTTATTTTATTTTCAGATGATTTAATTTTATTTGAAATATACCTAGATTTTGCCAAAGCACATACTTTCCTAAATGTTTTTGAATATTTCTTGACATATTCAATGAAGCTAGGATCACAGGAGGTCGTTTTTTGTGCATAGAGTTCAAATAACTTTCTTCTACTATTATAAATACCAGGTGTGGCCCAGTCACTGAACTTCTTACGATCATTACACTTTATAACTTTTTGTTTAAAATTGTTACTAAATTCTTTTTCAACAATATCAAATAATGATTGATAAGAGTTATTAGCGTCAGCAGAAGCTGGCAAACATTGAACTTTATCTTGTACATTATTTCTAAATTTATTAATACCACGTTTCGGTATTGGCCTGCAAATTACTTCGCGTCTAGGAGTAACATTATAGTGCTCAAAAGAAGCTAGTTGTCCACTGTGGTCGGATTTAATAATATTAATTACCGATTTCTCAATTAAGTTACAGTTGGAAAAGATGTTATCTAAGCAAGTGGCCGATGTTGGCGTAATTCGCGTCGGTTCATTAAAAGTGTGAAGCAAATTAAATGATTTAAAAAGATTAAGGAATTTACCGGAGAGTTGTGCTAATTTAATATCTAAGATGTCTATATTAAAATCTCCACAAACTACAATTTTTTTATTCTTACGACAGCATATTTTCAAAACATCCTCCATAGTGGACTCAAAGACTGTGTAATTTGCTCCAGGGGGGCTATATACACAGATTATAATCATTTGTTCAAGTTCCACGCATGATATCTCACAAATTCGTTCAACAGAGAGGGATACTATATCCTTTCGCTCTTTATATTGTGTGTTATTAGGTAAAATTATTAAAGAACCCCCCCTTATTGTAGTTTTTCTATTAAATGAACTTACAACACTATAATTATCCAAATTTAACAATAATTCATATTCTTTTAACCAATGTTCAGTAACACATAACACATCAATATTTTCACAATTTAAAAATAAACTTATTTCTAGGTCTTTGCCAGCAGAAAAGCCTTGGATATTCTGGTGTACTATTTTTAAACATTTAGGCCTTCCTCTTGTCAATACTGGGCTAGAGTATGCCTCCGTTGTCTCTAATGGTAATTTAAATTAACCATGTCAGTATTTGGATTCAAAAGAATCGAATTATTTGGAACAGATTCCAAAGTTACATTAGAAGTATCAAAGTTAAACTGCTCAATAGAAGCAGAGGTTATACTAGCCAAATTGTTGGCTAATTGTTTAAAATAAAATGATAGCGATACCGCTATTTGTCGCTTAAGATAATTAGGCAGATAATATTTATCTTTAGTCAAGTTAAATTTGTATAACAATGTGTTGATGTCAATTAAATGCATCTGCTGACTATTATGATAAGCTATTGTGCTTAAGGTTAAGTTTAAGTTATGTCTAATTTTATTTTCTAGCTGTGAAAAACCTTGACTATAAGGAAATGTAAACATAACAACTTTTTTTACATTTAAAGAGCATAATGAGTTACAGTATGATATTAATTGGCTTTTATTAATATTACCTACCTCTATTTCCAATTAAAACTATCAAATTAGTGTTTTCATCATAAGATTTTCTGACAATTAATTTCATTATCTCATTTAAGGTTGAGCCAGGCATACAATAATTAATAATGCTTTCTTCAGAGTGTTTCTGGATGAATTGGCCTAAATTTTTCCCAATCTCATCGCAGAACATAATTGTTTTAGTGTCATTAGTTTTAGTAGGTGGGCTATTTTCATTATTCAGCAATAAACTATTAATATAATCTATAGTATCAGTGTTAGGGACTTCAGGGTTGGTTGGTAAAATAACCTCCTGCGGAGTCAGGTCTAATGTCTCATTTTGACATGAATGACTATTTATTTTGGTACAACTACAGCTGCATTTTTTTCCTAATGATTCAAACCGATCTGAATTAAAATTGCAAAAGTCAATCATATTATATGCAGCCATTTTTTGATTACTTAATTGTTTGCGAGAAAACTCACACAAGTTGGTGTACATTTCCTTAAGTGAAAGTTCCAAAATGTCAATCTTATTACCTAATTGACTTCCTATTATTTCACTTTCTTTGTTCTTATTACATGTTTCCATGTTTATCACATTTAATTGTTCTAACAATAGCTTGCGCTCTTTCCTCAATTGACAGTATTTATTATAATAATTTTGTTTTTTAATTAATTTCTGTGTTTTCTTTATGTACCTATTAATTTTGATATATTTCTTAATTTTTTTCCCGCTACTAAAATGACATATACTTTTATTATTAGCAAATGGTTTACTAACATAGTTAACACATTCCGAAGTGGAATTGTCATGTGTAGCAGAATTGCATTGCATCAACTCATCAAAGAGGCTTTGAGAGTGCCTTTCTTCGATGATACTTTTATTAACCTTTTCTAGATCAAGTACTGTTCTTTGAGCTATAGACAAACTAATTTCTAAATCTGTAATGCAGGTCACACATTATGCAGGTTATGCAGATTATGCAGGTCTTCGAGCATGGTCTTTGTATTATACTACCAGAAATATGTTGTCACGCAGTAGGAACAACTGGAAGGCGTTGCACAGGTTAAGGCAGTATGTAGGTCTTAGAGCATGGTGTCTTCACATTATGCCAGCAAGAATATGTATTGTAGCTCACCTAGAATGTGGCAACAGGAGTATCATCGCGCGATTGCGACAGCTGGAAGGCGTTGCATAGGTTAAGGCAGTATGCAGGTCTTCGAGCACGGTGTCTTCACATTATGCCAGCATGAAAATGTATTGTAGCTCACCTGGAATGTGGCAACAGCAGTGTCGTCGCGCAGTCGGGACAGCTGGAACGCGTTGGGCAGCACGCGCGCGGTGCGCAGGTGCAGCCCGCGCAGGGGCAGGCGGGCGGCGGGCCGCCGGGGCAGGGTACCCTCGCGCCACGCCAGCAGGCAGCCGCCGCGCACGGCAGCTCGCACCCACGCCCAGGATTGGTCGTCGTCATTGTAATACTGTCGTAGAATTCCTGCAAACAAAATTAAGAATTATAGAAGTGACTAAACTAGAAGAAAGTGTTAGAGGGTAGATGGATACATGGAAAATGTTAGAGGATGAATATTGAGTATTGAGGGCAGATGTTGATTCAAATCACTAAAATCACGCCGAGACATGTACCAGGGCGTAAGTGTCTAACGTCCGAATACTCAAACGCTAATAAACTTTGAGAGCGCCTTAAACATCATGGTGTCTCTTTCATACTTTTGACAAAAAGCGACAGGGCGATGTTTGATTTGCTCCTAAAGTTGAGTAATGTTCGAGTTTTCAGGCGTAAGTAAGACGTAAGATGTCAGAATGACCAACTGATTCTAGGTCTCTGGCATAAGATTCCAATCTACTACTATTTATAGAGTATGGATCTTTGCTTGCAACTTGTTTGAACTTGAAGTCTTGAACACATTTTAATAACTTTATCTTAACGTCAAACAAGTCAGGTGCTTCAGATACTAATTGAGACGACTAACTTTATAAAAATAGTTATTATAAGTGCATTAGGCATAAAATACTTAGTACCTAACGACTTCTATCAGTCGATATGTTTTAAGAATGTACTTAAATAGAGGCTGGTGATAATTATATATTTTTTAATAGAGTAAGACCGCAGCTAAAGGTTGACTTCCGAGCATCGCGGCCGATCGCAGCCGCGCGCGATCGATCGCGTGCGACTGACGCGCGCGGCTGATGCGACAATAGTCAGTGTATGAAAATGTATAGCGCCGCTTCCGAGGTATGCGACAGACGCGTGCGGCCGACGACAGACGTCGGCCGCACGCGGCCGTAACTATAATGAAAACTTCTTTGTATTGTATAGATACTCACTTTTATGTCATCTTCCTTATTTTAATCTCTAATTTATGGTTGTCTGTCACTGTTAGAAAATTCATGATGTGTCAACGTTGGATTGAGATGATTTTTATAAACTCTCCTTTTGGGCGTTTGTGTGACACTGAATTTTACCGTCCGGCGGCAGTCCGATTTTTTACAGTCCGATATGGCAGGCCATAGAATGTATATGTGCTCTTGTGCACTACACGGAATTTTACCGTCCGACATTTTACTTTTCCCCATTCCGGTCCGTTTTTTTCCGTTCCGAGATAACAGCAATGAAATACGTATGGGCCCTTGTGCACTACACTGAATTTTACCGTCCGGAAAAAAACGGATGGTTGTATTTTAGTCATAAATTATTTATAATACATAGTAAGTATTTATTTATTTCTTGTAGTTTCGGCTTTGAAACATTGAAACTGTGATACTGAACTGAAAACGTGATATTCATGAGCGGGTGGGGCGGGGGAGGGGGTAATCACTGCGCTGCCCCGGCGAGTAAAAAGACGGACAAGTGCACAAGCCAATCATCCGTGTTTTTCATACCACGCCGCCGCCGCCGGTCCGTAAAAAAACGGACCGCCGACCGGACGGTAAAATTCAGTGTAGTGCACAAATACCCTTTCTGTAACACGCTCACTGCGGCACTGAATTAGCTATTCTTTCCATTGGTGCGGTACGCGGCGTTTTAGACCTCATACTAAACCAGACCTTGCGGCGGTACGAAGCGTTTTCGACCCCACCGAGATTCAAGAAGCGTGAAGTCAGAAACAATACCTATGGATTTTAGTCTTTATAAGTGAGTATCTATACAATACAAAGAAGTTGTCATTATAGTTACGGCCGCGTGCGGCCGACGTCTGTCGTCGGCCGCACGCGTCTGTCGCATACCTCGGAAGCGGCGCCATACATTTTCATACACTGACTATTGTCGCATCAGCCGCGCGCGTCAGTCGCACGCGATCGATCGCGCGCGGCTGCGATCGGCCGCGATGCTCGGAAGTCTACCTTAAGAAGTATCCCCCCAAAAACATTTTTATAAGTACAAATTTGCTAAGTCTCGTGACTACCATGTGGAGCCAAGTCCATGTGGCTGTTTGTATTAGAATCATTATTCAGAAAATTTCACCGTTGGTTTATTTTTAAGATACTATGTGAAACGAAATGTTTCTAATAATATAATATTAATTCATCTCATTTAGGATACACAATATTTTTCTGACTGCAGTCACGAAATGTAAGTAATACTTTGCTGATGTTTGTTGCACTTAGATTTATCATAACATTTGAAATAGGTATTAAAGAGTGTGGTTAGTTAAGCAGTAGGTAGGTACAGCACTGCTCTTACATTTCGTGACTGCCAAGTCAGAAAAATATTGTGAATGAATGATTGAATTAATAATACTTGTACAAATATGCGTATAATATGTATTATTAGAAACATTACGTTTCACATTGTATCTTAGAAAGAAAGCAACGGTAAGAAATTTTCTAAATAATTATTCAAATACAAACAGCCGAGCCGCTTTTTTGTTCTACTTGGCGGGGGCACTACCATGCCCCCAGATAAATTGTTTAAGCTATGAAAACAGGTACAGGCTAGTAATTCAACTTTAAGAAAAATACTGGTTATGACGGAATCCGGGACAAGAAGAGGAAGACTATTTTTTATACTTATCAACTTAAACCTACAAAGACGATTTTTTATACTTATCAACTTAAACCTACAAAGAGTTTCTATCTACCTAGTATAATACAATCTTAACAAGGACAATATTCAGAGTATCGCTAGTCTAATAATACCTAACATCAAAGCTATTTAGGTTGAGAATAACAAATAACAGGTAACCTTTTATTGATTGTAAGGTTGTGTTAAAATTACGTTCCTAAAAAAGATTTTTTACAGGCAGCGTGTGGTTTCCATTTACCATATTTTTCCTACGCTAACAAAAAACTATAAATTATTACAATTTCAAGGCAGGTGTCAATTCATGTATAATAATAATGTTTGCTACTGTGTTCGCGCGCAGTAAACAATAGATCGTATTTCAACATATTCTATGACAACTACCTACCTACCGTGAACACAATCATACTTCTAAAGTGACAACTTACCTACTTAAATCAAGTAAGTATAGTTAATCTAAACAAGGAAACAACGCGTTCTTCTAAGCAACATTAATCAAAACTTATACCATGATATAAATCCTACAAGATATATAATTTAATACAAGCGAATACCTGCATTAATTACTATATCTAGGTAAACGCATTATTTTAGTTCTTTGCGTCAAGAAGATATGAATAAATACGTAGCTACTTAGGTATCTATTGAATTATAAAATGTGGTAAAACTTCTAGCTGTTTTAAATCGGTAATTAATTACCTACAATACATGAAAAGTAATTTCTAAATCTAGTATATTTTCTAGATTAAAATAACATCAAGTGTTCATCGACTCGATCTCATAGTTTCTAAGCAGTAACTACAATATTACAGTAATGACTGTCAGAACAGAAATAGGTTCTCCTATAAAGTATTTGAATTATTAATAACTAGCTTTCCGCCCGCGGCTTCACCCGCGTGGACTACATCCTATGTTCCGCTCCAGGCTACAAAGTATCTGTGTCCCAAATTTCAGTCAAAGGGCACTTGTGCACTATACTGAATTTTACCGTCCGTCCCGGAAAAAAACGGATGATTGTATTTTAATAATAAACTATTTATAATAGTAAGAATTTATTTATTTCGTGTAGTTTAGGGTTTGAAACATTGAAATAAATAAATTCTTACTATTATAAAATAGTTTATTATTAAAATACAATCATCCGATTTTTCCGGGACGGTAAAATTCAGTGTAGTGCACAAGCGCCCAAATCCGTGCAGCTGTTTTGGCGTGATTGAGTAACAGACATCTAAACATCTAAACTTTGACATTTATAATATTTTGTAGGATTTTATCAAGTTACGAATTTTGCCAAACTTTTTGCATAACAACAACGATTATTTTACAACAAAGACAAAAAAGCGAGTCAGAGGCCCTTATATCGAAACTGTTATTAACAAAATTGGTGGTTCAAACAGTTTTTGTCCAACTTCCTGTACACGGGTTAACATTGTCCGAGTTTAGAATCAAACTGTTAATAATAAAATGTTCGCTAATCAGTGCCAGATTTCCGTTGGACGTCTGTTTGTATTTACTGATAAATTTATATACTTACTTACTAGTTATTAAGTTGAAATTGGTCTCATTTTAAAGTATTTACTACCTGATAAATATAATTACACAGACTAACGCCCAAATTCTCAAACGCAAATCATCTTTGGGAGCGTCTCAAACATCATGGCATCTCTTTCATATGATTGACATTTAAAGTGACAGGACGATGTTTGAGACTCTCCCAAAGATAAGTAGCGTACGAGTATTCGGGCATAAAAGTTTTTCGTCTGCGTAGGCTTCGTATATGAATTATGGCCCGCATTATTTATTACTAAGAGATGTCCGGCAATGAGGTATCTTAACTGCTTATCAAATTCCATGACAGTATTTTATCTCTATCTCCCATTAGATTAGGAAACGCGTCATGGATTCCAAAACTACGAAGCAAATGGTTGGATTATTCAAAGACGCGAAGAAAGACGGGAATTAGCACTAAAACTGAAACTTTATATTATAAAGGCGTTTAAACTAAACTATGAAGAGAAAATCATAAAGTGATGCAAAACGATCCGAAACTTAATCTTCGATCAACATTCTGTGTGAGTTTCGTTACAATCATCGAGTTGTAATAGCTTGAGACATGATACTTCAATGGTTGGTTTTAATATAAATTCAACAAATACAGTACAGCGTTATTTTTTTAACACCATACAATTTTTTCCAGGCATTTTTATCACAGCGAATCGTGATAACAGCATGGGATACCACGTCCAAAATGAAGTCTACAAAGATGAATGGCCCGGGGGGAGGGGAGGAGGCGGCTACGGTGCATTTGGAAATTAATGTTTCTCATGGTCCAATATTATGTTTTTGGAGGTAGTCCAACCATTTGCTTCGGGTGTATGTATGTGGTAGTGGTAATACCTGTCGTTGTTTCCAATTTCCATAACACTACAGGTTTGGAACAGTGTATGTGATGGTGTCCAATATTCATATTTATTTATCATCTTCAGATTCGTTCGTTCTAGATTCCGATTAGCATGTCAACAAACAAACTATTCTATTATTGATATCATTATAATACTTATTGATTGAATCAAGAAAGAAAGAATATTTAATTTTATCCAGAACACAAGATCTAAACGCACTAGCGCTTCGAAGAACAATTTGACGAGCCTAATTAAAGAGTTAGCAGTCGGTTCGCAAAATCGCAACGAACAGTTTAACATTAACAAGGAATTGGTTCAAACTGGGATTATTTCTGACAGTCGGATGCGCACATGTGGTCGACAATTGCAATTTTAGGTCACAGCGGGGTGCCGCATGCCGTGTCGGCTAAGACCCGACTTGTGCTGTCGTCTTGGACGATATTTTTGATGTATTTACTTGAGCATGTCACAAACTATGAAAATACTACTTGTAACATCTTGTTAAGTAGTATTTTGTTTAGTAGGTACAAGATGCCGCCCGATTGTAACTTTTTCTGCGTTTTGGGATTTGGGATAACATAACCATTAGGTATTTTGCGGTGTGAATATTATGTTACAATTAAAGACATTAAGTAGGTAGTTGAGAAACGTAATCATTTCCTTATTAATTCCATTGCATTGGTTATTTTATTTTTAAATTTCAAGTTCATCCGGCAATTACCTTTATCAATGGGAAGGAGGACATTTTCCGAGAACTGTACTTATCGTCGACAATTTATTGTTGCATTGTGTTTGCGAAATGTTGTTATCAAATGACAAATTGCGGCACCACGCGTGGTTTTATTTTATTTATAAATGATACAAATAAAAATAATGTAATTTTACAAAACGTAATGAAATAATTCATCAACACATTTGTGATTAGCCAGCCATTTGGCTTTAATGAAATTTACTACCCAGTTCAACAGGGATACAAATCCATTGAGCAAATAATAATAATAAATAAATATTTTTCTAACAATCACACCAACTATCTAAGCCCATAGTAAATTTCTTAAGAAACTGTGTCTGTCTGTCTACGTGAACTTGTAAAAGTAACATGTAAAATAAAGTCCTATTTCAAAGGAGGCATAATTGGGAGAGACTGTTAAAAAAAATAAAGCCTGATGCCATAGTGTTAAAGGTGTAGGTAAAAGCCATCATCAGACATTGAGTTTTAATAAATGTTCAGATCCTGTTTCAAAATATTTTTTCACTCTTATTTGTTAATCTTACACAACGAAAGTTTAAATATTAATATTGAAATGTTTCAATGAAGTACTTACCTATTAGGAAAAATTTGTCCGTCTTCCTATAACCAATGGAAGCTAGTTTTGAGACGGGTTGATTTTTTCTATAACTTAATTTTTCAATATTTTCCTTAATGAAAAGTTGCATTGTGTATGCAAAAAAGTAAAAAAAAATATCAATACTTAATTATGAATATGCTACTTTGTACATAGCATTTGCAAGCTAGTCAAACGAAGCAATACATTACAAAAAGCGTTTATTTACACATAACATACTTTTCGGGAGAAATCTGTTAAAACAAACAAACTTATGCTGTGTTAACATTTACGTAATATGAAAATAGTAAAGGTCAACGTTCGATAGTAAAAACAATAACACAACTTCAAACTTGTTTGAATAACGAAATTGGCGTTTGTTCGATATATTCCTTATCCTTATTCCCCGCGCTTCCCGTTCCCGTGGGAATATCGAGAAAAATTATAGCCCATGTCACTAGAAAATAAATGTAGCTTTCTAATGGTGAAATAATTTTTTAAATCGGTAAAGTTGTTTTTGGGTTCATACATTAAATCTATTAAAAGCCACCGATCGACGTGATTTTTGGTATGGGGAGGGGCATAGTTCGGGGGCTGGAGAGTGACAAAGGCTACTTTTTATTCAGGAAAAATATCACATTCCCGCGGGATAACGTCTCGTGTACACACGGGCAAATATAAAGCTGCGAGCGGAAGGCGAAAATAGCAAATTTACAATTCAGTATTCAGTCACTATTATTGTTGCCTAGGTATTTAGAATTCTATTGTCTAACTTTTCGCTCGTCCATCAGTTATTTGACCCTTTGAAACTAAACAGAGCGGCAACGGACAGTGTCAAAGTTGTGAGGTTAATAATTTATTAACAGTAAGCATAACTCACAGCGATAAGGAAGCAGTTTAGGATTCTTTTAAGCAATTAATTAGAATTATGTCACGGTGTTCGGTTTCAAAGTCGGCTCATTTTTGTTTTATCAACAATCGCGTAGTTTAGCTGAAGCTCGGTGAGAGATGGTTATTGTACAGTCAGCACATGACTCGAAACAGTTTCCAGAGAGAGAACACTGCTCTTTAACGTATCAAGGTTAACAACTCATGAAGTTTGTTGTGTTGTCGGGCTATAGTGTAGGTAGGTAGGTAGGTAGGTACATTAGTGATGCAACGAATATTCGCATTCGCATTCGCATCCGCGAATTTTTTATTTATTCATTTTACTATTTTATGTCGTAGCGTAGTACACCGTAAGTGTTTAATGATCATCCACTCTTCAAAAGACTCTTGGTCTTCCAAAATACGTTGCAACATTATAAAAGTTGCTGTTCCATCTAGTAACACAAACTTATACTTAATCTTAAAAGGTGGCTTGGCTTTTATTAGCATTTTTACTATGGCAGCCACGATAGTTTCTTGAGCTTTTTGAGCCCTTTCTTCGACAAGTTTTGAATCTTGGGTGAAGCATTCGCATTCTCGAATATCAGCGGCAAATAATCGCATCCGCATTCGCGAATGTTAAAAATTTATATTCGTTACATCACTCGTACATACATACAATGGAACTTTTGGATAAGAAGGTAGCCTAATCTTCCGAAGAAATGCTTGGCGCTTGCATCACATGGTAATTGTTTTTTGACCCATACTTTCGCCATATTTCGACCCCTCCTCGCCACTGATCTTCGATGTTTGCTGTAATCTCTGGTACCTACTACAGAACCAATTTCGAAAAATGAATTCTTGATTCTTAGTGACATACCTAGGCTATATTTTATTCTGATATTCCCATGGAAACGGGTACCAGGCAGGAAGGTAAAGCCGTGGGAAGCAGCTACATAATTAAAGGACCTATGGGATGTGTAAGCTCATTTGTAATGATCTTGCTACGCTAGGTCAAAATAGTACAATCAGGTACAAAGTCAATGAACCACTTCTTACTTCTTTTCGTATGACTGGTGCCTCGCCATTCACTCGTTGATCCTTTTACTATTTGGTTATGTATTAAATTAGGGTAGTAAAATGCATATAAGCAATTAGGGATAAGGACTGCAAGTGAACGGTGAGCCGCTAGCCACAAACACGTAAATAATTAAGAAGTAGCTCACCGATTTTGTTCCTGTTTGTACAGTCACGAGCAATAATATGTAAACAACATAGGACTATAGATATACTCAGATAGATGTCATATCTATACAAATAAATAAAATTGGAGTGTCTGTTTGTAATATTAAAATAACCGCTTTTTACTACATGCATATGATTATATATACGGTACATATACCAAAATAACCAATTTTTTCATTTTTTTTCTGTGTGTCTGTCTATCTGTGTATCTGTTTGTTCCGGCTAATCTCTGAAACGGCTGGACCGATTTTGACGGGACTTTCACTGGCAGGTAGCTGATGTGATAAGGAGTAACTTAGGCTACTTTTTATCCCGATATTCCCACGGGAACGAGAACCACGCGGGTAAAACCGCGGGCGGCCGCTAGTTAGAATATATAATGACTTCTATGGCACAGACAGTTTTGTTTCGGAACGCTTCAATGTGTCAAATTTCTATGATATGTACTATGTTGTTTACATATTATTGCTCGTGACTGTACCTATGTTAAACAAAGGGGTTCTTAAATGGCGACGGTAAGCCGGACAGTTTTGTTGTAATCATTTAAAATACAAATTACTATAAACTTAAGTCCATTAGGTTAGGTTAGGTTAGAACTGTGAACTTTAAAAACAAAAACAAAAATGCGGGCCAGTTGAATTCGGGCGAGATAATACCTAACCCTTTTATTTACCAGTAAGCTGAGTAGGCTAAAGCCTATAGCGTCAGATTTTTGAGGGGCAGCAAATATTGCGCTTATCTGTTATCTTTTTTCTTAGTAAAAACACATAAAAATGTAGATATTATATGTATGTTTTGTAATATCGCTTGTTCTAAGATTGTCGGCGAATCCTCCGTCGGTAGAAAGGTATGTAGTTAAAAGAGTCATAGGTTTATCGTCGTATCGGTGAAACATTCTGTAGCTGAATAAGACTGTCGTTGAAATTGACATATGTGAAAGGTTCTGTCGGCGAAATGACCGTAGGTAAAATAGTCTGTCGGAAAATTGGACATAAATGAATCGTCCTGTCGACGAACAGTCCATCGGCGAATCGGTCTTCGGAGAACGGTTGCGGACTCATCTTTGGCAAATATGTGAAGTCGCCGCTGAAGCAGGACCAAAAATTGGTAGCACTATAATGAATGCTCTGAATTAGAGGATCGGTGGGGTTGGGGTTCTAGGGTTTTTAAAAAAGGAAGCCGATATGAATCGGCCTGTGTAGATGGAACCTTCACAACTGGTACCTAGTTTGTTTGCATTGCTGCCTTTTAATTAATGAATTGTCTATAAGACCAAAATTAAAATTTATGGTATGACTGGATGAAATTAAGTTATGTACTTAATTAATTTATTCGTAATATTTCAATGAATTGACGAGGAAATAGATTTGCTATCGGCAAATAATAAAATAATTTAAGTACTAAGGTAGGTAGGTTCCACCTACTACTTATTTATAAGGAATTTCGTTTATGTCTTTAGTATCGTAATGTTAACCTAGTTGGTAGATATATGATAAGATAGTAGGTATATTAAAATTACTTAACTATTAATAGCTTTTGTCACAATGATGACAAAAGTTTAAAGTTTAAGGTTTAAAGTTTTAGTTCAAGTTTAAATTAAACTAGACTTGGCCAGTTCTTAGTGAATATAGAATTAAATTCCTTTTATATTTTATTTAGGATTCTTATATTTTAAAAGACCTCTCTAGGACATAGGCCTAGCTAGAGTTTATTTACTTTCCTAATTTTCTTCTTCCATCTTGATAGCAAAACCTAAAGTGTCGCCATTGAGTTATATTATAATGTACAGTGTCGTGTCACACCAAAATTCAGTAACTTGTCCGTGGATTTTAAGTAAGTATCTTTCATTCATCCAGTCTTTCTTCCTGTCTGCCCTGCGTGCAGCTGATAGGACACAATATAATGTGCTTAATTAATGTACTTAAGTACATCAAATACTAACCTGATATTCTCAAGTTAGGATCGGCTGGCGTTGGCACTGGCCCCGGAGTAAGTTCAGGGTGTAGTTTCCTCAACCCGGCCACCACACGTGGTGCCGGCGACTGCTCACCCACGAGCATTTCACAACATTGTACCAGCAATCACACAACACCATAAACAAAACACATTTTAGCACAAGCAGCACAGTTTAGTGGTTTAACGGTCAATAAATATTTGTTGCTAAATAATCAGCAAAATGTCAAACAGCGTAACTGTCAAATTCGTTTTTTAATCAAGTGTCGAAAAAGTTCGTTATACGCGCGCGCCTCATTACGAGCGTGGTAAAATTTGAATGCCGATGACTTGCCGGTTGGCCGGCGCGTCAACGTATGAATGAATTGAATGAATCTGTTGCTTGTGTGCCGCCCCACTATTCGATTACTACTAGGAGCACCCGAGACGAGACAGCAAGCACAACAAGAACCAGACTGGCGAGCAGATGTTTTGTTAGGCTAAGGCCATCTAGCGGTGAGTAGCGGGTTTGCAAAAGTCGTAGTACAAATCAACAATTTTAAATTCATTTTCAAAAATATAGGTGGGTAGTATCACTAAACTACTATGCTAATAAAAAAGCAATAGTATCAATTGCTATTATTTTAACTTACGTGCGTACCTGTCTTTTACCTTTCTACACAGGTTCCGATACGACCGCCACTCCAGACCAAGGACATGTCGTAGTCGCCGACCATAATTATTATTCGTGTTTGACGCGGTCTGGCCGGCTTTGGTTCGCACGAACTTCACTTCCTGCCAAATCGAAACGTGTGTAGGCTTTCGACCGGACTAACTTGGCAGTGTTGATAATTTTGGAGGTTTTGCCCTAGATTTACGTCTCAACGACCCGTAGCTTCATATGAAGCGCTTACGCTTGAGTATGTCATGCTCTGTGCCCCCATAGCATGACCAACAAAATTCGATATGATATGATAAGTTATCCGGTTTAACTGTCAAAATAAATAATAAATAAATAAAAATTTTATTCAATATAACATTCAATACAAAATATAAAAGTAAAGGCTAAAACTAGTACATATCAAATCAAACATAATAATAATGAGCCTGAACTAGGAATCCCTGTGTTTCAGGCAAAAAAGGGCTTACATAAAAGACTATGGGTTTTGACGTTTGAATGTCGATAAGTCGCTCTATCATGCGATACATATCACGTTTTGGGTGCTCATGCTAGGCTTACTGTAAACATTTCTGCGGTGGTGTCGTGTGAGGCGGGTAGTTACGTTCCCTAAAATATGGTTGAAAGATGCGATGGCTGGTTCATGCGTCATGCTCATGCTCGTGACGTAAAAGAGAAATAAATTCTATTTACTATAAAAATACAATATAATGTGTGATTCGGAAGAAAAAATAAAGAAAGAAATTTTAATTCAGAGCGAATGTGAAAATCGGAAGTAATAAATGTTCCAAAATTTTTTGCATTTTTTATCTTTTTCCGTATACAATTCTCTTATCCGATAGGTTTTTTCATGTAGATTCTAAATATATATACTTTCTATATGTTACCTATTTCATCGTTAAATATGTGAAATATAAATATTTTCTAATGGACCGCACTATCGTCATTTGTTTTTACAAAGGTCGAGTTCGAACGACATTAGAAACAAAATATCTCGTAAAAGTATCCAATTGCTTTTATTCGGCGCTTTGCGTCACTACCTACCTACTCATAAATGTAATTCGCGTCGCGCTAAGTATAAACATGTAACCGCGAGTTCAAGAGGTTTGTTTACATTAAAAAAGGCCATTAAAAATAATGGCGGTCGTAGTGAGGCTTAGTCTGGCCGCACCTGGGTGCTTCTGCGAGTAAGGCATTCTTTGGTGACTTTCGTGGCAATTTTCAAATCCAATATATTTTCTAATTTGACATCAGACTCTTAAAATATACGTAAAAGTAATATTTTTTATAGAAGAGGCACCTCGGAGAGCGATATACTTACAGAGATAACCGAGGTTAAAAAAGTGGAGGCCATGCAAATCACAAAATACCCCCATGAACAAGAAAATTGTAATTTAACATTCTCAAATGAGTTACTTAATGTTACTTAATATTTAAAATAGTTATTGTATTATCATAAGGTAAAAAAATAGGTAGATTACCAATTACTCAGTCCCAAAAACCTACCTATTCAATGTGACCTGTGTGATTATACCTAAACCTATTGAATATAACATTTTAAGTTTGATTTAAACGAATTTGCATTTATTAGTTAAATTCAAATTCGTTTAAATAAATAATATACATAAACTAGTACAAAATTCAAAGTTATTTCATTTGCATGGTCAAAAACTAATGTGCGTAGGTCAAAACGGTTCACCCTTGTTTGGCAGAACAACGTTTGATCGAATTTCACTAATTCGAACAACGTTTGAGAAAAAAATCACTTTGTATAATATCGATTGACATAATTTTCATTTCATCGAATATTCATTTGCGATAACAACGTTTGCGCTAATGATCGTAAAATAGAATGTTCATTTCATCGAATATTCATTTGCGATAACAACATTTGCGCTAATGATCATAAAATAGAATGTTCATTTGATATAATAATCGTTTGGTATAAAAACGTTTGGAAGAAAAGCCCTGTACTCCTCGGAAGTCCTGTAGAACACGTGATAGGTTAGAAATTTAAGGCGATCGCGAAGCGCAGCGAAGCGATCGCCTTAAATTTCGTGGTTATTTTTTTTTTTTTGTGAAACAATCCATAACTTGTATTGATACAAAAAAAATAACCACGAAATTTAAGGCGATCGCGAAGCGCAGCGAAGCGATCGCCTTAAATTTCTAACCTATCACGTGTTCTACAGGACTTCCGAGCCACTCAAATATTAACGATCTTTCGACTAAATCATTATTAGTCTAGTTAAACATTCGTTTAAATAAAATTAGCGCAATTGAAAATTCGGTAAAATGACATTCGTCCAAATAAAATTAGCGCAATTGAAAATTCGGTAAAATGACATTCGTCCAAATAAATAATTATACGAAATAAAATTATGACAAATAAACATTCGATCAAATGAATAATTCTGTGAAATGACTTTATTCTAACTAAAATTAGTCGAACCGATTTTCGACGAAACGTTGTTACACCAAACAAGGGTGAACCGGTCAAAACTACCACGTAAACCACGCCAATCACGACCACGTAAATCAAAATAAATCCTTTATGCTAAAAATATACAAAAACCTTTTAAGCAAATAAACTGTGTTTTGAATATAGGTTTTGTTACCTTATATTTGTTCACTACAATATTTTATTAAATAAATAAATCCACAAAGACTGGAGAAAATTGAACCACGCAAATCAAAGTTTTGAGAAACCAAACCCACGCAACGAGGTTCTTACCTCTATTTTTCGAAAACTCTACGCACTGTCACACAAACTCTCTGCCTGGCCGCCGGAACGCGACTAGTTGTAACTTGAATGAGAATGACGCAACATAGGGCCGCGAATTTAGAGATGTATTAGTAAATTTATAATGATCCACGCAAATCAGCAACTACCAGCGGACAGTTACATTTTTATTTTTTTTAGGAAATGTAGTTTTTTTAGAACTATAGTCTGATTTTTTATAACATTGGAAACTTCTTAGGACTTAGTGTTATTTTTTTGGTAAGCATGTACCGTTTAGTTTAAAATATATAATTTACGAAGTGACCAGATCGGGGTTTGGGACACTCCACGAAAATCAAAGAATGGGGGTATTTTATTTTTTAATTATATTAATTTATAACAATAATTGAATAATAATCAGTTACCCAGTTAATAGAGGTTTTAAGGTTTGCGCAAAAAAATAAATGGCTTGCTGACTTATGGATTTCCATTATTTATAAGCGATGCCGCTTGAAAAACGTGTCCCAAATAATGACCCACCTAGCTGTTGTTGCAGTGTTGCCAGCCACTGCTAATCTCCAAATATTAATACTATTTATAAATACTGCTAACATCGATTTGCCAGCAATAGATAGATTAAAAATAAAAATATTTTCAGTTTTTATTGTTTTATTCGTATTTAAAAATTCAATTTTATTACTTTTTATTTTTTGTACTTTTCATCAAAATACTAAAACATGCTAAATATTTACTAAAAGCAGCACTTTTTCATGAAGTGTTATGCTTATTTTCACATATTTTGTTCTACTACAAAATGCGAGTTTTTAAATAAATTAAACGAAAAAAAAACTAATAGATAAAAGAATCTTTGCATAAATGGCTATATATATATATACATACCTTTCGTTCGTTCAGTCCTACGTAAAAGTCATGAACTGAATTGAATCCTCTGAAAATCCCTTAAACGTAATTCTATCTGCTTTAAACATTTCTGCTTTTACACATTTTAAAATAAACCCCTAAATCTAGGGGAAAACATCGGTCGCACGACTACGCTACACACGGACACACGTCCAGATTTGGTCTGGAGCAGACCAAATCGGCGGTCGAATCGGAACGTGTGTTGCGGCTATAACATTGAGCGCTCGGCAAGCGTTTGTTGAGTGTACTACCTACACGGGCTACGTACGGGGTACGGTACGGGAGATATTTTGTATGAGGATATGTAGTTCTGCTACTGCCCACTAGAGGCGCTGTTCAGATTTGCATACGAAACAAGCGCCCAATGTATTTAAGTTATTTTATGAATTGATTTCTTATTATAAATATTTTTATATCAAAATTGATATTTAACATTAATATTTTTAATTATGGTTATTACAAATTATAAATATTTTATTTATTACTAGCTGACCCGGCAAACGTTGTTTTGCCATATTAATTATAGTGGACCGGCAGGCTTATTACCAAAACAAGCAACCAGTTGCTAATTGTACAATTGCAACGCGACTGCTATTAGTTGCGGTTGGTTTGCAATCGGTACAGTACGGTACGGTACTTTTCATGCAATTTTAGTTCACAGATCGCTCGCTTGTGGCGCTAATCGTAGCGATCTACGTTCCGTAATATGAATATGTGTTTTGGGAGCGATTAATTGTTAATTGCAGCGATTGCAACTGTCACTTTAAGATCGGTAATAAGCCTGCCCATGAAGTTTGACTTAATACTCTGAGGTAACTGGAGCTCTCACCCTGAATAAAAAAGTGTCGCCAGCAAATTTGACATTTATGTATGTAGTGGCAGGTAGTGGCTGTCAGTTGTCTCATATGACCATACGTATTTTTTTAAAGTGTAGGTGAGACGGAAGACAGCCACTGTGTTATTTGTGGTATTCAAAAAATTGTTCGTACTGCACTCTCCAGTTACCTCAGTATTAAGTCGAGCTTCATGAGCCTGCCGGTAAACTTCGTATCACCAACATCTATTATAGATAGACAGATGAAAATAAATGATCGCGAAGAAGTTTTATACACTGCCTGCAACAAATGTCACTTATTAAAAAGTAGGTAATCCAAAGCGACTAAAACGTCAGTGATTACAATACTCTTTGACATACCTCTTTGGAAGCGACTATGGAAGAAAGAAGAAATGACAAATTTGTATAGTACGACAGTTTATCGATTTTCTATACAAAATAATCATTTTTATTTTATAATTTTCCGGAATAAAAAGTAGCCTATATTACTCTCCAGCTCCCAAACTATCCCCATACCAAAAATCGAGACGATCCGTTGCTCCGTTTTGACGTGAAAGACGGACAAACAAACAAACAAGAAACACACAAACAAACACACGTTCACATTTATAATATTAGTATGGATGGATTATAAATAAACAAAATGTTGTCGTAGCATTGCCATCTAGTGTAAAGAAGCATTATGACAATCCTGTGAAAGCAAAGCAATTGTGATGTGTTGTCTACCTAGAGTTCCTCCGGTACCTAATAAAAATAATACATGCTATGGCCGCGAGATGGCATTATAAATTAGTTATATCGGTTGGAAAATATCATATAGATGTCGTTAGTAGTTTAAAAGCTGTAGATTATTAAATTATTGTTAATGTATTTTTCGGTAGTAATCCTTATAAGTAGGTAAGTATGTAAAAAAATATATTAGATTTATGGATTGATATTATTTTAGCTATTTTGAAGTACGCTTACTTCAAAACAATATAGTATCTGTGTATTTTTTTATTTGGATTCATATAATTTTAACTAGGCCAAGAAATAAAATAAGTAGTCTAAACACTAAGTAATGGCAGTATAGTAGTATACTAGCATAATATATTACAAGTATTTTTTGCAATATTTATTTGGTACCTTTAAAGAGTTGGTTGCCAACGTTATTCTCATTGAACGCTCGTTTATGTCTTTTGTAGGAAAAAAGAAACAGGTACATATTGATTTCATTATTTAATTGTCACTAATGAAAATGCATTATAACATTATAATCAGCAATAAGATTTTGATCACCTAATCATTTTAATTTCCTTGGTAATTAATGGAAGACAATAAATTTTAAGTTGGAAGTGTTCAGAGATCACAAAATGGCACATAAATATAATTTGAAATTACAATATTTTTAATGACTTAAACTAACACAAGACTTATTTATTACAGTTAAAATACAATAATATAATTAAGGCACGAGTAAGAATATACTTTACGTAACATACATAAATTAATTAAAGCTTTGTCATGGAAGAATCTTAATATCACATTGGGTTGAGGCGGTCGTGCAGGGTTCACCAGGGGCGCCACTTGTCGTCATCGGCCGGCGCTACTTCACGCGCTTTTTTCGCAGCATAAAAAGCCTCAAGCTGCCGCTTCGCCTCCTCTTGTTTTTTGTACTCCTGATACTCGATTAGTTTCCTTTTCTTTTTAGGTGGTAAGTTGCTGTAATCCATCGCCGATTCGCATTGTTCCGGAAGATTGGCCGTCTCAACTTTGATCTCGGGCGCGGGTTGCGTGTCTAATCTATTGGAGGTCTGAACGGGTTTTTTTGGCGAAGTGCCTTCGGTGGAGGTCTTCATCGGAGACCTGAACTTCCTTAAGTCCAGCGTGTCCGAGTTTGGAGCGGTCGCTGGCGAGTACTGATACATGAGATCGCTTTTGCAGACTTCGTCTTTGTAAAAATATTTTGGTTCGCCGGCGGAGTCAGCCGCCATGTTTACATCGGCCGACACGTTCTCGTTACCGCGTTTGTCCATTATGTGTTGTCGGATCTTCTGAAGTATAACATCCTTTGCTTCGGCGGGGACTCGGTTGAAGTAGTTGTTGTTCCTATGGTGGTTGGCACCGTTCATTTGTTCCGCGGTGTGATGAGGGGGCGGGATTTTGTCGACTGTTGTAAGAAGTCCGGTCATCGGTGTGGTGTGCTTTTGATTTTGGGCTACGTTCTGTGGTAAGTAGTTCCATTGCTTGGGTGCGCTGTCACTCGAGTACACGGAGTCTTCTGCATCTGAGGACGATCTGTCGTGATCGCTGTAGTAGTGATTCCTATCCGATACCACAGACGAGGGTGACGTGGGTGGGGAGAAAGGCGGCCTATCAGGAACTTGAATAGTCAGCGGCTGCGCAGTGATCAGTCTCGATAAATGGCTTATCAGGCTTTGGCTGACTTTAGCGTCTAAATCAGGAACCGACATGATAAACCGGCACGCCTCCGCAGCGCATTGTCCGAAGCCAGCTTGAAATTTCTTCGCTTCCAAAACGGGATCTTTCGGGCTATGCAACTTTGTGAGATGGTTAACAGTTAACTCAAGGATATCTGCCTTTTCCAACTTGCTCAAGTTGTCGTCATCGATCTGTGGACAAAAGAAAAAAGGTATAAGCAGGTGCACTAAACGATTCCCACGGTACTGGTACCCGGTCGCTTTATTATAACCGTACGGTAGAATAGGGAGATGGATGTGTGGTACTTTTAAATTCCAGTTTGGCCGCGGGCAATAAGCGTTCGTGCAATAAACAGAAGGACGACCGGTTTGTGATAAAAATAAATGGCGTGTGAATGAAAGATGGATTGCGTTTTGATGGTCAATAAAAGTGTGAGACTGTACTTTTTGCATGAAAGTATGTAATTAAACTTTGTTTTGTTTGAAGATGGGCTAATGATTATGGAACTTGTTTCTGTGTTGTTAGTAAATGGTTTTTACCTCTAAAGCTCCAACCATGAGGTCCTTTAATTCGTCGAGACATCGGTTGATGCGGGCTCGCCTCTTTCGTTCGAGAAGAGGCTTTGTGATTTTCTTATACTTTGCTGTCTTCGACAAAGGCGCGGGATCTGTTGCCATTTTGTGACGAAAGACCTATTGACAACAATAAAAAGGATTAGTGTCTATTTCTTTAAAGTTAAACATAATTTAGACATAGATTAAACAAGTTATTTTTAAAATTTACAAATTTTGACCACGAAGTTTTTTAACATTATTATTATTTTAAGTAAAAAATATATAGAATTCAATCTTTAGAACAATAGTTTTACCTCCCTATCAAAATTCAAAACCGACTACAAATAACAAAACACGATCAACTCACCTTAAAATGTAACAACACTTCAAACTTAAAAACAAACAAAACAAAAAACTGTCTCCTCCGAGCGAAGTGGGACGTGCGCGTGTGGCCGCGCGTCGCTTTAAACTGGCGCCTGAAAAAAGCCTGCGCCCCGTGTCGCCCTCCTCCTCACCCCGCCCCGCCCTGCGCCCTCCCATTCATGCCTGCGCGTGAGCACGTGTGTGAACCGCTTTTCGAGGATGCGTAACATTCTATAGCGTTTACTACACGCCTACATAACTCATAGAAATTGTTACTTCGTTTATTTACTTAACACGTTGTAGCCTACCTAGCGTTACCTCAATAGAGGTTTCATTCAGTAGTCACAAAAGTTTAACGCAATAATAGGGTACCTACTTTTTAAGTTGTAATATTCAAGTATACATTAAATTTTAAATTACTGGTTCATTAAAAGTGGCATTGACTACCAATCGCACTAGCTTAATTGAGTTTGATTAAACACATGACTGTCCTGTCTTTTTACATACTTTACTTACTTTCATTGCAAGTTTCGTTTGTAAAGTTTTATAAAGTTTCTAAAAATTATTAAATAACAAAGTAAATTAAGTGTAGGTACTTTTATTCTTCATAGAACAATAAGTCGCTGACAGTGTGGTCAGTATTGAACAAAAAGGTAAAAACTGCACGTGTTCAAGAACAATAAATTAATTCACCGACTTTTTACCTCAAAATCCTTGGTCATTACTCTTTACTTGCAGCAAAGATGCCGCTAATTGGCGTCATTAGGAAGGCCTTTCCGCTAGCTAAAATAAATGTTAACAATTTGTTTGTGATGCTCTTGCCGAGCTCAGTTACTAAATAGTTTATTGTATCTAGGTACTATATACTAGTATTGCAACGACATTACTAGGTTTTTGTTCAAACTTTCATACCTTATTTCACAAATTTTCAGCCCTTTTTCGTTATAAAAAGTACGTAAGGTGTGACTTTTGCTTTCTGTTGGTAAAATTTTCTCTTAACCAATACTCATCGCACTCCGACTACAATTTCGGTGATAAGCGTCTAAACGAGCAGTCGTTTCAGCTTCATCGTATTCTCGCTTGAAGTTGTGTGGACAAATTTTGTTTTGAACTTTTAGTTGCTGTATTCTGTAACATTTAAACAACATATTCTGAAATCTGAAGGAGCCTGTGGCGCAGTGGTTAGCGCGCTCGGCCTGCGATCGTTGAAGTTAAGCAACTTTCGCAATGGCCAGTCACGTGATGGGTCACCAAAATGTATTATCTTGAGCTCTCCGTGATTTGGAAGGCTCGTTAAGCCGTTGGTCCCCGCTGAGTTTGCAGTCGTTAATACCCACCAATCCGCATTTGGAATTCATAATTATATCACCACCACGCACCATCCATAAGGAAGGCCAGTGCCTCAGCAGGGGGACATCAAATGGCTGATGATGATGATAATGATTCGGAAACAATTGATAAAAATTACAGTTAATTGAAATTGAAAAACTTATATAAAATAAACTTACTGATATAAATATGTTCAATGTCAGCTCCAAACAAGCTGTAAAAAAGGTGCAGTTAAAAATAACTGTTAAAATAACCTTTACGATTGTCGGTACCATTAAAGCGACTAATTCCTTAAAACTATAAAAAGGTTAGTTTATAAGTTATATTGGCGACCGCTACATGCACTTTTCGGCGCAACATAAAGCGATGCATAGACAAAAGGGGACCACAAAAAGTCTAATAAATGGCACGGACCATAATAGGCCTTTGAATGGCCCGGGCATTTTTGGGCCCGGAGCAGGTAGCCTGTGCCGAACCTTTTTCTGGGCAGTCCGAATAATAAAACTGCCATTTGCCACGGCGACTTTAATAATAGCCGCTTTAAAAATTAACCGATAATTTTGTTTGAGGTTTGTTATAATGTGTAAGAGTTTAAAAAATTTCATTTGTTTTTATTGTCTTTTGTTTAGGTATTGTGTGTGTCTTCGTTTTTATGTTAAGATTTTTATTCTAATCAATACCATAAACTTCCTTTACGTAATTTTATAACTGTGGCTGACTTATTATAAAAATATTAACTTGAAAATGAATTATCATGATATCTACTGGACATTAATATAGCAAAAAGTTAATGACGACATTATGTTTGTTTATATTGCTCCATATCATGCACTTTGCTTAAAAAATAAAAACTATTTTCGAAATGCTTTATTACAAAATTAATAAAGTACCTATGTGTTCTATTTCTTTTTAAAATAATAATTATGTTACCATTATCTCACAAGGTTTATCATTTATCATAAAATATGATATAAAGATAACATGTACCTTGAACCTTATTCAAATGCCAATAAACATTATTTCATTATTTATTATAAACAAATCCTATTCGGTCATATAAGTAAATAAACAAACCTTGATTTTAAAAACCTTGATCTTCAAATACTTTATCCTTATTATTTATTACGTAACAAATTACTCAATGGTAGGATACGATCCTACAACTGCTATATTATGCAATTTTACAATACAGCTATCCATCCTATCAAAAATACTATGACCAACTATGACTACCACAAAAGAACGTCCTCATTTATGCTCACGGAATAGAACGTCATCGAATTTAATTCTACAGTGACGTCAGATTTATGTAACGAGAACCAACTAATAGATAGAGGAAAAAGACCTTATGTCTTTAGTAGCAACGATGTGTTTTGAATACTATTAGAATCTACTAACATATACAGTTCAGTGGAAAAAGGTTGTATGTCAGGTTATGACGCATGAATTCTTTTAGATGACCGTCCGCTCTCGCCGTATAAACAGAGAAGAGGTTACGATGAGTCACCTTAGTATGAGGTATTTTCTCGTTTACGTATCGATGTGAATGACACTCACGATTGCGTAGTGTTTTCTCGAGAATCCGGTGCTTTTTCTCGGTAATTATATGCCGGTGTTTTTACGTCCGATTTGAAAAAAATGGTTTGTTTGTTATGGTTTTTGGATAGTACCTGGAAGAAGGATTAAGTAATTAAAATAAGCCGATGATTCATGTTGCTATGGGGATTTATGTGTGGGGAATGTTTTCTGATGAATGAATTCATTGTTTTGGTTGATGAACTCTTAAAAAATCTCACGCTGTTATACCTATACCTACATTGTATACAATCTACTGTTTGAGTCATCTCTATTGATAAACAAAAACGATATTTAACATGTTTTTTCTTCTTCTGTCAAACGATGAACTTCTGGTCTTGATAAAATCTCAGTAGATCTTGAAAATATTAGAAATAAGTGTCTCCTCGCGGTTTTACCTGCGTGGTACCTGCTTCCATGGGAATATCGTGATAAATAGCCTATGTCACTTGGGAAGAATGTAGCTTTTTACTGGTGAAAGAATTTTAAAAATTTGTCTTGTTGTTTTTGAGTTTATTCGTTACAAACAAAAATACAAATAATTTCTCTGTATAGTTAATAATAGTATGGATGAAGTGTTAGAAAAAATCCACCCGTCTCACAACTAGTTTCGATGGGAGTCGAACCCACGACCTTTCACTGTCCGGGTGAATGCTCTAACCACTCAGCTACGGAGTCGTTGGTCGGAGTCATCGTCATTGTGAAATCAAAAAAGTAAAAATAACCTCAGTAGATCTATTGAAAATGATCAAATACTTATTAGGATTTTGATAATGTAAGTTTTTTTATATTTTTTTATTCTTACTTTTATCTAACAAGATATGCCAGCCCGTAAGAAGTACCCGTTCCCGTGGGAATATCGGGATAAAATATAGCCTATGTCACTCGGGAAGAATGTAGTTTTCTAATGGTGAAAGAATTTTCTAAATCGGTTCAGTTGTTTCGGAGCCTATTTGATGCAAACAAACAAACAATCAAAATCTTTCCTCTTTATAATATTAGCATAGATAAGGAAGGCCAGTGCTCCAGCAGGGGGGACATTAAATGGCTGATGATGATGCTGTTTTACAAAGGTTTTCTACTCTTGCCCCGCCCACAAACTACTTCTATCTAACGTCTGGAAAATAACGTTTTAAAACGAACGAACCATTTTAACTTATCTTCTTTTAACATGGCCTGTATTTTCTATCCGTCTTTTTGAAATACCTCTAAAAGTCTTAAGACGATTGATTCTGCATAAGCGTGACTCGTGACATCATATCCAAAATAACTCGTCGATACACAACACATGCGGCGGCGGCCGGCGCGGCGGTGGGAAGTCTCGGCACGCCCTTTCCCACGCGTGGTACAATCGAAAACCGTGATCACTTAACGGTCGAAACTGCTTGCGCTTCATTCAAACCTCGCGAGTATACAGTATGGTGCGCCTGAGCGCTAACTCTAAAGTAAGTACATGCGATTTTCGCCGCTAGGGAACTTCGTACTGTAAACAAAGCGCCTGCCCACGCGCCTTCAGCTGTCACCTTCTGTTAATGATACGGACATTAATAATGCAAGATAAGGTGCGTAGTAAACTTATTGAACACAGCTTTGATGAGATAAAGGGACATTTGATCGGAAACTTGGTGTCCAGTAAATCTGATAACGTAGGGGCAGCCACCGACTTCGTTCTCATGGAATCTGCCTAATCGTAGTTCTTATAAGAGAATGAGAATATTTTTTCATGTCTCATATTCTGAAAGTAACTCCTAACTTGCCTAAAATGCGGGTTGAAAGTGGTATGTGGCGGCCCTAGGGCCGTTATGAAATTTAAAAAAGGAATAGGAGGGGTCATGTGAAAATCTGTAAGATGTCTTTGGACATTTATTTACCAAAGGTATGCAGGCAAAGTCACATAGCCTTTACAGCCTGTTTTGCTATTATATAAAATAATTAATATCGTAGAATTATTAATTTAATATCTAAAACATTGTTTTTTTTAAAGAATGCGTTAATAGAAAGAAACAGATTAAACCAAATGTGTTATTTGTAACAAGAATGCGTTAATAGAAACAGATTAAACCAAATGAGTTATTTGTTACATAAAAAATCAGGCTATTAATTTCATGGAATTGCATAGAGTACGAGTCAAACACGAAACTAGGCGGACTTAGTTTCCTTTGCCTTCCCTAAAATAGAGAAAAATGAACAAAAAAGTTTAGTCTATTTTTACTTTCCTCATATTCAAAATGAAAAGTAGAGTGTTTACTTCGGGCGTATGGACCCATCTACTATTAATGTATCCCACACAGGTATATATCCGTATAAAAAATTATCGTAGATTCAAAGAAATTTTTTAGTAAGTATTCAATTTCGGCCATTCAACTCCGAGACATGATAATATAATCAACAAGACTCAGTTCGAATAGCATGATGTAATACAATACCTAACTTCTGGGCTACGTCATCTATTCGTCATAGATGACCGGGGTCTTCACTCCGTACTGATGCATAATCGAATACCTACCTATCAAGTATTTCGATTTTTGGAAAATGCTTTTGTTATTCTTATTGGTTTATATAATATATTTTTTACAGATTTTATGTAATTTTACTAGGTTTTTGTTTTTCCCATATTTCGCCATTGGCAGTTTGCTACGTCATTGATGACCGAATCGATGACTGTGGTCTTTACTCAGTACTGATGAATAATCGAATACCCAGCTGATCATATTTCTACATATCTCCGCTTCTTGGAAAATGTTTTAAATCTTCTTCTTTGATGATATTAAGATGTTTTTCTACAGATTTTGTGTTACTTTTTTAGGTTTTTTGTTTTTCCCAAATTTCGGCACGTTTGCTAGGGGTAGTAATTAACCAATCGACTAAAATACTTTTTTGCCGACAAAAATAGTATTTTAGTACAACCAAACCTAGTATTTTAGTCGGTAATTTTTAGTCGGTCGGTTTGCTAGGATGGTTGTTAGGTGTTTCTAATCTTATAAATTGTTTTACTCTTTGGTTTACATACTCGGGCAGGCAGTTACGCTACGTCACTGATGGATGACCGAATCGATGACCGAATTGATGACCGGGGTTTGTGCTTCACTCAGTACTGATGTATATGTTACAGTCAAAGCTCAAAAACGGTCAAAACCACTTTTGACTGAAAAAATTAGGCAAAAGTGGTTTTGACCGTTGCCCTATGTCAAAAACTGTATTGACTGCTATGACTACAAAAATCAGGTAACTTGCGTCTCGCGACAGTAAGTTCACGGCTGCGTTGACATTTCAGAGGTGAGACTCGGAAGCCTAAGTCTAGTAGAACACGTGATAGGTTATGGAAGCCTAGGCTTGCGCAAATTTATCGTAATGTGTGTTGGAGAATAGGTATTTGCGCAAATTTCTAGGCGTGTGCAAATTTTTAAAAGTTTCAATTTTTTATTCCGAATTTGTGCAAATTTAGATTTGCGCAAGTATATCGTAAGGTGTGTGGGCATGCCGCGTTCGATATACCGCCTTCGCACGTCCTGGGTCAGTCTAAAAAGGCGCCAAAATGACGAGCGGAGTTCGCGAGGAAGAATTTATAAATATTTAACCGCCGCCTCTGTCGTCTCGTGGTTCACATGGTGAGGGTACATATTACCCCCACCATACCATCTTATCTAAGTCTGACGCCATAACAATGATTTTTCAGCATTATTGTATTCCGGCAGTTAGAGATAAGATAGCAAGTTCCTCAGTGATTGAGGATTCAGGGAGTAGTGCTGCGACGGGACCCCGTCGTCGGCCAGCGGTAGTGCGGTACTGTAGAGTGTGTAGACTATGCACAGCCGGTAGATGAAATTGTAGGCTGTCGGCAGTTAGCTTTTTAAAAAGGAATAGAAACTGCTTTGTAATTATATTCTCAAATCAATCTTTAAAAATATTATTTTAAAAATAAAAGATGGATTTGACGCAGTCGATATACTGAGCCGTGATAAAAATAGATGTTCCAAAAAAGATAAAATATGCTATAAAAATAGCTAATGTATTAAAGTAATATTTAAATTAGTGAAATAAAGAAGAATAATGAAGCCCTGTGTTTAAATTAGCTGATAAAAAAAGCTACATTGGTGGAGGCGCCGAGTCGAGGACAGGATAAACGAATGGAAGTATATTATCAATTGTTGTAGATACATAGTGTTTTTTCCCAAGATAACCTCGAGAGAAAGCAGCAAGCGAGTGGCACTAACATTTTAAATATAAGAAAATAATATCGTTTTTTTTATCGGCGGACATTTTGTGAGAAAATATTTTCACAGGAAAAATTTTCACAATGAAGTCGATATCAACCTGCTTTTCGGGCAGTCCGCATGAATCCTTTTCATCGTTCTTGGAAGAGTTCAAGGAAGCGGCTGCCAAACAAAAATTCATTACTTCAAATGAGCTCCTAATGCTTTTACCATCATACTTGAAGAACGGGGCGTTATATTTCTTTAGGGAAATTAAAAGCTCTATTAAAACGTTTGATGAAATGGTAATAAAATTTAGAGAAGAATTTCCAGAGTTAGATTATGGTGAAAAATTCTACAATGCGAGGCAGGAGAACAGGAGTCCCCTGGATTATTTTTATTATTTGGCCAATCTAGCGGGGAAGGCTGGTATTATAGAGGATAACATATTTATAACTCAGTTCCTGAGGAGTCTACACCCATATTTGCGGAGTAGGTTGATGCTAACCCATTTTACGGATAAGAAGGCGTTGAAAGCAGTGTTGATCCAGATAGAGAAAATTAGCCCTGATAGAAAGGAAGAAAATGTAAATGTATATAGAAACCCGGCGAGTTTTGGTCCAAATATGGTCACAGCTAATAGGGGGGGGGGGGGGGGAGAGCATCTCTCCTGGCGGATGCAGCAGCATGGCACGGAGGAAGTAGGACGATTGGGGCACGCGAATGTTGTTGCGGACGGAGCGTCGTCGAATCGGCAGGTCAGACTACTTGTTCCTTTTTATGCGCATAATTTTGCAGATGTGGCCTTGATCGATACAGGCGCTACAATTTCATGTATCAGCCAGACCGCTGCGGTACAAATGAATGCTAGGCGTGTGGCTGATGATGAAAGGTGTGCAAAAGCAGTGAATGGGAGCTTATTACATATAGTAGGAAAATGTAGCGTAGATTTTTCTCTGAATAATTTTAATTTTCGCCATGAATTTTTAGTAGTAGCTGATTTGAACCGTAGTGTTATTTTAGGAGTAGATTTTTTAGTAAAGAATAAAATGAATATCGATATGGTTAATTCATGTGTATATTTTTTCCAGAGTAAAATATTGTTTTGTGATGACAGTCTGAAACAAAACACGATTCGTGATAGGATTCTTTCAGAACAAAAGATAGAGTCGATTTTTCTAGACATTTCGAGTTCGATCGCGAGCGAACAAATGAAGGTCAGCGAAACAGCTGACAATAAGGGTTGTGATATGGTAGGTTCGATGGATTTTCAGGGATTGAGTAGGAACGATAATGTTTACTGTTCGGATTCGCGCGATGTTGCGTGTGGGGTAGAAGAGAAACGTGTTAAGGTAGAGAAGGATTTAGGTAGGATTAATAAGCGGGGTTTGTTAGAGTTATCAGAGGGGAGAATAGGCAAGTTTTCTTTTTCGAGCAAACAGTTGGATAAGCCAGGGATAATACCGGTTAATAATAATGTAGAGATGAGTGGGGATGTGTCTCCGGTGCAACGGGACGTTGTAGGTAAAGCCAACGTAGTGGCAGATTTTGTAAGTAGAGAGTCGTTAAAGGAGGAAAAAGGGCGAAAGGTAGGAAAGAAGCAATCTTCTTTACATATTGAACCTGATGATGGTAGAGATTTGTTTAGCATCAACGTGCCGGAAAAAGTCCACGCAAATAATATTAATGTACAGGCGTCAACAAAATTATCGCCAGATAGTAATTTAGGTAGGTAGGGAAAAGCGTTCAGCAGTAGATCGTTCGTTGGCGTTAAATGTGATAGGTTTAGATGAGACGGTAACAGAAAAGGTTAATCGTATAGGCGGATTAATTGCTAAGGCGTTGAATAGTATTGCGAGGGCGCAAGTTATTCAAAAACGGTATTATTATAAAAGGGCGCGACCTAGATCGTTTCGGGTGAATGACCAGGTCTTATTGTATGTGCCAAGGCGAGTTACGGGTAGATGTATGAAGTTGGAGCGGCTGTACCGTGGTCCTTATAAGGTCGTACAGAATGTGGGACGGTCTGACTTGTTGATACGTCGTATAAATTCGCGATCGCGTGGGGTGGTTGTACATTCGAATCGTTTGAAACGTTTCGTGCCACAGCTGATGTATCTGTCTGATAGGATGTTAGATAATAGTTATTGTTCGTAAATAAGAAAGTTGTTTGTTGTTATATCTTTAACCTATGATTTTATCCCTGTTGTATATTTGTGTTTTAGGAAAGATGTGTTGTATTGTTGTAAATATGATATTAACCGGTGTTTCTTTTTCATGTTGTTCCTGAGATTTGATGACTGATGAGCTGAAGAATGAGGCCACATTATAAGCGTGCTAAGTCGTGCGTTGCGAGGACCCAAGGATATATCTTGTAGCATACTAGAAATTTCCGTGGTAGTCTACCTTTGTATGAGAAATATTTGTTGGTTGATATAGTTTGTTGGACCGATCGCTTGATTTTATTTTTGGGAGCAACATGATAAGGCAATAAGCTATTTGTCATGGGGTCCTGGTTTTGGTCCCACGCCCTTAAGAATGAGATTGAGACGAGTTGGTAAGGTAAGAGTAAGGGATTGTTCCCAAGGTTGATAACGAATGTTTCTCAAAGAAAGTAATTTCTGACGTGGAATAAATCGGGTATTCTATGCATGTTCGGAATTCCTTTGTAGTATTTTACCTTGGGTAATCGTTTGAACTCACGATAGTTATCTTGAAACTTTGGATAGTAACAGATAATTTCATGAACTTCGATAAATTATGTGAGATGATTGTATATTGTGGTATCGGCTTTAAAAGTAGTGGATTTCGCTGTGCGGTTGGGACAATGTCTATGGCCTCATTCTTAAGCATCTTGAGTATATTTTATTCTTTAAGAAGCTTTAGTATCTGGTTGTATTTTAATCGTCTTGATTACATATGTGTTATTTTCTGCATTTGAAAAAGAAATTTTTTTTTCTATCTTTGCCTGCGTTAATTTCGGATTATTTCTATTCGGTGGAAATAGATCACGATTTAGTGATGTAATTGTTATAATTGGCAAAGTAGAAGGTGTATTAGTAATAGATAACGGAACCATGGTACCTCTGGTAAATTTTTAGACCAGTTTTTTTTGCCAGATAGTTTATCGAATGATGATCGTTCGAGAAGCTAGATCCTAGCTGGGTCATGTTTCCATGGTTCTACGGTTTATAATTCCGTCTCTGGTCTTAGCTAGTTTAGATTTTAAGTCGCGTACCAAAATGTATGAATGGAACTATTAATTATTATTTAAGTAGGGTCTGCACCTTAAGTGTGGATAGGTTATTGGTTAAGTAGGGTCTACGCCTTAAGTGTAGATAGGAGTTTGGGGTTAGGATCTACACCTTAAGTGTAGTTAGGTATGTATTTTGAGAGTCATGCCTTATATATGACCGAAATTTTTTCTTAGGGTTGTCACCTGTTGAAAAAAACTTTTTCTCCGATGAAATTTTTTTTTTAATGGAGGGGAATGATTGTAGTGTGTGTAGACTATGCACAGCCGGTAGATGAAATTGTAGGCTGCGGGCAGTTAGCTTTTTAAAAAGGAATAGAAACTGCTTTGTAATTATATTCTCAAATCAATCTTTAAAAATATTAGTTTAAAAATAAAAGATGGATTTGACGCAGTCGATATACTGAGCCGTGATAAAAATAGATGTTCCAAAAAAGATAAAATATGCTATAAAAAAATAGCTAATGTATTAAAGTAATATTTAAATTAGTGAAATAAAGAAGAATAATGAAGCCCTGTGTTTAAATTAGCTGATAGAAAAAGCTACAGTACACTAGCCGGAGCGTCGAAAAATATTATCGTAACGTGTGTGGCTTCCACTAGAAATTTAAGACGATCGCGATTCGCGAAGCGCACTCGCAGCGATCGTTTTAAACGTGGTTATTTTTTTGTGAAAACAATCCATAAGTTCGGTTCCCAAAAATCGGTTTTACCGCTTTTGACTAAGGGCATCGGTCAAAACCACTCTTGCCTGATTTTTTCAGCCAAAAGTGGTTTTGACCGGTTATGAGTTTTGCCTGTAACAATATCGAATACCTCACCGATAAAGGACCTATTCCCACTTTTTATAAAATGTTTTAAATATTTTTCTTTATAATATAATATAATTTTGCAGTTTTTAAAGATTTTGTGTTATTTTCTTAGCTTATTGTTTTCCGATATTTCGGCACTTATGGTACAGTCACGTGCAATAACATGTAAGCAAAATAGAACTTTGTTACATTGAAGCGTTCCGAAAGAAAACTATCCGTGCCAAAGAATTCATCCAATATTGTAAATGACATTAGTCCTATGTTGTTTAACATATATTATTGCTCGAGGCAGTTTGCTACGTCACTGATGGATGAACGAATCGATGACCGGGGTCTGTGCTTCACTCAGTACTGCTGAATAATCAAATAACTTCATCATCATCATCATCATGTCAGCCGAACGACGCCCACTGCTGGGCATAGGCCTCCCCCAAGGATCTCCACAACGATCGGTCCTGCGCTGCCCGCATCCAGCGGCTTCCCGCGACCTTGACCAGATCGTCGGTCCACCTTGTAGGGGGCCTGCCCACGGAACGTCGTCCGGCACGCGGTCGCCATTCGAGAACCTTTCCGCCCCAACGGCCATCGGTTCTCCGCGCTATGTGTCCCGCCCACTGCCACTTCAATGATGCAATCCTTCGAGCGATGTCGGTCGTTTTAGTTCTCCTGCGGATCTCATCATTTCTGATTCGATCGAGCAGGGAAATACCAAGCATCGCTCTCTCCATTGCTCGCTGGGTGACTTTGAGCCTTCTTATGAGACCCATAGTAAAAGACCACGTCTCACTTCCATAGGTCATTACTGGCAACACACACTGGTCAAAGACTTTTGTCTTGAGACATTGAGGTATTTCGGACGCGAATATATGCCGGAGCTTCCCAAACGCTGCCCATCCGAGCTGGATTCGACGAGAGATCTCTTTCTCAAAGTTGGACTTACCTAATTGGATTGTCTGTCCCAGGTAGACATAGTGGTCAACAACTTCGAGTGTAATGTTCCCAACATTAACTGGAGCGGGTGCAACATGGGCATTGAACATGATTTTCGTCTTGTCCATGTTCATCTTAAGACCCACTCTTTGCGAAGCATTACCGAGATCTTCGAGCATTGTGTTCAGGTCTTCCAAGGTCTCAGCCATAAGAACTACATCATCGGCAAACCGTAGGTGTGTTAGGTACTCGCCATTAATGTTGATGCCGCATCCTTTCCAATCCAGCAGCTTAAAAATATCCTCCAACGCAGCTGTGAACAGTTTGGGAGAGATGACATCTCCCTGTCTCACACCTCGCTGTAGTTGGATAGGATTAGAGCTTTGGTTCTGTAATCGGACCGACATGGTGGCGTTTTGGTATAAGTACCTCAGCACCTCGATGTACCTGTAGTCTATTTGGCACCTCTGGAGAGACTGCAGCACCGCCCAAGTCTCAATCGAATCAAAGGCTTTCTCATAGTCCACGAACGCCAAGCAAAGTGGCAAGTTATACTCTTCGGTCTTCTGTATAACTTGCCGCAGCGTATGAATGTGGTCTATGGTACTGTAGCCTTTTCGGAACCCGGCTTGTTCGGGAGGTTGGAAGTCGTCGAACCTGCGAGCGAGACGATTCGTAATGACTCTCGAAAACAACTTATAGATATGGCTCAGAAGCGAGATGGGTCTATAGTTCTTCAAGAGAGTTTTATCATCCTTCTTGAAAAACAGCATCACATCGCTTCTGCCCCATGCCTTTGGCGTTTTGCCCTCAAGGATGACTGAATTGAAAAGCTTCTGGAGGACTTTAAGTATCGGCTTACCGCCCGCTCTCAGAAGCTCTGTTGTGATTCCGTCATCGCCCGCCGCCTTGTTGTTTTTAAGCTGCTTGAGAGCCATTCTAATCTCGTACAGGCTGACGTCCGGGATATCTTCTGTATAGTGTCGGGTAAGCTTGGCTCTAGGGTCTTTAGCCTTGCTTTCAACAGGTGTTTGCGTGGAATACAGCTGTCCATAGAAACTCTCAATCTCCCTCAGGATTTCAGGTGTTGACGAAACGATGCTACCTTCCTCAGTTTTCAGCCTCGTCAATTGACTTTGCCCGATAGACAGATCTCTCGCGAACACTTTGGAGCCTTTGTTCCGCTCAATGGCTTCTTTAATACGCTCGGTATTAAATTGGCGAAGGTCGCGCGTCAAGGACTTAGATATCTGTCTATTGAGCTGCCGATAACGATGGGCATCCGCTGAGTTCTGCAGCTTCATTTCGTGTCTCTGATCCATGAGTAGGAGAGTCTGACTGGAGAGTTTCTTCAATTTGGGACGGCGAGTTTTAAGTACTAACTTAGACCCTACCGTGCGGACAGTATCCACCACCATGTTGTATAGATCGTCCACGTCTTTGCTGTTCTCAAGGGCTTCGAAGCGGTTTTGAAGCTCGAGCTGAAAGCACTCGGGGTTTTGAATTTGAGCTGGTATTGGTCGGAGCGTGGATTTTATCAGTCGTGATCTTTCGAGCTTGACATCGATATTCAATGTGCCTCTCACCATACGGTGATCGCTTCCTGTCTTAACAGCGTTGATCACACTGACATCATTGAATATGTGCTTCTTCGTCGACATGATAAAATCGATCTCGTTTTTGACTTTACCGTCCGGACTGATCCAGGTCCATTTGCGGCTTACGGGCTTCCTAAAGAAGGAGTTCATCATATAGAGGTTCTCCCTCTCCATGAAGTCTGCCAGCATCTGGCCTCTATCGTTCCGTTGCCCAAATCCAAATTGCCCCACTCTCAGCTCATCACCGCAACGTTGCCCCAACTTTGCATTGGAATATGTTTTATATCTTCTTCTTTGTTGCTATTAAAAAGGTTTTTGTTAGGTTTTTGTTTTCCCGACACTTTTGCTAGGATGGATAGGTAGAGTGTCTACCTACATATACATATTATAGGGCAGGCCATGAAGCTAAACTTAATACTCAGTATTAAGTGAAGCTTCATGGGGCAGGCACTTCACTACGTTCGTTGTCATTGGTGACCGAATCGGTGACTGGGATATGTGATTCTCGAGTCGATTGAAAACCGACCGTATCAAACAGGTATTCTGATTTTTAGAAGCTATTCCTCAGTTCATTTCTAATAAAATGTTTTTTACACATTACCTATACTTACCGTTTTTTTATTATTTTCTTTCAGATTTTAAGATAGGTAGTTATATTGTAGATTTTAAGATTGTTTTATGTAATTTAACAATGCAGTTTTTAAAATTATGTAGGTACCTATTTAAAATAAGTTGTTTGTATAAACTTCGTTTTTATGACAAGCTTTTTTATTGACTGTACTTTAATAAGTCATTGTCATCCAAACCAAACCTGTATGCAAAGTTTCAGCTCAATCGGACACTAATGGGAAGTGGGTCAAAAGCTTGCATGATTTGACCAGAACGGACATACTTACATACACTGCAAGTTATAGGTATGAAAGCTTTTAAAAATATACAGTTTTGATTTTGCATCACCAATGTCGGGTTCCTATAATCGACCTCTCGTCGCTATACTTCAGATATAGTACCACAACAGTGGCGAATAAGCCACTTGCAATACAATATTAGCTGTCGGAAAACTGAATGCATTATGAAAAAGTTTTCAATTCAAAAAATTACGATCGCTTCAGAAAAGTTTTTAGCATTTTACCATTCGTTTTCATGCCACCGACTCCGATTAATGAATATTAACGGTTCACTGATGCCTAATTATTTTAGATAGAAACGCAGGTTATTCTTTCTTTAATACATTATTATGGACCGTTATCGGAAACTATAACCCTATCATCTGATAAAGCGCCTTACGTTATGACACGTTATTTAATAGGAACGGCTTAAACCTACGCCTTGTAACTAAAACTACCAATCGTAAGCAAATCTGAACGTGTTTTTTTTAACGGGAACCGGGTAAACTGGCCCGGTTCCCGGTTATCCATATTACTTTAGTACCTTTATCACTATTTTAAATTTAACTAAAGTTATAAACTGGTATGCATGAGTTGTGATCTACCCAATCTAAAATGCGACAAATTTTGAAATTTCTATTTCCATTTAAACGACATAAATATTTATAAGCTTTGGCACTCACTTCGTTTAAAAAAAATAACATAATTACTAATTCGATCTCATTAATTAGTATACTGTAACGGCCCGTTAGTATGTTATCGGCGTTTAGCGAAAAAACAAAGCGACCGAAAGCTCAGTACAATTAATAGAACAGAGAAAAAATAACAATTATTAACAATTTTAATACAGTATTTTTAATATTTGTACTATTATATCTTTGTAGACTTATACCAATTAAAGGTCATCTATAAACTGCTAAAAATAACTTTTAAATGATTTTTTTCCTATAAGAACGCAAACTATAATAAAACGTTTTAAAATGTACGTTGACTTTATTGATGCTATGATATGTGATGTAAAAAATTCAACGGGCCACAGCAAACTATATTGCAACATAATGAGATTAATTATAAATGTATTTTACGCTACTTTTATTGGAGGCCATTCATCCACATTCAAATATTAAATGTCTTTAGAAAATATAATAATAAAATATGTACATTTTTTGGGTCATTCCACACCGATAATTTAATGTATTTTTTTGAATATTTTAATCACATGGAGTTTTAAAGTTGCCTTTTTGAAGTAACATTCTTAATAATATATTTTTCATTTCTGATCCAATTTCTCATCTATGTGTTCGTAGCCAATAAATGTTGAGGATAGTTTACAAGAGTAGTCGGCGCCCGCGCATCTAATTGGCGGTCATTCTACCCTGGAGGACGGACAGCAAATCAAATAGATTTTTTAAGTGATAAGAAAATAAAACAAAATTTTTAAATTAGTATTTGGTAGCTCTGCTAATGTCCGTTATCACCAAAACTCATGAATCGCCTAAGTCTACTACCCGAACAAGTTAACTCGGCACCAGGGGCCCGATTCTGCTAACGTTAGGTCATCATCGTGTCTCAATCGTAGTTCAATTGTAGTGCTTTTTACACACTAGTTTTTTGAGAATATTACTGATGGTCACACCACACACTACATTCACATCACATCTTACTGTCATAATTGTTAGTTTTTTCTAAGCACCTAACAACATTGCCTATTCACAATTTGACATATTATATGAATAGGCAATGTTGTAGGTGCTTAAAAACTCTTCAGTTTTCACCATAACTTTATTATTTAAACGTAGGTTATCAGAGAATTAGAGTGTCTAGTTGTATTTAGTACTTACCTAGTAATAGACTCAATACTTGCCTTATTAAATCTTCATATATATTTCTTCTGTGCGTGTGTATGTAACTGAACTCCTCCATTTTAATAAAATATTATGTGTGTCTTCAGGTCTATTTGAGAATGGTTTAGATTTACAATTGGACCCGGTAGGTGGCGTGCTGTCGATAAGGCGGTACGAAATTCGCCGGATCAGCTAGTTTACTATATAAAAGATCCGCCAACATCTTAGGTTGTCTTAAACAGATCATAAATTTTTATTGATATTTATAAAAATGAGTCAAGAAGTAAAGGTCTAGAGAATTATTGGTTACTCAAAAAATATTTCTCTATATTTTTTGTGCATTCAATATCAATAATGATTGGTCATAAACTTTTTAAAATGACCTTTTTTTTTACAGACTGTATACTTATATACAGTTTTTAGTATTTATTGTTATAAAGGCAACAGAAATACATCGTCTGTGAAAATTTCAACTGTCTAGCTATCATGGTTCATAGGATAAAGCCTGGTGACAGACAGACAGACAGACGGACAGTGGAGTCTTAGTAATACGGTCTCGTTTTTGCCCTTTGGGTACGGAACCATAAAAAATAACTTTGATAACACAGATTCAAACGATACCGTACCCTTTAGGTATCGTTTATCATTTACTGCATTTACATTTAAAATCTGTGACTATTTTTTTTCTTAAAAATTATACTTTCCCATGATTTTTGATTAATGATGATTTGTGTAATACAATTTGTAGGGTTGGCAAAAAACGGAACCCTTATAGATTCGTCATGTCTGTCTGTCCTTCCGTCCGTATGTCACAGCAGCCACTTTATTTCAAAACTATAAAACTACACAGTTGAAACTTTGTAGTTAGATGTATTCTGTCAACCGCTTTACGATTTTAATACAAAAATAAAAATAAAAAAGTAAGAGAGGCTCCCCATACATGGAACTAAAACAGATTTTTTAATCAAACATATTTCTGTGTCTATAGATAGGTCTTAAAAATTGACATGAAGGTTTTTTCTCAAAGTCAATCTTTTGAAAGATAGAGACTTCCAAAGTGGTAAAATGTGCCCCCCCCCCTCCCCTTTAAAGTTTGAAATAAAAGTGTGCAAAACCTAGAAAAAATATGTGCTGTGGATCTTTATAACAACTTTCAACGAAAATTTTTTTGAACGATATATAAGGTAGTACCTAAGTGCTTTTTGAGATAACACATTTTTAGTATACTTACCGCAAATGTAATGTTGTTATTTATACAAGCACTCTAAAAAACAAAGTTATATTTTGCTGACGAAAAAGGATACTGGGATTTTGGCTAGGTACCTATAGGCAATCGGTACGTTAAGTGGGTACGGAACCCTTCATGGGCGAGTCCAACTCGCACTTGGCCGATTTTTACTTTTCAAGCTGAATTCACATGAGTCAGGGAGAGAGATGAACTTTTGTAACTCTGATCTTTCCAAAAAAAAAACGAAAGGGTTCTGTGATCATTGGGTACTTTCGATTACGATTCGCTTTTATATAAACAACAACAATACATCTGAAATTTTGTTCAACGAATTTAAACAATAAAGTTAATGGTTAAGACCGACTGTTTACCGTTAACTTCAAAAATATATTGTTAACATTTCACCTTTATAACCCTGTTAATGGTTAAAATAATATATTTACCGTTAACTTCAAAAACTATCGTTGACATTACATCGATCATTATTTTCATAGTAAGTGTATTAATAAATACATTCGTAGTAACATGCTATCTGTACTCCGACGGTTCGGAGTAATACTAGTCTGTCAAAATTCGCCTCGCCCGGAAGCCGACCGTGGGAAAGAGAAGCCACTGATTTTCTCAATAAAATCACAGTCAGCTCCTCGAATAGGTAATGATTACTCTTTTTGTTTATGGAAATAGTTATTTGTTATACAAGAGAGCAAAATCATTTTTCGCAGCGAGTGCTGAATTTAAATCGAAGTAGTCTAAGCGAAGTAGTCTAAAATTGAATCACGAGCGTAGCGAGTGATTCAAATATAGACTACTGAGCACAGTGAGTGATTTAAAGGCACGAGACATCAGAAAATTTTGCTCTCGTGTTAAACATACAACTTTTCACCTCTACCAGCGAGAAAAGTGTTACAGGTCAGAAAAACAACATTGAAGGCAACATTTAACAATAAAGAAAACGTCAAAATTAATAATTAAGAGTAAAATTGGTGCAATTATGCAAGTTGAAGGTATGTTTGCATTGCGTTCAAAAACTGCACTGCATGTATTTTTTATGAAAACCAAACATGATATTAGTAAGCGATATAATGTTCACTTCATATTATTTATTTTAAATATTGCGTGTTTAATAAAAAACAATAGTAGAAAAATGGAAAATGAAGTATTTAGAAAAAATCGACCCGTCTCACAACTAGCTCCGATGGGACTCGAACCCACGACCTTTCGCTTTCCGGGCGACTGCTCTAACCACTGAGCTACGGAGTCGTTACGAGAAGCGTCGAATTTATCCAATACTTTTTCTAAATACTTCATTTTCCATTTTTCTATTATAAAAATTGCATTGTGAATGCAAAAAACTAAAAATTAAAATAACAAACAATAGTAGTACAATCGTATTTATATAATTTGTTATTAGAATTCATTAATTTTTCTTATTTTATATTTATATCATGCATGCGACCTCATTTCGTCCATACTCTTTATTTCGAACCTTTGGTATCCGTGTATTTCTTTTTTAACCGACTTCTAAATCAAAAAGGAGGAGGTTCTCTATTCGTCTGTATGTAAGTTTTTTTTTTTTTTTTTTTTTTGTGTATGTCCACCGATTACTCGAAGACGGCTGAACCGATTGAAATGATTCAAACGTTATTACATCAGGTTGATTTCCAAGTTGGTCCCATTTTTTGAAATTTTGAAATCGGTTCAGTAGTTTTCAGGAAATCTTGAAAATACTGTCGTTTTCGTTACCACTTTATGTGAATTTAATACGTATCTTTAGGCATAACTCCTTTGTTTATAAACCGATTTAGATGATTCTTGTTTTGTGAAAAAGGGGATACCTCAAGGTATTTTAACCGACTTCGAAAAAGGAGGTTTTGAGTTTGATCACATACCTATTTACCAGAAAACACGCAAATTGCCTGCACGATGCACTAAAAAGAGTGAAATAAAAACTATTTTTATAAAGAAATAAAACCGCCTTCTAAAAAACCACATCAAAAAAGTAAGAAATAATTCCCCGTGAAACATGTACAATTTTTTGTTGTTTTTGTTAAAACCCGCCCGACTTCAAAGTACTTACGTTATTTATTTGGTGAGGAATTATTTCTTACTTTTTTGATGTGGTTTTTTAGAAGGCGGTTTTATTTTTTTATAAAAATAATTTTTATTAAGCTTTATATTTCATGTCCATCGACATAAAGCTATCTATCTATCCTTTTTCCTTATATTAATTTTAAAAGTTTCATCCTTGTCACTCTATTTCTTTTTTCTTAATTATTTCAAAAGTTGGTGTATGAAATTAAAAAAGCACTTTGCCTCACGCTCGTAGCAAAAATCGATTTTGCTGCGAGTTTTTAGGCGCCAAAAGCGCCCTTTTCGAGCTGGAGTGGTGAAAACATTTTTATTGTTTAATAGAATATTGAATGTGGTTAACTTTTTTCTTGTTGGATACTTTGTTTGAACGTGCCGTGCTGCGATGTCATCAGCTTAGTTAGATAAATATCATGCGTTTTTTTCTTCCCTGTCTGCCTGCTTTCCTCCCTGCTTTGTTGCAGAACCTTTTTTCTTTTTATCTGTATTTATTTTTATATTTTCTGTAATTTATATGATATGATTTGACTTTATCTTTTCTCGTTTTATTATTTTCTTTTCTTTGTTTTCATCATCTCTAAAATGTTTCTTAATCTAAGTATTACATTTTCTTGTTTGTGTTTTATTTTGTCACATTTCCTTATTTCTAATACTTACAGATATTTTTACTTGTGTTTGCTTTAAATTTTTATATTTTTCTTATTTCTCTTACATTTTCTATATTTATCATTTCAAATATCATGGTTAGTATAAATTGAGGATATCGATCTAAACATTTTATCTGGGACTGTTTGGAAGTTACTTTGCTGTAGTCAGTCAAGGGATGGGTGACCAAAAAATGATTATCTCGAACGAACACCCTAACATCCGCGTTGGACTAGGCTAGAGCTATACCATCGATGCGCAAAATTCTAGCGGACAGGAGTCCTTGTCACGAGTAAAGCTAGAAAATACATAAAAAGTGAATAGATACCTATTCACTTTTTATGTATTGTGTATAAATCATACAAGAAATTACAACAGTATCAAAACGAAGAAATTAATTTAAACTTAATTAACACACTAATAGAGTCCATCAATCATTATAATCTAATACCTCAGTATCCAACGTTACAATCCTACCGACATTTCCACTCACAAATCTATAATTATAAAGGAGTTATTAAAACACTGATGAAATTTAGACTAGGTACTAATTTAATCTCATACGTGGGTCACGAGTGTATTGAGCAAGCTGGTATAATTATAGTTATTTTTCCTGAGCGCTACTTTAGTAGTATCATTATTACATCCTTTACCAGTCCAGCATACATCAGAGTTATGGGTGGGTATGATTTGAGGACGCTTAAAGGCAGGATAATAGGAGGATCATTTCTGTTCCGGTCTTATCTAATCTAATCTAATTATTAATAGCTAATAATTAGTCTTTATTAATGAGTAGTTAAATTTAAGTATTATTAACAGTTATTAGTCTAATCTTTGGAACTAAAATATTTTTCATACGAGAGTCCATTTTGACAGCAAATATTGTATTACAAGTGGGTCCTCTGCCACGGCTGTCAATATGCGGAGCTGAGTTGTGTTTCCAACAACATACAAATTTCTTGGTTTCCAACCATACATTTGACAGTTGGGCTGACTTGTTGTGTCAAAATAGCCCTACCACTTTCGCTCGATTCTGTTTCGCGTTAGTGTCTAATTATTCTTTGATTCTGTCATGCCCGGAGAGTGAGAGGGACAGGTCAAGTTAAGCTTATCCTTATCAGATCAGCATCGCTCGAAAGTAGGTACCTATATCTTTTTTCGCTTTATAATGTCATAGTAATAAGTGAAACTTTACTGATTAAGGGTATACCCACAGAACACGGAAAGATTTTTTTATCTTGTCCATGTTCTGTGGGTATACCTAGTTAGTTAAAATTTTAATTTTAAGAAATATTGTATTGTTTGTTTCCCAAACAAATAAAAAAAAATATGTTTACAAAGCGAACTTTACTAAGCTAACCTTTAATCAGTTTAACCAAAACCTATAAAACAAAGGTTCTAAATTTTATAATAATGAGAATTCCGTATCTTTTGTCTAGCTCATCATCATTTACGCAACCACTAATCTAGCGAAGATGATCGTCATTTTGGTTTACGAAACAATATGATACTCACAATTATTTTTTAAATCTTGTTACAAGAATATTTGTCTCTTGGTGTGCCTCGTGGCATTTAAACGCAATTATGTGACACAGACAGAGACATTAGAATTGACGATTCTCAAGGTCGGTTCATTATGGTATACTTAAGATTTGATGATCTTGCCTCCGACCCGATCGTCGCAATGAATAACACTGTAGTCACACGGCGCACACAAGGTTGCACCGCAGTAGATGATAATCTTCACGTACACCATCGAGGTCTCCAGATGTACCTTTGAAGACCTAAATAAATGGTGTAGTATTACTATCACAAGGCTTGAGTAGGGCATTCGATCAACCATTGTATGGGTGACCTAATACCAGCCTAGTCTCGGCTTTTCCGAGGTTCTAGTGAAGATTTTTGCAGTAAAATGATCTTGTGAACAAAAATGAACGTTTTTAATAATCTATTAAAGTAAATGTAGCTGGGTGAAATAATCTAAGTAGGTGATTTCACAATCATGGAATAATCCATATCCAATTTTGAATAATCAAAACCTAATAATATCAATATAAACACTACAATCAAAATGGAAATACAGATACCGAAGTAGTTCCACCATGTCGTGTAATTCACGTGAAAGTGCTGAAACAGGTAGACAAGAAATTCCCGTACGATAATAATATGCAGATTGCATACAACTCCAACACTCCTATAACCCGGCTAAATTGACGAGTCAGGCGGTTGTTCGAATCGGTTTTCATTAACGGTTACCGGGCAAGAGATGGTGTAATACAGTAGTGGGGGGCATGCAAATGGCTGGGCTATACTTGGCCACGACGCGGCCGGCCGCGACCGTGGGAAAACTATCGCCTGTGGCGAGACTGGCTCAGGACCGGATTTAGACGCTGTTACGTTTAGATGAGCTATTAAAGGAAGCAAGACAAGAAAGAAAAAGCATTAAATAACTTTTTCACTTCTTATGCTCGTAATGTTCGTGTTTATGTACTTTATGATGGGTAGGCTGCATAAAATCGCTTTTTATGCTCTAGTGCATAAAGTAAAATCATCGTCTAAGTCTCAGACTTTAAGACAAAGGTCGGCAGGTAAACAGTCACACACGCAATTAAACTTCGTTAAATAAACTTGTTTTTTCCATCTGTTTCTTTAATTTTGTACACAATCCATGTTAAATTACTAAATTAATAAAACTAGGCAAAATTAATGAGTTTTGTAAGAAATCAGTATTTCAATTCAAGAGCATTATGGACTGCCATCTATGCTAAAGTAACTGTGCTGCCACTGCCACGTGTAAAAAAAAAAGTCTTCCCGCCAATATGGCGAAGTCTTTATTTTTTCTTTTTTGCAATATTGTTATTTATTTTCCTCACACTCGAAGTGGAAATCAGAGTGTATAACTCGTAAATAAAACCCATTGTACCCTCGAATTGACTATCAACCCTCGCCTACGGCTTGGGTGGATATATACGTCTCGGGTAAAATGGTACGTTTTATGCACTTGTTGTACAATCTACTATTATTTAGCTAAACCACTGGTATGTCAAAGTGCACTTGCCGCCATCCGTTGCCTGTATCACTTGATAAAGAAACGGATGGCGGGACCAAGGTTGCCACGATTAAAAGAATTTTCACATAACTAATCAGTCACTACAGTATTTTGTAAGCTGACGCACTTCATGTGTGTTTACGTCTATCGACAAGACTTTATGTTGGTGTACCCAACTCATCGTCACCGATTAGTCGTCTAGCTCTACGTTGCACAGTTGAGTGCAGCGCGTAGGCATTTGGCTGAGCCACTTCATAGTTGACTACAATTTTATTTCTCCATGCATGATCATGATCAGCCTTAAGCTCAAGTATCATGATGCTCAGCTTTTTGCCCTAGTTTCCGCCTTTCACTCAATGCTAGCTAAAGTTAATGCTGACACTCAACTTTATGCCAAGAAAGTCAAGTTGGTCGGCGATGCCCACAGACGAGCCTTGAAGAGTAGGAGTCAGGATAAAATAACTCCTTTTTGTAGATAACAAACACGCCTGTATTTTGGTGGAGTTAAGAGACCAAAACTTTTCTTTATAAACTGCCGTCGCTCGGTACAATTCCAATGTTGTCGCATCAGTTGTCCGACCCTGAAGGTCTACTCCGAACGCAAATCCGAAACTTCGTTATACCCACCCTCTCTGTCTCGCGGTCGCCAACATCAGAATTGTACCTTTTCGTTTGTGTAGACGATGTGTAAAATTGAACCACCTTCCCAAGTCCGACCCCGTGGCGACCGCGAGCGCGTGACGAGTGGTCGGCGCGCGCCGCAATCACGACTCGACGCGCGACTCGGCGCAACCGCCTGCGCACGTAACCAACGCCCAACACCAACCAACAGCAAACCTTATTTATTGCACAGTACAGCATAAAATAGCAGCTTGAAAGTTCAGACAGTCCACTTTTTGTTGCTTCTTTTAAAAACAAGTCTTGTTTTTAAAGCAGTAGAAGTTATAATTACAATAGCTTATTGAAGGTACAGTAAAGATCTAGGCTGCTAGTGTATATTGATTTTGAAAGATACGCCATTATAACGATAATGTTGGACACTGAAGACAGATAAATATCAACTCTGACCTACAATTTTAAAGAGTGTTATAATATACGAGTAGACATACTTATTTTGAACACCGTATAGAATTAATAATCATAGCAATTAAACATAATGACAATGTGCTAATACCAACTTATAAAGCTTTGTGAATAGGCGTTTCCTACTTACTTCCAAATTCTAGGTTTAACTTTTCTGATAGGTATCACCTCTCTTAAAATCATTATTTAGATTTATAAAAGTTATGGATAAGTATATTTTTACTTATCGTAAGGTAAATGTCTACTTTTATATATTTGCAATAACGTTACCACTTTTGGATGATGAATGTTTTTGGATGTAACATTTTTATATGAAATAAAAATCTGTTAATTTCTGACGATTTATTGCCGAATAAATAGTTTTCATCTGGAGGTTCGATTACTTCTATGTGAAACCCTCCTAAAGAAGCTTTGTTGATTTAAAAATTTGTGGCTGCAAGCTTAAATGACAAGTCACGCTGGGACTGACGTGTAAATAAATTCAATAAGGTCCCTAAAATAAATAAATAAAAAATAAATTTAAATTCTTTATTAATGCGTTTTGCACTGATTTTTCATTGTAGAATAATATAGTTTATTATTAGTAATAGCTTAGAAAAGAGGTTTGAATATTATTTATTTTTGTTTTATCTTTGTTGTTTTAGGAAACTGTCCTTTCCATCATATTTGTTGTCACTGACAATCCTTTAATGCTTTATAATCTTCGATCAAACGAACTAGGTGTTATTGTTGATCGAAGTTTATAATATAAATATTTGTTTAGACCAATCATTTATCTTTTTATTAAGTATCTGTATGATTTATTTATTTAAATAGTCCTTATTTTTATTAGGTAAGTTAAGGTTGCATTACGTAATTAACCCCATTGAGTTACTTACATCCTTTAGCCAGTGTTTCCCAAACTTTATTGATTACTAGTTTCCTAACCGCACCGCAACCTCTTTCACAGCAGATGGCGCTCAACTGGACCATCAAAAAACTATCTCCATCCATCCATTTAGTTGCGATAGTTTTTGTCTGATCAATTAAGCCGCTAGCATTCAACTGCGCGAGGTCACGTTTTTAATCGCTTTTTGTTTAACTTTTTTATGTGCGAATGCGAAATTCAAACTTTTTGAAAAGATAGCGGTGTCGTTGTTATATGTGAAAGATAGTCGATTGTTTTTTTCCGCCGGCCGTTACGCCACAAAGTCAATAAGCAAAGATTGAACGGGTTACGTTCGGTTAGTTACTTTATAGATTTGTTACATATTATCTTCATTTCAAAACCTGGGATACACAAAAAATATGTTCGCATTTGACAATCAGTAATAGTTAGGCAGTGATATGATAACATGTATATGCATAGAATCGCGTGCACTGCTGAGTAGTTAATTTCTACCATGCGAGCTTTAAGCTCTGAATTGTATAACGGCATTTTCCCGCACCATTTAATGTTCTTAAAGTTATCCAACAGCACGGTGAACCATGGTTGTTTGCTTCTTTTAACACTAAACCTTCATAACAGTTCAAGTTGATCTCACTCACCGTTACATAAATCTGTGGATAAACTCATCAGACTTAAAACAGCATGTCAAATCGGCAGGTAGCCCAATCTTATGCAACCCAATCGCTACAATAATCAATTGAGCGTGGATTCATCCAATATTGAAGTTGTACAGAAGGCCTACCCAAGAGGCATTGGATGAAATTATACAACTATAACTAATGCTCGTATATATTATGGAATCCCATGGAACTGTCATTGGGCCATGTAGTTTAGGCGACCAAATCCCAACAAACATTTGTATCGCCATTACGTTACTATCAAGGCAATAGGGGCCCACATTATGCGACTCACTGTCGTAATAGAGTCATGTAGCGGTCGCATACACCATTTTAGTGTTTAGATGTTGTAAGATTTATTAATTCTTCAAATTACTGCAATACGATGTTTTAGCACTTTCAGTCACGTACCTCTCACTTATTACGACTAAAATGTATGTTGGGATAAATGTAACGAAAACCAAAGTTGCTAAAACGTAAAAGCATTGCATCTTGTCTAAGCCCTCACATAATGATACCAAATATCCCTAGCATTTGCACAGCAGGGATATCCGTCTGCCAAGGCTAATACTGCATAAGTGCTCTCATTCAATGGATTTATATAGCGGTCAATCTTAATATTGTTATGTAATTATTATTTTTTGAATTGTCCGCCTTCTGTCCATTTAGCGTGAAGTTGAGCTGTTTAAAAAATAAAATAAATAAAAATAATTTATTCAATAGCAAAACAATAACTTAACAAACAAGAACGTTGTGTACCAATCATTCAAATACATCAAAATCTCGGTCTCGTCGGTATGTCAAAAATTAATTAAGCCTTTTCCATTACCTACTACCCTATCAACTTTCAACGATTTTGTATCGATATTCATTGAAGCGTGGTCTATTCGTTTGTGTAGTCTGTGTTCACCAGACGATCGGGAAATGTTTACAATTGATTTCAATTGCAGTTATGCTCGCTGTCCACTAACGAGTAACAATACTTTAAGATTCGTGATAGCTTCTTGCGCAAATAACACGAGCTTCACTTTTTTACTGCAATCACTGCAATAAGATGAGTTTCGAAACCTTATTTCTGCAGTTCTTTATTTGATTTGTGGCTTTTATTAGGTGTCTAGATTTGCCATAAAGGGTACGTTTCAACAGAAGCAGAGCTGTGTGGAGCTGTAGCCCAAGCACGAAAAACTATCGTTAGGATAATCGTATATTCGTATAGTATACTATACTATCCGTCAAAGCTGTCAAAGTGCTGCTGTCAAATACCTATTGAGTTTTAGGTCTTATTTGACCGATAGAGGCACTGATCCGTTTTTATACAAAAAAATACGATCACGATAACCATTCCCAATTCCCATCTCGATAGGTTTTCGTGCTTGGGGTATATAGCTGTGGATTTGATTGATATATTTGTGGGACACAGCTTAGCTCCGCACAGCTCTACATCTGTGGAAATGCACCCTTATGATTTGTATTTCTTTAATCGATGAATCAAATAAATCTTTGCTCGAATTGGATCAAAGGTAAAAAATTATCGGATCGATTAAGGTTCTTAATACTTACCATAAAGATTACAATCAGAAACAATTAAAAATATTTGTTTGTGAGAGCAAAGATGAATTGGACTTCTGTTTTTATTGATTGCGTAAAACACAACTTTTATATTTTCTTTCTATTTATTTTATTTGGGTGCTGTTGTTGCCTCATCATTTACTATAAATATTTATAAGTAGAGTATCTTATAATTTGATAACAATTAAGCTCCCGCATATAGAAATAATAATGTTATTCTATAAAAAAAATATCTTTTATTGTTCATCAAATAAAAATACGTAGTTTTAAATTCTCCCTAGTTAAATAAAAAACATTCCAAAGGAGTGTATCAAAACTTTTTCAATAAAATAAATTGATTCAAGCGAATATGTGTCGATGGTCAGTTTTATAGGAATAACGGGTACAGAACATATAAAAAATTTGCCGATGGTGCTAAATTAAACTGTACTCAAACAAAACTAACACACCAACATAAAAGCTATTGTTAAATTAGGACGTGAAGTGATAAAATATAACGTTTACACAAGTCTAGATTCCGTATAGTAAAATTCTATTGATATTTTGTTTTTGTACCCCTAGCACGAAAATCTATCGTAATGGTAATCGAATAAACCGATAGATATAGAATGGCGCCACAAATGTCACTTATTAAAAGTAGAGTGGCTGACATATAACTTTGCGTGCGGGCGCGGTGCGACTGAACTATTTTTGGCGCTATTTACATTACATTTTTTTATTCTAAACTTATGGAAAAAAATAGTACTTACCTATTCGATTTTAAATAGAAGAAAAAAATTACTGTTTTAAGTCAAAACTATTTCCCATACAAAATTACCATTTTTATTTTTTAATTTACTGGAATAAAAAGTAGCCTTATGTCACTATCCAGCTTCCAAACTATTCCCATACCAAAAATCACGTCGATCAGTTGCTCCGTTTTCACGTGAAAGATGGACAATCAAACAAACAAACTAACAAACAAAAACACTTTCACATTTATAATATTAGTGTAGATTACAGTTACAAGATGCGCTGTTTGTCACGTTTTTTTTTCGTAATTAAATTACCAACCTTAAGCCAGCACCCCAGGCCAGAGGGGCGATTCTCAGATCTATAGAGATATCTCGAATTTGACATCGTCAAATTCGAATACTAATCTTTACTATAAGCTTTGAACAAAAAAATGTACTGTAACTACTAGCGCCAAAAACGTCCCAGGCGCGCGCAGAGCTATCTGAAACTGAAACTGAAACACACCTAATGTTAAGAGTGCTGATAAGGCTGAAGGTGGAAGCGCACTACTCCCGGAATCCTCAATCACTGAGGAACTATAGAGCTATCTTATCTCTAACTGCTGGAACACAATAATGCTGATAACATCATGGTTATGGCGTCAGACTCCGATAAAACGGCTGGCTAGCTACCAAGCCAGGCGGACTAAGAACAAAGTCCTACCACCAACCAAACCGAATACAATATGTACCACCCCCACTGGGAATCGAACCCGGGACCTCTTGGTCTGAAATCGGTGGTTTGAACCACTTGACCACAGAGGCGGTTAAAATGGGTACCACCATGAAAACCTAATCAATACATAAACTTTAGTATCCGGCAACGTTTCGGTGTACCTATGTGTCGCAGCCAAATGGTTGAATCCGCCATTCAATTTAACGCCTAGGCCGATCATTTTTTCCGTAAGCTATTTTATCGTTCCATAAAGTGACCGAGTCGTAAAAAAAAATAACAACGAAATTGAAGACGCTAGCTTCGTTGCGCTTCGCGATCGCCTTAAATTTCTAACCTATCACGTGTTCTACAGGACTTCCGAGGGGTAGTTACATGTTGCCATACTTAACCATTCGGCGGATTCAAACATCCACCTGCGACATAGGTAGATATGCACCGTGTGCTCGACCAAAAACCAACAGCTATTTTACAAGCTTTTATTTAACTTGCAGTGTATGTATGCATGTATGCATGTATGTCCGTTCGGGTCAAATCTTGCGAGCTAAATTTGACCCACTTTCCAATGTCCGATTGAGCTGAAATTTGGAATTCACCTTTAGTTCCGATGACAATGCAATTAAATATATAATCAGTATAGTTATCAATTCAAAATTCTTGCAAATTTTCAAGTTCTATATTCTTGTTTTGTTTTGATGGTTACTTGACACATTGTCAATGTACCATAAAGTTATAATCAGCGAGCATTCAGCGAGCGCAATCTTCATAGAGTACGTGTCAGATAACTCTGCGACTGGGGCGTTTTTGGCGCTAGTTACAGTACATTATTTTGTTCTAAGCTTATGGAAAATATTAGTAATTAGTATTCGATTTTGACCCCACGCAGACTTATCTGGCGAACACTCTAGAGCCAGCGCACATTATAGTCAAGACAGTCTTAAGACAGACTATCGCCTTACAAAACCTATGAAGGTGCGCACACTTGAAACAAAAAGTCTCATAGACAAATTGTCTGTCAAGACAAAACAGTCTAAGTAATAGAACACACGTCCCAACCCGACAGCCGATTTGAATTGGTTATTTGAGAATGAACATGAGTCCAATTGAGTCACACCAACACATCAAAATATGACTATAAAAATTACTGTTTGCGTGTACTCGTGCAAGTAACAACAGTTTTTGTTTCATCGAAATCTGGCCAGGATTTCCAAAGTTACAGCGTTGTAAAGTTTCACCAGCTTTAGTAAATTTGCTTTCCTTGCGCGCTATTGCGATGACGTCATGTCGTAGTGACATCTCCGATTGCGACTGCTGCGGGTGATTTCCGTCCAACTGTACCTACATAGAGTCCGTCCGTGCGCAATCTTCGCGCAACTGGTGCGTTTTTGGCGCTAGTTACAGTACATTTTCTTCGTTCTAAGGTAATGTAATAGTGTCACGAGAGTGTCACCGACATAAAATTTAATTAGCTATGAACTTTTGTAACAATGTATTATTAACACGTGTAGGTTAATGGAACATCCGATTATATATGTGTACGTTTAAATAAGCATGGCATGGCACGTGCATCTTTGATGAGCTAATTCGATTCAAAATATGGAGCGAACTCACTTGTACTCTCATTACAATCGTACAAATTTACTATACTAGTAATAATATTATAAATGTGAAAGTTTAGATGTTTGAATCATCATCATCATCATCATGTCAGCCGAACGAATATTATTATTGAACGAATATTCAAACGAATATTCGTACTCAATCACGCCAAAACGGCTGAAGAGATTTGGCTGAAATTTGAAACACAGATACTTTGTGGGTGGGAGAGGAACATAGGCTACTTTTTCGCATCATATCATAAATAATAAATAAATGCTTATCTAAATTTTCAGCTAAATAGCTACCATTAATTATTAATTTATATTATTGGATGACATGGCAGCGACCACGCGCGACGCCAGCAACGCTTCCATGGCTATTCTTCGCGTCCGTGAGACGTGGTAGGGCGAGGTACTCAAAATATTGAAAAGGAAGTATTAGAAAAAATCTACCAGTCTCACAACTAGCTCCGATGGGACGTGAGACGGGGGACGTTTTCTAATACCTTATATCAATAATAAAATATGTAGTTTAAAAAACTAATAAAACCCACTTTTATAAGAACATACTAAAAAGTACTAAATAACCGTCTATTCAGTAAATGAAATTAAAAAGTGAGGTGCGCGTTGTCAATATTATGTAAGTACCTACTTGAAGTGCATGCTTTGCAAAGGGCGCACCACGCTTTTTAATTTCATTTACTGCATAGACAGTTATTTAGTACTTTTTAGTATGTTCTTATAAAAGTGGGTTTTATTAGTTTTTTAAACTACATATTTATTTTTTACTTTTTAGTTTAATAAATGGCAAGCCATCGATGGATGGTAATAGATTATACAGTCCATTCATGTGCCTGCCCACCCCTTAAACATTGAACGAAACAAATGAGCCCAAACTCGAGGGGTTTCCTAGTGGTCATTAAGAAGTGCCACTGGCTTCCTCCTAGCTCCATCATCAGACCCTCACCACCAAGTGTAGCGAATATGTCTCATCTGAACAAAACAAATGAGCATAGACTCGAGGGGTTTCTTAGTGGTCATTAAGTAGTGCCGCTGGCTTCCTCCCTGCTCCATCATCAGACCCTTACCACCAAGTGTAGCGAATAGGTCTCATCAGAACGAAACAAATGAGCCCAAACTCGAGGGGTTTTCTTGTGGTTATTAAGGAGTTTCACTGGCTTCTTCCCAGCTCCATCATCAGACCCTCACCACTAAGTTTAACAAAAAGGTCTTATCAAAACAAAACAAATGAGCCCAAACTCGAGGGGTTTCCTAGTGGTCATTAAGGAGTGTAACTGGCTTCCATCCTGCTCCATCATCAGACCCTCGCCACCAAGTGTAGCGAATGGGTCTCATCAGAACGAAACAAATGAGCCAGAATTCGAGGTGTTTCCTATTGGTCATTAAGAAGTGCCACTGGCTTCCTCCCTGCTCCATCATCAGACCCTCGCCACCAAGTGTAGCGAATACGTTTCATCAGACCGAAACAAATGAGCCAGAACTCGAGGTGTTTCCTATTGGTGATAAAGGAAAGGCACTGGCTTCCTCCATTCTCCATCATCAGACCCTCACCATCAAGTGTAGCGAATAGGTCTCATCAGAACAAAACAAATGAGCCTAAACTCGAGGGGTTTCCTTGTGGTCATTAAGGAGTGTAACTGGCTTCCATCCTGCTCCATCATCAGACCCTCGCCACCAAGTGTAGCGAACAGCCGATAGAGATATAAATAGAGGACCGATTTGGCGCAGGGGTAGGATGCCTGCCTTCTGCGCCAGAGGTCTCGGGTTCGATTCCCGAACAAGACAAATATTTGTGTGCATGAACATGTCTATTTGTTTTGGTCTGGGTGTTTTCTATGTATATTTAGTATGTATTTACAAACAAAAAGTATTTAAGTATTGTTATATTTATCCGTTATCAAGTTTTCCATGACACAGTTTCTCAATGAAATTAACATGGGCTTAGATAATTGGTGTGATTGTAAAAAGTTATTTATTTATTTATAGTGATGATGATGGTGGTGTTCCTTATATACAGTAGTAAGTGAGAATGGTGTACATACTAATATTATAAATGTGAAAGTGTGTATGTGTGTATGTGTGACTCTGTATAAGTTAAAACAGGGAGAAAAAAATAGCCCTTGGCGAGTTTCTTGCCGGTTCTTCTCGCTACAAGGTCTCCTGCCGTAGGATTTGCGAACCGATGGCGTAACTTCATTGACGTTCATAAGTTTTGTTAAACAAACCTAAATTGAATAAACGATTTTGATTTTGAATTTGAATTTGAATTTGTCCGTCTTTCATGTCACAAAATGGAGCAACGGATCAGCCTGATTTTTGGTATGGGTACAGTTTGGGAGCTAGAGAGTGACAAAGGCGTTGCTTCTGTTAAAGCTGATGAGTTTTTTCGCCTGTCTTTCTTGTCAGTTAAAAGATGTCCATAACAGGTGGTAGGTAAAAAAATGTTGGACGATTCATAAGCATTAATTTTATGTAATCTATATGAATAAAAATTTATGACTATGAAAGGCTAACTTTTTATGCCGAAATAAAAATTACATTCCCACGTGGTAACGTTGTTCGGGTAGTCCACGCGGGCGAAGCCGCGAGCAGAAGGCTAGTTCTGATATAAATTGTAACCTCCTTTAAATCCTTGCAAAAGAGTTTTTCTATCAACTTTAACCTGTATACACGAAATTGGATCATTTTTTGACCACTATTAAAAGCCGTGATTTTATCGTAGATTTCCGTATTAAACCACAATAAACGAAGGAAAGCGATAAAAATTCCGCCTTTGTGAATAAAAGGGGCCCATTGAAATAGGCTTACGTAAACTGGGGTCAGTTATAAGCTGCGAACGGATCAGACACTTTTACTTTTGCCCGAGATACGGGAAATGAATCATGCACTATTCAGATATTTTTTTTTCAGGAAGTCAAATATTTTTATTTGCCTTTTACTTACTGAAAATAAAAGACTTTGGTGCTAGTTTTAAGAAGCTTACTTCCTTATCATAATGGTTTTTTAACTTAACCAAGAGCGTCATTTCAATAGGTATGCTGGAATGTAAGAATTTGTCAATTGTATTTGAAACACTCGAGAAACTATTAGTTTAGTCTAGACGTGTTCAAAGGAAAATCACCGTTTATCAGCTATTATTCGGGCTGGCGTGAACTATCAATAATAATACTATTTTTAAACTGATTTTCAACGCCGAAGGAAACTCTCACCCAATTGTCGTCCGTGCCCAGAAATTTGCATCAAAACAAATCGTGCTGATCGATACTAAAAAATGCCAAGGCAACCAGTCCATAACGAAATTTGGAATAATCTTAGAAGCTCGTAGCTACAGTTAAATGACTTGCAAATGTAACACTTACATTGTAATTTTAAGTCTTATTTCAATGGGATAGGGATGAAGCTATTTTAGTTTTGTTAAGACTACTGTCTTGTAAGTTGTACGTTGATGTTTTCACTGGTTCCCACGGTGCGCGCACGCAATGCACGCAGTAAATAGATATAGGGAGAGTCAAGTTTGCATATTTTGATTCTAATAAGCAGGTGATGCTTACAATCTTGCGTTATTTTTCTGTTATTAACATCTTCTCATTACAGGTATTTTTTTGTAGGTAAGTATCATACGCTTATTTGATGTGAAATTAGAATTTCTGATTTTTTGCAATAACTCCGCAAAGCGTGCTTTAACCAGTGGCTTTAACTTATTAATAAACATAATAGTTTTCTGTTTTCAGAAGATAAATGGTATTGTTATTTTATAACCTATAGCTCTGTGATCTAGTCGTCCTAGGTTCTGACTTTTTGGACGGAAGTAAATCAAGTAATTAGTTATCGAATGTTTTTTTCATTGTTTTCGTATTTTCAAGAATTATCGCTGAGCTTGATTCGTCGTTTGCTTCAAGTCATCTGGATAAAGTTCAATTTATTACGAAGGATCAGTTCTATACATATAATAAATTATGCTATATATGTATAGAAATTATATTTTTTAATGAGTTTTAATTCAACACCATCAAGTTTGAGTAAAGTTTTGACCGGAAGTCTTTATAACGACTAGTAACATTTCTGCATATTGTAGAAAAATAAACTAGCACTGGGAATAGAATTAGTACGACCGAGCAGTAGGTATACAATACACTGGTAACGCAAACGCGATAGTAATATTCAAACATTTAAAATACATACAAATTTCGTCCTATAATATTTAGGTATAGCAGAATAGAATTTAGGTACCCGTGGTGCAGTGGTTAACACTTAACACGCTTGGCTACGATCGGTCACGATATCGGTGTCCAAGAATGTATTATTTCGAGCTCCTACCACGTTAAGTCTTTGAACCCGGCTTCGTTTGAATTTTTAATGTTTTATTTATTTATTCATTCATTTATTTTAGGCAACTCATCAATGCGCATTGGACCAGCGTGGTGCACCATGGCCCACTCTCTTCCATCCCCTAAGGTCTGTGCTCCAGCAGTAGGGCTGATGACTATAATAATGCGAGAATTGAGGTACTGACTTTGAGATTCTCTGCGACCCCGAGACCAATTAGAACGACCGAACTAATACTAGGTGCGCACGCTCCCGCTTGTAATCGTTCCTTCGGCCACAAATCTCAGAAACTGGCCAATTGTAAGTCGCTCACTATGGTGAGTACCGAGGACATTAAGGCATTCCTTAATGATAACCTGTTTACGTGCGGCGAAACATTTAATTACCTACAAGTGTCCATCAATTGTTGTGTTTCGGCATTTAGAGATAAGAAAGTCTGAATGAATCTCAGTAGTTGAGGATTCTGGGATTAGCATCCATTTTCCATCATCTTCTATCTTCAGTTTTATCATTACTTAACATCAGCTGTAATAAAGCTAAAGGTTAAGTTTTAATAAGAAAAAGTAGGTAATATTTAGCAGCAGGTAACTTCGAAATCGATTAGTTTCGAAGTAATCTGCTAAGGCGACGGCAACGGATCCGCCTCGGAGACTCATCCTCTGCGTGGTATGATATTTTCGCCCCGGTGTTCCTCAGGGTTATCTCCATTACTTTTCTCTATGTTTATAAATTCCATTACACCATCTCTTTCATTTTCTTACTACCTCTATGCAGATCTGATGATCTTCAGATCTACACACAAGCACCACTCTTTGAACTACCCAGTGTATCTAATATGTAAATGACATGGAACTCGTTCATAAACAAAGCTATCTGTGCCACAAAAGTTATTGAATATTGTAATATAGACATAGTCCTACCGGATGTGAATGTATTTGAATGTAGTTTACGGAAATTCAAAAATAATATTAAAAATTGTATTTAATGAAAATGATTGTACTTTACTTTCCATGTAATTTAGCTCAGTTAAAATGTTTTTCCAATTTTAGTAACCAATTGCATACATGTTAATGCTCCCGAATGAGAATAATTTTGATGCGGTAAATTTTTTCCAATCCAATTAATATTGAGTATTAAATAAATTACTTATCCCCTTTTTTCTTCTAAATTCTGATAATTACGTTTGTATGTTGATATGTTTGTAATTGTATAATTATGTTTTTCAATAAATAGTTATTAAAAAAAATAGTATTAGTTCGCTGCTCAGTACTTTCTAATTTCTAATAGTATATCATCATCATCATGTCAGCCGAACGAATAAAATATAATACTAATTAATTCTAATAGTATATAATAATTATTTTTTTACAGTTTTATGCCCAGCAGTGGGCGTCGTTCGGCTGACATGATGATGATACATAATTTACGGTCCTTAAGTTATTGTGTATTTTGCTTTTCTATTAGATAATTATTAGAATACAGGTAGTAGGTATTGCACGTCTTCACAAATAAAATAAAATCAAACAAATATTTTTGCACGTGACTGTACAGATGAAGATCAATGCAGTTGCAAGCGTGATTGGTTCCATTGGGCGGGATGACGAGGTGCTATAACTTTATAATATATTCAAGGTCGCATAAGTTCATGTTTCTCATAAATATCAGAGAATACTTACTTAACGTGATTACTTGTTTTTACTCCAATCTCTAGTAATATACTTTTTGCCTCAATAATTCACAGTTACACGAAACGTCTTATTAATAAGCCATTGTTTTTAAAATCGCTAGATAACAAATCATAAGAAAAAGCGATTTTTCAAATGGCGAAATTTGTAAATTTTGTTATAAATAAATATAAAATTAATGGAGTGCACTGTTGATTTTTATAACGAGGTTATCTCTAAAACTGTAAAAAAATAAGTGATCACTGGTAGCCCACTCACGAAAAACTGTCGTTATGCTAATCGTTTATTATGTAAGCTCTAGACTATACCGCCCGGCAAAAGCTGCCAAAATGCTGCTGTCAAATATCTAATGAATTTTAGTTCCGTAAACAACCGAAAGAGGCGCTCCTCTGGTTTTCATCTGTATTTATAAAAAAAATACAGATGAAAATTAAAACCGCCTTCAAAAAACCACATCAAAAAAGTAAGAAATAATTCCACACCAAATAAATAACGTAAGTACTTTGAAGTCGGGCGTGAAACATGTACAATTTTTTGTTGTTTTTGTTAAAACCCGCCCGACTTCAAAGTACTTACGTTATTTATTTGGTGAGGAATTATTTCTTACTTTTTTGATGTGGTTTTTTGAAGGCGGTTTTATTTTTTATAAAAATAATTTTTATTTCACTCTTTTTAGTGCATCGTGCAGGCAATTTACGTGTTTTCTGGTAAAAAGGTATGTGATCAAACTGAAAACCTTCTTTTTCGAAGTCGGTTAAAATACCTTGAGGTATCCCCTTTTTAACAAAACAAGAATCATCTAAATCGGTTTATAAACAAAGGAGTTATGCCGAAAGATACGTATTAAATTCACATAAAGTGGTAACGAAAACGACAGTATTTTTAAGATTTCCTGAAAACTACTGAACCCATATCAAAATTTCAAAAAATGGGACCAACTTGGAAACCAACCTGATGTAATAACGTTTGAACCATTTCAATCGGTTCAGCCGTCTTCGAGTAATCGGGGGACATACTTACACAAAAAAAAAAAAAAAAAACATACATACAGACGAATAGAGAACCGCCTCCTTTTTGATTTAGAAGTCGGTTAAAAACGAAACGTAACTAACTGATCTATCAAGGCACAGCTCAAATTACTGAATGGATTTAGCTGAAATTTGGCACGCAGATAGGTATGATGACATTGGCGTCCGCTAAGAAAGCATTCTGTGTAATTCCACCTCTACGGGTATAGGTTATCCCGAATTGCCGCAGACAAAAGTTAGTACAAAATAACACGAGCACGATAATAATTATTACCATATGGTTAGTTTTTAACCGACTTCAAAAATTGAAAAGGAGGAGGTTATCTATTCGTCGCTTTTTTTATATGTATGTACAGCGATTACTCGAAGACGGCTGAACCGATTGAAATGATTCAAACGTTATAACATCAGGTTATTTCCCAAGTTGGTCTCATTTTTTTAAATTTTGAAATCGGTTCAGTAGTTTTCAGAAAATCTTGAAAATACTGTCGTTTTCGTTACCACTTTATGTGAATTTATTACGTATCTTCTGGCATAACTCCTTTGTTTATAAACCGATTTAGATGATTCTTGTTTTGTTGGAAAGGGGATACCTCAAGGTATTTTAACCGACTTCAAAAAAGGAGGATCTCAGTTTGATCACATACCTATTTACCAGAATACACGTAAATTCCCTGCATGATGCACTAAAATGAGTGAAATAAAAATTATTTTTATAAAAAAATAAAACCGCCTTCAAAAAATGACATCAAAATTTTTGGTGTCATTTTTTTGAAAGCGGTTTTATTTTTTTTCATTTTTGGCGTACAGATCAAAATACTGAGGTGATGTTGTTTCATATTTATATTTAATGTCTTGGTGTTTTTATATATGTATATATATATATTCTATGTTCAACTTACCGATTGAAATGGTTCAAACGTTATTACATCAGGTTGGTTTCCAAGTTGGTCCCATTTTTTGAAATTTTGATATGGGTTCAGTAGTTTTCAGGAAATCTTAAAAATACTGTCGTTTTCGTTACCACTTTATGTGAATTTAATACGTATCTTTCGGCATAACTCCTTTGTTTATAAACCGATTTAGATGATTCTTGTTTTGTTAAAAAGGGGATACCTCAAGGTATTTTAACCGACTTCGAAAAAGAAGGTTCTCAGTTTGATCACATACCTATTTACCAGAATACACGTAAATTCCCTGCATGATGCACTAAAATGAGTGAAATAAAAATTATTTTTATAAAAAAATAAAACCGCCTTCAAAAAATGACATCAAAATTTTTGGTGTCATTTTTTTGAAAGCGGTTTTATTTTTTTTCATTTTTGGCGTACAGATCAAAATACTGAGGTGATGTTGTTTCATATTTATATTTAATGTCTTGGTGTTTTTATATATGTATATATATATATTCTATGTTCAACTTACAGCTTACGTAGGTACTACTACATTCGTTAGGTACTCAATTAAAAGGGATACCTAACTAAACACATAAAAGTAGACACCTCATCATTTTAATAATCTTACATAGGTAGGTTACCATACAAATTTAATATTGTAAGTGTAAAATGATGAAATGCTTCTTATCCATCCATAAGGAAGGCTTGATGATGATGATGATGAGTCCAATGTACGTATGTTATGTTGGCTGATATACTTATTTGGATTCACACCGTGCTCTGTATGAAAGCTCGGAAACTCTTAAAAGTCACACACATTTTGGTTTCTCTTAGGTAATTTAGGGGCAGAAGACTCTGCCGTAAGTCTATCATTCCGCGATCGCTTCTGTTCGACAAGTACCATCCAAAGCGTGACCAGACATCCTTAGGCGTGGCCTCACTACCAATAACCATTATTGGCATTCAATCGCCCAACCAATTACCTAGGACTAGTTTCATAATGAATTAGCTAACTTGAAAGCTGTAATTGAAATGTCTTTGCATACTAAAATACCTATGTGGTTTGATCTTTCTTTAACGCCTGTGCCCAATTGGGTACCTACCTATTACTTATCGGTAGAAATAGAATAAATGCAAGGCAGCTTTTGGTTCTTTTCGACTGTATATTATTACCCCGAGCACGAAAAACTAATGTAAACTATACAATCCGTCAAAATGCTGCCAAAGATGATAGAATCCATACTTTACAACTAGATTATTCATATATTAAATTTTATGTTCCGTAAAGGACCGTAGTAGCAATGCTCTGGTTTTCATATAAACTTATACGATTACCATTACCAGAACAAGGGTTTATTTTCCTTGGGGTTCTGAATAATGAAGGCAACAACCAAACTTCAGCCACTGTAAACGCGAAAAGACACAGAACGATCATGTTTTCGTTGGGATTTCCTCCTAAAGGCCATGGTTGTCGACCTAGGCTTTCTTAATAGAACTCGATAATATTATAATTTCTAACTTATGAACGTAAGTATGTTTCTTTCAATTTTTATAAAAGTACTTTACGTTATTGTTATTTACCCAAATCTGTCTATCTTTATCAAAGGTTTTAAGAAATTGCCAAAGTTAGTATGTGAGATTTTGCACGCTTGGATATGAAACATTTTTTTAAGTTAAAATTTTTGTGGTTACAAAGGTGGTTTACAAATAATAAACTAGTACGTACCAATAACATGAATCCTGTTAGGGAATAGCAACAAATATACAGGGTTATTTTTTCTACACCATCTTAACTTATATACTTATTATAGCTTTGGACAAAATTACGAAACACGTGTTTTTTCTTTTATTATCACCCAGTAGTAAAATATTAATTTGAAGCCATTCAAAGTTATCCTAAATAAAACTGCGCGCGCATACACAATGCACTGTGCGTAGCAGATGATTACGCCCCTCCCCTCCTCCCGAGCCTTTCGCCTTTCCAGACTTCTTTTTGACGACATATTGTTATCTATCACGATTCGCTGTGATAAAAAAGTTTTGGCAAAAATTTTACCTACTTATCTATTTTTTTATAAATGGAATCCTTGAATGATACTAATGCCTGGCAAAAAGAAAATAGATGGTGTTAAAAAATATTGTTAACTAATATAAGTACTTAAGTAAAATAATTTTAATATGATATTATTTATAAGTCTTACCTACCTATTGTAATTTATACCTGTGTCAATAAGTATTATTAGATTTCAGTATTTTTGCCGTGCCCTTACACGGCTCTTGTTTGTGACCTAAAAATGTATGTACACCTTTGTATTCAACAAGATGCAAATAAACGAATATGAATATGAACACATACCTACAAATAAAATTAAAGATTTTTTTATGAAAAGAAGTAAGTATAACAAAATCTTACAATAATAGAAAGATAAAATAGTTTTGACGCATGAAAAAGTTGTTGGAAACCTGTATGGTACTAAACTGATGCAAAGTCGCGGGCTTTTCTTTAATATTTTTTAATCCATGTCTTATTTCTCTTAAAAAGTTGCATACGCAACTTTGAAACTTAGGTAACAGTTTCAAGATATGAGAGAGAGAGAGAGATCGTGAGTGAGAGATATATATTTTTATTTACACAAAAGACAACACATATACCTCCATACAACAAGGATATAAAAAATAATACTTAATAGTATAATAATTATAAGACATTGCTTAGAAACGACATGTAGGTAACGAATATTGCATCATTTCCATTTTTCACGTTACACTGAACAGTTGTTCTTCAGGATATTCAGCTTCGTCGGAGCTGTCAACCATTACCTAAGTATATTATGAATAATTCTATTATTGAACCTTTCTCAAGCATTCTGATTATCCGTACTCATCTATCCTAATATTACCAGGATGGAACATTTTTTGTTATTTTGTTTGTGTTGTCGGTTTGTCCATATTGCACGCCAGAATGGAGCAAAAAATCGACTTGATTTTTGGAATGAGGATACGTTTGGAGCATTACATTTTTTCCCAAAAAATAACACATTCCCGCAAGATAACGTCTCTTGTAGTTCACGCGGGCAAGGCTGGGGGATTATATTTCGCATTCATAATGCATTTTATTTCTATTCTAAAACTAGCGGGTTTTTCGACTCCGTTTTCACTGACTTTTATTTTCCATCACATTTCTTGATATGGTTAGTTGGTAACCCTTAGGTATATGGTTTGTTTTCATGACAAATGTAATAATATCATTATTTCTTGCCAAAATTCATCGTAATCCATGCGATAGGCTAGCCGAAATTGGCGCACTCAGAGGTTTTTATTAACAAGTTGCTAATAGAAAGGATTTTATTAAAATTTGTTGGGGCAAATAGTCTTAATATTTTTAAAAGGTATCGCTACATTCCCTCATAGCCATTCGTAGAAGTAGATAGCAAATGTGTCAGAAACGGCCACTTTTAGCAGTTTTGCTATCTACTTCTAGCAGTGATTACGAGGGAATGTAATGGTACCGTCTAAAAATACTAGACTATAAGGTGTTATTGTTGATCGAAGCTATGGGCCCTATAAATTCCATGTATTTTTTTATTAAAATTGTGTAATATAATTACAATCCTTCTTTTTTGAAAGTTTAGATGTTTGGATAGTTGGATGTTTGTTGCTCAATCACGCCAAAACGGCTCAACGCATTCTCAACGCAACTCTCCAGCATTTTTTTCTAATACTTACATCATTTTTAATATTTTCAATAATAAAAATTGCATTTTGAATGCAAAAAAGTTAAAATAATTTGAAATAAGTAGCAATTATTTCATCTTTATCGATTGTCAAGTAGTAATATCTTCACAATGATGAAATAAACTCTGGCTAACAGCGCGTTAGAAGTATTGGATGTAATTCGACGCTTCTCCCAGCGACTCATTGCTCAATAGTTAAAGCATTCGCCCGAACAGTGAAAGGTCGTGGGTTCGAGTCCCATCGGAGCTAGTTGTGAGACGGGTCAATATTATCTAATATTTCATTTTCAATACTGTCAAAGATAATATGAGCTTTGGAAAAGTTTGTAACTACCTACGTCAAAATGCAGGGGGGTAATTGTCTAACTCAACATCAATCGCAATCGCATTCAGTTTGAAAGATATTGCACGGCCATTGCTGCTTATGTCAACAAAAATTTTGACAACTTTCTTCAACAACAAGTGATGGGATGCATGATGGATGTCAAACTGAAAGCGATTGCGATTGATGTTGAGTTAGACAATTACCCCCCAGACTTTTCCTGAAAAACAAAATCCGTGTGCGTTTTATGTGTGGTCAGACATAGAATTTTGCCATTGTTTAGTAAGAGATTACTTTAAGGTAAATTATAGATTTATAGCATAGGATATCAAACTTCTATTAATGCTAAGACTTAGATAAAGACAATCGAATGCAATACAATTCTCAGGCAAAAACATTTTACATAGAACTTCATCGTAACGGCAATCTTATCTCGCCACTGCAGTTTTTTCTACATTAGGCGCGGAAATCAAAAAAGTACGTATTATTTAAAATAAAGTTAAAATAAATGTAATGGCAACATTCCAGCGGACATTGACTTAGTTACGGGCAACAGTCATCGTGAGAACTGTCAACAAGGTTATGATACAAAGAATTTCTCTTGAATATTTCATCAAGCAACTCTAACACCATTATTATCTATTGATATAAAATTATACCTCTATACGCTTGTTTTAAGATTAACTTTCGTATGTATGTTATGGTGACCATCTTCCCATGAAACTTGATTATAAGGAAATGAGCCTTGGCAAGGTTATTTGTATTAATCACGGGGTTTATAGACTTATATAGCAAACTTTTTTGAAATTCTGCGAAGTAAAGAAATGATTGTTATTGGCTGAAATAAATATAAAAAAAGGATATCTTAAATGCAAAAACAAAGATTAGTATCAATATTTTTATTATGTTTAGGTAATATTGTTGTTCATTTTTCTGAAATGCTTGGGTGTCCAATCTTAGCATCTACGATAGAGACGTTACGTCCATAATCCTATAACATCGAAGATTACTAAAACGTATATCACAGCGTTAACTTAGGTACTAACTACACTATGGTACTTCTTAATTTTTTAAAGTAAATGCTTTAAACAACCGACGCGGAAGACGTTAAAGTTAGGTTATCAAATAACAGATTACGTTAAAACAAAAACCTTTTTTATTTTTAAATAAGAAATAAAACAAAACTTTAACAAGCAAAGCGAGTAAAACTCATGCAACGATTCAATACACATCGGTTCTAGGAACGAATAAAACAAAACAATGTCTGTGGTTATCGCACACGGAGTCACAGTCTAGCCCCTACATTTAAAAATACCGATTAAAAAGTTTGTATATCACTGTCACATTTAAATATAGTTCGGAATGTAGTCTGTTGAGGGCGAGATTACGCAGGCAGCACCGGTCACCAGGGCCGCCACATCGGCTGGGCGGAGTCGATGGTCTCGGAGGCGGGGCTGTGCGGCGGCGAAGGAGGCGCGTACGCACGCTTAGCGAGCGCCGCTTCGGCGTCGAACGGTTCCGCTGATCGCTTGAGGCCTCTTTCTGGCAACGATGTTCTTTGCACTGGTTGATGTGGCATGACTTGAGGACCAGCAGGCTGCGGTGGAGGCACAGGCGCGATAGGCTGCAACGGCGTCGGCCTCGCCACGCCATTGGGAGGCTGCGGCTGCACTTGCGAACTTTCCAACCTCCTTATACAATTACTCAAATGCTGCAACAACCTCGCACCAGCTTGAGGATCCACTGGGCCCTGGCGTTGCATCGCGTTCGCTGCCAAAGTAGCGTTCGCAATAAACTGTGACACTTCCGTAGCACACTGCGTAAATCCTGCGCGGAAGCGCTCCGCGTAAGACATTTCTGGTTTCAACACTAACTGCCCTCGTCGCTTGAGGCTGTGAAGGTGGCGGACTGTGAGTTCTAATATATCTGCTTTTTCCAACTTGGAGACGTTCTCGCCTTCTGCTTGTAGAGCGGTGACCATAAGATCTTTGAGTTCGTCGAGGCAGCGGTTGATGCGTGCTCTTCGTTTTCTTTCGAGCATTGGTTTCATAACTTTTCTGTACTGGTATGTTCTGGAGACGGGTTCCTCGTCGTGTGGGTGCGCGGGCGGGTGGTAGACGCCGTGCGGCGACATGGCGCGGGCGGGCAGGATCATTGGTGGTGCGCGCGCGGCGGTCTGTGAGCGAATGGGTCGCGCGCCGCCGACCGCGCCGTTTTTATGTGCCTATACTGATTGTGACAAAACGCCCGTGATAAACGTGCATAGGGGTGCCGCTCACAACTAAGGGAATTATTATTTGTTCTCGCTTGAGACTTTTTGACTAGCACCTGGTAGGGAATGTGAAATGCATTTTTCACACTTATGCTCTGAAATGTTAATATTATATTTGAGAAAAGAATGCAGTACGTGGCACTTTTCCGAGGTAAACATTCTAAATTTGAAAATCACTGCAGTAATGAATTTCAGTACTTACTTACTGCACTAAAATCAGTGCAGTAAGTAAGTACTGAAATTCATTACCGCAGTGATTTTCAAATTTAGAATGTTTACCTCGGAAAAGGTACTACCCAAAGATATTAATACCAAATTTTTTTCTTTATTTTTTCTTTCGTTATTCCTGTGTATAAAAACAGAAAAAGCAAAGGGACATTTGCGCCATACAGCCACATTATTATTATTATTATATAGGTAATTATTATATCATAATTAGGTTAACTTTTTTTTAAATACGGTGCGCACAGAGTATATTACTTCGTATTGTACCACAAGCGCTATGTACCCTTAGCACGAACATCAATCGAAAAAACAAAATGAGATTTATCATAGACAAAATATCCTTTACGAGTAATTTTGTATGGGAAATATGTACAGCGCCATCTACCACCCAGAAGCGGGTATTGAAGTTGCGCATTTTAGTAGCAAGTAGTAAGTATCAATAGGCTGTATGACCGTTCCACTTTGCCTCACAAACAAATATTAAAAAAACGGCGGGAATGATTTTCAGCGGTTGATTTGATATCAATACAGTTTATTTATATTGTGTAATAAATTATCAAAATGAGTTCTGCCAATGAAACATATACAGACATTGTATGTACCTACTCCACCAAATTTGAGAGCAGAAGCAAAATGAATAACAGAAAACTTACTGCCAGCAAAATCAAAAGAAAGATTTATGAAAACCTACGATCTGATTTGGAAAAGTGAAAAAAGGCGCATACGTTTTCGGAATCTGTGTTGTTGGCGTCTTTTAATGATACCTACATCATTAAAATAATACTAGGGCGATTTATACATAAGTGTGCCCGGGAAAACAATAACATTTACATTTAATAATTGCCCGAACATGTGTGATATAAATTTTAATAAATATTATTTAGTTAAACAGTTTTTTTTATTTCCTCGCATTTCTTGAGAAAAGCACTATACAAGCCTTGTACGTTAAGCAAATTACCTTGCCTCGAATGATTAAAGCCCTCGCCTGCGGCTCGTGCTTCAAACCATCCTCGACAATGTAATTTCTTACTTACCTGTCCTCGGCTGTAATGTACTATTATAACTTATATTTTATTTTCTACTGTGGAATAGAGGAATTATTTATAAAAAATATAGTAGGTACATAGTTTGTTTATTTTGAAATTACTCAATTGTTATTACAAATTGTACTTTCAAATTTTATTATTTTGTGTAAGTTTAATTTGAGCATATTTTTATTTGTAAATTAACTAATTTTAATAAAGGTACTAAAGTAAAAATATGTTTTTATTATTTTTTCGTTATAACAGAAATCTTTTGAATTTTTTGTTTAATTTAGGTACTTATTGAGATAATATGATTTTTTACAAAGTTGGATTATAAAATTATAGATTCTTAAATTGCTTAATTTTGATATGCGGTTGGATTAAAAGAAGCCAAAGAAATTTAAGCAATACAATGTACTGTAATAGTTGATAATATAGTATAGGTACCTACTTAAGTTTTACTGTAGTAACTAATTTATAAAAAATCACTCTCATCATAAACGTGATATACTTATCTGTTTTGGCAGCTGCTAATCATTACTTTTGTACTATTCTAAATTCTAATACTAAGTATTTCACCTAGTTGGACCAGCTAAGCACCGGGTGACACGCGTTCCCACGCGACGCGATCCCGCCGAAAAGGCCGCCAAACGTATGTCGTCAGCGTTTTAGTAAGACTTATGGCGGCAACTATAAATTATTTCTGTCTTTCGATATTTATGTAATACCTAGCTATTTCAGCAGCTGCTAATCATTACGTTTGTATTGCTCTAATAAGTATTGCGCTAGACCAGCTGTTTGTTCCAAGGGGCCAGCTGATGTCACCTGGCTGGCGCACGCGTTCCCACGCGCTCCCTATAAAGATGCCCCTAAGCGTATGACGGTAAGACTCGTGGCGGCATTATTAAATCTTTGCTGCCTTTGTATTTGTATTGTTAAATGTGCTTTATAGCCCCTTTTTAAATTGAGAGGAAGAATAAAACATTTTTACTGGATAGGAAATAAGGCATTTTTTACGATCTCAATGAAAATCATTTTTCAAACTCTTACATTTAAAAATAATAAACATAAAATATGTGTTAAAATAAGTCATTTAATAATAACTGCTTTTTTATAAATAATTATCTTTACGAATATTATAAAAACACAGAGACCTACCTCTGTACGTATTACAAAAATACTTGAGTTCACTTAACTAAATATACCTAGTTCTACATAAATTTTACAACTTTGAAACATAATGTTTGTATTTAAATAAAATAGGTCTTGCTCTATTCAACAGATTTATATCCCACAAACTCGTAGGAGGCAACCCTGAGTCTCGTAGCTTGGCTCTCGACACGAGGCTCTGTCGCGATTGGCCCATCCGAGGTGCCGCCGAACTGAAAATTGCCGTAGCTGCCATTTTTTACGTGCGTGCCCTGCCCCAAAATGAAAATGCACCGATATTGAAAATTATCTACCGTCTATGTAAGTACGCTCCGCACGAAGAAGTAAATGCGTCATTTTATTGAAGTTAAAATGTTATTTCTTCTGTACCTAACGGCACAAAAGATTTGAAGTGATTTTTATTTTAAATACTTAAGTGTTTAAATAGATATTAAGCTCTAGCTTGTTTTGCGGCTATCGTTACAAAATTCCACGTATTAAATCCAGTGTGTCTTAGTTAAGTTTCTAGAATATTAATAACTTCTCCGGACTATTAAAAGTCTCTAAAATCTCTACAACTTCATTAGCAATCAGTACTTGAACTAATACCTTATGAAAGTTTCTATTACTATTCTATGCTCTGGCGACTTAGTTTAACACAAAACTCTGGCTACCTGCTAATTTAAATGGTTTATTACAAATTCTATTTAGTAAAATAACTGATCACATCCGATAACAATTAATGCGTGCACCAGCTATTATTACAAACTGCTTATCTACTGCGAAATGCCATGAGCAATTCTCATAACATAATCCGTCTTAAAATAAAAACATCCATCCTAATTAGTCAGTCAAAACAATAACACGACTATCACCTTGCAAAGGTGTGAGTGGTTCCCAGCACCGCTAGCCGAGTCGACACCGACCTATTGTGCGGTCGAAACCGCCGTGACGCTACTTACTCCAATTCTGTCTCAGCCACCCCGACTCTAAAAAGTCTTAAGTCCATAAGAGACTCTTTGGAGACCGCAAGAAGACCCGTTAACCAACCCAATCTACACTTACGCCATTCTTCGCGTAAAGCTCTTATCCCGCGCGCGAGAATAAGGACGTAAGTGACACATAAAGCTGTTTCTATTAAGACGTTTGGCTCCGCGCGCCTCTGTCGTGGGAAAGCCCGTGCCGAGCTCGTTCCCACACACTCGCCGGCACAAGCCAACCGATAAATTATCATAATTCCATTGTGAGTGAGACGGTACTAAGAAATTTTATACTTCATCAATCGCTGCGTTGAATACATTAGCGCGTGGGCTTTGTTGACGGCAGCCAGGATACCGACCCACCCGGGTGACTTCTTATTTTTTCTATCACGTATCTCTATTTTATTACGACTGTAAATTCCACGGGGTCGATGTAACGCTGATGTTGGTGGTTTATTACATGGTTGCATTTAAAAAAAATAGACGACTTGTGCTTGTTCAAATGGTACTCGCTGATTTAACGAATGTTTAACAGTGCGTAGGTACTGCGTAGTAAGTTTGAAAGTATGTGGAAGATTGTCACGTCTGCTCAGGGATTGTTTGTTCACCGGTGATACACACAATCCTTTAATTAATCACATACAAAAATAACACATTTCCGCTACTTCCGTTCACATACAAAAATAACACATTTCCGCTACTTCCGTTTTTTGAGGAAATATAATATACTTGGATGGAAATATATATTGCATTGTGAAATTACGAGTTTGACAAATTTTTTTACTCATATTAATGCTCTACTAGTAATACTTAAGTTATTATTTTATTATTATTAAAGATACTTATACATAAATATTCATTTAATTAAGACTATATATTTTAATGTCTATTACTTATAGAAGCGAAACAATAAAGGCGTACATTATTTTACTTTAAATAAAATAACAATTTACAAGAAAAATAGAAACGGTAGGATTTTTGTAAAAAAACACGAGCAACTTAAAAGTTTAGTCCATGGTTATTTTATTCCAATGTTTGTATTGTCTCGTTATATTTGCATCGGATGCATTGTCGCCATCGTATAATGCCAGTCTGGAAACTTTCTTCGATGCAAAATATAATGAAATGAATTTTGCTTAAAAGCATAACCCTCCTTCTGTCGCAGTCGGGTAAAAAGGGAAAAAGCTTGCATGCTATGATGTTAGAATATTAAATATAAATTTTTCAAATTTTGAATAGTTATTGTAGCTACGACGAGTATATTTGTGCAAGTAGCGACGACGTAAAGTAGCCTTCAAAATCGGAGAAGGTTCTCAAGTCGTCTGATTTTTTTAATGCATGTTACACGATTGTGAACCAATAAAATTGCAAATTCATTTTTTATATAACAGGTAGATGTAATTTATTCATTTTTTTCATATAAGTACTTGCCTATTTTAAAACGGGGCAACAATCATATTATGATTTTGTTGAGTTTTGTAAAAAAAAACATTTGACCATGAGGAAAGATCATAATAGGGAAAGGTATATATTAGTTTTTTTGTATTGAACATAAATCTTGAAAGTTGTGAAATAATGGGATGATAGTTTATACGGAAACTGACTAGAGTTTATGCGACTAAGTTGGCATATCTCTTTACCAAATTGAAAGTTCCAAACTTTTTACGCCATCCAAGTTTCAAAAATGTACAAAACGGCATTTAAAACGAAAACGCATGCATCCCATTACATAACCATTCGTACAGTCATAGTCAAAGGCTACCTTTTAATAATAATCCCGTCAATTTCCAGTAATTTTACATCAAATATTGATTCAATTTAAAGAGTATTGAACCTACGTTACCATCGGCTGACATTGTGTTGACTCTGCACAGTATATCTTCGCCTAATCTATAAAAAATCAACATAGAACCTTGCCAGTATTTACATTGAGCACTTGATATGGAAAAAATAAGATTACATCAAAGTAAACAGGTGTGAGGTGACATTAAAGTCACATTAGTTTACCTACTGTATCGATTTAGGATTATTTTATTACTTTGGGCGTTTGTGGGTTTTCAAGTTCGATACCTCGGTCGGTTTTCTGTATAGCTGGGATTCTACCAAGAATATAATATGGGGGGTACCGGCTTAAAATATGGATACGAGTATGAGCTTCATTTGACAATTGAAGATCATATTATGGACATAATATTATATGGTCTTTTATTCTTAAATACCCGGTAGCCCCCCTGATCTTTTTGATGATGCATAATTTAAGAAAACGTGATGAAGGACCAAAACTTACTCATTTTTAATTATGAATACTTTTATTGCTACTAAATTGTGATTGTAAATTATTTCCCTTTCTAACATTCCTAATTTTATTGCTGTTAATTTTTTAATTAGATATTTTTTGTTTAGTTTATAAAATTGCAATATTCTATTAGGGTTCCTGTGTCGCTATGCTTTTCGTTACATCTTGTAGGTAATAACCACATAAGTGCATTATTTTTTTATTAGAATTAAAGATTTTTTTTAAAAGCAGACCCGTTAATAAGTTAGCTAGTCACTAACGTGAACACGGCCACTGTAGAGATTAAAAAATCTAGGTAGGCAGAACATAGCTTCGAGTATATCTGACAACTGAACCTAACCCCATTTAATAATAAAAAAAAACAAATAACAATAAGTAAACCAAAACACGGAAAACACCGTAGGTACCTACAATAAAACCCGCTTACCCCTAACTAAAGTAGGTATTATTTCACCGAAAAGAGCGGAACGCTTACAAGAAGATTACAATTTACAGTTAAATATTATGCAAATACAATATCAAACAAAAGTGTTAATTATGGTCGTTATTAACTCACAATGCACCAACCCGACACTGAGATAAAAAAAATACAACGAAAGGCACCGCGCGTGCAAATGCATTCACATTTATTAACCACTAAAATAACAATAGATTGGACTAACGCTTCCATCAAAAGATGCCGACAGTTATTACGGTTAAACAATGGTTGCAGGGTAGTAAAATTTAACTTTTAGCAGATAAGCACGTGGTGTTCTAGAACCGTTATTATAGGTTTGGAGGTATTTTTTAACAATGCTTTATTCTTATACTCTTGCTTGCGAAAAAGTTTCCTCGTGTAATATTTTGTAGGTTCCCTAGGAGTTCCCTAGTCGTAGTAACTTATTTTAGGGTCACTTTCACAATCTACAGTTAAGCAGAAATTCCTGGCTTGTTTAAATAGTTCAGACTTAATCTATACTTTGATCTTTCAAAATAGTGTACAGTAAACGGGAAACATTTTGTATGAAAATCTATACAGCGCCTCTAGTAGGCAGCAGCAGAACTACAGATACTTATACAAAATGTCTCCCGTTCTGTTCAGTTAAAACTCATGGTACTTAGGCCCAAAGTGAGTGAGTGAGTGAGTTGTCGGGAACACATCTTTTATTTAACCCCTTCTCTTACTTTTACGTTTCCAGTGTCAGTGTGGATCACATTTGCAGCTAATATGCTTGATTTTGTCATACCAAGAATTAGATTTTTCTTGCGACTTTCCCCGCGTTAAATTTGGGGTAACGCAACGTAGTTCTTTTTAAATAACTTCTTTATGGAAAAATAATATACCTAGGTTAGGTATATTATTTTTCCATACAACTTTGGACCACAATTTCATTCCCTTACTCACGGGAGTGAACTCTGGAAAAACCTTTTTTAGCAGATGCCTATTTTTATAATAACTATCTGCGTGCCTTTCAGTGGTTTAAGCTGTGTGTTGACAAAACGAGCTAAATGAAACGAAAAGGCACACCTACATTATCTCGCAGCGCTTTGTCGTTTTTTGAATCCCTTTACTAGGTTTTGATTATAACAGAAAATCTAAATATTTGGGATATGATGTCCACAGCAGACTTAAAAGTCTCAAGTGGATAGCTCTAGATAGATTTAATTGAAATCTAAAAAAACCGCGATTTAGTCACTGGCTTACTGATGAGGGTACTTCCAGTCCTAGAATAGAAAGCTGAAATTTGGTACCTATGTAAGGTACTTACCTACCACATATTTTGACTAAGTTAGTAGAGAAAGTCAAGTAGAGTTTGTCAAGTTAGGGCTTGTACATTTAGAAACTTGGCTCTTCTGCATGATATCTACTTAATAACTTTTTGACAGTGCGAGCCATACGGTCTCGTCTTGGCAATATTAACACCTGCGTCAAGCCAACGTCAATAATGCTGTAGTCAATAACGCTAACCACTGGGTCCCGGGCTCCTCGTGGAAATATTATGAAAACTGTAGTATTTTAACATATTATGTGTATCATTCGTTCTATCGTTAGTTTAGGTATGAACCCGATATGTTTGAGCGTCCGCCTACCGCCACGCCTGCGCGCGCTCACACGCCGTGTAAACATTCCACTGTTTACAAACGCCGCGATTGTTCGCTGGTTTGCTGCCACTTGTACTAAAGACGACAGGGAGACGGTGACACTGGACACGATAGGATTTTTTATTCTCATTATACACTTTTTTAAGGATTTTGTTCAGGCGGAAGTTAGCGCCATAAGGCAAAGGGCGGAGGATGAGGTGATGGGACAGTGGCAGCGGACCTTGGAAGCCCCGGATGCCGGGGTGAGAACGGTTGAGGCTGTTCGTCCCCTGCTTCGTGAGTGGAGGGAAATGAGGTGGGACACGATTACGTATCGCCTGGCGCAGGTCCTTAGCGGACATGGTTGCTTCGGTAAGTTCCTGCACCGAATTCAGAGGGAGGAGACTCCGAAGTGCCAGGATTGCGACGCCGAGCTCGACACTGCGCAGCACACACTGGAAGTGTGTCCTGCGTGGTCAACTCGGCGTCGGGATCTCGTGGCAGCAGTAGGGCCGGATCTCTCGCTGATCAGCGTTGTCAGCCGGATGCTGGACAGTGAGAGATGCTGGCAAGCGGCCGTCTCCTTTTGTGAGGACGTGATCCTCCAAAAGGAGATAGCGGAGAGAGCTCGTGAAGCGGATGCGCACGCGGCTCTCATCCGCCGCAGACGGCTGGGGAGAAGGAGGCGACAGTTTGATCGCCTTATTCCCCCTTAGTAAAACCAGCTGGTAGCGGACCGTTCCACTGCCGGCATTGCACGGTTTGCACCGTCTGGGGAGGTGGCCACATTTGCTCGGCCATTTCCCAGTCGCGAGGTGGCTTGGATAGCCGGGCCGTCGAGTCTTAGGGGAGACTGCCACCCCAATCCCCCATGACCGATCGGCGGCGAGAGAGCAAATAGTGAGGGGTTTAGTGGGTATTCTCCCTTCCTGATCCCCCATCGAATACTAGTAGCTTGATGGGGGATCAGGAGGCGGCCTTAGGCGAGTCCCACATAATCACCGTCCACACACCGCACGTGGATGGGGTATACGTAAAAGCATACCCCTCACTTAAATAAAAAAAAGGCTGAGGGCACCCTAGAGTTTAGGTAAAAAATAGGAAATAGTAGCTAACTCGAGTTCGGTACAATTTTCTGTAAAAAAGTATTATAGTATTGTACAAAACTGGCACTAAGTCTTTTAATACAAGCTAAATTAAAGCTTGGGTACCAATAATAGGACGGGTGCCGACAACAGAGCAGCTTACTCTATATGCCATGCATACTTTGATAAAGAAAAGACATGGGTATTCCGAGCTTATATGAACAAATCTAATTTAATAAAGCACGAATACCAACGACCATATTAATTTCTTAACAGTGAAAGTTTAAATTTTAGGTACTTTTCCAATTCCATCCCACACAAAACTGCGAATTTGCAAAATTTCGCAAAATCTGCGATGCGTGTCAAACGTGACATGCAATGCGTGCTAGACTCAGTGCCAGATATCTCTGCGCGTGACTGTGGTGTTTTTGGTGCTAGTTAAAGTACAGTTTTTTGTTCAAAGGTTATGGAAAATATTAGTATTCGATTTTGACCGCACACAAACTTATCTGGCGCGCACTCAACGTGTTGCTACGTCGTAGTTTTGTCTGGGAGCCTACTTGTACTATTTTCACCAGAAATAATAAAATAACTAATTGAATAAAAAGTTCTCTCAAATTATTTTAGCTGATGTGCAAATGACTTGTACTGTCTTCAACGGTGTAAATGAGAGACTAAAAGCAATTGTGGTACTAAATGTTGTTTACAAACGAAAACGATTGTCCGGGATTTGTATGGAAGATGGTATATCCTGTTCTATGGATACGCCATTATGGAACTTATAAACATTAATCATGTTGATAAAAAAATAAGACGAAGAATCTTGTACCTAGTGTATCACGCCCGCGTGGTGGGTTCATATTGCCCATTACCCTTATCCATCCATAAGGTAGTTCTATGCTTCAGAAGTGGGGATATTAAAATTAGCTGATGATGGCGGGATCAATCAGAAGCCCGATTCTCACGCATTTTGTTTGTGGTTTCTATTGAAAAGTTAAAACGTTTCAAACAAACTACAGATCGACAAACTTTTCTTTTCCGGTGAAAGCGGCGCTATGATTGGACAGCAACTCGCAGCAACATGACATTAAAAACCAAACACGTTAGTTCCAGTTTTGGCCACCGGAACAGAAAACGTGGTCGCACGGTAAACTGTCCCACATGTCAACAAATTCATTTTGACAACTAAGTTCGTATACGGACATCGATTGGTCCGTACCACTCGTTGCGTTTGACTGGTTTTTGATCGAACTTTTTAGATTGTGAAATTCTGACAATACACAAACTGTGTTATATTTGAATTTCGAGCTTATAAATGGGAAATTTTCTCGATTGCGAGTGAATCGGTCCCCAGATCGTGAGAGGGCTACTAAACCCGCTGAAGAGTGAGTAATGTAATGAGTCGATGAGCTCTCATGTAACGTAACACTAATGTGCCGTTAACGGCCTCGGCGGGGGCGCACTGAACCTTTTTGAACTATATTTTTAAGTGTTACCATAAGGAAACTCATTACAGACTTAGATGCTACACATACAGCAATGCAATCAAGACAATTACCTAGATGTAATAAAATATAGTACTACGAAACGCTTCTTGTAGGTACTGAATTTACTCAAGAACTTCATGAAGATGAAATGACAATATTGCACTGAAGCAATGCACAAGTCTTATTTGCTAACTTGTTATTTCACTGCTATTTCGAGAGTGGAAGAAAATGTTAATAAAAACATTTTCTTTCTCCACTCTCGAGAAAGATGTGCACAATTTCACGATTTGTAAAACTCCTTTCAAGTCCTCCTTTAGGTACTACGAGAATATCAGAAGGAAGTATAAAGGTAGTGACCAATTTGTGAAGTTGGAAAACTCATTCATATTAATCTGTGTACAGGATATTGCTCTCTGAAGGGGCACTTAACGCAGAGACGCGAAATCGGATACGTTAGAAAAAAACATCGCACCGACCGGTTATGGCGCAGTGTCAAATTTGCTACTTACCTGAGACAGAAGCTTGGGAACGAACACTGACCTTATATGACTTAAGTGTTACAGTTGAGTACCTATCTATAATACAAACTGTCACCCTCATTAGTTTTATTTCTTTAAGTTTAGTCTCCAGAATATTTGAGAAAAATTTTGGTCTTGGTTTGGGTTTTAGTCTATTTAAATTGAGATTTTGTTGTAAAAATGAATTTTAAAGGGGATTCTAATTAGAAGGACCTGAAAAATAATCCTCGCGGACGAAGTCGCGGGAGGCGAACTGCCAAAATACATTACCTATAGTGACTGGTTGTGAATTAAACACCACAAATCACAATACACACTTTGCTAATCAAAAAATAGAAAAACACTTGAAAATTAGGAAATTATAAAAAAAAATAAATCTTAGGCCTCGTTCGTCGTTAATAATGCACTAACCACGGAGCACGGAGCTATCGGAGCTAGTTGTGAGACGAGACGGGTCGATTTCTTCTATTCATTTGCAATACTTTCAATAACAAAAATTGAATTGTGAATGAAAAAAAAAAACATACCTAAGCTCTCAAAATAGGTTAAGTAGCCACTTTTCCCACCTTCTACAAACACATTGACAAGTTCGAGGTCTCTTAAAGGTCTTTATCTTCTCACAGATGTAATTGTAATGTCCGGTCCATTTGAACAGTAGCTAGTACCCGCGGCCGGCCGGCCTCAAGTCTGTTGCGAAATCTCAGCAGCTTTACAGAGTGCAATGACTTTGGCTAACTAATTTATAGAGTACCTACACGTTCTGCTTTTAAAACAAACGTGAATACGGTATTTTACTGTTTTTTTTTATTTCTTTAAAATGTATTTCGAAATATTAGCTACACAAAACAAGGTTTCATTTTGAATTATCTTGAATATTTTCAAAGATATAGGACTTCAAACTTTATAATTAGACAAGGACAGGACGCTATCTTACTGACGTCAGTGGGTTAGTAGCGTCATAGTCACGCCATAGAAGATTTCGTTTTAGAAAGAGACAGCTATAGTCAAAATCAAACAGACTATAATTCTTTTATTATAAAACAGATTCAAATTATTTTTTCACATTTGGTATTCTTAATTGCAATATTTTTTAACGTCATCATTAAATATCTACATTTCAACAACAGTAAAATACCCTATTGCGTTGATTCATAGCGTAGTTATAATATTATATAATAGCTAGCTGCGCCCCGGGAATTCACTCCCTTGGAATTTCGGGATCAAAAATAGATAACGACCTATTCTCAGACCTACTGAATCTATATATAAAATTACATATACGATTTAATCAAAATCGCTCAAGTCGTTTCGGAGGAGTATGGCAACTAACACGAGAATTTTATATATTAGACTAGCTGTGCCTCGCAGTTTCATCTGCGTTAATTTAAGGAAAAGGAAAAATCCTTCTAAAAATGAAAATATTTTTCCCGTTTTTGCAACATTTTTCATTATTAATGCCTATAGCCTTCCTCGATAAATGGACTATCCAGCACAATTAAGAGTTTTTCAATTCGGTCCAGTAGTTTCTGACATTAGCGCGTTCAAACAAACAAACTCCTCAGCTTTATAATATTAGTATAGATTAAAATGTCTGGTGTAGATAATATATTTAAATTATTATTATTATTATATTGGACGTTACAACGACGTTACAACCTTTAAGGGCAGGATCTTCCAAAAACTCTGTTTTTGTCTTTTTCTTTGTGTGTGAAGAGTAATGAAAATAACCTCACTTTTTAATTTTTTCAATGTTTTTTTTGTTATTTTGAGCATAAATTCACTTTTTTTTTAACTAGCCTGAGAATAATCTACAATATGTCATCACCTATTTTTCTATATATTATTCATGAATTAGAGATTAATAATCTAAGTATAAAACCAAAAAAATATAAAAATAATGAAAAATTTTCTTTGTTTTTGAAATTTTTTAAGGTCGAGTTAAGATACGAATATCGTTTTTCTAGCCACAAAATAATCAAGATCGTTTAGTAAGCTAAAACATATATTTTTATCTGCTCAAAATAAAGAATACTTATTTGATTGTTTACTTTTGAATCAAAAATTGGTTGTTTTCGATAATTTGGAAGATGGTGCCCTTAACGACGGCGAACGGATGCTAGCATAGGTTCTTCAATGATTTACAAATATTTTTTTTCGATAATAAAACACTAAAATATATTGCTACTGGCGGGCGGTCTCTTTTATTTGAAAAATGAAATCGGAATTTCAGAAATCCATTTCAACATTGTTTTAGTTCTGAATTACAAACCTTCCCTTTACAAGATTTTCTAATAAAACTGTGAGTCTTTAGAGATCTTATCGATTGCGTAATTCTCAGTCAAAGTTTTTGAAATGACACGGGGCGATGAATGATTGTGATGAAAACGAAATGACAATATAATTAATTTTTAAACCTATGTGTTCAGTTGTACGATTTTATTATTTCCTAATGTGCGAGGGACCTAATACGTACCAACTATTTAAGTTTACATAGTGAATGAATTAATAAAATAATTTGATTCAATTAAAATGATTATGCCCTTATCCTCTCAAGTGGTCGACACGAGAAAACTGGCGTCGACTGGTTAGGATACAAATTTAATCATGTCAATGACTACAAATGCAGCTAGTCAAATTATCGGTCACCTATTCCACCACCGACCATGGTTGGAGTTGCATAACCGCAATCTCAGGTCTAACCCGTTAAGCCAATGCCTTTCATCAATTTTAAAATTTAGCCAATATCTTTGGTATAATGTGCCAACTACAGCAGCATCATTTGACTCGCAACACAATAGTGTCACGAGAGTGTCACCGACATAAAATTTAATTAGCTATGAACTTTTGTAACAATGTATTATTAACACGTGTAGGTGGAACATCCGATTAATATATGTGTACGTTTAAATAAGCATGGCATGACACGTGCATCTTTGATGAGCTAATTTGATTCAAAATATGGAGCGAACTCACTTGTACTCTTATTACAATCGTACAAATTTACTATACTAGTAATAATATTATAAATGTGAAAGTTTAGATGTTTGAATATTCGTACTCAATCACGCCAAAACGGCTGAAGAGATTTGGCTGAAATTTGAAACACAGATACTTTGTGGGTTGGAGAGGAACATAGGCTACTTTTTCGCATATCACATTTCCGCGGGATAACGTCGTGTCGACTACGCGGGCGAGGCCGCTGGAGGAAAGCTAGTCATAAATAAATGCTTATCTAAATTTTCAGCTAAATAGCTACCATTAATTATTAATTTATATTATTGGATGACATGGCAGCGACGACGCGCGAACGCCAGCAACGCTTCCATGGCTATTCTTCGCGTCCGTGAGACGTGGTAGGGCGAGGTACTCAAAATATTGAAAAGGAAGTATTAGAAAAAATCCACCAGTCTCACAAATAGCTCCGATGGGACGTGAGACGGGGGACGTTTTCTAATACCTTATATCAATAATAAAAATTGCGTTGTGAATGCAAAAAAATGAGAAAATAATTAGGGCAATTTGGAATGTTTTGATTGGCGACACTGCCGGCGTGCATGGTATATCTCACTCTGCCTGCTACACTCGTATCGAACTTACCAGTTATCCGTCAGAATTTATTTTCCCTTTACGCCTTTAATAATTATTTTCGAAACAAACATGACACTTGCGTCACAGGGTATTGATGTGCTAAAAATAAAGTAAAATCAGCATTATTTACTTCGATCAACAATAGTTATAGATGAAGGCTCACGAACTAAATCAAAACTTTAAAAAGGGTTAATAATGTTGCGATCTTACGTCATAACATAAAAGACAGGAATGACTTGCGTATAAATATACGTACAAGTGGCTCAAGCGGGCGTATATTCGCTCAGCCGTGTTTGTCACTCCAACTTTGTATCTAGAGTAATCTGGCGCCGATTCCCCAAAATAGGGTGTTTTAAATTATGGATTACTCGCAAATCACAAGTACTTAAAATTTGGAAAAAATATATGTTATTTTACAGTTATTTATCTAGTGGTTCCGGCCGTCTTTTTTCAATTGGTGATATTTTACTGTGTCAAATAAAATCCCAAACATCCGTCTAATAATAATTCAAATATCATATTACTTGCAGTATAATTGGTTTTAGTTAATGAAAAACATATGAAAATTGTCTTTGAATAGCCGAGAGATTCCGGCCGTCATAATTTAAATTTTTTTATAAGTTAATTTTTAATTGAATTTTAAGTGATTTTCGATTCGCGGGGCGCTCGCGAGTTCACAGTTCACTGCCGGCTGCCGCTGGGTCCGCGCGAAGTGTATAGAGCGCGGCCGAGCAAGCGTTAGCGTGCCTATTTCGGTCGGGATTCCTCGCCTTAAGTAACTATCGCGGCCGCGCGGTACTTACCTACATCTGTTAGGAATAATCCAGATGCTAGATTTCTTGTCCTATTTCATCCCTTGGAGGTTTCTTTTGTGGCAAATTCTTTTTTTTTATTTGTTGACATGTAGGACAATTTAGTTCGTTTGAAACGTTCTAACTTTTTAATAGAAACCACAAACAAAATGTTCGTATACGAATTACCACACTGAAAAAATTCGAATGCGTGAGAATCGGGCCCGGTCTATCTTTTAGACCACATAATACGTTTTGGAATAAGAGGGATAGTGTCACAGAACACGCAAAGTTTTTTTTCTCTATAATGTTTTGACCTTTATAATAAGTAGACATTTTTCTCTGACTTTATTTATGTCTTTGTTTATTCCTAATTACTTATATTTTTATTTCGTAAAGTCTTGACTACGTATTTATTCCACAAACGGGTTCCCAACATCTATAATATAGATAATTCCTTATTTATTTTAAAATACATTTTAAGTATGCACATATTGCACATACTGCCATCCGTGTCTCATAAGTGCAATAAGCTTGCCGATGTCGACACAATCTTTTTTAAATCCTCCTAGGGCCATCAGAGTCACGGCTTAATAGCAAGAACTAAATAGGTAACGACCCTTGTCAAGGTGCCCCTATTTACGTATTAAAATCTGCGTTTCTTTCTACGGAGGCCCTTTATTGGACAAATTGCTAGGTAGCCAGCGCTAACATTTAAATCAAGCGTAATGGAACGTATTTTCATAAGTTATGTCCACTGTAAGGGGATATAGAGCTAAGTACTTTAAGAAAGGATAAAGTTTATGAGGTTGGTGAAAGGAATAAACTCCAAAATATGTCATAATTTTTATCAAACACTAATTACAACTCATATAGATTCATTTGAATTTTTACAGAATTTCGATTATATTAAATTATTGTTGATAGGTACCTAATATATAATACATACGCTAGTTGATACATAAACTCTTTGGTGGCAATGAGGTACGTCGCACTGTACAACGGATTGAGTTTTCAAACATGTGTCAAAACGAAATGAAATTAAAAATCAAAAGCAATAAGGAGTATTGATATTAATTTCGATGCAAACCACCCCCAAAATATTTTTTTATCCCTTTTTAACCCTGTTCGGCGATGAGTTTCAAATATAAAACACATCTTCGATTAATTCTGTTAAAGAATGTATATATGCAAAATTTGAAGAAAATTGGACAAAGGAATCACGTTGTCCCATTCAAACTTTACCCCCGTTTTTCACCCCTTTAGGGATAGAATTTCGAAAAATCCTTTCTTATCGGATGCCTACATCATACAAGGAACACACCCTCCAAGTTTCAGGTCTCTACGATCAGCGGCTTACGCTGTGCGTTTATCCGTCAGTGATTCAGGACAAAGGATTTTATATATATAGATATACGATACGTAGAGGTACTCCATTTTTATTTAACTATCTTAAATCAATATTCGACGACCTATTCAAGGTGGCGCTATCTCTAGAGGTCCCGGGCTCAATTCCCGGTCGGGTAAATATTGAAAACTAACTTTTCAATATTTCCTCGGGTCTGTGAGTATTTGGTAATACCCGTCGTTGTTTCCAATTTATATAGTACTTAGTAGTGCTCAAGCTAGTTTGGTATTGGAACAATGTATGTGTTGGTGTCCAATATTCTTTTTATTTTAAGCTTTCAAATTCAGTCTTCTCAAAAGTCCATTTGAGTTACAATAATTATAACCTGTCATTTGAAAATTGCTTTTTTGATGGTAGGTACTTATCCATTTCGTAAAAAGCTTTTCGATGACAAAATTTTTATAGTCCAGTTACAAATAAGTTTAAATAATATAGGTATAGCTTAAAATGTGATGCAATCATGAAAAAAATCTAGCTTTGGAGTTAGTTCAAAGGAGATCAGTTAAATTGATCAAAACATGATCGTAACACTGTTTACAATCATAATGTGCAATTTATTTTCGTTGACCGACATTTTTACTATTTTGGTCCAAACATGTATGAAGCGTGACTGATCTCCTTTGATAATTTCTATCATTTCTTTCATTCAAACGTAGCAGAATGATCTAACCTAATATATTAAGTGAACAACAATGGCAATCAAAACAAGCTGACATTAAAGTACATGACGTTATCCCTCGGGAATGTGATATTCAATTATAGGATAAAAAGTAGCTTATGTCACTCTTCAGCGCACGAACTATCCCCAGACCGAAAATCAAGTCGATCCGTTGCCGACAATTTTTGATTTTTAATAAGTATTGGGATGGTGAATATGTCGCAGCCAACTGGTTAAATCCGCCATTCAATTAAACGGCTAGGCCGATCATTTTTTCCGTAAGCAATTTTATCTTCTCATTAGGTTGATGGAGTGACAAAAAAAAACATGATGCCATACTTAACGACATCCGCCTGCGACATATATATTTTATTAATTTTTTTTTTTGTTGATATTTCAGGTGGGTTATTCTAGAACTCTTCCTAACCCCTTATTTTGTAGGTAAATATTCCTCTGCGACTCCCAACGTTATTCTGATTGAGTTATCATGGTAATGCGATATAAATTGGCCCTAACACCTGTGTGGGAATGCCTTTAACCCATACCGAACGCAAGAAACCCAATCATCTGCATTATTCTGCATGTGGCGTATGGAACAATCACACACAACACGCGTGGCGGCAGTAATGTCACTAATGCCACCACAGACTACATTATAATGTTGCCCTTGTAAGTAGATTGAGTTTTTATGCGTGCCTCTATGGTCTCGAAATTGATGCAATTAATTGATGTGTTAAGTATTGTGAAATAAGAAGAAAATTAAATGAAACATGTTTTTAGGCTTAGTGTAGAAGAGCCTTAATAGTTAGTTTGAAAAGATCCTGTGTTTTTATTTTATAGTTTCCAATGTAAGTAAAATAATAAACTAATCAAAGCTTCTCGAGTTCACAATGTTATAATATCCAACATGAAAAAGGTGTGTAACAGATTTTATGCATTCTGCGTTACAAAAAGTAATGAAGACAATAACATTATTATTCTACAATATAAACTTATTACATGATACAAAGACAGAAAAAGTCTTAGAATTTATTTATTTTTACCATAATTTTGATTTCGAACACGCTTTTTAAATATATTTAATTTACTGGACATCCTACTAAAATATATGTCGCATAAGTGCTTCCGCAAAATTAAAAAATATATGATTAGTGATCATAAATAAAAATTATTTACAGTGTTACGACCTCAGATCATATATAGTATATGATCTGAGGTTAGGACAGTATTTACCTACTTAAAAAAACATAACTCACCCTAGCAGTCATTTCGCAAGTAAAAATAAGTACTTACCTACTTTTTTCAATTTTACAGTTAGCCCGAAACTTGTTTCGTGTATAATAACGTAATTTAGCGACCGCCATCGCCACTGCGGAAGTATTGGCCAGCTACTTCATAACGTTAACAACCGATTTCCTGCGGGTAGGGCTGACAGGCCCAAAATATTGTTTTATCTACAACGGGGTAGCACTAAGGTTATTGCTGGTTAATGCTGGCACTACAAAGAGCCTCTCTTATTGCTAACAGACGTATTACATGTTATCGAGCCGGCCACACTGCGAGCGGTGCGCCAAAGCTAGGTGACTATAACCAGGCACCTAGCTAGGCGCGCCGCTCGCAGTGTGGCCGACTCTATAGCATGTAATACGTCAGTTCGCTAGGATTAGTCACAGCGAGTCACTTGGCTCTTAGCAATAAGCGAGGCTCTTTGTAGTTTGGCATTAGCCTGAGCCTTCATCACACCTGATGTTAAGTGGTGATAAGGCTGAAGGTGGAAGCGCACTACTCCCGGTGTCTAATCCGGACCCATAATGTTCTGTTCATATTTTTAAGCTCTTCTATACTTATAGTGTGCAATAAACTGATTTGTTTTGATTTGATTTGATTAATCCTCAATCACTTAGAAACTGCCTATCTTATCTCTAACTGCCGGAACACAATAATGCTGAAAACATCATTGTCATGGCGTCAGACTTAGATAAGATATGGTGGTAGCTAGCCAGGCGGATTAAAAACCAGTCCTACCACCAACCAAACCGAATACAATATGTACCCCCACTGGGAATCGAACACGGGACCTCTGGGTCTGAAATCGGTAGTGTGAACCATTAGACTATAGAGGCGGTTAAATTATAAAAATTGACGAATATAAAGACACTTTAGCTGGACATTTTGCCGTGAAAGCCTAATGGCTAATTGCTATAATACAAAATATTTGTTTTCATAAATCAATACGTCCAGTGCTTTGGTTCGGCACTTTTGGCAAGCGCGAAAGGAGGGTTAATAAAAAGGCTAATATTGAGCCTATGCACACACACCGCAATTTTTGCATCGCCATCGAAGCGCCGTAAAAGTAGCAGTAAAAAAGCGCGCGTCAACGCGCGCTTTTTTATTACGGCGCGGGCGCTGCAAAAAGACACAGTTTACATAGGCTCAAAGCTGTAGACCAAACAATTTTATTTAATTTTGTAGAGATAGGTTAGATCTTGATTAAGGTTTACCTTTTGTCGTGAGTATTTGAATTAATCCTTAAGCAGCGCGATATACCCAATTACTCGAGGACTACATAATTATTATAGTCGCAGGCGGGAAGTTAGGTTTTTATATAATTTTGGCTCATTACGACTCCCACCGACGGCGGTGAGAGCAAGTAGTAGGGGTTTAGTGGGTATTCCTCCTTTCTGACCCCCATTGAGTCCCCGCGACTGGATGGAGGGTCAGGTAGCGGCTAGGTGAGTCCCACATTAACCACCGTAATCCATGAGTAAACGTATGATCCCCTCACTATAAAAAAAACTTTAAATTACTGTTAAAAGCCGTCCGCCATTTGACAACCCTAGCAAGACGCGCACGCGCACCTCGTTTGCGCAATTACGGCTCCAAATCGCAATTATAATTTAAAAAGTTCCGTTCTTCACCCAGTCGCCGATATCCGTGGGAATTATCTCTGAGTTATGTTTCTAAGTATTAATTAATTACACAATGCACACTTATATCCATGCTTCTTTAAACTTTATGTGCTGTGATTATATTTAAAAGTATATTTTTAACTTAGCATTACAGTTTTGAGTGAATAAACTTTGACCTATTATATTTAAGCTTGGAACTCTATGTCTTTAATTTTGGTATCTAAAACGCTTCCTATTTAATCTTTAATAAAACCTCGAACCATTTCGTTGTGATTACGAACAGCTTTTTTAAGGATGGAACAAGCAACCATGATATCCTTCGATCATATTCGAAGATGGCATCGCGTAAAAGCTCTGCTACATTACCAAAGCCAGAATACACGATCTATCGTCAAGTCTATACTTGAGCAAAAATTCAATGTTTTAGTCAAGACTAAAAATGCCAAGGCATGCACGCACACTGATAGCCACACACCATCAAGTTTACAGATTGCGCCGCTTCAAGCGTGCAATCTTGACGGTAGCTGGATCGTGTGGCTTGCGCTGATTGTTGCCCTACTATAATTTGTAGTATTTGCTACATATTTTATTATCACTTTATAATGAAAAAGTATGAAAGCGAATCAAAATAAGTACTTATATTGTATTATCTTCTCATCAATGCCGTCTCTGAGTGGGGCTTTAAGGTGAACGCCCAAGTGTGCGTTCACCTTAAAGGCCCACTCGCCGTGGACAAGTGTCCACGGCGAGTTCGCCAAACGAAAGTAATTTTAGAATTTTATATGAAACCGCGTCGAAGATTCGGACAATTTGACTTCGGCAGATGTGCGATGTGTTTCATAGGATTTCATACGAGTAATTTTTAAGAGGGCACCATTAACCTAGAAATAAATTAGATTTCACCCGTGCGCTGGATGAAACAAGACATGCCTGTCACAGCGACAGACAATAACGTTCTGCGCGGAATAAGAACTTAGTAAACGCCGGGTTAGTTTCATTTGAACTACTCGTAAAATAAACATTATTTTTGCAAATCGTTAATAGGTAATAATCGTTAATAGGTATTTGCTAGATAATATAGTTTGATATTATGTATTAAAATATTGGCTGAGTAATATGCGTCATCATGAAAATAAATTGATTACCTATAGCTGAAAACTAGACCAGAACTTTGTGATTTTTTTTATCGACATAATGTTTTTATTTTATGTTTTCACTTCAGTCCATCACGTCCATCACGTCTTGTCCCTTTTAAGTATGTTGTAATATCTATAAACTTTTTTCCAGATAATTCGTGGTTTAATTTGTATTGTAAAAATCAAATCAAAGACTGGCGATTTACCTATACCCCCTCTTAAATTCGTTTCTTTCGGCGTGTTCGATGCGTTCACCTCGGACAAGTGTGCGTTACCTTTACAAGTAAAGTAATTTATCACGGACCAAACAAGGGATTACGGTTTAACGATTCATAACCAGTTATTTTACGAGCTTTCATTTATTTCAATGATCCAGAGACGAGCCGAGATTGCAGGATGGCGAGTGACGATGGAATCAATTGCTGCAATTGAATTGATAATTGCATTTTATTATCGCCAGCTTTCTTTGAAACGGAGATGGTTACGGCCAACACTTAAAGGGTGTCATCCTAAATAAATAAATAAATATTGGACATCATTACATACATTGTTTCAATGCCAAACTCTAGTAGCTTGAGCTCTATATGGAAATTGGAAACAACGACAGGTATTAACCACATACACACAGACCCGATGAAATATTGAATAGTTCGTTTTCAATATTTACCCATCCGGCAATCGCTCCCGGGACTTTCAGAGATAGAGGGGATTTGAAAACCGGTGCGTACACCACTCGGCCACGGAGGTTATTATAATTTAATATACTAGCATAGTAGTTAAAAAAAAACATTTCGAAATACATTAGATTTTTTTTATGGCTTTTTATTTTGTTAAGTACTTATACATTTTTATCTGCTAATTTCTTGAGTATGGAACTAAAAACCCTTTTTGAATATTGTCCAAAAGAAACAATTCCACCGGATAGACTTAGTTTCTATTCTATTCTATTCTATTCTATTCTAGAAATAAATATAAATATTGTCTCACTTAACTATGTTATAAAACTTCGAATGGATGTTTGCGACTCAATCACAGCGGAACAGCTTGGATTTCGCAAAAGTTTGCCCCAGACTTAATTTATTGTATAGTCTGGCTGGAATAGCACATAGGCTTTTCCACCCCGATATTCCCACGGGCACGGAAACACGTGGGAAAAACGCGAGACGTACCTAGCCAGCTATTATGACATAGTAGCCTTCCGCCCGCGGCTTGGCCCGCGTGAACTACACGACATTATGCGACGGAGTATGATGATATTTTTCCGGAATAAAAAAAAGTCTGTCTCTTTCCACAGCTCTCAAACTATCCAAAAAAATCACGTCGATCCTTTGCTCCGTTTTAGTGTGAAAGACGAACAAACAAACTGTGAAAGTATGTATTAATATTTCAACTTAAATTTTTCATTACGAATATTGCTCATAAGTATCCAAAACTGATAATATCGTCCAACGAATTGGCTAGTAAGCACTACTAAAAATATAAATATTGCATCGCGATTGCGTATTTAAAAAGTTAATTATGCAATTAAATTTATTGTTCCTCTCTTCGAACGGATGCCAATAATTAATTGTATAGCTAAATCATAAATCTACTTAGTTGTTTTTATTAATTGTTAATAGTTGATTTCAATAGTGGACTTTGTTATTAAGGATATGCCTCATATCCTTATTTACCAGTTCTAGGTTCTTAAATTATTGAATTATAGCCAAATGATTATAGCTGCTAGTTGTCGGAAGAAAGGAGTATTAATTATAATGTCTTTATATAAATACATAATTGTAGTAGATAAAATAACTTTAATATATTTATTTTATAAAACATAGCAGCTAATGAGACCCCTGTCCAGAACTACGCGCTAGTTAGACGCATTTTGATTTGTCTGACATACATCGTCTGCTAGATAGCGGTTCGTGTCTTTTCTGCCTATCTGTCAGGTTGACAGAGATGTATATAATCAAAAACGCTTTTATACTTAATGGCGGCGAATTCGCCCTTTCTGGACAAGCACTTAGTTTTGGATTGAGTATTCACAAAGTTGAGTAAGGGTTTTCCCTCACTCACAGAATAGCTTTGTGAATTCTGGTGGTTGTAAAAACCACCAAGCTTACTTTCAGTAGCTTTGTTGGTCAGAGCATCGGGCTGGATTCCCTTCGATCAAGCGGATTCCCGAGGGTGCGGGTTCAAATCCCGCCGATTCTCGTCTGAAAGTTGCTTGCAGGGCTGGTATTTTTTTACTATCACAATTTTTCCTTTATTGAGGTTAACAAGTTTAATTCCGCCATCACATCACTTCACTTCGTATTCGAACACAAAATCTATTAATAACAAACATACACTCATTCACATTACATTCATTCGCATATTGATCACTTTAGCAAAATATGCACTTTTTATATTTATTATTAAGAGTTAGGTATCAGACTGTACAAAATGTTACGATTAAATAGAATCGACCAACTGAAATGTTATGTTACGAGTAATTACTTACTCATCCATCACTCTTAAATAAAAGTTTCTCTTAAAAAAATAAAATTGACAATTTTAAATTCAAAGCTATAAACAAAACTGACTCGTATCTCATAATTTACTGAGAGCCTTGAAAATTTACACATAATGTTGACATTAGCAAATACAAAAAAAATGTTGTAGTTAAATAGGCAAAACCAATAAATCTTAATTTACTGTAAAGTGAGAGAAACGTTTAAAAATAAGTTAAAAGTAATACTCGTATTTATATTTTATTATGTGAAAATGAAAAGCTTAGGTGTACATTTATTTATCAACTAATTTTAGCTAACTGTAAAAAAGGAAATATCGACCGTCCAATTTTGTATTGGGATTGGGAACCCTAATCACAGCGGCGTTCTTTGTCTTATTCTTTACAATCTAATATTTTTTACAAGCGATACAGGAGCCACAGTTTTTCTAAAACACCCTGCAGTGTTTAATAATTAAGGCACTACTGTTTCAAGGCGGGCTATTTAATGATTTATAATATCAAACTGCTGGGTGGTCCATTTCATAACCCACTAACTAATTAATTACAATAGTATTTCGTATTACAACACACCTGTTGTTTGATTCATGATAACTTTCTAGTTGTTGACCAATAATACTAGTTTTCTTAATCCCTTGGTTTGGTTAATTAACATTTTAAACTGATTACAGTCATTTGTTCGTTTCCTAAACACACATTACATCGGTAAACTTCCTAGAACTGGCAGAATTTAAACTCTTGTTTGCTAACAATGTTTTGACAGTCTTTAAATATAATTTTGCGGGAACTTTCATCCTTCGATCTACGAGTAGGTATGTAAACAAAGATATAAGAATCAAGATGAAATTGAAATTTACTGGTATCTAAGTAATCCTTATTCATTCGTTTTGCGTTTCCATCTTCTTCTGCTTGAGACACGTAGAAAAATCTCCGATATAGTAAGTTATTTGATGAAGATAGCTCAAAGTCAAGACGATTGCCCTGATGAAAGCTAAGTGCTACCCCGTTGTGGAAAAAAAAACTAGTTTCCAAGTTAAAAAAAATGTGCCTTTACGTCATTGTCGTTCAAGAAATCTGCTCCACACTCCATCCGTCCGCACTGTACGCCAGAGCAACGCTTTTTATATTCTCTCGAGTGTATTATTCTAATTCATCATCATTAATAAGCAGAACATCAATGCTGTTCACTTATATTTTGATAGTTTATCAGATGTCAATAGAGTAGGTAGGTATGTAGTAGTAGAAGTAGTATGTAATTCATGTATAAGGTATACATTAATTATGCCAAACGATACGTTAAAAGATCTGTATAAATTATTGTGGTGGCTTGTAAATGATATAATGATAATTATGTATTTACTTTGTGATATTAGCTGTAAGCTTCCCAAATTTTATATATATATAAAAATATCTCAAAATCTAATTATCTTCACTGAACGTATTTGCGAATTATCCCATTTCTCTTAAGGCGCTACTCGGAAAAAGTACGGACTTTTTGATTTAAAAATATAGGACGGTTACAGTTGTTACAAATCTGGTAAAAAGATATATATTTCTTCATACCTTTATCTAGAATCGTATAGTTTCAGAAACACGATTTTATGACTTTGGCTCGACACTTTTTATTTTCGAAAATACCTCTAAAAAATAAGAAATATCAAGATTATTCTTAAATGGGGATACATATACTATTGAAAATTGGTTTAATTGGTGGACACCAATAATATTTAGGATCGTATAGAAGCATTTTTTTAAACTCGCTATAGTTTTTGAATACGAAGTGATTTTGTGTTTTTTTTGCGTAATCGGCAAAATCGGTCTCGCTCCAGCGCGCGTCGTTTCTCATTGCTATCTCGCTTTAGCATAATTTTTCCGAGTATCGCCTTAACCAATCGTAAATTCTTTAAAACACACCTTGTATAACTACAGATAACTAACACAGTGACCCAATGACTAACTTGTATAAAATAAATCATTACATGTATTTTATAAATTAAGCGCGTATTGTAGGCGTTTCACGTATACTTACGGTTCAGATAACTCGACAGACGACATCCGTTTTTCTGTGGGAAAAGCAGACAGGTGGTATCACTTATCGCTCACTTTAACATATTAAAACAGCTGTAAAGCTTTGATTGTACAAATCAATAACACTCTTATTTCTTTGTGAGTTAAGTAGCAAGCTGCTTATTTTTTTTTGGAGGCGTATGTTACTGTTTTGGTGTTTATTTTTATGCGTGAAGTCAAATGAAAGGCCAAGAAATATCAATATGGTCGTAAAGCAGTATTGGGAGTAACTTTAATTTGAACCGCTGCGTTATTAAATCTATATTGAACTATGAAAAGGTATAAAAAATAACATTCGATGGAGATGTCTATTATGGTAAAGGCTGAGTCTTGTACTCTTTCTTGAGAATTCGAATTTGAGAAAATAATAGATAGACCATCGCGCATTGATTGATTTTCATGACAGTAAATTTTTACGCGGAGCTAAGTTTTTACGCTTACCAACGTGATCAAGGATTGTGTGTATTGGTAACATAGTGTGTACCTATTTATAAATACATAAAAAATAAAACCGCCTTCAAAAAAACCACATCAAAAAAGTAAGAAATAATTCCTCACCAAATAAATAACGTAAGTACTTTGAAGTCGGGCGTGAAACATGTACAATTTTTTTGTTGTTTTTGTTAAAACCCGCCCGACTTCAAAGTACTTACGTTATTTATTTGGTGAGGAATTATTTCTTACTTTCTTGATGTGGTTTTTTTGAAGGCGGTTTTATTTTTTTATAAAAATAATTTTTATTTCACTCTTTTTAGTGCATCGTGCAGGCAATTTACGTGTTTTCTGGTAAATAGGTATGTGATCAAACTCATAACCTCCTTTTTCGAAGTCGGTTAAAACACCTTGAGGTATCCCCTTTTTAACAAAACAAGAATCATCTAAATCGGTTTATAAACAAAGGAGTTATGCCTACAGATACGTATTAAATTCACATAAAGTGGTAACGAAAACGACAGTATTTACAAGATTTCCCGAAAATTACTGAAGCGATTTCAAAATTTCAAAAAATGGGACCTACTTGGAAACCAACCTGATGTAATAACGTTTGAACCATTTCAATCGGTTCAGCCGTCTTCGAGTAATCGGTGGACACTAGGTATATCCTTTTATAAAATAGCCAAACCATTCCGGCGCGCTAAGATTTAATGACAAAGAAAATGAAAACTTTAATCTCCCCATATATACAGGTTGTATGAAAGAAGCCTACCAAAAGTGGCCGTGACCACTTCCACAATGTCGTCCTTGAAATCGGCCCAAAGTTGACAAAAACTTGGTATCGAATGGCGATGGCGTGGCGGCAAGCCAAAAAAATGCACTCGCAATAAAATTTAAAAAAACTTTAATGCGGATTTGGTTTCTGCAATCAGGATACTTGAGACCTTTAAGTTTTAGCTTTATGATGTTAATAATATTGGAGATTGATTTTTATTTACCTTTTTATTTATTTATAATTTTAAACCTTTTAACACGAACACATGATTGCAGCCTTATCGTAATGATTGAAACAAATTCTGCATGATAAGCAACAATATTAGTTAGAAAAGAAATTGTAACAGTTAATTAAAATAATTTTTTGTGAAATACTGAAAACGTTCATTAAAAATAACAAATTGTCCTTATGAAATAGAAAATTATTTAGAACTTTAACCCCCATAACACTCTTTTTATGTATTTTCACTAAAATTATTTAAATAATATTCTTTTGCATTGTGAATTATTTTCAGCCACAACAAGGAAATATGATAAAGTACGATATCCACGAACGAGTTATAGAAAAAAAATCTTCACCATCGTACTTTCCGTCCGAAAAGCTTTTTAATTCAATACGTGCAAATATTTTGACCGCTTTATAAATCTTGTAGTTTTGATTCCGACTTTCATTTCTCTACCGCTTTACACAAAAGCTCACTTAACAGAATCGTGTATTGGACGCTGGATGTATTGTCGACATTTCCTGCACGAACTTGTGTTTATTTATTAAGTTTTATGTAAGTACACTTATTGGGTTTACCTTGCGTTAATATCTTGGTCGTTTAATTAATTAACAGAGGCACTAAAATCCGTGTGTCCTACAAATTGAATGGCTTTATGTCGAACTGAATAAGTAGCCTTTGATTTGCGTAAAATATTGATGACAGAGTAAACCTAATTTTTACATAAAATACCTAAATAAAATTCTCGTGTCACAGTGTTTGTAACCAAACTCTTCCGGCAGGCTTATTACCAAAACAAGCAACCAGTTGCTAATTGTACAATTGCAACGCGACTGCTACTAGTTGCGGTTGGTTTGCAATCGGTACAGTACGGTACGGTACCTTCCATGCAATTTTAGTTTACAAATCGCTCGCTTGTGGCGCTAATCGTAGCGATCTACGTTCCGTAATACGATTATGTGTTTTGGGAGCGATTAATTGTTAATTGTCGCGATTGCGACTGTCACTTTAAGATCGGTAATAAGCCTGCCGTACGGCTTGACTCCTTGGGCTTGACTGATCTTTATGTTTTTTTGTGAATATTTGTTAGGTCTGATAATAGGTCGTAAACTATTTTTTTATTCTTTTGTGATAAAAGCCCACCCCACAACTTTATTTTAATTTTTTTTACAAATTTTTCTATTTAAGTATATTTAATATGATTTGGCACAAAAAATACATAAAACCCTAAATTATTTAATATTCACCCTTCATAAAATAGGGCTTAAAAGCTAGATTGACTACAACTAACGTTATTCAATCCTTCTGACCGAAAGCAATTTTTTTGTATCAGACACCATCACATACATTGTTCCAATACCAAACTACAGTAGAAGTAGTATTATAGAAATTGGAAACAACGACGGGTATGACCACATACTCAACACAAAACTTCGACTACCTAGTCAAGTGTATTTGATAGAACCAACTGACAGTGTTGTGTAGGTATTCGGACTGGCCTTACAGCCTTAATTAATTGAAGGTACAAAACAAATCTCCAAATTGTTCATTACTTAATATCTCGCAATGACTGAACCATACCTTATATGGCATTGTAAGACGTACAAGGCGGCGACGGACGCAAACATTGCTTTTCGATAAAGGGTGTCTTTCCGATGAAAGACGCATTAAATAGTGTTGTGTAGGTATTCTGGCTGGCAGTCGCGGCCACGTGTGCCACCGTGGGAACGTGGCTCCCTCCCAAGATACGTCTATACACGAGTAGGGATATTGTTTCTTGAGCACATGCCAGCGCGACGATAGTCATAATATGGATAAGCGGGTGTAAAGGAGGGGGAAATGAAAATGTTCCTAGCAGAAAAATGCTGTTAATGTACGAGTTGAGATTGAAAATTAAAAGCTAGAGCGGCTAAACGAAGTAGAAATAATGTATGTTTCGAACGTAGGTAGGTTTAAGTAAAGTTTATTAGACAGTAAGAAATATATCTGATCATAACGATAAGCATGCAAAGATAAAAAGATCAATAATTTAAACTTGCAACGTAAACGGAACATCAGTGTTTGCACATTTGCAAACTATGGTTACTAAGACAATAAAGTTACTGTCCGCAATAACGGAAGACTACCGTAATAGCAAACGTAAATACGAAATTCTTACTATTAGTTGCAAGTTGCAAAGAAAGTTATTTTGGCTCAAGTACTAAGTACAGTTAAAGACATAAGCTAAAAATTTAAATAATAATTAAAAGCAACTTGAACGATATTTTATGAAACTATTTTGACATCTCTAGACTTATTTACGAAAACAAAATAGTAAAAGAATAATTTAATAGATTATAAATTGTGTTATATCTATTTATCCAGCTATTTGCTAGTAACATTTAATGCCAACCAGTTTTATAATATTCAAATTATGACGTCCATGCGTATGTAGACTTAATTTATCAACCAATTCTGACAGATGTCTCATAAATTCTATATTAGTATTTTAGTAAATGTGCAGTTACAGATTAAAGAGAAATCACCCTTCATCAATCTACCTTGAAATGGGTAGTTACTTAGTGCATTTTGTTTTTTTGAAACTGGCAGTTAACGAACCGTAAAGGCTGCCTTTCAGAACCGAGCACGCTAAAATGTTTGTCTTCACTTGTTTTACTTAATGTAGACTAAGTTGCTAAAACTCAAAGCATTTTAGCGTGTCTTATCCATATGTTTCTTCAGGGTCTGCTATTTGATTGAATGTGTCCCGCATAAAAGGACGAGTTGCCATCTGCCGCGTCGCTGAATCATGGCTGGCCGTTAACGAACCGTACAGGCTGCCTTTCCAGAACCTAGTGCTAATTAATGTCCCAGATTTCTTCTAGGAACAGACGATGAGGTGACACACTGATTTTCTAATCTATTATCAGATTTTCCTGTTCCCTTTCTTTACAGGTTGCTCTAAATATAGTATCATGCCAGGGAAAGAGGCAAAAAATGGAGTAGTTTAATAAAATATATAGAGTAGAAAATTTATATTTAAGTAAGTATTTGAACAACAATATTTAAATATAATAGAATAAAGAGATTGATATAAAAATATTTTAAGACTAGCTGTTCGGCACGGTTTTACCCGCGTGATACATGATCCCGTGGGATATTGGGATAAAAGGTAGCCTATGTGTTATTTAGATATTATAAGCATTATATTCGTGAAAGAGATACAAACATATACATACATCTTCCCAAACTCTCGCATTTATAATACTAGCATTTGCCCAATTCACGATGTTTTCCAGTAGGAATAAAATATTTTCACGGGGTAAAAAGTAGCATATATGCTATTCTAGACTATAATCTATCCTTGTGCCAAATTTAATCCTGATCCGTGTGGGCACTTCGTGAATGAATAACATTTTATAATATTAAACAAGTAAATTAGGTAGGATAGGAAGTAGGAAAAATATAGTAGATTTTGCTATTAAATATTTTTCCAACAGTATATTATGGTATTTTAACCCAATATTATAGTAGAATAGGTAGGTACTTTATTATACTTATATCGTAGAGTTGGCGACTCTAGGCGCAAGGTCTTTCTTTCTCCTGTTGATTTTACAACCACCTAGTTGCTTTCTTTTCGACAAATCTTTTAATAGAAAAGCTAAACGTAACTATATCCGAAATCAAACAAGGTTATTCATTGTCATTTCACAGCAGAAACAAAATCAATTCTGAGTTTTAAATAAAAGTTATGCCTGTGATGTTGAGTTCTTAACTCTGTTCAACAAAATTAAGAACTTAATGTTTAAATGTTTCGTAATATATGAGTACATACCTATATTACTTATAGTATTTTTTTACTTCCTAAATTAATGATTAGGTACTTAAAAAACTCTACATTTTTGCAAGAGCTCTAGGTTTTGTTCTTAACAAAAAATCAAAGCCATTATAAGCTATGTTTTTCAATAACCAGTTCCCAATAAAACATAGGTAGGTAATTACTAACAGTTTACCTACAACTTCCAAACCATTTTCTCTTATTTTTTTTACAAGACAAAATATGGCGGACTTTCCATAATCTAATCCAACAATCAAAGTGAGTCTTCAAACTATAACTGTCCAGTACCACGTGTCCCTAATAAAGAACTAACTATTATTACCGGCGAGCGAGGTAGCGCGCGCTCATAATTGTATTAATCATTCAACGCGACGACCGGCAGACGTCGATTTTCTTCAACAAAGTGCTCTTGTTTGATTTTTTCGTAAGGAAGTCAGCCGAAGGTGAACCGTGGGAACGCCGGGCGGGTGCACTTCCCAAAACATCGACGCACGGCAGCCAGCCTGACATGCGCCGCGAAGAACGAGACACAACCATACAAAATTCTAAGCTCAAGACAGAGAAGGAAGAAGTGACGTGTGCGCGCCAAGCGACAGCTCACAATCGCGTGATCATCTACAAGAAATAATAAAACGGCAATAAAAGAAACGCGAGACAACGGTTACCGAAGCGCACGAGAGAGAGCGGGACGAAGCATGGTGGCTGAAGGCGCGCGCGCGCCGCTCGACTTGCCGCGCGTTCGAATTACAAAGATCAATGATCGGCGCGATAAGAACGAGACGCGCGACGCACTCCTATAGGGAGGGAAAGAGATGGAAGTGCACGTTTTCAGCGGGACGATAGAGAACGCGCAATCATATTGGCTCGTGGCATATGATGTTGCCGATTTATCGTGATAGATGGCGCTGTATGATGAAAACTCCGGAAAATTAGGATGATGTTTTGATATTTCTATTGTGAATGTTGTGAGAATTTGATTTATCAAATTACTTTAGTATTATTTATTTCGGCCCTTTCAATTTTACGCTTGCTCAGCCAAATTAAAATAATTACGGTTTTCGTAATCCAGACAAAACTTCAACTTGGTAACTTATCCAACAAATTACTTTAAAAAAATTACTTATTGAGATTTTAAATTATTTTTATGCATTCACAATGCAATTTTGTAAGTATAGGAAAAATGTGATAGTAAAAAACCACGAGCCCTATAAGTAGCTTTCAGATTTCAGATTAGCAGATCCCGCCTGAAAGCTACTTAAAGGGCTCGTTGTTTTTTACTATCACATTTTTCATATACTAACATTAATTATGTTATAGACGTTGCTGTAGGTAGACAGAAAACATAAAATTTTAGACAGATTTAAAATTTTAATCTTAATATTATGACTAACTTGTGTTTTAAGCCAATTTAATATAATTATATCTATAGATATAATCTAATCTAATATAGATATAATCTATAGATATAAAAATAAATGCACTTGCAAAGAACTCTACATTTAGTTTTTCTCTACCGACACGACTGTAGCTCCACTCCGCGGCAGTTTTAGACACCACCTAGTTCGTTCTTCATGGACTAGATGGCGCTACGTGCAGGATTTATGTAACTCATCAGACCCGGTAGATTAGGTCCAATAAAACAATGACTGACTTATGAAAAATACCATTTATAGAACCTTACGTGTGAAACAAAAATAAAAATATAATAATTACTCATCACTCACATTTACTATTACGGGAGGCTCTAAATGCTTTATACCAAATGTTAAAAATAACATCGCCGAACGACAAGAATACTATTAGGAATTCAGAACATAACAACTTCTGTTCTACATGATAGACTCACGTCTTTTTATTTGTTTTTTAATCAAATTATTTTTATCTTTGATTTTTGTTATTAACTAGTGGACCCAGTAAATTTCGTATCACCTCTGTCGTTTTTAGTTTTTTCAGTTAGGTACTTATGTTTCTTATCGTTTAAACCTTCCCTGAACTTCCACAAATATTTCAAGATCAAAATTAGCCAAATCGGTCAAGCCGTTTCTGAGTTTAAGCGAGATTAACGAACAGCAATTCATTTTTATATATAAGTAAGTATAAATAACATTGAGACGGGTCGATTTTTTCTAATAAGTACTTACATTTCAATAAGTATTATTTTTTAATTCTCGACGGTGTTGTTCTTAGCCTTCGTTGCAGCATAGGTGAAGGAAGGTTCGCTCTACTGCCACAGAATAAATAATACCTAGTACTTAGGTACCTACACTCCCGGAATCTTTAACCACTGAACTGAGTAGGTAATTGGCTATCTGTTCTATGTGATGAATGAAACGAATTATCACCACAGTCAATGCTTATTTAAATTAAATAATTATAAAAATAGACGTAAAACACTTAAAAAGAAAAGAAACAATACAACAATATGAAAAATGTTAAAAATTTTATCGGCTTTGAGTTTTAGCTTACCTGTACATATTTCTTATTATTTATTATAAAACAGGATACTTACTGCACAATTCACATTTTGATTTATTAGACACAAATTGATGCTATTTACTTAAACATTTTTGGCACAACATTCTGCTGATTGGACTTACTGCTCATCAGACGTTTCGCGCTGATGGACATTTAGCTACTTAGACCTTCTGATCAGGAAGGGAATATTCTATGACATAGAACGTGACATTTATATTATTGCTTTTCAGAACAAACGTAGAAATTTGACAGATATTTCATAAAGGAGGTTGTGTCGACAACGTTTCTATTTATAGAGATGAGTTTTCAGCTATAAGTACATGATGTCCACTATGCAATAAGAATAGTGGAACATGATGTTTTGTATACACTTCAGACACTTGTTTAGATTTCAGCACGAGTTATGAGAATATACGACTGTAACGTCTACTGTAACAACGATTGTTGATATAAAAGATGTTATGATTATAATTAAGAGATATATCATACTTACGGCTTCGTTAAACATTTTCAGCGGCAATTTCAATTTTAAATTATGTGATAAATATAGATTTAGTTTACTTCATTATATTCCGTATAATTCTTGTTTAATGTATACCTACTAAAGCAAATAATAAAAGTAAGTAGGATACACATACTTTTATTATTATTATTCCCTTTATTACATTTAAAATACTTACAAAATTATATTTCTAAACATTAAATTTTTACAATGTATAACACTAAAAAATATAACATTTAAAAATACAAAAATGCAGTTCCCCAACGGCAGCAAGATCAAGGTCCCGGCTACCGATGGTTAAGGATCCAGAGACAGGAACCTTCTCACTATACGGGCCGTGTCCAGAAGTACTGCCTTCTGCATCTGACTCCCGATCCATCCACCTAACGCAAGCCTCTTAAGGTGTTTATCGAGGCTCTTGGCTATCAGACCATGGGCAGATATGACTATCGGAACAATAATTGCTGAATCAATGTCCCACATGTCAACAAACTCGTGAGCTAAATCAAGATATTTGTTTTCTTTATCTTTTTCAGCTTTCACAAGGTTGTCGTCATGGGGAACAGTGACATCAACAATTATCGCGCGGCGTTCGTGTCGATCTATCAATACAATATCAGGCTTATTAGCTACAATAGTCCTGTCTGTAATGATAGATCGATCCCAATACAATGTGGCATGGCTATTTTCAAGGACCTGTTCTGGTGCATACCTGTAGTACGGCACCTCGGATGCCACAAGACTATGTTTCAGAGCAAGTTGTTGGTGTATTATCCTGGCCACTTGGTTATGTCTATGCAAATACTCGCCGTTTACGAGACGAGAACAACCGGAGATTATATGCCTAAGGGATTCACCCGGACGATGACACGCTCGGCAAATATCCACTGTGCCATCCCTTAGGATATACTTTCGGTAGTTATTCGTCATCACAACCTCATCCATAATTGCACAGACAAAACCTTCGGTTTCACCAAAAAGATCACCGAAGCGGAGCCAGGATACTGAGGCTAATAAATCTACGTCGGGCCCATGGAGAGCCCGGTAGAATCTGCCATGTAACTCCTTGCTTTGCCACACAGTGCTGCGGTCGGAAGTACTAAGTACTACAGGTTTGCGCCAGTTTTCTTTTGCTAAAAATAGAGGAGTCAGTCCATTATCAACAGCAACTACATCTCTATGAGACCCCATATCGACTTGGAGAAAATACTCCCTAAGATTGCATATCTCGCGGTTATGCAATGTCTTAGCATTTAAGAAGCCACGACCACCGCACTTCCGCGGGATATACAATCTCATGGTCGATGAACGTGGGTGATGTATGCGGTGTGCTGTTAGCAATGTACGAACTTTTCTATCCAGGGCATCCAGTTCAGTTTGAGTCCATTTAAGTATGCCGAAGGAATACATTAGTACCGGCATGACCCATCCATTGTATGCGCGAACCTTGTTTCCGCCAGACAAAAGACTTTTAAGGACTTTTGAAAGGCGCCCCAAGAAACGCTCACGCAACGACTGTTTCATGTCAGCATCGTTGATGCCTAAAATCTTTAAGCCTGGGTCGTCCCACTAACAGGCCAAAGGCCTCTCCACCTCCCTTCCATTTTGCGAGGTTAATTTACTTTACTGAATAAAATTATTTCTTCAATTGAATTTTTGCAATTTTAATTTCAAGTAATAATTTTTATAATTATAATAAATAACATGTCATTTAGCTTTTAAAATAATAAGACTTCTTTTTCACTCAGTGAATGAATAATGGTCCTATTTAATTACCGTTCCATTCCTAAGTTTAGTCCCAAATTTATTAAAAATTAATGCTGCTCCGAAATAAGTACTTAAGTAAGTAGTACCTCGGCCGCTTCGATATATTTGATAGCGACTGTACATATAATAAGTAGGTACTATCTAACTGTCTTAAAATTATCCGTGACTACGATACGTGTAGGTCACAGAACATGGAAAGAGAAAAAAATATTTCCGTGTTCTGTGTTGTAGGTATAATAAACTACATAATATAAGAAATGGAACATTATAAATAGAACGCTCGCTTCTCTAAGCATCACGTCAAATCCCATTCAACGGTCATTTTAATTTGGAATCTATTCAAATTCAAAAAAATAAGTGGGCGTGCGCGCGCAGAACAGTAGTGGGGCGTAGGTAACACTCGTCGCTATTTCTAACTTTTTTATGGTTTGATATGATATTGGTTCTAGACTTAAAACTATAGAGCCGTCGTAAAGAAGTAAATAAGTTTTAAATGGCTCTGCTTTTCACCAAACTATATTTAACGTTAGGTAAAATTTACTTGCAACAACTAAAAATAATAAGTAAGTAGGTATTGTTTTTAAAACTTCCGTAGCTATGAGTATAATTTGACTTTGGCATAATACAGTTAGAACGCTCGCTTTTTATGCAGCAGTCCATTAAAGAAGAGTCAAATCCTATGCAACGGTCTTTGTTATTTGGAATCTATTCAAATTCAAAAATAGAAGAGGGCGTGCGCGCGCACCGATGTGGGCCGAAACAATCGTCGCTATTGGTCGGCGAGCGCCAATCACGGCGGGAGGCTGACTATCAGTGATTTTCCTCGGTGATTTGCGGAAAATCTTATTGAGTTAGGAAATGGAACAGTCTTATAAGAATACGGAAATAACGGGCGATGGCGATGGCGATGAAATGGGTGATGTTAAAAAGTAGGTCGTGCCAAAATGTGGGAACGTGGTGTGTTGGTTCATCTTCATAAATCAGATTTATACGAGAATGGGTAGTTTTCAGGCTAAGCTTTTGCTAACTCTCGAAAGACGGTGCTAGCAAAAATAAGAGAAATAGCTATTTAAAAAAAGTAATATAGCAGTATAAGTTGGCTATCGAGGGCGTCGCCATCGTACTTGTATTTTACCTCTTGTTATATAAAATTAAGCTTCATTGTCAAGACCCAAAATTAGTTCCTTTTCGTACCGCTCGCCAACTATATATTTAATGCTACTTTGTAGAAACGTTTTTTACTAGAAATTTAAGCAGCCATATGGTAGTGATTAGTTCGATACAGAGAGGGTTCAATCTTTAGCGGGGATACCTACGGCCTTATTAATAAACAAGGAGCAAGTTTACACCTAGTTTAAACTAAAAATATTAATAAGGGGGCTAGAGTTTTACATAGGTAGCTATTTGTAGGTAGGTACTGTGGGTGTTATTATTTAATTAAGACTTGTCATCCCATCTTCTTGATTTAAATAGTCATAGGTACACTAGCATAAGTAGTACCGGTAAACTGGGGTTACTTTGATTTAAAGGGGGTGACTTTGTTGACAACGCTTGATTTACTAAATTATTATTTTTTTCAAATTTTTTTCAACTGACCTATGGTAGCCTAAATGTAACTATAGCTCTATAGTATGCCCATGTTTTTATGTTAAGTACATTATAAATTATCAAAGTAGGCCCATTTTTACCTAAAGTGAAACTCCAATATACGGTACAATTTATTATTTCGAAAACTGATAAAAGAAATGTCATTTGAAAACCAAAAATAAATTCTACTGCGCTCTGGATTCAAAATAGCGCCCTCGCCGTAATAGGTATATAATTTTGCTCCCTTGTAATGCGATCTACTATTATTTGTCTTTTTTATAACGTAGGTAATATTTTTAGCCTTTCCTCAACCTTCCTTTGGTAGGTGATAGGACTTGTTCTTAGTCCGCCTGGCTAGCAACCACCATCTTATCTAATCTAAATCCTATCTAATCCTATTTTTGATTCAAAAGTAAACAATCAAATATTCTTTATTATGAGCAGATTAAAATATTATAATGAAGTTTCATAAACGATCTTGATTATTTTGTGGCTAGAAACACGATATTCGTATCGTAACTCGAAAATAAAAAATTTCAAAAACAAAGAAAATTTTTGTTATTTTTATCTTTTTTTGGTTTTTTTTATACTTAGAATTATTAATCTCTAATTCACGAATAATATAGAGAAAAATAGGTAATGACATATTGTAGACTATTCTCAGGCTACTTTTTCAAAAAGTGAATTTATGCTTAAAATAACAACAAAAACATTGAAAAAATGAAAAAGTGAGGTTATTTTCATTACTCTTCACACGTAAGGAAAAAGACAAAGACAGAATTTTTGGAAGATCCTGCCCTTAATTGAAGAATTGAGAAAGGTACTGAGACTAGATTCAATAGACTAGACTCACATTATAAAAGTCAAGTTTTATTTCATTCAATTTAATTTTTGCAACAATCCCATCGTTAATCATCAAACAAACTGTTCACTGTAACTGTCATAAATGGACTCGAAACAAAAATGAAAAACGAGGTGTGCATCGAAAATTGCACGATTGTAAGGAAAGTGCTGGTTAAAAATGCAAAAAAGGGTGTAAAAAACGAAAAAAGCGCAAAAGTCGAGTTATACCGTGGGAGCTTTAGGCAGGTGGGGCTCTTGCGGAAAGTAATGAGGCGTCGTGCACACGGTATAATGTTTTTTGCACCGATATTGATTTTTAATTAAAACCGCCTTGAGTAGGTAGGTATGTATAAAGTATTCTTTCCTTTCCGTGCTTTTTGCGTGCAAAAGTTAAAATGGTAATTACTATTAGCATCGTTACGCGATTGCGATCGACTTGAGTAAGATTGCAGTTAATAATGTCGTGATAAAATTGAGTGCAATAAAAGTTAAATGAAATGCCCTTACATTTTAAATTTTAATGACGATCCAAAAATTTGTTTCGCTTTTCAAAAACTTAAGCAAAGCTGTTTTGGCTAGTTTTAAGTATGATTCTTAATTACAAGAAAATTATGTTAGTTCTTGCTTGACTTTTTTTATATGAGTCTCTAGATTTGTAACTTCATATAAAATATTTCCACGATCAAGTTGTAAGTTTGGGTACCCATACTTACAACCTTGTACCACCTTGTACGTACAGACCTACGTTGAAGTTTGCTGTGATATAAAGTTTTTAAGAGTTTTTTAACTCTTGCTAAAGTCGGACCATGTATCGATAAGATAAAGACAGTAACGATACTAATGTTACGTTAGTAATATTATAGTATTCTTTGCTAATGTTATATGCATTAAGGTTATGGTTGGTGACAAAGAGTGATTGTATATTGGATTGTATATTTATTTTCGCATGTTGATAAATAGCTTCAATGAATTAGGTATATGATTATCACAAAATGCTATATAAAAAAGCAAAATAACTGGAGGATGTCTATTTCAGCAAAAGAAAGGCTCGCTTTATTTTACATGCCGTACATGACTTAAATCATACATTAATCTCCTTACTCTAACCAATTCAATAAGTTTTCTGTATTTGGAACTTCAGACATCGCGGTGAGTGCGGTTGCTCTGTCTCGGTGGCAAATGAACTTTTAGAACGCAGAGTTTTCCCCTTTAACCGCCGCGGTCTAACTGCCTGCTGTGTGCAATCGTACCAAACTCAGTACATTCGTTAGAACGCAGAACTCTGAACTCTGAACGCGGAACTCGGGACCGATCACTGGCTGCGCGGGGTGTAAAGAGACCATAAAGCCTTACGTGTTACTTTTCGCTCCTAATTTACTCTTTAACTGAAAAAAGCGAAATCTTAAAACCTTTTCGTATATATTATATTTAACTATATTTAACTGCGTACTACTTATTTAATAGTGTGCACGTCGCTTAAGGCTGCCCTTGACGATTTGTCACAATATTCTCCAACAGTACCGCTATAACGGACCGTACTTTTTTTCTTTATTTGCAAAACTAGTACTATAAACAGCCAGCGAGTCTCGTCAATTATACTCTTTTATTTCGCGTTTACTATTCACGAGTGTAAACAACACTGTTTTTATTTTCGAAACGGTACATGCTAATGAACGCGATGTTGTACCTACTTCGATCAATTTAAGTACTCATTTGCATGTTGAGTTTATTTGTTTTCTGATATAATGTTGTAAAGTATTTATTTCGTTACTTATTTTGTATTGCGTTGTTTTTATGGTAGAGTTTCTTTTGTTATTATTTTCAGCAATGTCAAACATACTCATCTCATTTATTTTGAAATATACCCGTTTATTAGTTATTAGTTAGGTCTTAATTAACCTTTTGATGTTCTTAGGACATACTACTGTAAAACTTTCAAATGAAATAAAAAAAGTTGTCATAAATTAAAAAGTAAAGCCTGACCAGAAAAATGCGTGTACCTACAGCAGCCTTACGCGTTTATTTGTACGCGAGAAAGGAAATAGGCTGGGCACGTTTGGTTGATTTCTCAAAAAATGGATTACTCCATTAACGGAAATGCCCTGAAGCACTGTAACTAAAACTGGATAAATACCTGAAAGTAAACAAAATTTGTTATCAATGACATAAAAATATTAACGCAAACGAAATAATTCAAAGCTTTCTTTCAATAACAACAATGTATCGTGATTATGACGCGTGTCACGCTATACTTACGCGCGCATACAATGTCATGCTTATCACACATTTTGTATGCGAGAAGCGACGCGCACCCGACGACTCCCGACGAGTCCCGAAGACAGCCGAGCCGATTCGTGGGAAAATACGGCAGGTGTTACCGATTCGAGCACTTCTTACTGTGTAAACACTCAGCGTATACGAAATTATAACCACTCCGAAGCGTCTGTGTAAATGGAAAACATATTTTGTGTGCTTAATGATACCCGCTTACTTTTTTGGTTATAAGTTGACAAGGATTTTTTTGCAACGTTTTTGAGTCTGTGAAGTGTTTCATTCTTATTAGTAATATGGACTAATTAAAGATCTCGTTTAGATTAGTTAACTTAAGTTTAGTTTAATATACTATGCTTTATCAATTACTTACCGGTAAACTCGAGTTACTTCGATTCGAGGGTGTGACTTTGTTAACAAAGCTTGTTTGACTGAAGTATTATTGTTTTAATTTTTTTTTTTCAACTGAACTTTAGTAGCCTTAACTGTTTTTATATAACATTATAAAATATCAAAGTAGCCCCATTTTTTTTAAGTAACCCCGATCTACGTACTTCAAAGTCATTTTACGGAATCCTCAATTGAGGATTCAGTAAGTAGTGCGCTTCCACCTTCAGCCTTATCACCACTTAACATCAGGTGTGATGAAGGCTACCCCTTTGTGTATATTAAAAAAAACCTACCGAGATGGCGTCGGCGATTTGTTTGTTAGATTTCAGCCTGTTTTCAGGAATTATTATTGCGCTTATAAAACGAATACATTTTCTATATTTACACTTTTTTGTAAAGTCTGTTGCCTACTTATGTTTCTAGAGTAATAACATGCATTAAGTAAAATATCATTAGTATCATTACAAATATCTACTATCAGATATATAAGTACTTAAGTTTAACTTTTTTGTTACACCAAGAGAAAATGAGGCCTAATACTTGATACTTGGCAGCTGAAAGAAAAACATCCTTAATTGCACCTCTTCTCGGCCCAGATTGTAAGCCTATTAGGTTTAATATAGGTATGTAGGTTCCAAAGAACAATACTTACATGTTCCTTGGACCCTACATAATGTATGTAATAGTAACTGTCGAGGACAGCAAAGGAAACGGCGGTTGAAAGGGGAAATGGAAGATTTAATAGCACAAAATTGGAAACACGCCCAAGTAGCATTCGGGGTTCTATATAAGACGTCTAGTCGTTCACATGTGCTCCACATGCTGTGTAAGTCAGCTGTATAAGAGCTGTACAGCTTGCTATAATGCTCTTGTAGAACCACTTTGGGCACAAATTAGACAGCCTTAAGTTCACTATGGCTGTACATTAGCAGTATAATAGCATTATAATAGCAGTTTAAGTAGTAACATCGGACTTAAGGCTGACTTACGGCACTATATGAGACGCAGTGTGAACCATACAACGTACATGAGTGTAATAAAGAGTAACAAGTGGATAAATACACAGCCTTCACAGTTATAAAATCCGACAAAAGTACTCCAGTGCTACCTAAAATTCACGTGTGTCCTAAATTATTTCTTTATTTTACTAATGTTTGGTTTTGTGTGTGCCATCAGAACACATCAACTCCGGCGGATATCAATTGGATAAAAATGTATGATAAGTAGCTGTTTTAAGTACTTAATAATGTTAATGCCATGGGAATGCAACTTTATCGTGAAATGTATACATATTTACAGTTAAAATATTTACGCGCCTCTATAAAATGCGATATTCATTTTAAAATATTTAAAACTGGCTGAGAGGAAATCTACAATTTTCAGTTTTTGATATTATATTAGCATTATAATTATACTACGGTAATAATATAACATGAAACCAAAACTCAATAGCTCTATCTGCGTATTTTGTGATTAATCTGCATGATAATTTTGGAGATTTATTTGGTAAATATTTTAGGTTACGTAGAACAAAATGGTGGAGATGAAATACGGCTATGTGAACTGTTATAACTTCTATTTAATGCGGTGAGCGTATAATAGGTTCACATGTGTTCTGTTAAAATGCTGTTATCTATATGAAGTCCCACATTTGTACCACTACAGAGCCAATGTCTATAAATTTGTTCTAATGTGAACTTATGTTCAGCTTTAAGCTGTAGTTCAGGTCAATTGTGTATCATCGTTTTTTCTTTCAATATACTGAAATTCATACATTTTTGCACGCAACGTAATAAACACACAGCTTGTGGGATAAGTGTAATAAAATATCACATTCACATTCATGTTCAGCTTACAGCAAATAAGAGTAGTACTTGTGGACAAATAAACTGCTATTGATGTTAATGGACAAGACATGTAGTCTTTTTAACAGCCTATAGTGCACATGCGAACCATTTAAACACTTCTGTACAGATAGTAAAAAAGGGTTATTTTAATGATCACAAAGAAGTCCTTCTACAGCTACTAGCTGTATAACAGTCTAAAACAAGTAAACATAACAGCCTTTGGCTTTATAAATGACTACGTGTGTTCTATTAAAATGCTAGCTCTATAACATCGTACAAGTAGGCCGTTAAACAGCGGTTGCCGTATCTCTACCCTACTATAATGCTCTTAGGCAGACGGCTGAATAAAGGATAGTTGTTAGAGTATTATAACACCAATAATCGTAAAAAAGTATAACTCTACACTCCTATAAGTCCCTTAGACAGGTATAGGTGTTATTAATCGCAATAATGCAGCTTATACATCACGATTGAACTGTAATAATGCTTCAAGTACACCTGGGAACTAAATGTGTACTCTTAAATGGAGTAAAATGCTACTTGGGCGTTAACAACAGGCAAAGGAAAGCAATATGACAAGAATAGAGTGAAGAGGCAAAACCATAGTATAGATATTTACATAACTAATTACATAGTATAAAATAATAAGTCTATACATAGGTGGGCCTGTCCTTGACAGTAACTATTTAGTAATCAGTGGTAATAGTACCTACTAAATGACTCATAATTTGTCACAAACAAAGTAAGGTTGACAGAAAATGGTGCGGCTAGTTTTTATTATTGTTATGAAACCTAATAAGATTTATACAATAATATTGCGCGAAAATTTGTACCTGTATTAGAAAAAGCTCATTCGGGAAAAGTCATATCTACATTATTCTAATAAGTTAGTGAATAAACGTTAATACGTAGGTCTCCACCTACTTAGTCCTCGTCATTGGGAGGAGTCCTTTTTATTTCTAAAATTAAATCAATCTTAGAAAGAACTTTGTGTTGATAACAGCGCTCATAAAATTGTCACACCGTGTTTAAAAACATCGAGAATATATTTTGCAAAAGAATTGTGTAGAAAGATACTTATGACTTTTAAAATTATACCAATTCCTCCTACTTACACCTATTATGCACTAAGAATATCTCAGAATAAACCAAGTAAAAATTATAGCCTGTAGCCGTAAATACTTAGTGGAATGAAAATAAATATTACAGGGTTTTACGTTTTTTTGTAGTTATTACTCATAAATATAGATTATTATAAAAGTTCGCGACTCTAGTAATTTGACACAACCTGTACCCCAAGCACGAAAAATTATCGTTAATGTATTATTTTGTATAGGATGAAAGCCAGTAGAGCAGCGCCTTTCTCGGTCGTATAAGGAACCAAAATTCAATATATATTGATTTGACAGCAGCACTTTGACTGCTTTTGGCGAGTGGTATAGTTTTACATTTTACGATTACCATATTGTCAGTGTTCGTGCTAAGGCTAATGTTGTTGCATAAAAACAGAACATATCACATATGTGTGACTGTTCCCATTGATTTTTTAAATCTACGCGTCATGTGTCTCATAGATTAAAATTTTAGTGAATTATTATGATTTTGGTACCAAATTAATTATTCTAGTAAGTAGTTTAATTAGGTACAGAAGCTGCCATTTTGAGTTCTAGTCATATTCATACATTATGATGTGTAGTTATTGAGTATCAAAGGTATAATGAAGTGGAATTGATAAGCTTTGTACTTACCTACATTAAATCTCATTTCTTTCGTTTTAGTACGTCTGGGTGACTCGTAATTTATATATGTATTTCGATATTAAAAATTAATTTGAGACCAAGTTGTCAACTTGGAGTTCTATATAATTCAATTCACATCAATTAAGGCCCACACAACCCACAACCACAACTACAGCCACAACCACAACACGTGGGTGGGCGCATTTTGTATTGAAAATAAAAGTACAATTTACATGAGTACCACATTTTGCCGTCATTGTAGACCGCGTGAGTGATATCGACCACAACGCAGCTACAACGCAACCACAACGCAACCGTCAGTGACGTTGCGAAGTAGCGGCCGGCCACATCGCAAACACAACATCCTCTATGAGAGCCGTAGTCGAACTGTGTCTTCATACGACGTAACCACATCGCAACTCCTAGCAACAACGCAACCACGTCGACATTGTCGCACAACCACAACGGAACTAAAAAAGCTCCATCTACACTATTCACACGTGACCACATTTTGTGGTTGCGATGTGGTGTGGTTGTGGTACGTGTGGGTCAACCCTTAAGCTATTAAAGGCTGAGTTGCGCCCAGTTATATTAATATCATTTTTACAATTACAGCTATTCATACGATTTTTTATGAGAGACGAATAATTAGCTTCACAGAACATGGGCAAAAGGTACATTTTGTCGTGTATAGAAAGTGCCTATTATGAGTGGTTCTGAGAATGATCCTCGGTTATTTTTATGTGTCACCTCGAATCCAGTAGCCGAGTATTAAATATGACATGCGAGTCCAATGATTACTACCTATGGGCGAATTGATATAGGCCTGGGTGTACACTGTGGTTTGGCATTAAATGTGTCAATACCCTTTTGTTGCTAGCTACTCGTATAAATATACGTTTTAGCGGTTAATGTTGGTTTAAATATAATGCAGGCAGAGTGTATGAATAAATTATAAAAATAGTGTAAAATAAAACTTTGCTGATTTATGTAACAATGCTAAATAAATGTCATCGTTTACTTCTTTTGTTTATGCACAAAGGGGTAGCACTTAGCCTTTCTGATGCTATGTGAAGGAAGATACAACTGAAGATGGAAGCGCACTATTCCCCGGAATCATCAAACCACTGAGGACCATCTTCTAAGCATGATCTTTTATCATTCTTCTTCATTCGATTAAGAGCTCCACTCTTGTCGGTAGAGTATTTTCGACTCTTCTCTTCTGTCTCTATTGGACAACATTTTATTAATATTACACTCTCTTGCTCTATTACATGTACCTATAAGAAATTATTAATGTCTTCCATTGAACGTTTTTTTCCGTTAGGAACAAATAAATTTTCTCTTTCGTTTTATATTTTGATTACGTGTAGCATAAGCTTAAGATTTCGTACAGAAGAAGATAATTGTGTTTAACCGAGAACAAGTCTCGTAATAACCGCTCAGAGAAATGTCATTTCGCCCGCAGCCAGCCACCTATCGATCAAGGAAATTGTTTTTTTTTCACCCACATCACTTCTTCCTGGCCAGATTCAGTGCTTTGGCATAAAATTATACTTAGTGTGAGTCTTTAAATTACGCTTTTTTCACCTACCAGATTCAGAGCGCTGTGGCATAAAATCATACTAAGTTTTAAAATAAGTTTTTAAATTACTTAAGTCGATTAAAGAACATAAATTGAAATGGTGCCGTTATTGTTTTTATTGTGCCGTAACCATAAATTGTTCCATCCATGATAATAATTTATTACTTACATAGCTACTTTTAAATTGTTTAAAAACTTACTTTAACCTACATTAATTGTTTTAGATTGTATAGCCAAACGGTGACATAAAGTGACTGAAATATTTTTATTTCATTAAAAACCAAGTTTTAACATCACCACGCACGGGGCAGTTACACACAACGTTCCTATGCTAATTACAGACGTTACTTTAATAACGACGACGACTAATCGTTAACCGTCGGCCACAAAGGTCGCATAGATCACGGGGTGGAACGCACCCACCGCTCCGGAACAACAGCGCACCGGAACAAAAAGTCGGAACAAGTGTCATACAGGTGCAACCGGAACAAAGGTCAACTGGCGATGAACAATCTGGAATGGTTTTAGTGAGGGGTGGATCCGATCTTTTTCAAAATCAAGTGCTTAGAATCAGCAAGTTGGTTTAGCGTACATTGGATTTTACTCGTAGGTACGTAGTATAACACATTAAATTGAGTAGTCTTGTCATGAATCGAAGGGTTAGGCTAGTTCACTAGAATCACCTTTATCTAGGGTCATTTATAATTAGCTAGCACACACTCAGGTTGTTAGGTCTGACATTTACACTATATTTACGTTATATTATAATTTTATATTTTTTTCGTTACCGTAACGAGATCGAAAATCACCCCAAAATACGCTTTCAACTAATCGATTAAAGGAGAAAACGACACCGTCATCGGCAATCATTAAGATAAAATTAATTGGCCCACCGGTCTTCCGCGTCCGAGATGAAACAGAAAAAAACGACATGCACGTGGTCACTACCGTTCATTTACGAACGCGAATTATGCGTAGTAGGCAGGTGGCGTGGAGGTGCTGGGACCCGGGGTTGTGGCGGGTTCCCACGACTCATTCACCACGGCACACCTGCCCCCTTAACGGGGATGGTGGCACACACGACCGACACGCGAAGGAAAGCGCCGATTAGGCAACGCGTGTGTGCGCGCCTTTAAGGTTGCCGGTTTTGAATTTGGAAACTATTTTTTTGAAGATTGATGGGTATTCTAAGAAGCTTTTTGCTTGACAGCAATTTCGAAATTCGAAACTATTACAACTTTAAGTAGAGTTGGTGTCAGATAATAAAATTCTGCGCGCGTTTGGGGCGTTTTTGGCGCTAGTTACAGTACTTACATTTCTTTGTCTAAGGTTAAGGTAAATAATTAGTACTTATTCGATTTCGACCGCGCGCAGACTTATCTGGCGTGCTCTCTATAGGCCTATTGGTATATTGGGAAAGGTGGTACTAGTTAATGATTACACTTTTCTTTGGCACTAGTTAAATAGTTAGAATGAAAATGGCTGAATGGTCGTACCTATTTACGATTGCTTTCATTACATTTAATTAGAGGCCACCCTGAAAACTCAAAATATTTTTTAGATATTATCTACTACCTATATCTTACGCAATATTTTCAAATAAGGTTTCTAGAAAATTCACCCATTTCTCCTATGACAACCCTAAAACGCGCGTGCGTGTACACGCGCACAAATTTTCCCTGTGTGCGTTAGCTTGGCTCCGGTTACAGGATTTACTCAACTAAGTGCCCGTGGAGGGGTGCTTATGTGCCTTACGTTACGTCCTTCACGCCTGTGTGCCACAGGTGTCTGTGTTCTACAAACGTTACTATATTATAACTCTATGTTTTGCTCGCATGGATAAGTACCCGCACATTTCTCAAGCTTAGATTTATGCAAGACTTTGATACTCATTTGGTTTGTAAACTGATTCTCAGTCACCATCTGCTCTTAGCTCCAACCCGTATCCATCAATGTGATGAATCGGTGACTGTTTTTACTAGTATAAAATTGCTTCTGTAATAAAGTTTTACGCATTATTGCGCGCTTCAGACGTAAATCGCACCAAAAGAAGTTAATTTATTGCAAATTGGATAAAAAATATTTTTGAATTAATCTGCAGTGCACGTCAGAATTTATTAAGATTTTGTGGCAGTTCATAATTATTTCCATATCGAGATACTTTTCTCGTCAAAAAGGTAGTGTCTCTTCTATATACAACATCTAGCTTTTTGCCATACTCTTTCAAGTAAGTTGCTCGTTAACTTGATTTTTGTCATTATACTTGACTAGCAAGACCGTAATTGTTTCTAAGGTCGTTTTAAAACAAAAAGAAATAAGCATTTAAATCACGCTGTCCATTAAAATAACAATAATATAGTTTGAAGAAACACAAATAATAAGCACTATGTTTCTATCACTTAAGCCAGTCACGCATCCTAAGTACGCAGAAGAGAATGTCATAGACTTATTGATTTAGTATTTGATTAATCATATCACAGATATTGTTTGTGAGGCATGCATACTAAACTAAATGTCCCATCCGTTAGCTCATGGACGCGTGTTGTTGATTCAATAATCACCCTCATCTTTTGATTGTGTCGATGTTAGGGGGGTTAACATTAAGTGGGTACTTAATTGATGTGTTGTTAAATATATGAGAATTCAGTTGACTAATATAGATAGTTTATCTATATACACTCTTAGAGAACAAAAATAAAACACGGATTGAGTGTAGTTGGTAAGTTACAGATCATTTACCGGTGTTTTTATTTGTTTATTAGATCGCCAATAAGAATTACTAACACATTGCTAATAATTGTTTTGGTCACATAAAACTTAAAAAGAGTATACGGAGTATTTATTGAATTCTGAGCTAGGTAAAAAAAATGCCTTCGTTGTTTTGTATCAATTTTCCATCTTAATCTATATTCGTGATCTTTTATACTTACTACTGAACATTACGATTTCGCAGAACTATAAATTTATTATTCAAGTAAAGTTTATAAAACCTGTATTCCACCCACACATCTTTTTATCCACCCTATGTAGAATATTTTTAAATAAATATCTGGTTTTGTAATAACATTTCTAATAAACAAATCCCCAAACTATCCAAGATCCCTATCACACGCCGTTAATTGTACTTCGGTTAGGGCCCGCATCGTGTTGGAATGCTCCGCGTACGCAATACACGTGAGCGATTTACTCATTTAGAACGGCCCTTATGCTGACTTATTGTGGGGTTAAACGGTTAGCATGGGACCGCTTTAAAGTGGTGCAATCAATCAGGAGACAAGACATTCATCGTTTCAACAGAGATAAACACATTTGAAGATTGAAAAGTTCACGTTCGGAAAAATTGTGAATTGAATACTTAATAATGAGCATGTAGATTTGTCAGAACGTTCCGCGTACGCACGTGAGTGATTTACTCATTTAGAACGGCCCTTATGCTGCCTTATTGTGAGGTCAAACGGCTCGTCTTGCCAAAACTGTAAGTTCCGTCGGTAAAATAGCATGCAATGAAGTTGTGATCGCGACCACGAGTTACCGCTGTTGGCCAATTGACATCCCTAGAACACATACCTATGTTATAGTGGCGCCACCGTTACAATTGCGCCACCGTTACAATATTGTGCCACCGTTACAATTAACACACCTCTCCCCTATTGTCTGTCTAGTAACTCTATTCGATTTTTACAAAATAAGCCTTGCCTCCGATGGTAGAGACCGTCACTTTATCGCCATAAACTACCATCCATAAGCGCCATCGGACTACCAGGGAATCAATTAGGCTAACTGCTATGTAAAGGTTCGTGAAGAACTAAAGAAGGGATCCATATACTGAATCATTGTAGGGTAAATCGGTTTGCTAAGTAATCGATCAGGAAATAGAACATTTACTGCTAAATCCATAGAGAAAAAATAAATTTGGAGATTGAAAAAGTCGAGAATATTCAAAATTAAATCTTATTTGAGAATTGAATATACCTACCTATATGTGATACCTACATTTTTCAGGAGTTAATGTAGAATTTGGCTGACGGTGACGGTAGCTTTAATTCAAATAACGATAACTTCTTAAGGAAGAGCCCCCCTGTAATAGCCTCAATATTATTACATTTTCTACTATAATTCAAACAATTTTTGTTTTTGTATTCACAATGCATTGTTTATTATTGAAAAGATTGAAATGAAGTATTAGAAAAATCGACCCGTCTCACAACTTGCTAGAGCATTCGTCCGGACCACAGAACAGAAAATGGTCCGGACAGTGAAAGGTCGTGGGTTCGAGTCCCATCCGAGCTAGTTGTGAAACAGGTCGGTTTTTTCAATACCTACTTCATTTTGAATCTTTTCTACAATTCAAACATTTCCTTATCTACTTGAGTTTTAGTATTCGTTTAATTATATAAAGTGACCGAGCGGATCACAATTAACATAAAAATAAACAATTACTTACTCAAAAAGCTCTTCACCATAAAAGGCCCATTTCTTTTATTTTTTACCCTTTTGAAGACGCTCTTGGTTTGATAATACAAAAACATGAATCGATAGACACATTAATAGCTTCTTTATCTACACATTATACAAAGAGACAATGGCTCGTAACGAAAACCCTTTTCAACATACAAACGGACAATAAACCCATACAAAACTGCTATAAATGACATCGGCGTTCGCCTAGGCGTGTGTATTGCACGCTTACGGACAAACACACGCAGAGTGGTATGTTGTCGTCAAGTGTTAGGATCGCACATAGCGCACGCGGCCTGCCTATGAAACGATTCTATAGAAATCTCTTATTAGAAATTATTGCAGTTACCAAGCGCGAAATTAAATATAAATTTGTCATCAAATACAATAATCAATATACTATGGAAAGCTTTTTTAACGAACGTTGGTCATTATAAAAAAATTACCTTTATTCTCCACCACTTACCGGTCTTACTCTAAAATGAAATGTTGATGGAACTAGGTAGGTAAGTGCTTAAAAGTTCTTAAAAATCTTTCCGTGTTCTGTATTCTAATATAATATGTCAAGTACTTAACTAGTAACTATTCAGTTATTTATTATATTGGAATACTAGTAAAATTAAATATTTGGGAGGCCAATCGATTTTTTTCTAGTATTTCAATATAATTCAATGAAATTATTCTGTCGCTTCACTTGAGTCGAGTTGAGTAGCATTATAACTTTTGTGTTGTGTTTGTGTCCAACTACCCAACCTGCCTGCGACATATACACCCAAAGGATTTGATACTTTGCTGCGCCGAGAGTTCCATTTGTAACCCTATACTGACAGGGTTGAAAAAACTGGTCTTTTATGTACCCGAACGCTGCACGTGGTCGGTTTGTGGTCTAAAGTGTTTTTTACTTTTTACGAAAGTATAACGTTGTGAAAATTCCTGAGAACGTGTCGGTTACGGGTAGGAACGCGATGCTTATAAGCTGATGGGATTGCTGACACGGATCGGGATGATTTTAGTGGTTTTGGGTTTTAAATATCTGGGTGCATACCATCAACTCTTATTGCGGTTTTGTTTAGGACCTAAACTGATCTGCTTTGCTTATTCGTACTACGACAGCTTAATATCAATGACAGCGATTCAGTGACATTTCACAGCCGCTAAGCTGTCATGTACTTTTATTTGATTTATAACTCGGCCAAGCTAACATGACACCTGCAGGTTATACCCGTCCCTCTCAATCTCCGGGCATGACAGAATCGAGTGAAAGAGACGGGTAGAAGAAATAAGGACACAAATCGTTCAGTCATTCACATTTAGCAATTCATTTGCGATCCAGTTTTTAGAAGGCCATAGTACGAAAGAAAGCAATTAATTTTAGGAACCTATTCTGCATCACGCTATTTTTGAATCGCTGTCTTAAAGTTGATGGTAGGCACCGATCTAGTTTAGGTTGTAAAATGAGGTTAATTTAATTTTTAACTGTCTTCTTCTTCACGTGTCGACCGTTTGGCTTAGGTGATTTAAAATTTTCCGGTCCAATAACGTGCTTTTCGGATTTATAACATTAATATTATAAATCTAATCAAAATTTCATTCAGCAAATATTGCGTAAGTACTGAATCTGATACAATTTATGTAAGTGTAAGTAAGTTGCTCTCTTATTAATATCTTGTTAGAAAATGCCTTTCGAAATATTTTAAAGTTGATGAAGGTTTAGTTCTATTATTATTTATGTAGTAACAACTAAGTTTTCATTCCATAATTCTGCACTGCTCAATAAAACCAGACCATTACTTACCAGCAGAAAGTACACGTATTTCTTTTACTGAAAGGAAAGTCTTCGTGTGGGCTGCAATGCATCCTCCTTCCTTTCAGTTTTAGTTATTATTATGTTAGTGAATATGATTGATTTTTGTTTTCTATCTGTTAATTCCGTAATGAAAATAACTGTGTGCTATGGGAAATCAACGAATTTTATTCATATACCCTAGCGCCAGTTATATACAGTCGAAAACCAAATTCCCTCTGCTTCGAATGAAATACTTACAGCAGAATTTTCTGGAAACATATTTTTTTAGCGATTTGAATTAAAATGTTATTAATTGTAGAACAATATATGTAATTACTTTCATGTCATCATCATCATCATCAGCCATTTTAAGTCCCCATTGCTGAGGCACAGGCCTCCCCTAAAGGTGGATAAGGACAATGAGCCATGATGACCCACCACACAGACCCAATGCGGATTGGTGGGCATTAACGACTGCTAATGAAGCCGGGAGCAACGGCTTAACGTGCATTCTGAAGCACGGAGCACGGAGGAGCTCGAGATAGTAATTATTTGGTCACCCATCCCGTGACAGACCATTGCGAAAGTTACTTAACTTTTACGATCGCAGGTCGAGCGCGCTGACCACTGCGTCACGAGCTCCAAATGTGACATAAATAAAATTATTCATCTTTACGGTACAGAAACAGCTCATTTAAGACTCTTTATTGGGCTTTTAGGGTATATAGATATAGGGAAAAAGCTTTGAAAGTTATTTTGAGAGCAGTTTCATTACATGTGTTAATTGGAGCAATACGGACCGACTTACAGTGTGAATTGGTTTATTTGACCCGTCATGTTTGCCTTAACAAGTTAATTTAAGAGTTCTTGAAATAAATTGTATCTTTAAGAAGCTATTACAGTTAATATCTATACTAATATTATAAAGATTATTTATTTGTTTGAATGTATGTAATGGATAAAGTCAGAAACTACAACAACGATTTTAATTTTTTTTTCATCAGTCGAAATCTACATTATTTCCGAGTAACAAAGGCTATATTTTATCCCAATATTTCCACGCGAACGGGAACTACACGCGTAAAACCGCAGAAAGCCAATCGCAAGTAAAAATATGTTGCATAAAAAAAATTCTTATACTTTATTGAAAATGAAGTATTAGAAAAAATTTACTCGTCTCACAACTAGCTCCGATGGGAACTGACGACCTTTCACTGTCCGGCTGAATGCACTTACCACTGAGCAACGCTGCGTAAACGCCTCCGTAGCTCAGTGGTTCGAACATTTGTGAATGCGATAAAAGTACCTAAAAATAATCCTTGTGATAGTAAAGTTAATTTTCCATGTTATTAACGAGAATAACTGACAAGAATAGTCAAGGGCTATTTATAAATAATACTTAAAATAATTATTAGGTCAGAGGAAAAAATGATTAAAGTTTGTTTAGATAAGTGTAAAAACTGCGAGTAACATTTTTACCAACATATGCACCTAACAGCAAACATACCAAACAACAATTTCCTTCAAACACTAAAGGAAATGATTAATCAGAGCAAGTTGATTTGCGAGAGTACCACGATTACATCGGCAGGAAGTCTAGGCCTGGAGACAGGAACCTATCTATCGAGCCAACAGCTGTGTGTGATACATAAAGCGCTGCAGCTCTATGAATCGCCTACGGTGACAGCTAGAAACGGACTAGATAAAATCTGATGTAGTGCAGTCCGACAGAAGTAGCGTAGGTAATAGTTTTAGTTAGGGACACTTCGACATGGCGTGTTTCGAATAAAATATACCTTTGGAATTACAAAGTTGAAAACTTTTTAACTAAATAAATCAGTGCAATGACCCTTTAAGTATTTGTTTGTATATAATGAAGCTTATTTTATTCTAATTGTTCAAATAGCACTAATTTGGAACAACGTTGCGTTATTCATCTGTTTTCAAGGCTTTACTGTACCGTAAGTACCTAGCTTATAATAAATGTAATGTAGCCGAGTGACTCAGGATTTAGTGTGTGAAAAGTTTTATCAACTTCCAAGATACATTGATTCTTTGAATACTAAACTTCATAATTATAGTACCTATACATCGAACTAATATTCCTTTGATAATGTAGAAATATTTTGTAATTAGGAACAAATCATGCTAGAGGTGGCCAAAAATTAATTATATTAACAAAGTCTCATTAACAGCTATTATCTCGGTAAGACCCAACTCTATATCTACATAAACATAACAATGCACACTCAACTAAAACTTTACCCTCTCTAAAAGCAAGAACAAAACACAAACGACAAAATCCACTAAACATAGAGTCATTCACAAAAACAACGAGTGTAATCAGTATCTACACAATCATAGTAACGAGTCGGGCGCGTCAAAGCCTTTCGTAGAAGTACAACGTAAAAACGGCTCTATGTGACCGAAGGCGCGCGCTACCGCTCGTGCTGCGCGCACGCCTGCCCCGCTCCCGGCGCATGCCACGCACGGGACCTATATAAAAGGCCTGCGCCCTTCCCTACCCCATCATTCCCTACTGACTCGCCGCGTGTGCACGTCGCCCCGCATTGTAAATACGTAGTTACGTCGTAGACTAAGTTCGTAGATTAAAATGTGTTTGGCTAAGAACGAAGAATCACCGCAAAAGGAGGCGGTGTCCCCGCGCTCGCCTTGGGCGAAGCTTCTAAGTCGACAGGTAAGGATCTTATTTTGGTTGGTTTAATGTTTATCAAAGTTAAACTTTCATTTATTTTTTAATATTTTAACAGTAGGAAATAATCAAATACGGTTTCAGACATGTGACTTAATGATTTTTTCTTCTTGTTTATAGAGCTCAAAGCCGAGACTTCCAAGAAAGGTGACATCGTCTACGCGTGTGAATCTAAATAAGTGCTGGTCCAAGTTAGGAGAGCTGATCTCCAACTCTTCGCCTCGCACTGACCTACCATCGCAAAAGACTGCTTATCCAGAAGAGCCGGTGATCATCCCGTTTTCCGACTACTTCTACCCCTTGGAACCGGTCAAACCGGCGCTCGTCGAAGACAACGATAATGTAGAAAACCAGAACATTCTGAACTCCAGCCGCTTCGAGCTGGTCTCCGGAGAAGAGATCAACGACAACATGGCCAACGAGGTCCGCGAGATCTGCTACACCGCCAGCCAAAACTGCTTCGTATGTAAACTTTGGTATTAGTTTCGTCAAATTCTCTTCCTGGTCGTTCGATTTTTATAAATGCAGTGAAAACAAAATCGCGTCTTCCAATAAGTAGACTTAGTGCGCGCTCTTGCGTGAGCGCATATCCAATGTCTTCCATTAGAAATAGTGAAGTGGACCGTGCTCACGACGCCTCAAGCGAAGTTTATGTGATTATAATGATTAGTTATCTTTTCTCTGTGATCAATAGCAGTTAGTCGGCGACAGGCGTCGTGTGCGCTCCCGTTAGTTGAAATAGCAGCAAGTTTTGGTAGACAGCTTTAACGCCCGCACTGTTATCATCGCACAAGCCTTCAGCTATCTCCTTAACTTTCTTCAGAACAACGACTTTCGTTTTCGATGTTTATGTCCAACGTCTTCCATTACTTTTAAGAGAGATTTATATTTTTGTCTGTGATATATCAGAGTACAGAAAAACGAGCTTTAATTAGTTAGTAACAGAGTTTTATCAGAGATTTTATGCCATAATTTTTATAGAATTTCTACTGCACTTAGTTTTTTACATAAGCTTAATTGTAAAAGTTTTGTAAACGTAACATTATTGTGCAGTGGAGCAGTTTAGTTTATTGTAAATTCTTTTTGAACTAGAATTAACATATCAACAACAAAAGCTTTAATAGTTTGTAAGTGTAGGTGCAGTTGGTGTTACATAAAGTGTAAAACTTATTCTGTAATACAAACTTAAATGCTTTCATTTGTTATGCACTTAATTTGGCACTCACTGCAACTAATTCTTATTATAAGATGTCGAGTTTAAAATAGTAGCGGAGTAGGCCGATCGTGCCAATGTAATTGTTAAGTAAGTAAATAAATACATTATTATGCATTTGTTAGTTTTGTAATCTAAATTGGTTCTTAATACTGTCGTCTTTAAGTTAAGTTTTGGCCCCTAAGTTTATAATTGCTACGTTTACACGTTCTTCCCATTGATTTTAGTTATAAGTTTTTTTTTATTCTGTGTATGTATGTACTTTAGTTTAATTTTACATTAAAAGTTTTAGACTGATACTGTTAAGGATTTTTCAAGACTTTCGTTTGATCTCCCAGTCTTAATTAATAAATACTTATTCAATAAAATATATATCTTTCATTTACACGCAAATTGATAATGAAACCCCCTTTAATTTAAGTTAAATATTGTACGATTGCACAAACAACTATTAAGATAAAACAGGTTCCATAGCTTGGGCAACATATATTTGCATAACAGTTAGCAAGGTCATAATACCTATAATAAAATAAGTTATTTTACGATAATTTCATACTTTTAACGCACTCCCATTAAATGCCACCTCACATCTAAATGATAATGATTCCGCAATCAGACTGTCCATCGTACTCGTACCTAATGGGTAAGTATTATGAATGTAAAATTAACTCCGTCCGCCTTACTGTTCATGTGTCTGTTACCCTTTTAAGCTTAAACCACTATATACTACATTAGACCTTGGAGAACATTGATACCTGTAAGCACCCTATACCACCAGCCGAGGTATTGCACTTTATACAATAATTACCTTCAAAACTGTCACCTCGACTATTAGGTATATGTACGTGTAGCTATAATTGTTGCCATGCCAACGGCTTGTTATGCATTATGGAAAAAGAGTGCTTATGCCTTCGAGCAATGTAGGAGAAGTACATAGGTAACTCTTTGTTTCGGTATTGGACCCCACCCACATTTATAATTTAGGAATGTATTGTTATTCGTTTTCAAGATTTACCGGACTGGGAAACGAACCCGGGACCTCAGAGAAAGCGGCACCTTGAAAACCGGCGTGTACACCACTCGGCCATGGCAGTGGCCAAATAACCAAAATCCAATATAACCTCTCGTCTGTGAGCTGGCAGAATTCTGCCAGATCAGAAAAGGTCACAACTGTGGATTGGCAGAATTCACAAAGACTTCCACTACTATACCCAATATATTTTGTCCTTCTTTGTGTCTTTGATCAATATTTTTCCAAATGCATTTAGATAATAAGGCTCGTGAATAGATAATAACTAACTTCTCGCTCGCGGTTTTGCCCGCGTGGAATTCCCGACGCCATCCCGCGGAAATGTAATATACTACCGGGCTTTATGTAGCTGATGTCACTCTCAGTTCCTTCGTCACTCAGCTCCCAAACTTACCCCATACCAAAAATCACTTTGATCCGTTGCTCCGTTTTGACGTGAAAGAAAAACAAATTCAATTTCACATTTATAATATTAGAATGGGTATTATATGACTCTACAGAACTAGACTACCTATGAGAAAATAAATTTGACTTCTTTCAACACTCAAGTACGTTTTAGATAAAGTATTACCCTTTTTCAGGCTACAGGTGTAGAGTTGACTCGTCTTTATCATACCTTGTAATCGAACTTCAAAATTTGGCAATCAAAAGCTAATCAAAAGTGATAAACTCTTTATTCCTAAAGATTAAATACAATTCAGGCTTATGAATTTAAAGGTAGATATATTCTCTATAATTTAAGATATAATTTTTGTCTTAAATACCTAAGACCATTTAGCATTTAGTGTTTCAAAGAGAAAAATCCTTAAAGTGGCCACAAAGGGTTCTCCTGCCCTACAATCAAGTCAAAATGATACAATTGACCAAACAAGTTTTGCTCAGTTAGCAAACAAATGACTAATTATCTAGGTGTGTACAATAAATTCAATAATTATGGCAACGACAATGGGAATGTAATTGAACGTACTTGTTATGTACCTATTGAACAAGGATGTGGTTTATTCATCTTTTGTGTGTCTGTAACTTTTCAGTAGCCATAGCATGAAAAACTGTCGTTTTGGTTATCAAATAATACCTACAAGTCCATACCATCCTTCAAAAGCTATCAAAGTGCTGCGCACTATTATTTATTCTGTGGTGCTGCTGTCAAATATCTAAAAAAATTGGTTCCTAGGAGTACAGTTAACGTATATAACCTGAAGTTAATTATTGGTAGCCCAAATCTTTAAACATTATTTTAACGACATCCTACGAGTACCTTTCGATGATTTATTAACTAATATTGTAGAGAAACTTTACATAGGTAATATTTAACAAAATCACCTATATACCAGTTAAGTATGAGTCCGTCTGTATACTCGTATATCACTGTACAATAATATTTTACCCAACAGAATTGTAAAGAACGTCAATTCTATCGAAATGATAAATAACATTCAGTTTCAAAAACAGTCCGAAAAACGTGACATTTTACAGTTTTCGGGGATGTCCATTTATTAGGTCCTATACGTTTAAGAATGATAAATTGGTACCAATTCTAAGCTCGATTCGTTCCGATCCGACTTTATAACGACAAAAGTCCGCGACACCTCCGCTCATGTCACTCTATGATTTCTAAGGTAGGTACTATAATTTTGAATTTGTAGATCACAACTTCTGGATTAAATACTCTGTTTTATTAGAAATAAAGTTTAAAATGCATTGGCTGGAAACAGGGTATGGTGGGATGTAGAATAGGGCACCGTGAAATCGCAGCGCTGTATCGAATCGCAGAAAAATTTCGGTTTTTCGGTTATTTCTTAAGGATTTGTACGGGCTTTCTTCGCCGATTAGTCTCGCTGAACGGGTGTCAGCATTACAAACACATGTCCTTTGATTTAACTAGTCTGCACATTCATAGATCCGAGACGGCTTTTTAGATTTCGCGTCGAATGTCACGGTTAGGTATCCGTTACATTGATGTTGACTTACCTTCCGTCACAGCTGCTGGTTATGAGTCTTATTGTGAAGAGTTATTGCGAAAACTGGACTAACAATGAGTTGAACCATTAGAATTAGAGTACTGACCAATATACTGTACTTTTTACTTGCACCTGTAAAGATATATTCCAGTTTTATTATTATTTTACTGGCAACATTACAGAAGTACCTATATATATATATTAAAGTCGGTATGGTTGTGGTAGGTTTTGTTCTAAGTCTGCCTGGCTATCTACCACCATCTTATCTAAGTCTGGCACCATAACAACGATGTTTTGAGCGTTTGTTGTGTTCCGACAGAGATAAGATAGCCAGTTCCTCAGTGGTTGAGAATGCCGAAAGCCAGTAGTAGTATGCTTCAGCCTGTGATGAAGGCTAACGAATATCCCGTTGTGGATAAAAATAGGAAACTTTACCCTGCACTACATAAGTAACAACGTTGTCATTATAATGATAATTTAATAGAGCTGTAAAACAGGTCAGTAATTAGATGGTTCGGAAATTTTCTGGTCTGGGTAATAGGACTATTATTTAGCTTTTAGTGCGTGCTGTTAGTTCGTGCTGTGGGTTCGTCCCAAGTTTAAGCACAGAATTTAGTACCTTACGGTTTAAGGTAAAATTAAATTGTTTGGACATATTTGTTGTTTGTTTGTTGTTATTGTTCCTATTTTATTTGCTAAGTATATGAGTTTATCTGTATCTAAATTGTTCTAAAGACTTTCGATTAGGTTACATAAATAGTTACTGAATTTAATTGATCGATTATTCAAATACTTTAACAATTATTTATTTGTTCGTTTTTGACATTGCTGCGAGTGTAATAACACTTAATAAAGTTAATAAACGTTACTACGTTACTTCGAAAAAAATATCGTTACAGATGTACCTAAAATTAATTAGATATTATTTTACTTCCAAATTTTTTATAGAATAGGTATGTATTTAAACTATTATTTTTCTAGGATTTATTATGAAATTGGATTAATTATGGTAAATACTGTAGTTGATTTTTACCTATTACGATAGTTGATTTTAAAAAATAACAAAAACCAGCCATCTCAAAGTATAAATTAATTCAATACGTTAAAAGTTTAATAAAATCCACAACCAACTTATCGTACGATAAATCTGTTGTTAAAATTCAACAAATGCGTTGTACCATTACATTTACAGCGTACCACCCAAGGTTTACATGCCAGGTTGTCTAAAACCCACGTAGGTGTTTTATACCCTCAATAAGACCGTTTGTCGCTGTCGGCGACTCTTTGTAGATTACCAGGCCCAGCTTTATATATTGGAGCACGGTAAGATTCGCTAACTGAGAACGCAATAATCACTGCAAATTTAAACGTTTTGATAAAGCTCCTTGTCGTTCGTTGGTTGGTTGTGAAAAATTAAACTGATTTAATCGTAAAAATACGATTTTAGTGGCACTAATTGGCAGCAGCAGCAGCAGAAATTTCTGCCTAAAGTATTCGTTCATAAGATCTGTGCCTGATTATAGGTGTTAATTACCTATATGAAAAATTTTAATAAATGTATATCTACCTACAGAAGAGTTCTTTCAAATGCACGAAATATAACTCTTTTTCTGAAATTAATATCATCATCATCATCATCATCATTTCAGCCGTACGAAATTAATAATAAAAAAAAACACGTGTGGCACTCGGGGACTGCCGCGGTAAAGCTATTGCATAAGTAAATAGTGTAATTACACACCAAAACAATTATTCATTCAAAAAAATATGAACAAAAAGAACGATATTAAGAGCTTGATCATCGAATTTCGCGCGATGAACATTTATATAGATATAATATCAGATATACTATGCGATTATTATAAGAATAGGACGGGTTGTTGACAAACTTCACTCTGAAAAGGTACAGTTCGCAAGAAAGTGCAAAACAAAATGAAAATAGTTTTTTTTTTATTTTGGCAGAAGGTGGTTTGGGTATTGCCACTTACAAAACAAAGTTTTTATTTTTTAAATTTAGCTACTTCCCTTTTTTTTGTACACAACTTTACTGTTCATGCCCTTCCTTATGCCGCCGGCGCCAGACATAGCACAAACATTTGAACAAATGGTTGAACACATGTGGTATTTGAGTATTTGTTCAAAGCTTTGATAAAATACTAGAACATATTTCTACAGTACTTTGCAATGTCAGAAGGAAAAGTCTTCAATGTCTTTGTAAGAGTAGCAGCTCAGACCAGACCAGCGGGACGATGATTCTCAAATGAGTGGAATAGAAGAGGTGGAATAGCATTAGCAAGCATAATGTGTTGTGTTTTGATTTACAATTGGCGGATTCATGGTTCCCCGTGACACCAATACCCGGCGCACCCTGGTAACAGCTTGATTCTGCCGAATCTAACTTCAATCAACGTGCAGACTCTAGCTGGCCAATCCTTTTACCATGATAGACCAATACAATTTTTCACGAGACCCCCAATTTACCAATTTTATTGTAAAGTTGATTATTAAATTATTTTCATAACTTAAATTCCTGTTTCATTTAAATTCTTAAACCAGTAAATAGAATCAAAATTCAATTTATTCTGTGTTATTGAAGCATCAGAACAATGTATGAAAAAATGGTTTCAGTTAAATATCAAAAAATTTTAATTTGATTGAGATTCAAATTACCTGATCATTTTCGTAAAAGCATACTTTCATGAGGCCTATACTTTCCGAAAAAATCAAGTTAATGATTTGTATAATTATTATCTGCAAATTATTCAAATGTTTTGGTTTGCACGAACATCATTATTTATCGTAAGCTATGACATGATCAGCCCCCTGCCTGATTAACGATAAATTTATTTTTTTGCACACCATACTGAAATGAAGTGAAGTTAGTTTGACAGCACTCTGACAGCTTGACGTCACAACATGGCGGATTCCCTTTCCTATTCTTATATTAATCGCATAGTAGGTACTTTCTCTGCGCGGCATTAATGTGTATTACCTATACCAATATTATATATTATGTGCCTATACACAAAAAACAAAGGTACCTACCTACTTCGATCAACAATAGTATTAGTACTAGATGAAGGCTCACGAACTAAATGAAAACTTTATATGGCCAGACTGACATTTTTTTAAACGGGGAAAAAAGGTTACGAATGTAACGATCTTACATTATAAATGACAAGAAGAGTTCCAAGTTTGAAATACCTTAGTATTATTGACACTGTCAAAATAATCTACTTATAATTATTATACTCTCAAGTGAGCGTTCGACGCTTGGCCATGTCTGTCACTCCAACTATGTATTTAGAACTAGATGTTATTGTTGATCGAAGGGTACACTAAATAGTACACGTGCTTGGTTTAATGGTTTCCATTATATACATAACTAGCGGATCCTCGCGGTTTCATCCGCGTGGCATCCGTTCCCGTGGGAATATCGGGATAAAATATAGCCTATGTCACTCAGGAAGAATGTAGATTTCTAATGGTGAAAGAATTTTCTAAATCGGTCTAGTAGTTTCGATGCAAACAAACAAACAAACAAACAATCAAATCTTTCCTCTTAGTATAGATGAAGAATCCATACTAATATTACAAATGTGAAAGTGTGTTTGTTTGTTTATTTGTTTGTTTGTTTTTCCATCTTTCACGCCAAAACGGAGCAACTGATCGACGTGATTTTTGGTATGGGGATAGTTTGGAAGCTGAAGAGTAACAGAGGCTACTTTTTATTACGGAAAATTATAAAATAAAAATGGTAATTTTGTATGGATAATAGTTTTGACTGTCGTACGATACCAAACTGTCATTTATTCCATGGCCGCCTCCGCGTCTGCGCGCGGTCAAAATCGAATAGGTACTAATCTTTTCCATAAGATTAGAACAAAAAATGTACTGTAACTAGCGCCAAAAATGCCCTAGACGCACATGCGCGCAGACTTATCTGTCACGTAAGTCTATGTATTTTACTCACTTCGTGATTATTTATTTTCATCTGTCTAATAATGGTGATACGAAGTACTCTGTCCTACTAATATTATAAATGTGAAAGTTTAGATCTTTGGATGTTTGTTACTCAATCACGCAAAAACGGTTGAAAGGATTTGGCTGAAACTTGGGACACATATACTTTATAGCTTGGAGAGGATCAAGGGTTCTTTTTATCCCGGCAAATTATATCATTCCCGCGGGATAACGTGGTGTAGTCCACGCGGGCGAAGCCGCGGGCGGAAAGCTAGTAATTTATATGGCAAAGCAACGTTTGCCGGGTCAGCTAGTGAATATATATAGGTATACAAGGTGTTAGGGGCACCGTTGCAAAAACTTTAAACATGGCTTAAGGCTATCAGGAAATGAAAAAAATATTTCGACTCTCCATACAAAATGTCCCGATTAGTTGCTCAATTTTTATGAAAAGTCGAATTTTTGAATGTCCGCCTTGTCGACAGTGCTGCTCTCTGTAAATTGGTGTCATCATAATCATAGATGTATTATTCCTGTAGATGGAGCATAAAAATTTGAACGATTCCTTCTATAATCGACTCTCGTCTCTCAAATGGGGACATTTCGTGTGTTAAAAAGAGATAACAATAGCCCAACGTGTGCGTCTTAATAAGCCGCGCGCCACTTAAAAGTCAACGTCATATTTGTTTGTTAACCAGCTGGTTACAAATGCTTCAGAAAGAAAATCTTTTTTTGTAGTAAAATATAGGAAGATTTGATGGTGTGGTGCGGTATAGTAGATTTCATTACAAGTGCGGAAAGCCTGTCATTGCAAAGAGTTCCGACAAATGTCTACCCGAGCCGAGGCGCAGCTGAAGGTGAGGGTTGACAGTCGGAACAAGTTGCAATGACGGTTCCGCACGTGTACTGAACAACTATTTTTAATAAGGTTGCGAAAAAATTAAGCAATTTAATAAAATAATAAAACACAATAAACTCAACTAACTAATCGTAAAAGAATATAAGCAGAGACTTTTTTTTTGTTTTCTTCACCCATTCTGGGTTGGCAAAGGAAACTATGATCATACAGCCAAGGCTTCAGTAGAATTTTTTTATTGATATGAAATGAAAATTAAATTAAATGAGATGAAATGAAATGAAACCTAACAAAAGCAATCCGAATCCTACAGGAGCGCCTTTCCTTATTTCTGTCTTTTACCACATCGTTTTCCATTAAAGCCACATTATTGCACTAATTCCACCATACTAAGTACCTACCACAATAAAAACCAGAAAAAACTAATTTAGAAAATTAAGAAATAAGGTCCCTCATTTTCTTTTCACTTACTTGCGCAAACTCCTATAAGCAGATACTATGGTAAATAGTGCACGTCATACCATATTTAGTAATCTGTGGTCATACAGCCAATTTTATGTATTTTTTATATTCATAAATTTAATTCGGCCGATACTAATATTAATTTAATGTATAATTAAAATTACTTTTAAATCTGATATTGAAACAAATTAGTAGCTTCTTTTTAGAAATATTTGCATGAATCATAAAAACTTCTATGATTTTTTTTTAGTAAAAACTTCGTGGTTGGTTTTTTCTTTTTAATAGACAATATTTTGACAGTTGGGAAAGAAAACGCACGAGTTCGGGAAAGGTAAAGAAAAAGTTCGAGTGTGTAATAGCCCACATCCCGAACGCTATACGTCCCTGCAATACGCCACTTTTTGAGCAACTGTATTAAAAAATCTGTTGTTTGTTAAGAATGGCCTGTACTGTTCCCGGTTATTCAAGCAGAGTGAGTGTTTTGAAAGAGAATAATGAACACATATCATTTCAGAGGTAAGTCACACTCATTGTTTTGTGTTTTTGCGAACACATTTTTATAGCTTACTGGTCCGTATTTGCAAAAACTAAATTGCTGTACGTGTACACACAGTTTAACATTGACTTGGTTGATGAAAATCGGGTGTTTTTAGGCTAAAAATATATAAATTAAATCCAATTGGGATTTTTTGACATTTGACCAACCTGATAGTGTTGTAGTCAGATTTTATTATGTAATATCGATAAAAAATTATAGTGTTAACAATTTTGTATTTATACTTATTTTTTCTCAATTTTAAACAGATTTCCCACCGCCGCGCCGCCGTCGATGTAAAGGAAACGTGAATAAGAAACGTAAGAAAAGGCGACGATTGGAGACCTTCGCAACAAACAAGAATATTCTCGATGCACTTATTAAAGCAAATTGTTTAAGAGTATAAAAATTTGCGTGAAATCTGTATTTTTTACTTGATATCATTCAGCAGATTATTTAATTTAATAAATTGATTAGAAATCTCGTTCAGTTTTACGACTATACCTCCCAGTATAAATAGTATAATTATCATCATTATCATATTATGTCCTCACTGCTGGGCTATAGGCCTCCCCTGTGCATGAAAACACCACAGGTAGAACGGGGCATAAGTGCCATAACCCACCACGCGAAGCCAATGCGGATTGGTGGGTGAGGGTGCCAACGACTGCTAATGCAACCGGGAGCAACGGCTTAACGTGCTTTCCGAAGCACAGAGGAGACCGAGACAATAAAGTTTTGGGTCACCATTCAGATGTCCAACCGCAACGAATGTTGCTTAACATCAACCACCGGATGCCGAATGCGCGTACCAATGAGCCATCGATCTCCTCAAGTATAATTATAGTAAGTACCTACTTCATATTTGGCACTGATTCAAAATTAAAGGACTTGCATAGACCAAGAAACTGAACAACTTTCTCTTTGGAGCATAGCATACGTCGAATTAAAAAAAAACTGCCACACAGGCCACACTAGATCGATCAGCTGAGCGTGCGCTTTTGTCTGGAGGGAAGAAATTTTTGCCATATTTCGACCTATGCCGAAGTTTCATAGCATAAACAAAATTCTAAGGCCGTAAGCACTTTGGACACGATTAGTACAAAAAACTGTCAGAAAAGCGGATGATGAACCGCCCAATTACATTAAGTCTCTAGCCGCATTGAAAAGCGCGAAGCGCTCTATTCAATGCGGCGTAGTTTCGATCAGCCGTATTGAATACGGCGTATCTTGAATCCGCCGCATTACAATGCGGTGCTGTTTTCCAATACAGCTAGTTGCTATGTAATACGGTGAAGTATACAATACGCCTGCGATATTTACATATGCATTGTAATTTTATGTATCGCATTGCATTTAACTTATTTTTAAATGTTTTATCGATAACTTGTAATAAAAAAAAACACCACTATCATTGCATCATCATCATCTAATGTCATCTAGGCATTGCATAGTCAAAATGGAGACATTCACTAATTACGACGCAACAGATTAACATGTATGTCTCTTTCTATCTTATGATAATTTGATAGTGTTAGAAGGGGTAAAGGATGTGTGAGTTATAGCTTATTTTTGTGATCCATCTACAGGAATAATACATCTATGATCATAATAGCCTGTACTAAAGCCACCCAGCTGCCAGCTGGCCCTATGGCCCTATTCGCTAGCTCAAATGAAAAGTGGATGTAATTTCCACTTTCATTTGAGTTAGCGAAAAGACAGTCATCGTAGTTCTACTGATTTTAAGAAGTTGGCGATAAAAATAAAACACCCAGTTTTGATTTGGATTTTTATTACCTATTGTACCTATATATAATTATATATGTTTGTATTGTATTTATTATATACATCTTCTTTCTAAGACTAAGGTTGACGGAGTGGTTGTGGTCATGGTCCGCTATGTTGGTAGCGGCTTTTGCGGCGATGCTCCTCTATATCTCTCTATTTGTGGCACTGCGTGTGCATTCTGTAAGGGCACACTTGGTTGTGGACTTGATAAGGACTTGATCATCTTGTGGGTTATCAGCCGCGAAAACATTGACTCTTCCTTGTTTCTTCAATCGAATCGTTCCAAGGAGCTTGCATTATGGATGATAAGTCCAAACATTCTTAGAATTCGCAGTTGCACAATCGTCGAAAGCCTTTGTTTGATCCGAAGCTCCTTTTTAGTGGAAACATTTGTGTGACGAGCAGTCCGTTTGATCATCATACACCACATCTCAATCTTCTTGTGGTACTTTTGTTGGAGCGTCCATGTTTCAGCTCCATATAAGAAGATAGGAAATTAAGCTTTTCGTGTATCGAACCTTGGTGTTATTGATTGTGCGGCGATCTTTCCATATTATTATCTTCGTTAGCTTTTCAAAGGCTGATCTGGTTAGGTTAGGCCAGTTCGTCTTTTAAGATCAACAATAACACCTAGGTCTGTGCAACTTCCAGAATTTGTGATTTTAAATCATTCGTCATCAGTAATAATGTGTCACTATTGTGGGTACTTAATTATTACACGGATTCACCAACACACTTTTGCCTCAACAATCTTATCAACATATTATCGCACTGCTTTTACAAAAATATATTATTTTAGCAGCTTTTTTATAAAAATCCGAAATTGACAAGTGACATTAATTTGACATAATTTTGAGATTACTGCTTTTTCTTCTTTTTATTATTATTTCTGTTTCAGCCAGTGCTTCACGTTTTAGGCGCTAGTTACAGTACATTTTTTGTTCAAAAACTTATGGAAAAGATTAGTATTCGAATTTGACCTAAGTATATAAAAATAAACACATGTAATCAAAAAGAGAAAAATACGTTTATCTCTTTTTAACAACAGGTTTTTTTATATTTATCTCTTTTTACCAAAACAATGTTAGTAAGAGACAAAATATATGTAAACCCCTATTGTCAAAAAGAGATAAACAATGTTTTGTTAACCTCCTAGGGTGTTAGGTTTTTTCGTTACGGAATTTCTTGGTTCGGTCGCCGCGCTCAAAGCCCGCGATAAAAGCTATGCAATAGCTTAAAAAGTAATAAATTAATAATAAATTAATATTAATTATTAATTGTCTGAAATTAATATACCTACATATATATAATTATATTGAAAAAAAAACATCCGGATAATACTTATAATATTGATAGACTGCATCTTCTTCTTTCTTCTTTCAATATCGCCAGAAATATATTTCTTATTCAAGTAAGATATATTAAATAGAGCTTCCATTTAAGCGAAATCTATAATAGGTGCCTAACCGAACTCATCGGTCTGTGAAAATCAACAGAGCCTTGCCACTTACCTTGTTGAAATTCACAACTTAACAGCGACCCATTGTATTGCCTTGGGGAAGCGTAAAACAAACAAGTGTCGCGTGAAATCCGGATAACGTTGTTGGTACAACTTCTTACAAAACCCATCTACCTTTTACCTTTGCCAAAATTAAAGTCATAAGAAATTCACCCTTATTTTTACAACTTAAAGCTTATGGCTAAACATTATTTATCAAGTGTAAAATGATAAAGGTTTACGCCTCAAATGCTGATAATGCTAGTAAAAGTGCCGATCTTAACAGTTCCTCGAACACTTCTAAGGTATAATTAAGCACCAGCTATATGAGTGCAAATAGTTTCATGGTCCCTGATTTTCCTCAAGTAGATGTTGATAACATTCATGGTTGACGACTTTACTGTGAGTTCGGGTACAATTAAAAGTAGCTGGGTGTATTTAAAGAGCTTTATCTGCCACGTGTTACTTTAATACTGGTGTTAAAAGTTACCTATAAGTATTAGTTGTGTTCGAAAATATTTTAAATCATTTGACATAATAATTTTATTATCTTCAACATCTTCGATTATGTAAATCGTTTATGGTAACAGTGACACATAAGTACAGTACTTTAAATAAGTATTTTTGAGTTCACATAAAATACCTATACATGAAAAGCAATCACAGTCGATTACTTCCTCTGTCAAAGTGTATTTCTTAACACACCATTATACTTAACATCTGGAAACCATAACACTATTAATGCATTAGTGTTAAGCACCAGTAAACACCAACCAGTATTGTTAAAATGAAACAGGTGACTGCCGTGGTAAACCTCTTAAAAGCTGTTCTCATTCAATGTCCTTTAGAACTGAAGTCGAAACAATGAGTGGCCACATCCTATCACTATAGTTGCATTCTTTTCGTTTGACATACAAGTTGCATTAGTTGCATGGGAGTTTTCGCAAAGTTGATAAGTGGCCGTACAGGAAACCATTACTGAACATAATTAGGTGTGGTTTTGTAACACTTAGGAACTTCCGATTAGAGAGGGTGACACCACTTAACGACTTGAGAATGTAGTGAGATTCTTTCACGTTAATAGATTTTTAAGAAATATATGGGTTAACAAAGTGTAGTCGTAGTAGTTGAATGCCTCATTAAAATCAGATACTGTTCAATTCTCCGAAACTCTTTAAACAAACAAAGAAGGTAATAATAATCTATTACAAATAAATAAAATTGGAGTGTCTGTTTGTAATATTAAAATAACCGCTTTTTACTACATGCATATGATAATATATACGGTACATATACCAAAATATTGTTTTTTTACAATTTTTGTCTGTCTGTCTGTCTGTCTGTTTGTTCCGGCTAATCTCTGAAACGGCTGGACCGATTTTGACGGGACTTTCACTGGCAGGTAGCTGATGTAATGAGGAATAACTTAGGCTACTTTTTATCCCGGAAAAATATCCCATTCCCGCGGGATAACGTCGTGTAGTCCACGCGGGCAAAGCCGCGGGCGGAAAGCTAGTCAAAAATAAAAACTGTAAATCAAAAAGGTAGTTATTTACAACTGTTTTTTTTTTCTTATAGTATTGGTTTATTTAATTGAGGTTCTTCTATTTTATAGGTATTATTACTCATAAAAAGTCCTTATAGGATTTGTTTATCCATTTTATATTTCAGCAGTCATGGTCATAACAAAGCGCCTACTTGCCGTATTCCAAGTATTCACCAAAGAAAGGTCGTCGTGACAACGAGCAGCCACTAACCGCTCACGCAAATCACTAACACGTGGTCTCAAATATTTGCCGCCAAAACGAACCACTGACTTTTTTCTTTTTTTTTCACAAAAATCAAAGCAGCAGCAGCAGGTTCAAAAAGTTTCGAACTGCACGTGTGACGCCAATTTTGTGCGGCTTCAAATTACAGTTGAACTTTTTTACCGGAAACCGCGGATTTTTGGATCTTTGAGTGACGAAAAGAACGTACCGTTTATGACGACGACAGTTAGTTATTCTCGCGAAATTGTGCTACGTGTTTTTTCGTTTCCTCTTTGTTTCAAAACTTGGTCGTAGAAAAAATATAAAATAATTGAATTTTTTTTAGTCATCCCGTGACCGCGTTCTTTGCAACTCGGTCGAAACTTCGGGGAAAAGGTAGGTGTTAAACACCTATGTTTAGTTTAAACGCGTCTAATACCAGCTGTGTTCTTAATGTAATATGTAATAATAAAGCCAGCTTAATGTAGTATTTATGTATTTACAAACAAAAAGTATTTAAGTATATATTTATCCGTTATCAAGTTTTCCATGATACAGTTTCTTAATGAAATTAACATGGGCTTAGATAATTGGTGTGAATGTAAGAAATTATTTATTTATTTATAATAAGCAATAACTCTTATTTAAAGACTGCAATAAAAAAATGTAGACTCTTATAAAATATTATAGCCCTCCTGTCCGATCACGATACAGTTTAATGTTCTCCCCCATTTTTGATAGATAAAGTACACAAAAAAACGGAAAAAGGAATAAAATCTATTCAGGAACTAGTAAGTTTTATACAAAACCCAGTGGCTACTTTTTACGTATCGTAAAGACATCTGTTCTTTACAAAAAAAAACTCTAAGGAAATTCTCTGAAAAAATATCGGTACACCCATATCCCTCGAAGTCCTTCTCTGACCTTAAAAAAATCGAATTCACATCGAACGATTTGGTAACATAATACCCACTGGCCAAAAGAAAGGAAAAAAAACATAAAAGAACTCTACTAAAAAGTTTTAATTGTATCGCAAAAATTCCAAATTTAAAATCTTCGCTCGGGGCACACAGGAAATGAGAGCGGTACCGTCCAATAGATCTGTCTATTTTGATGGATCGCCGTAACACAATCATCGGTAGGACTCGGCCCTTTAAGTGCCCCTTAAAAATCAAGTGATATTCTTCACTTTTATGTTCGTTATAGCTTAACATTATTCCACGACATAACTTAAGAAAGGACTTTAATGCCAACACACAGATTTTAAAATTCAATGATTAACTGCTGCATTGCTTCAAAAAATATTATCACAAAATTTTGTAGGAAAATATCTTTTATCTCTTGGACACAAGTTTGGTTTTCTTCAAACAGGAAGTATAACAATAACATCCGAACACGTGTTCGATGGCCACTAGTGGTTGCAATTATTTACAGCAATAAACATTCAACTGTTGCTGTATTTTGTATAAATGTTGGCCTTAAGATTTTTTGATACATTAGTTTTAAGTTCCTTAAAATCAAGTGAAATGATTACTTATCAAATGAAGCTGTACGGTTAAAAGTAAATTAAATTGAATTACTTATTCATTATACAGATAAGGTTATTATTTTAGTGTGTCGAAATAATAACCTTATTAGTCAAGATCAATCTTAATCAGAAAATGTTTTCTTATGGAAGAGGAACATGAGTCTTCAGTCAAAATATTTTTTTATATATTTCCACTGCAGAAAAAGCACGCATTGTTACCAATAAATCGATATCCAACTTCTTCTAGAATATTCGGTAACTCAAACCTCTATTCTACAACATTTAAAAACTTTTTAGAGGTCGCTTCGAAAAGAATTTAAAAAGTGGGCGTAACTCCACTGTCATTTGAACTCGCACATAATAAGCCGGCGGCATCGCTCGCGCCATCTTATTATCTAGCTTTAGAAAAAGAAAAAACTTTCGAAAAAAGAACGGAGAAAAAATATGGCCGCTTCACACAATAGTCTTGAAAAGGAAGCGTAGCCCATGCGAATTTTGGCAATAAATTCTTATTGATTGAATTTCGGACCCATGCTGAGCTATACGGGCTCATTATAGTCTCGATAATTTTACTTTTTTTAGAAAATTGAGCGTTTCATTTTGATTTATTTGATGTGGCTAGTATTTTGCATGAAATTGACGGGAAATTGTAGTTGAGAGATGGTTGAAAGATGGTTGAAAGCAATATTTTTCATAAAAAAATTATGAATTTTTTACCCATTACATAGCGTAAATAAAATAATTATAAGCTTTCCGCTCGCGTCATTGCCCGCGTGAGCTTGAAGATGTTGTCTCGTGGAAAGGAGATATTATTCATAGTATCAAAGCTATCTTCTATCTCACGCAGTGCGTAGGGGCGCAAGCAGCCGAGAAATAATAGCGGGCCATGATAGTATAGGTACATAGTATTCTAGACCAACCACAATAAATCTCTGTGCCAAATTTAATCCGAATCCCTTGAGCCGTTTCACCGTGATTGAGTAATAAACATCCAAGCGTTCCTATTTATAACATCAGTAAGATCAAATTTGTTTAATACCTCTAATTTGTAGAGAATCGTATTATTAACATGATTTATAAGAGGAAAATGTATAAGTACCTTTTAAAATTCATAATTCAAATCATTTATTCATTTTAGTCTGATAGTAAATTTGCATCGAATAGGCTCCGAAACTACTGGACCGATTTAGAAAATTCTTTGACCATTAGAAAGCTACATTCTTCCCGAGTGAAAAAGGCTATATTTTATCCCGATATTCCCACGGGAACGGGTACCACGCGGGTGAAACCGCGAGGATCCGCTAGTCATAAATATAAAAATAAAACAAATACCTAACCCGATTATCATAGCAGTAAATAATATTCAATAATTTTATATATTTTTTATTTATTTTATAATTTTTATATTTTTTATTTTATAATATAAATAACTGTTTCCACGATACGCCTTAGAAAAGACATCAACGAGATATCATATGAATTTGTTGATAATGTTTTATGATTCTCGGCGCGACATGACAAATTATTTAATTAAATTATCTTACATTATAAGTTTATGTTAACGTAAGTACGTACTCGTATTTAACATACATGCTACAGATTAGATAATAGCTAAATTTAGGACCGATAGCTGAAATTATATTAAAAACCAACAAAGTACTTATTAGTCGCTTTATAGGCGGGAAATTATGAAAAATGTAGCACGTTAGGCCAGAGTACAATATTGAAAACGAAATACCAATGCTATAGTTACATAACTCTATAACATAATTGTTATTGTAGAGATAGCTCTATGATGCATAAATATGAGTACATGCATAGGAACATTTATAAGATGTTGTTTTCATTGACTCGAAATTTAATACACCATTCTTTTTTTTGTTATTTACGTTTTGCATCTTTTCTAACCGTAATACGTTAGGTTAGGTAGGAATTTAGTTAAAGTGAAAAAGGTAATGAGGGGCATCTGTTGGACTAGAACAGTGTCTATGCTATAATGTGCTAGACCTATAGAAAATCCAAGCCGTCGCTTCAAACTGCTATGCAAAGGTTCAGGTTAACTACTGTTGCTTATAAATGAAAGCTCAAGGCTGTAACCGTCGTTCAGTGGATGCCCGATAAGGCTTCAATGGTGGGTTGCGGGATGGGTGACCAAAAGTTAATGCTATGGAGTTCCTCCATGCTTCAAAAGGCACTTTATTTCGTTTGTCCGATTTGTTCGTTTGTTATGCAGCTACATTTTCACCGGTACTGCATTTTCCTCTTAGGACTAATCTTAGATTCCTTTGCACTAATGTTGCCATTGGGATAGTAAATGTTGATGAAGCATAAACCGCAATCTCATGAGAAAATAACTGATGTAAATCTAAATAAGTTACGTTAAGTTTTTATCTTCTCATTCATATAACTTAAAAGGCTTCAGAGGCGTTAATCACCGGTGCGGTGCTTATGAATGAAAGCTCGTGGTCGTAACGGCCGTTCAACGGATGCCTGGTAAGGCTTCCCGCAAACTGCCAAATCGCTTCTACGGCATTTTGCCCTTTTTTCCGTGAAATTGCCACTTCCTTGTAATGTGGCGATTAGAATGAGTAGGTACAGTCGGTGTCAAAAAATCAAATAAAAATCAATTTTGGAAAAAAAATCTTACCTGTTACTTCGAAAATAAAATAAAAAACTCACAAAGTTAACCTGTAGGTACTGTAGAGTGTGCTTATAGTCTGTGAGCAGCCGGTAAGAGATATGTAGGCTGTGACGCTGTATCTATATAAGCCTCTTTGGAAAGTATTATCATTTCAAACCATGGTGCGTAGCGAACTTAAAAAAGATGGCTTGTATTATTATTATTTGATGTATTTGAAGACAGCCCGTACTCAGGGCAGGGTCCCTAATTTATTTAATATAGCTATGTAATACAAAGTACTATCTTACATAGGAATAGTTATCCTAAAAGTGCAACCATTCTTGTATTTAACCTAAGGGGTTAAATACAAGAATGGTTGCAGTAAGAAGTGGTACAACGTTTCACTACAGTCACAGATTACTAAATAGTTACTACTACAGTACCGTATGAACATAAATTAGGTAGAATGTTAGTCTACGACATTTTTAACAAGTTTGATAAAATAGTCTTGTTTATTAAAAGCTACTCAACATTATAACTTAAGTTAAATGCAACTTTCATATTTTTGCGCGAAAATTACCTCAGCATGGTAAGCACTTCTGTTCCCACAAGTACTTTCATTCTCCATGCCAGTAAAAAGCGTTTCCTTCAAACTGCCACTTTAAATTCCACTCATTGTATCGAGTACCATTATTGCTCAGAAAAGGTTTAGACGAAAGCGCGTACTATATATTCCCATTCAGTTTAATTGTCAGTGATTTGATACGCGCACGCGGTGACTTGTAGGTACAATGCCTTATCAGTAAAAAAGACAACCGAATACCATTTATTACTATTAGTATAAGGATCAAAATCCCAGCTCATTATCCAGAAATATATCTAAAAGTTATTGTCAAATTGCAATTCAAGTACCGAAGTATATATTTTAAAGTGTGAATGAAGAACCATTCTGGTATTCTTTACGTTGATAAAAGTCGGCATCCTAAGAAATGTTTCGCTTCTTACTACAATTGACTCTACACAATCGAACTTTTGGTCATGGCTTTGGTCATATTTTTCTAAAGTGATAACATTTGTTCATAGACGAAAAGCCGAATCAAGCTTTTAAAGATTTGAGGCAGTCGGACTTCAATAAATTGTTCGATTGTTCCCTAATCAAACACTTCTTCATTTCTTAGAACAAAATAATATAGGTATATAGCTTATGTCATAGTAAGATCACTGAAAATTGGTCTAGTATATATGTCAAAATTTATGACCCCAAATTTTGAATAAGTAAATAAAACTCTATGCTGCCTTCAAAAGTCAAGTCATGGCAATCCAACCTACAATAACATCAAAACGCAACATCAACGCATAAAAAGCAAACATTTCCAGCAAAATCCCTAAATTCCTTTAGTTCCCGACATTTTCTGCCCAATAAACAAATAACACCCGCACTTGTTTGCAAAGATAACAACCCGAAGCTTCAGACAAAATAAATATGTGCTTTGCTCTCAAGGACGACCTTCTTGCTTCAAAGTTATCTAGCCAGATTATTTTGGCCCATCTTATCGTTAGACAAACAGTGAATAATAGTACCTAAAGAATACCAGACGAAAGTTCTCATCATAATGGTTTAGATATTATATCTGATTGTATGGTGTTTTTCGATATCCATTTTAGATTAGGTTAGCGAGGACAAAATTTTGCTACACCGCACTAAAATAGTATGTTCTTATAAGTATTCAAATTGTAAGTGTTTTTATAAATGAACTAGCTTTCCGCCCGCGGCTTCGCCCGCGTGAACTACACGACGTTATCCCGCGGGAACGTGACATTTTCCCGGGATAAAAAGTAGCCTATGTTCCTCTCCAAGCTACAAAGTATCTGTGTCCCAAATTTCAGCCAAATCCGTTCAGTCGTTTCGGCGTGATTGAGTAACAAACATCCAAACATCCAAACATCCAAACATCCAAACATCTAAACTTTCACATTTATAATATTAGTAGGATAAAGTTATATTATTAGAATTAAATCTTTAAAATATTCCGATGAATTGAGAACCTCCTCCTTATTCGAAGTTGATTAATGATTACATTTTTTAACACTTATCTATTTTGTCCTTATTTTTATAGTGATCGATTTTTTTTATACTTGATTTTCTATAAGTAATATTTGTTTTATTTATGACGTTCTAACTTCGATATACAATAACCGTTCTAATCTTTACCACTCCTAATGCACTTACGCAAATCGACCCGAGCCTCCTAACGCTCATATTAATTACCAAATAGGATCACTGTCCCGCATCAACCCTATAATTCAATTAGGCCGCATAAATAGGGCTGTCACTTCGGGGCACTAAGGGCCCATTCTCTGCGCACGTGTTACAACAATGTGAAGCTAACCCGACGAGCGCTGCGGGTCGCCGCGACCAAAAGTGAGAAATTTCACAATAGTGTCAAAGTATTGGGCTTAGGTGTGACGTATTGTAAGGAGTTCGTATAATGGCCCAGTGTGAGGCTATTGCCGAGTTCTCTTAGGTCTTTGATTGGAAAACCGCTTTGTATTGGTTGAAGCTGTTTAGAGTATAATGGAATTCATGAGGTGGTGTGTAGAGTGATTAAATGTAAACGAGGAATTGCATTTCGTCATTGTGCTAGTGGAAATTCTGTACTTACCTACGTTATTAATATAACGGAATCTATAAATCATGGCAATATATATCTACCTGCCTAGTGTAAAACTTACATTACATATTTTATAATGGTATATCTTTTAATTAACATGATAACTAATACAATTTATTTATTAACTAAATAATTTTGTATATTTGTCCCAAAATAAGACTTTAGTTCTAGTAAGATAAGATGAATCCTACCATATAATTCAAAATCAAAGAAGATATCTCCTCATAAACCCTCATAAAAGTATAAAAAATACTTAGGTATAATCTGGGACAAAACCGGAGAACCACTTCTTACTTCTTTTCTGGTGGCTGGTGTCTCGCCATTCACGTGCAGAACCTTTTAACATTTGGTTTAGTATTAGGTAAACTAGGGTAGTAAAATGCATACGAACAATTAGGGATTGAGACTGCAAGTGGACGGTGAGACGCCAGCCACACGAAAAAGAGAGAGCTAAAAAAGTAAGTAAAAGTAAGAGAGAGGTGTTTATTGTACCTTGCCTATTTTGAAGAAAACACATTAGAGAAAATATAAAAAATATGTAAAGGATTCAACCTTTACATATTTATTTATATTTTCTATGCTCTACCTTAAAATTTTTAATACGAATTTTAATAATAGCATAATGAGTTTTCTCGTATACTGTCAACAAACAAAACCAGGTTGAAATTTTACCTATCGAACAAACGCGGCCTCATCCGATATAATATACTATTAATAATATATATATTGTTCATCCCAGTTAAAACTCTCTTTTGAAAAACTCTTAAATTTTAAATGATGACGATAAAGTCCCTCTTCTCTTCCGAGGCGCAATCCTATATCGCTCTGCAAAAATACTTTAGTGGTTCAGTATTCAGGCGTAGAAAGTAACAAACAGGCAAAGAAACTTTCATCATCATCAACCATTTTAATGTCCCCACTGCTGGGGCACTTGCGTTCCTTGTGGATGGATAAGGAGAATGGGCCATGACCCACCACGCGGGTCCAGTGCGGATTGCTAGGTATTAACGACTGCAAATGCAGCCGGGACCAAAGGCATAACGTGCCTTCCGAAGCACGGAGTAGCTCGAGATGAAAAGTTATTGGTCACCCATCCCGTGACCGACTACTGCGGAAGTTGCTTAACCTCAACGATCGCAGGCTGAAAGTAACTTTGGCATTTATAACATAAGGATGGATACTGTGCCAGTTTTTACCTTGAGTAGGTAAATAAGTAAGTTCCTTTACCACAGACAAATGAGCAACCCTTCTTATAGTGCGACAAGCGACAAGCTTTTCTGTTCCGGTGACAGCCGTGACAGAGGAGCCACTTGCAATACGAAATTAGCTGTGTAGACTGTCATGAAAACTGTTTTACTTCCAAAGATAATCACCGGAACAGAAAAGCATGTCGCACTATAAGAAGGGTTGCTCATTTGTCTGTTGTAAAGGAACTTACTTATTTACCTACTCAAGGTAAAAACTGTCGCACTTTCAAACTAGTCACACGTCTGTGACATTCCGGAACCATTCATTTAACAAAACATTGTCATTGGCGTCACAATTATGTTTAACTCTGTCTGATTTTTTAATGCACCAACATTAGAGACTTCCCGCTACCTTACACTTCAAGACTTGGCAGATGTTCTTCCACAGCCACCTATAGTTCCAAACATGTTCGCGACATGTCCTCTAATCACAAAGAGTGGCCATCAATTAGACAACGACAGGTCCATTCTTAACTACCTTGTTCACGTCTAAAACTAAATAAAAGTCCAGGTGGTTGAACAATTAGGGCATAATCACTATATTTGGAGTGTTGTCACGAAGGTTCTGGGAAGGCCATTGTTGGCTACCACCCAGTAGGGCCGTGTTTGCAAACGGACTGAATGGTCTCCACCAATATTTGCCTTACGAATGAACAAAACAATGGCTATGTGGGGACAGTTAGCTTTTTCCTGCTAGACGTGAGCACAATAATACTTATTTAAGGAGGGTTTTCGTTATTTTAAAGAAAGTTTAAAATACACTCTTAAATAGTTCTGTTCTGATCCATTTACAATGAATGTTCAGGTATTTATAATCAAGCTCAGCTTAATATCTGATATCCAACTTAGCCAATCCAGATAGATTTTACCAGTATCACTACCAATGTAATTACCTACACTGTATAAAGAACAACCAGTTCTAATCAAGGGTGTGCAGAAAAATAAGAAACCACCTTTGCACAAAGCGGTATGTTGGGATAGTAAATCGTCAGAAAAAGCGTTATATTAATTTACAAAAGCAATATGCTTGTTACGCGGGTTACAATGGTGCAACGCCGTTTACGGTGAACTAATAAAACATAAATTTTAAATTATTTTTATGCATTCACAATGCAATTTTTTACTATCACATTTTATCCTAATAAAACATAGTTCATAATAGGTATGTTATGTTTCAAACTTCGGTCTACAGTACAATCTAGTTGAAGTGATGTGTATGACAGTTGCGCCAGCGGAACCGCACCTTAACACAAATTTGGCGAATATGTTTGCGCGTCCGTAGGCACGCCGCGGGAGGCGCGCCCACCAGCAGTCCTTTCAATCGCAATCACGATTTATTGAACTCGTTCTGTTTTTTTTTATTTAAACAGCACGAGCGTGATCGGTGGGAACACCTTAAATTTGTGCTTATTCAGCACTTGAACGCTTATTGCTCGCGAACAATGTTGTCACGGGACGGGATACGAAATATTTATGTTGATGTCTTTTCCAGAAAACGCCATTTATATGGATTACCTTTTTTGTACGACATGAGTACACAGAGCTTGTCTCCACGCACGTAACTTTTTACTGAGAAAGTTTATTTTTTGCCTGTCAATAAGGTTCCAAGGAATTATACCATTTTGCGATAATTCGTGCATAGGTTCAACCCACCTACCAAAAATATAACTATTAACTACAAAATAAAACGTTTTTGAAAAAAAATTGTAACCGCCTTCAAAACGGATCTTCAAACAAAAATTAACAACCACTAAAAAACAAAAAAAATAATAAGATTTCTTAATTTAAAGGACGATGATACGTGACTTTTTCTAATTTATCTTGGTACTTACTGAACTGTTTGAAGTCGGTGCCGTCTAATACGTATTGAGGTAATTACATCCTACACCTCACGCTTGGGACCGGGTTGTTTTTTATATGTTAGTTATTTCACTCAGTATATTTCGTTCTTATTCTTTTTGGCTTGGCACCGACTTGAAACAGTTCAGTAAGTACCAAGATAAATTAGAAAAAGTCACGTATCATCGTCCTTTAAATTAAAAAATCTTATTATTTTTTTTGTTTTTTAGTGGTTGTTAATTTTTGTTTGAAGATCCGTTTTGAAGGCGGTTACAATTTTTTTTCAAAAACGTTTTATTTTTCGATTTTAAGTGAAGTAGCTTAAGAAACTACATGGTGATTATGATAAATTGTTGTAAATATCCTATCCGTTACGGAATTCAGCTTTCCATATTTAGCTACTTAGATAACTTGAAGGAATACAACTGAAGTTCCATTCGTGCATATAGTATTTATAAAACATCATAATATAACTCCTAACTGTTGAGGAGTTTCACCTCTCATCAGCAGCTCACCCTCATAACCTGAGAGAATATAACTATTGGCCCATACGTACGATTAATACTTAAAGAAATATTCTCCAGCTCCTAACCGTTAAGGAGTTGTAGCTTCCATCACCAGCTCATCACTATGAGATGATGGCTACCAGATGCAAATACTTGACTAACTTCAAAAATAAATGGAACGCATAAGGCTTGCCTATATTTGAGAATTTCTCTCAATTTTCCTGGGATTTGATCCCCTGGTCCTGACTTGGTGAAAGTAAGATCAGGTCAGAAGTGCCAACTTTCGAAAAAACATTTTTTTTGAAAATGATCCCCAATTTGATGAAACTATGAAATCGTCCATATACCCAAATAAAGTCTGAATACACATTATTCAGGATAACTCCTGAACTTCTTGCCAGTTCTTGATAAAATTTTAATGGGACCACACGAGAAGCGTCACCTTTTAAATAAAAAAAGAATTATCCAAATCGGTTCATTAACTAAAAAGTTCTGAGGTAACACACATAAAATATAAAAATAAAAATTATACAGTCGAATTGATAACCTCCTCCTTTTTTTGAAGTCGGTTAAAAACCTAACATGCACGGTACAATTGTATGAGTAATTACCTTATTATCAGAAGGTGGAATAAAAATTTCGCTGGAACATGTTATAAGAAGTGTACTGCTTTATCTGCGTTTGTATTTCTCTATTAGTAACTATAACCGATACTATAACATTATGTTTTTCTCTAATGTCGTGAAGAAAGTAGGTAAGGTAAGTAGGAAAGAAAATACTTCAGTTTCACAAAAACAAGACCCCAGGCAATATAGAAATGGGATGGTCTACATTGACCCGGCTGGGGAAAAAAACTTCTGATCACCAAATAACAAGTTATACATGATATTTGTATTATAAAACAACTATGGTCTCGTTTGTGTTTATTTCAATTTCAGAAAGATATACATTTTGGAATTATTTTATGATACTTACTTGGTATTTTATGATAATGTACTCGAAATAATGGAGATACCCGCTCAAAGGAAACATTTCTTTATTTTTGAAATGGAACAAAACTGCATCACAGATTTTATAAAATCGGATATTTGCGAGTTGGAATCGCCCATGAAGGGTTCCGTACCTATTGCCCAACCAAAATACCACTATCATTTGTCGTCAGCAAAAAATAACTCTTTTTTTTTATCCACAACGGGGCAGCATCTAGCGTTCATCACACCTGATGTTAAGTAGTGACTTAATAGTTGATCTTAATTAACTTTGCTTTTTATAGTATTTGTATATCCATATCTCCAAAGTCTCCCGCCCGTAGGGTTTGCGAACCGATGGCGTAGCTTCTATAACGTTCACAAGTATTGTAAATAACAATCTAAATTGAATAAACAAGTTTGACTTTGACTTTGATTTTAATTGACAAAGTTACATTTGTGGTTTTTTAAAATGTGTTATATCTTAAAAACTGCTTATAACTGTATCTCGTTCAAATCAATTTTCGTTGAAAGTTTTTATTAACATCTACAGCGTATATTTTTGTCTAGATTTTTCAATCAAACCTTTTCAGACAGACATGTTGAAACTATAAGGGTACCTTTTTTGCCATTTGGCTACGGAACCCTAAAAACTCACCTTTTTCATCCAAAAGTACACACACATGAACTTTTAAAGTTAACCTATCGATTAATGTCAAAAAAGTACAGATTGTTGTTTTATCGAATTTTAGCCGGTTCGATACCGGGTATGGCAAGCTCAGGGTGCTTACCATCAACTCTTATTACGGTTTTGTTTAGGAACCTAAACTGATCTGCTTCGCTTATTCGTACCACGACAGCTTAATATCAATGACAGCGATTCAGTGATCGATCAATGACATTTCACAGCCGCTAAGCTGTCAGAAACTCTTATTTGACTTATAACCCGGTCGATTTAACATGTCACCTGCAGGTTATACCCGTCCCTCTCACTCTCCGGGCATGACAGAATCGAGTGAAAGAGACGGGTAGAAGAAAAAGGACACAAATCGTTCGGTCATTAACATTTAGCAATTCATTTGCGATCCAGTTTTTAGAAGGTCAGAGTACGAAAGAAAGCGATTCATTTTAGGAACCTATTCTGAATCGCGCTATTTTTGAATCGCTGTCATAAAGTTGATGGTAGGCACCCAGGTATTCTTAAAAAATTTTGATTGCAACTTAGTTTCATTTCAAAAATAAAAGAATGTTTCCTTTGTATGAAATTAGCTTTCTACTTACCCTTCAACCCCCTGATTCACAAACCGTCGGAAACGGATTAGAATTCTGTGCTTTATCTTTGTCTATTCTATAGTGAGTGACTGAGCTATTGCATACATTCCGCTATCGGGAGCGTTTCCGACGGTTTCTGAATCAGGTCAGGTATCATGAAATTATACCAGCCTGTATAATATGGTAATACATAATAATATATATATAATATGTTATAATATATAACCATGGTTTAAACGCAAAAATGTGAAAATCTGGGAAATATGTATGTACCTGTCTATCTTATAATCTTGACAAACTTTCGGTTACAAAAGGCAATAATTTCCATTGCATGATACTTCAAAACGGCCAAGTCATTCAGATCATAAGATAACAAAATATTATTTCAATAAACATAATTTAAAAATTTATTTATACGAATCGATATAGCCAGATCGACCCAACAATATAACAAATCCATGCATAATATTTGTAGCCAAGCACAATAAACAGGGCCAAATCTGAACCGTCATCCTATGGTTACTCGAAACAGATTTGTTTTCTTTAAATTCTTAACAATGACAGCGATCCTTTCTGGCCAATGTTTGGTTAGCTGCGTCGAGTATTGTCGTTGAGGAAATCAATTTACGATAATTGTCATTTATTATGAAATAAATATGACTCTTTATCCCCCGCCTTTTGTGAACGAGTTTCGCCTCCGAAAGACCTTATTCTTGGTCTATTCAGCTCGGAGCATTGGGCGTAAATAATTTTTATATTTTGCGAAGAAAATCTTTGAAGCGTACATTCTGGCATCGCATTTGACAATAATTATATTGAAGTCTTCGGGTTATATTAGGCGGAACGTGGATTTTGACGTGTTACGATGTCAAAGAATGTTTTCTCAGCTTGGAGCAGATGTCGGTGTTAACATTGAAATTAAATGAACTGATGACTAAAGCTCGTTTTATTTTATTATTAATGTGGAGTCATTGAATCCTTCTTGTACTTAAGCTCAATATTAAATCGTTGGTATGATTCTTAAAAGAATAACAAGACGTAATACTTTTAATTTCTAACAGAGAAGTCAACAGCCGTTAAATTCAAGTTTACTGAAAATATATACTTTCTCCTTCCCGTTTATTAATAAAACTATAGAAAATACTTATACTTTTATAAGCAAAAACATTCACAGACTGCTAATTTCAGTAAATATACTTATAACCAATTATTTAACTTTATACTTATACCGTTCAAGTTAAGAAGAAATATAATTTGATCGAAATACTACGAAAAGAAAACTTGGCATCGTACAAGATGCGGCCCGCGGCTCTGGGCAATATGCCCAGAGCCGCGGGTATCCATTAATGAATCGTAAACTATTTTAATAAATAATAACAAAATTTAATAGTATTCAATTTTTTTTGTCGCCCATGACGCGGCGATAATGTAACGATATTTTATCGGTTCGGTTCACAGACACATTAGACCACGAGCGATAGAATTTGTCTCCGTTCCGACTGCACTAAATGGTCTATTATATGGTCCTTTGTCAGTCATTGATTTGTAGTTGACTTCGACAAGATCCTTTTATACAGAGTGTTCTAATTAATTATACGAAGAATTTAAACTCGAGTTTAAATTAAACAAGAAAATTTAATTTTCATTCGTATCTAATCAGTAATAACTTTTTTCACAAAATATAATCTCTGTAATATTTTTTGTGAAAGTTTGTCTTTGAACTAGTGCAATTTATTTATTAATTTATTTTTGGATTGGGTTTTGTATTGTACTAACGCTTTCGTATTGTTCTTTTGGGTGGGCGCTAATAACTGTGACACAGTTAGTAAACTGTTTATAAATAACCAATATATAATAGGGTATTTTACTGTTGTTGAAATGTAGATATTTAATGATGACGTTAAAAAATATTGCAATTAAGAAAACCAAATGTGAAAAAATAATTTGAATCTGTTTTATAATGAAAGAATTATAGTCTGTTTGATTTTGACTATAGCTGTCTCTTTCTAAAACGAAATCTTCTATGGCGTGACTATGACGCTACTAACCCACTGACGTCACTAAGATAGCGTCCTGTCCTTGTCTAATTATAAAGTTTGAAGTCCTATATCTTTGAAAATATTCAAGATAATTCAAAATGAAAACTTGTTTTGTGTAGCTAATATTTCGAAAAACATTTTAAAGAAATAAAAAAAAATCAGTAAAATACCGTATTGTATATTAATATCCTTGCTTGTTTTATTACAGCACCTATTTCATTTGGATACGTAACTAATCTAAAAATTGAGTATTTTTTAACGAAAATGTTTAAAGTTTTTAATTTTATAACAGTCATTATGAAAACAGAAACTAGTAGTACTAGTACGAATATTTTTTTATTACAAAAATTACCTTTATGTTTTTTGGTATTTTATTAATTGAAATACTATACCTACTGACATAAAATAAATTAATACTCTGTTTACGAAATAAATTACATTGCTATTGAAACATCCTGTATAGATGAAATCGTTTAGCGAAAACATCGACCGACTAATATGACAAAGAATCCAATAACATTAATATAATAGACGTCAAAAAAAATTAACTGCTTCAACGGTTCGACGAATCCTTTTACCTTATGCTATTTAGTGTAAAAATGGCATTTCAAATATATTATATTAGCTGCAATGACTCAACTATAAGATGTTGAGCACCTTTTAATGCAACAATAAGGATTTAATATGACGAAGTGACGATCATTAGAGCGAAAGAAATGCAAGAAAAATTTAACATCTGTAAATACTTTTCAAATTGTCAATGTAAATAGAAACTACAAATCTAGCAAGTGACTTCAAGATAGCGCGTATAGTATCGTGAGATTTTACTCATAAGAAAAATTGTGTAAAAAAAATAAACCACCAAGCCTGTAAGTAGCATCCAGACGAGTTTTGAACCCGCACCACTGGGAATCAACAACAATCAATTAAAATGAAACAGCTATAAAATTCACAATTTTCAATTACCTACTTTTATGGCCTCACAATGCAAGTTTGTAACTATTGCAAAAGCACTTTTTCCCCTAACAAATCTCCACACCATAACACGCCATTACATCGAAACTATAGACAAAGCGTTATCTCACAAAAGCCGACACGATAATAATATCCAATTTGTTTGCCCAGAATAGCAGTCCACGTGTTCCCCATTGTCTGAGCTCACAGGGTAAGCTTAAGGTCCCAACCTGATAAGATCTTGAACAAGATCTCCCGATAAGGCCCCGAAACCTTATTGTTTCGAACAAAGAAATCGAAACTGGGAAAAAATTGTGGCACTCTCGTGCGCGAATGTAGAAGCGAGGGTTGGCAAAAACATGTTATTTCAAAATAATACTTTATTTCGAGTATGTGTATCATGTCATTAATATCTTAATAAAGAATGTACTTATTAGTCTATCTATAGAAAAATAAATAAATCTATAGAAAAATAAAATTAAAAGTCTAAGTACCTACTATATACTTAGTTATTTTTTTCTTTCTTTGATAATAATTTCACTAACCACTGATCAGGGGGGCTACCGCGTAACTTTATGGATATGAACTTCATACGTTTTTGGGAACTTTAAGGCGATACTCGGAAAAATTATGCTAAAGCGAGATAGCAATGAGAAAACGACGCGCGCGGGAGCGAGACCGATTTTGCCGATTACGCAAAAAAAACACAAAATCACTTCGTATTTAAAAACTATAGCGAGTTTAAAAAAATGCTTCTATACGATCCTAAATATTATTGGTGTCCACTAATTAAACCAATTTTCAATAGTATATGTATCCCCATTTAAGAATAATCTTGATATTTCTTATTTTTTTGAGGTATTTTCGAAAATAAAAAGTGTCGAGCCAAAGTCATAAAATCGTGTTTCTGAAACTATACGATTCTAGATAAAGGTATGAAGAAATATATATCTTATTACCAGATTTGTAACAACTGTAACCGTCCTATAGTTTTAAATCAAAAAGTCCGTACTTTTTCCGAGTAGCGCCTTAAGTCAATTTTACAAAGAAAATAGCCGCTATCAGTTCCTTGTTTTGTGACGTCGGGTATAACAATAACTAGCTAGCGACGTTCAACAGAACAAAGCGGCAAAAATCAATCAGAATAAGGAATTCAAATGACAGTTGAAGCCCATACCCATATCCAGATTTCTAAGCCGGTAGCCCCCCTGGTCTGTACAATTGTACATAGGTACTTACTACAACGAACGTTTCAGCATTGTTGTGAACATAGTATACGAAATGCTGCTACTAAAACTCTATGTATAGATACTTTTATACTTTTTTTGGAAATACATACTTAATATACAGGGTGTTTCTCTTATGGTGTCAATCCGGTTCGAGGTGATAGCCGAGTACTATACCTATCGATTTAACCCCCTTGTATGTTCCGCAATTATTCGTAGTTTTGGAGTTTTTTTTATTTTCATTATTTTCGGTGATTTACTTATTGTGAAAAAAATTTAGCAACCAGTTAATTTTATTATGTCCCTAACGCAATTTCAGTTTTATTTTGTCACTCTCATTTTACAAAATTTTTTCATTAACTGAGCTCAAATTAAACTTAAATGCATAACATTAATCTTAAGAATGAAAAAAAATATGCGAAAATATTAACAAATTATAAAATGTGAAATTTACAAGATTTCCGATTCTCAACTCCTAAAACTACGAAAAATCATGGAAAATACATGGGGGCTAAATCGATAGGTAGGTATGGTACTCGGCTATCACCTCGCACCGGCTTGACACCATAAGAGAAACAGCCTGTATATTAAGTTAGTATTTCCAAAAAAAAGTATAAAAGTATCTATTTAACCGTTATCAAATCAAGTTTCTATAGCACAGTGACTGATGACATTTATTAGGGGCTAGAAATAATTGGGGTGATTGTAAGAAATTATTATTAAAAATGTATTATGCATATTATGCGATGGTTAGACAATTTATACAGTAATATGCCTGATAAGTTTAGTGTATTAGATTTTAGTTTAGTGCATTTACATTTTGTTAATATAGTTATATACAAGCAAAAAAGCATAAATTTGTAAATACAGAAAAAAAATTTAACTTACTTTTCTCATGGGTAGAATTTTTGCCAACCCTGTGACTGCATGTCAACTACGGGTGTTTTCTCCTTAACGGTAACGGTCGTCCACAGTTTGAGTATCTGACAGATAGTCTGACTGTCCATCCATCCATCCATAGTTGAAGTATATACTGTGGTTGAAGTGGCTTAGCGCCATATGGCAAAAAATAGTAAGAAAGTAATTTATCACTGTTTGCACGGAAAGGTTCTATGAGCTAAGAAGAGCTTGTCTACGGAAAATTAGTTTCCACAAAACATATAGTGGTCAACCTTTTAACCCGACTGCAAAGGAAGGGTTATGTTTTTTCGCGCGTATCTTGTAACACCTTTAATATTAACAAGATTAATAATATAAGTGGTATACTCAGTCGTAAGATTCGTTAACTTAGGACTTTAAAAGAAAATACTTGAAAAATTTTAGGATTTGACAGCTTTCACAAAAAAACTTTTAACATTAATGTGGTGCACCTCACCCGCAATATGTTGAGACAAAGTTAATATATATATTTTTTTATAAATATACATTTGTTCATAAATTATCTGTTTCAAACGACCATCAACTGACCACTCGTTAATTAAGTTAATTTATCAAATCAAATTTATTTGAAGGCATCCAGTCACAATCACAATGGTTATGATAAATGTTCAGTGCTAATGCATTATAAAACAAGGACAAACCTTCACCTAATAGGTGATTCCCTCGTTATTTTTTTCAGCATGCCGACTGTTTAAAGCAAAAATTGGCAAAATTTCATTAAACCTCCTCCTAGTCAATGGTTTGAAATACAGAACACTGAAAAAAAAAATTCTCTCATAGGCACTTAAAAAGTGGTAAAATGTGTCCCCCTTCCAAACTAATTCATTAACTTTTTTACCTTAAACGGTAACTTTTACTAAATTTTTTCCTCTAACGTTTTAAATAAGAGAGCGAAAAATCTAGAAATAATATATGCTGTCTCAATAATCACTTTCAACCAGCTTTCAACGAAAACTTGGTTTGCACGAGCTATAGTCAGTAGTTTTTGTGATATAACGGATAGAACACATTTTCAAAAACCGAAAATGAACTACTAACAAACACTATAAGTATATGAAAACAAAGTTATTTTTGCTGGCAAAAATCATAGTGATATTTTGGCTAAACAGGGTAATCGGTACTCTTTATGGGCGAGTCCGACTCGCACGTGGCCGATTTTTTTTTTGCACTTTTATCAAACTGTTACGAAAGCTTCTAAACTAACACCCACATCACTCCAATGAGGTTTTATAACAGTTCTATTAAAGCGTCAAAGGAGGACTGTCTTGACCAAACTATTTCAATACTTGCCCCGCCCATACGGTCGTTAGGCTGGGCGGGCAAGGGCGGGGTAACAACTAAGAGCAGTTTCCAAGAATGATACCGATTTGTTGAAATTGGCAAGCTGTCATTTATTTATTTTACTGCTAATTGGGTTTGCACGTGCACTTCTATTTTTTTCTACTAACTTCCTATTAGACAGTCAAAATGAAACTGATATTCGATCCAACATTAATCTAAAACATTTTTTTTTCAACGACATTTTTAAGTTTTATATCCTATACTATTTAAAAAATTTGTGCTCAGTATACCTCACCCTTCGAGCAACCGTTGCTCGAAGACCTCACCTGACGTAGTACTAGTAGTAATTTGCAAATACTTCTTTGATTTTTTTTAAACTAGACCCGTGCCCAGCAGTAGGCTAAAAAGTGGCCTATTCACTCAGGGACAAAGAAGCATTCCAATGGTGAAAGAATTTTTGAAATCGGCTTAGTAACTCCGAAGATTACCCTCTACAACCTGACAACCTCACAAATTTTACCTCTTTATAATATTAATAGAAGTATAAATAAAAATATTAGTAAATAAAATTCGACGTTACATTATTTACAGTTTAATAACAATATAAGAGCAAGTTTGTTCTGGTACAAACCTCGTATCTCTCTTTTAATTCCATCAAAGTTATAGCGTCTTTGAAATAACTTCACAAGATCGTCCTTGCAGTAACTGAATGCAAACGCCATACTCTTCATACTTTATACAAAGGCTGTGTAGCAAAGGCGCCGACTTTCACGCAGCAGGCGTGATAGGGCGGAGAGCTCGAATCCTACGGCGGGGTAGATTTTTTAGAACGAATTGTGGTACTTTGGCGGTAATTTTGAATGATAATGGCAAAGTAGAGCGCTTACCCAAAACTAAAGGTTATTAGTAATAACTTTAGATGAGTTAATTTTTAAAAATAAAGGAAATATGCATTATTATAATTTTATAAGCATATTTTTTATTTTATTTATTTATTTAGATAGATATTTTTACTTATATAAATAAAAAAGTTATTTTAATAAAATAAGAGGTAAATAAATTAAATAAAAGTAGGTATTTAAATAAAGTCTACTGAAACCATTTTGAAATAATATTGCATTTTTCAAAATGTATTTTACATTTTAATTTTAATTTTATCTTAGTAGGTACTTCAAACATCATGTTTAAAAGACACTTTAAGCAAAAGCTATTACAAAGTAGAAGATTATTTAAATGATCGCAACGTAACACTACCAATGTACCGACTGCTAATTTCATGAATTTGCCGAGACATTGATGCTATTTTTTTGTCACTAATTGTCGCAATAACACTAATTGTGTCAAAATCATATAAGATCTACCAGGTTATGCTTGATTTGTGTATAAGTTTTAAAGTGATATAATCATTAAAAATAGTACCTACCTACTCGAAAAATATTCAAAGAGACTTCAAGATACAAACGATACAAAAGCTTTAAAGCAATAGTGCCGACTTTGACGCACCGGGCGTGATAAGGCGGGGCGCTCGATTCTAGGGCGGGGAATAGTTCCAAGAACTAATAGTAAAGGTACCGACATCACAACTGCTAATTTCATGAATGTGTCGAGTCATTGAAGCGTCCTTGTCAGAAACACTTGTAAAGCGTATTTATTCAACGGTAATGATTTGCCGAGCCGAACTACCTAAGTTCAGAAATTAGAAAGTTAGTCAGAAATTAATTATGTCTTAAAACAGTACATTATTATTCAATGCAGTAGTAATTTGATATTCACAAATTATAAGATCTATTTCTTACTAGTATAATGTGGGTCTTACATAACTCCACTTTTCAGACTTAAATAACATTGTAAATAAATCACACCATACATTCACACCTATAACATTTTGATAATGAAACCGTGTTATTGTATTTTACTCAAATTTTACCTACGAGTGCCATATTGCCTATTTCTAATAAAAAGTGTATAAAGGTTTTGCTATTCTGGAAAATAATACTTCAGTCAAACACAAAATTGCCAAAGGTGATTAATAAATCACTTATGAAATGTACTATAAAGTGTTCTTCACGTGATTGGGCAGATGGGGCGTGCCCCGAGCGATCCTCGCAGACCCTCAAACCTTGGGCGGGGACCGATCATCGGCCCATTGCCCTCGAAATAATCACCAGAGGATGTTTGCAATTCTATAATTAATTGTGGAGGCGGGCACGCAGCTGCATCGCCTACGATAATTGAAAATCTGCATTTGAAATAACAAAAGTGAAAAGATGGGCCCGAATATCCTTTAACTTTGAACTTCTTGTAAACGAATAAACCATAGAACAGATGAAGTTATAATATCAAAAGATTAAATAAGAAAATGTGGTAGGTATAACTTCAAGATCATCAGACTATCTAATAATGTAATAGGATAAACCATTCATAATCGATTGAATAGTAAATTAAACCACTCCTTTAGACTTTATTACCTTATTATGATTATAGCTAACATAAGCACCGATCGTTTAAATATTGAAACGGAATTAAATGCATTATTTTCATACAATATGTTCAGAACAAAATGAAAACATCGCACAATATCCCCTATTTACCGTAACTCGCATTATGAATGTGTAAAACCATTTAAATAGCAAAATATCAATAGATGAATGTTGCATTGTGTTGGTGAACCAACTTGGTTGTCATGTTTCACGCACATTTTATTTTAAAACCGATTTCAAGACATAAACCAGACGAAAATAACTCTTAAGTTCTGTAACTTTCAGTTTACATTTACTTGAAATTTTTGTAAGAACCTGAATTGAAAAACAAAGTTTAAAGTAACCTTTAAGATCTTTATACTTAAGTCTAAAATCGCTTGGAGCTACTTACATTCAGTTACTGATTTATAAGGAGGCTTTCATGGGGCAGCTAAAGGTCTCTACATTGTTGATAATCATTGAAGCAAACACTTGTTATTTTAAGAGATCATCCACCCTTAAAGCTTCGCATTCAGCTTGTTAACAAAGAGGTGTATAACTATAATGTATTATTTATAGGACACACTTGGTAGGCGAATACGAGGCCTTCGAGCAGTATTGTTGTATTGAAATGATAGTGCCAAATCGTGCCCTCGGTAAACCATTAATCAGAGACATTTCTTGACAAACCAGCTTATTTTAAGAATGGTTTTGGGTGAAGACGTTTAATGGGAAACAGTAAAGGTTTTTCAAAATGACTACCGCATACAAACTCTTCAAGCTTTGAAAAAATGTACCAAGAAGCTCAATAATAACGTTATTGATGTTGTTAATCATTAGTTTATATGTCTCCAAGTCAGCACTATTTCGAATTCAAAATAGGTAAGCATTTATAACACTTTTATAGCGTGGGTCCGGATGGAAAGGAAAACAATTTAAATGATGTTTTATTAAAGCACATTCTATATTTTGAACGAAACGATACAATTTTGTAGAAATAAATACGGCATATAGGATGCATAAAGGTAATTTATTCGTAATAAAAATCAGCCCCAAACTCCAGTAGCCAAGAAAAAACGATTAGCATAACAAAACTTAAAAAATAAAAATAAGAATTGTCAAAATACGAGTATCTTAGGCAAAATCCATTGCTAGAATAGAAAATATTAATACCAAATCAGTTTTTTCGTCCGCATTTATATTATTTATTTATTAATATCCCTGTCACGTATTCCACAAAAACCTTTAGGGTCACTCAAAAAACGGTTGACAATACCTTCGCTAATCTTTTTGGGGCCACAATATAGCATGTCAAGGATAAAAAAAAGGTTCTTTTCTATACTTAGTAACCATTAAATAAAAAATATTTTTTTTTAGAAAAATACACTGGCCGAAGGTAAACCACTTTTAAATATTTGTGCACATATGGCTTCCGGCTATTTTGAGTGGGTTATGCTGAAAAGAAACTCTTTTTACAATGCATATTCAATGTGACTTATGATAAATGAGCAGAAAAGATAAAAAAAAATACTTTACATTATAAAAGGTTCTTGAATTTTATGCTTCAGGTTTTAGAGTTGTAGGTAATATTTAGGGATTATTGTTATTTTTTTCTCCTCCGAGAGACTATTTCTTCACGCTAGTGTAATTGTTAAAGTACGAGTGAAAAAACCTTACATAGAATGGAGAAGCTGAAGGACATAGGTTACCTTTTGTCGTGAAAATACCTTTTGAAGGGGCTAGAATAGAAGATTTATGTGTAAATCTGGATCATTATGAAAACAAGAACCTACTTAATATTACTTTTGTTAAGGGATAAAAGTTCAATTCACGGCCATTCCTCCCTGGTAGCCGTCCTCCTGGTGCACTCGTGTAGATCCTCATTTACAGCTGCTTTGATTTGGCATGTCTATCTCACTGTGATCTGCCGCGCGGTCATTCCTTCCACTCTGCACTACCAATCTGCACTACCGGTAGTGCAGATCGGAATTTTTTGTCCTATCTGCACTACTGTATTTCCAGCTGTCAAACCGGTAGTGTCGTTGGGAATTATTTATTCCCTTTTGCACTACCGTGTAGTAGTGCACAATGGAATTTTAAAAAGTATTACTTTTTCATTCCCAACTGCACTACTATACTATTGTGTATGCGAACTCTTTGCTTACGGCTTTACGTTATTTGGATTTTTTATCCCTTCTTTTTTACTTAGTACTAAGTACTGATAAATAATATAAAAAAAATTAAAAGAAAAAGAAAAAACAAATTTAGACATTTATTTGTTTTTAATATTAATAAGTTATATATGTATTAATAACTTATACTTACTGTTACATGTATTATTATATATTATTATCTATTCATTTTTTTTTCTTTTTTCATTTTTTTATGTCTAAATTTGTTTTGACAAATTAATTTTCTTTTTCTTTTAATTTTTTTTATATTATTTATCAGTACTTAGTAATAACCACTCAATGGTTACGCACGCTTAAATATGCTTACGGGGCAATGGTTCCTCAGCACAGCTCCGCTCCGCTCCGCTTCGCTCACTCGGCTTTAAATTAAGTTTTACTCAAAAACTAGAAGGATTTAATAAAAACTAATTATTGATTTATAATGCTAGTTAAATTTGCAATAAGATAGTATGGTTTGTAGATGGATTTCTATTACCATTTAATTAGAAACAGCGAGTTGAAGTTGCAGAAAAGGAAATGTTTTACCGATTTCTTTTTAAAACATGCAATAAATACTAATAAATAAACAATTATTACAGACCAAATTGTGTTTAAATAATAGTTTACAATGTTGTTATTAGATAAAAGTAAAAAAAAGATAACTCTCTTTTAGAAAAATATTGTTTAATTAAAGATATAAAAATGTAAGTAAAGAATCACCCTTACGGGCTACAAAAGTATGGATCGATTTTGTATCGACTTCTTTTTTGTAAGTAGATAAATTTTTAATATATACTTTTTATGGGTATTGAGGGCATAACAAGTATATATTAATGTATTACAACATATTTAGTACAATATATTTAATTATATTTTTATATTTTATTTTTCCATACTTAGCTAACATTGCCTAAATCAATCACGGTTCCTTGCCTCCTGGAGGCAAGCAAGTCGGCGAACTTCAATCGAATATAATCCGCCAATTTTTTATTAAATTGGACTAATTTCTTGTTCTACGATTAAAATAAGGTGTCTAGATTAAGATTGGTATAAGTTGGATAGGAACAGAGAGTGATTTGACATAATTAATTAAAGTATTTTAATTAGCTGTCAGCTTGCCTCCAGGAGGCAAGGAACCATTGGGGCGGGTAAAAATACTTGCCTCCGGGAGGCAAGGAACCATTGAGTGGCTAAGTAAAAAAGAAGGGATAAAAAATCCAAATAACGTAAAGCCGTAGAAGCAAAGAGTTCGCATACACAATAGTTTAGTAGTGCAGTTGGGAATGAAAAAGAAATACTTTTTAAAATTCCATTGTGCACTACTACACGGTAGTGCAAAAGGGAATAAATAATTCCCAACGACACTACCGGTTTGACAGCTGGAAATACAGTAGTGCAGATAGGACAAAAAATTCCGATCTGCACTACCGGTAGTGCAGATTGGTAGTGCAGAGTGGAAGGAATGCGCGCGGTCGGGTGCCCTCTATATTGCCCTGCACCACAAGACGCTCGATCGATGAACCATTGCGTCGAAACACGTGCCCAAAGAACATAGGTAATCGCTCGATCAAGGAGAGGCGGCGCGTGCCAACTTATTTTATTAGACTTCTCTGTCGCGAGCGCGCAATGATACGCAACTACAAAAAAAAACCGTGTTCTGCGGTGCTAGCACAACTTGCGCGCGGCTGGAGTGAGAAAGAGTCGCGGGCACTTTCGACCAATCAGATCGCTCGTAGATATAGCGCTCGTCACTTAAGGCAACATACTGATTGGTTGGAAGGAGCGCGACAAAGAGTCGCGCAAAGTTGTGCTAGCCTTAAGCTAGAAACACATTTCGCTGGCGCAGCGCAGCGCAGCGCGATCGGTTTCATACATTTAGTATGGCTAGAAACACATTTCCCTGGCGCAGCGCAGCGCAGCGTTTCCGCCCGGCTCCGATTGCGCCAGGCCACCACTTTCTAGCATTGTATCGTCAGATGGCTCGGTAGCGGACTGCGCAGCGGAGCTCTGCATTTTGCTTTTTACTACTTATATTCTACGATTTCTCTGTCAATAATGGGCCAATTTAAAAAAAAAATTTTTTTGTTTAGAAGAGTCACCAATTCATTATCATGTAGGGTTGTTAATTATACTGTTAAAACAGTATTAAAGTGTTTTTAGCACACTATACTTTTTAATTTTATAACACAAATAATGTATAATTCTGATTTGAAAATAAATTACACTAAATATTTCTAAAATCGGTTCAGTATTTTTTGAGTTTATCTATTACAAACAAACAAAGTGTATTTATAGTATTAGTATAGATATAAATTGCATCTCGTCTTCATTCATCATCATATTATCATCGTAATCATCAACATATTTTTTTTTGCATTTAATATGTTCAAGTAAGAACAGAAATTGTTTTCAAAATTAGAAGAAAACATAATGCAGATGTTAGCTCGGCAACGACTCGATTGACACTGATCAAAAATTTCGTCAGGAAACGCTACGCCACGCTAGTAAAGTGTGCACACCCGGGTCGCGGCTGCGCTGCGCTGCGCTGCGCTGCGCCAGCGAAATGTGTTTCTAGCTTTACTGAGGGTAGCACCATTTGCAGACGCGCGTCGCGCCCCGCCTGAGTAGAGCTGAGAAGGTGCTTGATGCCGAGTTCTTGGAGTATGGTGACGTTAGAAATTCTCACACGATATAATTTTACAGGGATAAAAAACAACGGGTTGCACTGGGAGTGCCGGCAGAAGTGAAAAGGGCTCCCTAGACTTTTTCACAAAAAAAGGAATTTGACAAAATAAATAAAAAAATACGGACTGGATTTGAACCCAGGTCATGTGGCTTCAATGCCGTCTGTTTTCTAACTGAGCTATTACAACTTTGGAAACGGTGGCGAAATTTGCCTTCGTATTCTAATGACATTGTAACAGTTTTTCGATCAGGGACGGGTATAACGAAATTTCAGGTTTTGTGTTTCAGAGTAGGCCCTCAGGTCACGTATCCGTCTTACGAATTTTCGATCTGACGGTCACGTGATGTCCTGTCGCGAGTTTAACATTTTTTACTTATCACGAAAAGTGCACAACGCCGCTAAAGAAGTTTTCACTTCAAAAACGACTACTTATATGTAGCTGAGGGAGGCCGTTATTACTCATTAAAATTACAAGAAGTCAATGTTCAATAGCAATGTCAATTAGCGTTCGATAATATAAGTATTTTGCATTTAATAATTTGCATGTTAATTTATTGACACATTCTGCATAATTTTCACAGACCCTTTATGTATACATGTCATATTGGTTATAAGCACGAAGTGGAATAGTTCATTATAGTGTAGGTGCAAATTTCGACGAAACCCGCTACCTAGCAGGTAGCACTGACGGGCTTTCGTGAAATTCTAACTTCAAACACTAATGAGTAGTAATGATCTCGAAGTATATGGCCGAAGAAAGGTTTCGTATGCTTGCGAAAAATGTACAAATTGTACCAATCTGGATTTAAATGTTTAATTTATTTTTTCGCAACCTAAATGAATCTAAAGCTTATTTTAAATGAAGGAATTACTAGTGATCAAGAACTTTTAAGCCTTACTTTTTATCATCATTTTAGCCGCAAGTTATTCACAATCCTGCTTTTCGGTGGTTTGACAAACGATTTTACAACACTATGATTTTACAAAGTCATTAAAAACGTGCTACGAAAAGTTAAAGTTCTTACGCAGGCTTTAACGCCACACTACGCAGATTAGTATGTATCTATGTGGTACCGAACACAATCACTAGTCAAGTGGGAAATTATTTCCTACATGTATGATCATGGATATAAGGAAATAATTTCCCACCGTAAAAAACCACTAACTACCTGTTAATTTATTTTGAAATACCGTAATTACCGTCTTTAATCTTAATACAACCCAGAACTGATTTAAAAAATTAACTTGTAAAAGGCCATGGCCGATTAAGGGTTAACTTAGAGCAAGAATTGCAACCATATGCATCGAAAACAGCGTTGACTATCATCAGTTAGTAAGTAGTATCAACTGGAAGTGACAGCTGATCGACGGTACGTGATTTAAACACAGTATCAATACCTATTCAATGGCCTAAGAAATATTTTCTTCTTCACTAAATCCCAAGAAGTATTACCTACTTTATACTAAGAAACCTCTTTCCATTTTCGGTACCATTGAGTAACCACTGGTTTGTATTCAACATTAGCAAATAGCATGAAACAGAAACACCTCTATTCACAATCACGTACGCTCAAAACCATTCAAGGGCCGTGAAATGGTTGAAGCTGTTCTATGCCGATACTCCGTGATTCCGCAAACCCAACAAAGGGTTCGGAAAGGATCCAAAGATTCCGTAAGCTGTAAAAACAATCCACAATAAAGGCTTCTGAACGCAGCTCTACTCTAATCTCGTAAAAGAGCGCCGCTTATTTCCAAAACAGTTGAGAATCCTTTTCGATACCAATTTGCCGCTCGGATTACGACGTTTGCTTCCTTTTTAGTGATTTTTTGTACTTTTTGTTCGAAATAGTGTTTTGTATTATGCATTTGGAGATGAATAAAAGTAAAACATCACATTTGAGTCCAAAGAAAACAAATAATAATATTATGATTTTATTTTATTGATCTCTGATTAAGACGTAATTTTAAAGCGTAAAAAATAATGATTATTATATACTTATTTAAGTAATTGTTGTTAAAAAGCGCGTTATAATTGCTAAATGTAAATACTCCACAGGTTCCGCACCGATCAAATCTCCTTGCAGATTTCGTAATGACGTTGTGCAGGCATTTATTATCAGGCGGTATTTTATATTGTACAAGAAGGTCAAAGGCACGTATTTGTTAAGTATCCTAAAGAATACGATATAGACACATCTTTAGAACTAGGACAAAAGTGTCTTATAACTGCGCCGGCATCCGATTGCCTATCGGAACGGGCACAATCGGCCACGCCCACAAGTAAACCATTATTTTTGACAATCATTTATCGAACAACGGTTTCAGGAATTTCGCATCTGGTGTTTGACAATGCGCTTCCTGTTGGATTACGATAATATCTACGTCGCCTTAGGACACGGCTCTTTTATTCAATTTGTTTATCTCTGTGCTCTTTACATGAAGGAGAATTCGCGTATTTGATTGATGATTCTGAGATCGTTATGGTGTTGCAATTTCTCAAGTATTTGTGTTGGTGCAGTGTGTGTTTGAGAAATAGGACTACCTATATATAGGTTCCTGATGTAAGTGGCTTGGTTTAAATGATGACAGGGATTCTTTGATCTGTTCATGTTATGTAAAAGCAAAGTATTTTGTAGAACTTATTATCTGATTAGTAGTAGGTATCTCTTAAAGGTACTGCTCTCTTGAAATAACACAAAAAAAATTAAATGCGAAGGTAAAAAAATAATCATTAAACTTGTACCTATTAATGTATTTTATAATAACGGAATTAATTTTCGCAACATAGACCACCCTGATTCGTTCCGGTGACAAAAATGGCATCCTTCGAAGAATTCCGCTTCCTCAATATCTTCACGGGCTAATTATGAAAAATAAGACATAGTTTACAATCCGAACACTCTTAGTTAACACGTGCTGAACCAAATGTTTTTTCCACAAATTCCTTTAAATATTAATTCTGTAAGAAAAGGGCGCAAAAAACGCTAATTGCTTTTTGTGAAGTTCGCTTTTTGCGTATTCGTATCTGTCTGTCTGTGTCGAGCAAATGTGGGCTTTGTCAGTGAAAAGTGTCAAATTACGTGGCACGAGATGGCAGATAAACATTAGGGTTGACGCATAACAACATTACATTATTTTTCAGTCTTATTAAAAAGAGTCGGGTTTTTTATTAAGTATTAGAGTATGTAAACCTAAAGAATAATATGCCAAAGATAAACCTAAAGAAAGTGTTGAAACTGTACTTAATCCTAACTTAAACCATTTTATAGGCAGCAATATAACGAAAATAGTGAGGTTGCAACATGAAGAAGGTAAGTATTATAATAAGCCTATTGATATCTAATTCAATATTATGCAAAAAAAGTCAACCTAATCTTACAAAATTTCAATTTAATACACCGCTAACCATAAATTAATAAATTAACTACATTAATAAATTATGATAATTACGTGACATCCCTAATTCGGGGTCGGGATCATGCGTTTTTGCGCGCATCCATTTTTAGCTTTCGTAAAGATTTCGCTGTTAGATAATCAATTTTCATCCCTTATAAAAAGTCTTAACAGTAGCTACGCAACAATCCAAAAAGCTTCTTATTTACCAGAAAAATAAAGTTTAAAATATAAACTTTCTATTTCGTAGTTATTTCGCAGTGATTTGTGGTGCTTAACGCAATAGTCAACTAAACGGAAAGAAGCGGTAGATAAAACGCCGACAAGTTGGAGAAATATTTCCAAAATATTTGTAAGAAAAACCGCGCGACCGCCCCCGGGCGCGGGCTTAAGATCCGAATGCGAAATGAACTTGAGCAATCATTGATAGATAGAGATGGTTATGACTGATAATAATACGACTAGGATGCCTATGTTTAGTTGATTTTTTAAAAGTTTCATCTACTTAAATGAAGATGTTCTTGCAGTGAAAATATGTAAATTGAAAGCGTTTTTCGTCGATTTTGTTTGTTTCAGTCTGGGAAGGAGATTATAATATTCTCCAAAAGTATCCACACTTACGTATACCTAATGTATGAATTCTATACCTAGCAGTTTTTCCCAAAATTTACAAATACAATTTTCTAAACCAGTAGTTTATAGAAAGTTTATTTTTGTTGATGTGTATTAGCTACCTAGTTCGGGTTGCTACACACATATTCGGGGCGGCATGGTCCGTTCGGCAGTATTTGTTGAAAAGCAAAGCCAACCCAAAACAATTACTTCACTCGTTTGGTTTCAATCGTTTTACAGCCCATGCAGATTTCCCGATTAGTGGCGACCCGAATAGGATGTGTGTAGCTACCCTTCGGAATGTGTTTGTTATAGGTACGAGCCACAGATCACCTGTATGTAGCAAGCTAGAAGGTACGAGCAAAAGAAAAGGCTTTATTTTGCAAATAAAGCCATTCAATCATATCGCTCTGTAACATAAACTTATAAGCAAATAATACCATCACAACGTTCGGAACACATTTTTATCTTAGAACACCCTATAGGTATTAATAAAAACATCAACATTACCTCCGAAGATTATATTCTCCGGGCATGCCACAAAAAGGTTTTATTGTTGCATTTTCAAAAAGTATCTCAGTTAATTGAAATTAGTTGAGGCGTGAATTTCTCAGTCGTGGGTCAAATAGAGGTGGTATAAGGCTTACATACAATTCTCTTTCTTGGTAGTTTGTCGTCATTGTAATATTACACCGTGCCTGTAGAGATTGTCTAAGAGATAAGGAAGGATTTAAGGCTCGTACCACTGGTGGCTTTGTACAGATTTACACCGATCCTTACTGTATATTGTCCTTTGAGGAAACGTATAAATGTTTACATTAGACGTTAGGAGCGACGTTCCAGATGTATCGGCCCTTAAATGGGTATGTATGGTATTTCCTTCGCGGTCAGCCCGCGGTATGGTGTAATGAGCGCGAGATTTTGTTTGAGATATACAAGAACAATACGTATAGGCATTTACTTAAATTACTCGCGTTAAATGGCTATAGAAGTTTAATCTTTCTCTATAACTTTCGCCGCTAAACATTTTAATCTTAACATGAAGTTTGTGATACTTTAATTCATTCCTTTTACATACAATAAAAAAACAGCTTCTACAAAACATGTGTACATTAGCACACACGTTTGCACAATGTCATAATCTGGTCACGGTACACTTGACGTCAATATGCGTTTGCCATTCATCTAGGATTAACAAGATGTTATCAATATTCCCTAACAAATACTTAGCAAACTCCGCAGCACAATGTGACCGAACATCTTGCATGAATGACATAATATTTGTATTAAGATTATCAGATACGATCTCCTTGTATTGTGTATGTTATTAACGCGAAATTATTTTGCATGACATTCGATTTCTTTGCTATTGTTGTTCGTTGAGTGTGATGTTCTGCGTTGCATGTTTATCAGAAGGTTTTACATTATTTCCTTTCTTCTTTGAGTCTTGGGTACCTACACTGATAGTAGCTCCGAACTTTGTAATCATTGATTTGTAAAAAAAAATACGATCTGCTTTACGAGGCTTTACGTATATTAAAATGATTAAAATCTTTTGGCTCAATTGCTGCTGGAAAAACAAATTAACAAAGCATTCCGTTTTCATGTTAAGTAGTAGTATAAATATTTGTAAAAAGAAGAAATCGCTCGATGTAAACTTAGTAATACCTACACTTTAATTGAATTACCAATAGTATCATATACATAACTGGCCAGTTTTAATACAATCAAACCAACCGGTCCAAATACACAGTTCAATGAAGCAAAAATTATTCTCAGCTCCTCGATATTAGTTAGATAAGGCTTGCCTGCGATAACTTGTTTCCCGAGACATTCCAAGATGAACCGATATCCACATTACTCCCAAGTTGTAACTAACACCACAGATTGGAGATAAAGGACGAAATTTGACGAGATTGGAGATTAAAGAAAAAAGTTTGGTTTACTAGCACTGTTTAGAAGAATTATTGAGGATGCTGATGTTGAAGTGATTAGGGGATGAAAGACCACACGCTTGAGGTCCGAGATAAGCGACAACGTCTCGTGTTAGAGTCAACACTTCATTAATATGACGCTTTTTATGATAAGATTTATAATAAAAATAAAGTGTGTGTTACTTTTCTTATTTGAGTACTGAGTTTAAACTGTATTATATAATAAATTAAATTTTGATTGGGAACAAAATCACAGTATTTTATTATTTCTTTACGAATTTATTAGTAACATTATGGCTGCAAAATATTAATTTATCGTTACCAAAAAAAAACAAAACGTTTAAATCTGAAACGAAAAAGACTGATATTCCTACTAAGTAGTTACTGTTTAGACCAAAAACAACAGCTAAAAAATAATTAAAGTAGACAAGTGCCTAAGTTAATTATTTGTGTGGTGTAAGTACACAACACCTTCAGTTTATACGTCGACTCATTTTGGTACCAAATTAATTAAAATTACACTAAATTGTTTACTTTCTAAAATACTATTTCAATTTTCATCCATATTAACGAAAGGCGTTGAGATCCATACCCCACAAAAACGCTTCTCGGGTGCGTTGTTAATTCCCTAAAGACAGAAAGTAATCTACTTAACACTGTGCTTAAGTCATCGACAAACATTTATGTAACCCCTCGGGAAGAATATATCACTTATTTTAGACATACTTTAGGATCTTGTTAATATTTATACAGGTTTATATGAACTGAACCGATATATTGTTACATGACGGATTTTTCTAATGTTAAACGAAATGGATGTGCGTATAAATGATAACATTATAGTAATTAAACGATTGAATGCCAATACAATTTTTAATAATAGGTAAATATATATTTAATGCCCTTATATGATACTGTTCAATTAGTTAAATAATTTAAATAGTGTAACATATATTCTAGGTAATAGAACGGTTGAGTCCGGGGTTTACTTTATTGTTGCCTACTTCACAAGATACCCTTTTTCTTTCGATTTGTACTGGAATCATTCATTTCAGAATAATGTGAATATCCATAACTGTCAAGCACGGTCCTCACTAATCAAATACCTAGTAATCTACCAATAGTTCACCCGTGTGTATCTGTCATCGTGCGACGCTCGCGCAGGCATGTGTGGTGTGTGTATATCATCCAAAAGGAAAAAGTCATATGATGACGTTACACAACTAATGAGAAATCAGTCAGACTAAAACAAACAAATTTTTATTTTTATTTGGTAAATCTCAAAGTGGTCCAAGTTTACCAATTATGGCATAGATAAATTGCCGCATTTTAGACCGTAGATGGCGGTATTTAGTCATAGTGAACGCGAAGACCAATTTAAGCCAATAAGAATTTCATTATGTTTTCATTTTATAGAGTCATCTGCGCATAGATCACATTGTAAATGTTTCACCCACATGTATCTGTCAATGAGCGACGTGCGCACAAGCATGGTGCGGTGATATATCATCCGAGAGGAAACAGCCACATGAAGACGTGACTAAATCGTAATTAATTTACGCTAAACACGTCCGCGTTGAGAGACATTCCTTCCCCTAATGATCTTGCGTTGTTCAATGCAATTTATCAGGACTATTATGAATGAATGTTGAAAAATAATATCACAAAGTTTGTGCAAGTAATTAACTATATAATTGACGACATGAACTATTCTGATAATTTTTAATTGAAATGGTTATCAAACTATTGCTTTCGTAAAATAAGTGTGAAAATTGATTGTAATATTTACTTAGGAACTTAGCTGGCTCAGCTCTTTTTCTTGGCGTGCAATTGCTTTTAGTTAGTCTCGCTCGCATAAAATCAGAAACGACTTGACCGATTTAAACTTACTTTAATTTAAACTACTTACTTTGTTTTTTTGTTTTGATCGCTATACCTAATTCAGGGGTCGTGGTGTAGGTATATAAAAAATAAAGGCGAAAATCCTTAAGAAAAGCTATAAAAATAAATCTATATATATAAAATTCAAAGTCCTGACTGACTGACTGACAGACTGACTGACTGACTGACTGACTGACTGAGATATCAACGCACAGCCCAAACCGCTGAACCTAGAGACTTCAAATTTTGCACATAGATACGTTATACAGTGTAGGCATCCACTAAGAAAGGATTTTTGGAAATTCCACCCCTAAGGGGGTGAAATAGAGGATGAATGTTTATATGAAAGTTCGTCAGTTTTGAAGTTAGGATCTTCAAACATTGTATTTAGGCTGGCAATTGAAAATTAATATTTACCTGTGTCAGCGTTTTTGACAATTCCACCCCCGAAGGGGTGAAAAGGGGAATGAAATGCTGTATCTGGAAAATCCTTCATTTAATTTATTATTTAGGCTTATGGTCGGAAAGTAAAACAAATAAGCAAAAACATGTTTCGTATTTTTTCGAAAATCAACCCCTTAGAGATTAAAAATGGGATAAATAAACCTAAAAATCGATATGTATGTCGTCATTGAGGTTTTTTGGGATGACGATTGCAAAAATGGCATTTATTCTGATGTTTAACACGCTGAACATGATTCAACCCCTACAAGGTAGAAATAGGGGTGAAGTTTTGAATGAAAAATCAGGGGGTAAAATAGACATTTCAACTTGAAACTTTGTAGGCTTACTTCTTAAAACAAATATGCAATCCGTTTCGTTCGGACCAATAACCAGGATAAAAAGTATTCTATGTTTTAATTTCATAAAAATCCGATCAGCCGTTTTACGTGATTAGGCGGGTCCTCCCTCACCAAGTGAGCAGCCTCGTGCGAGGCCCGCGGCACGTGGCAAACGTTCTGCCTCGCCTCCTGGTTATTGGTCCCGTAAACATTTTCTCGAATATCCACGCGGACGAAGTCGCGGGCGGAAGCTAGTATAAAATAAAAATGACACATACTTTTGTATGGAAAATTATTCAACTGTCGTAACTCGTAATACAAAACTGACATTTCTTCCATGGCCGCTTTCAAAGAGTAGATATATTGTAATCAGTGACGTTTTAGCTGCTTTGGTGGATTACTTTTAGGTCATTTGTGGCAGGGCAGGCAATGTTTAAAACTTCTTTGGTGAATTTAAATGTGCTTTACGATTATTTATTTTTATTTGTTCATCTTGATTAGATGGTGGTGATACGAAGTTCATCGGGTCCACCAGTAGGTAATAAAATAAAAAAATAGGCGCATAAATGACTCAAGATCTTTATATCAATGAAAGAAGTAAGTAAATTCAACTTTTCAATATATTTCAAAACAAAAATTCTTTGCTATCAATCATCAGTAAACAAAGCCTTAAACACGTGCCGATCGTATGATAACATTGTTCGGAACATCCAAGCTTGAATCTATAGTTCCCTTAGGAATATGTTATTAATTTTTGAAGAAAGATTGTTCCTCTCCGCCAAAGCAGCTTTGGGAAAGCTGAATATTAATCTAAAAATGATACTTTTACATATTTATATCGACACAATTGGGTATTTGACTGTTGTTGAAATGTAGATATTTAATTATGACATTCAGAAATATAACATTATTGAATAACAAATGTGAAAAAAGAAATTCAATCTGTATTATAACAAGCGAATTATAAGCTACTTAATTGTGACTCAAGCTATCTCTTTCTAAAACGAAATTTTCTATGGCGAGAGTATGGCGCTATAGAAATGTGACGTCACGTTTCTATACCGCTCTCCTTGTCTAATTAGAAAGTTTGATGCTCTATATCGCTGAAAATATGCAAGATATTTGAAAATAAATACCTATGTTGTGTTGCTACTAATTAAATGAACATTTTGAGTCAATAAAAAAAACTCTGTCAAATACCCAATTGTATACCACAGCATGGATTGACATCTGTTACCAAGAAAATACATAATGTTCCTATTTTCATGAATTTTTTTTTTTGTTTATAACTATCGATCTACATAACTATGTTTTCCGAGTGTTAGCTCAGACTCTACCTTACACTTTTTATAAATTAAATACATTTAACAAATATAACAGTATGAAAATACTCCACTTTCCCGAAAGTAAAGCATAGTAGGATACTAACGTTCATAAATAGTTAGGTACTTTGAAGGTTGCGTTGCATAACCGTACATACATGTGCGTCAAGTTAGCAGCCTCACAACAGAATTAGATGGTTTTGATTATGTCAAAAAATACTGTCTAAATAACCTAACCTAAACCCTCAGCCTTACACTTACTACATTTGACAAATAAACTACACAAGTCTAAGCAAAAATGCACCACCAACTTTCCCAACAGAAGAAAGCGCAGTGGGATTCAACCTTTCCTAGTTATTATGAAGGTCATGTTGCTTGATATTATGGCATTCCATCCAGGCGACTCGTGACGAGCATTCGTAGACAATGTGTGGTTATCGCAGCAGGCGTCATGTCCGATGGCAGATCGACCTGTTATTATCATATAAATATCAAATTTTTGAAAAATATTTGGAATATTTTGTTTTGTGTGACATTTGAAGAGTGGATAGACACGAAATAAGATATTTGTTGTACCCAAGAAAGTTGTAGGTTGTTTCTTGGTTGTACTTAGATATTAAACAATCGGCCAAGTGCTAGTTGGACTCGCCCATGAAGGGTTCCGTACCCAGTTAACGTACCGATTGCCTATACCTATCCAAAATTCCACTATAATTTTGACATTAATTTTTTTTATTTTTTGGACATTTATTTTTTATTTTTTTATAATGTGGCATTAGAAAATACATACAACCCTAAATTTTCACTCTTCCATCACCAACTCCTATTTTTAAAGTTGTTTTAGTAATTTATTCATTTTTCACACGGGAACGAAGCCCCGGGGCGCAGCTGTATGTAACTGAACGCCTCCCAAACGGCTGGACCGATTTTAATGAATTTTTTTGTGTGTCTTTAGGTGGTTTCGAGAATGGTTTAGATTTACAATTGAACCCAGTTAGTGGCGTGGTGTCGATAAGGCGGTACGAAGATCGCTGGATCAGCTTGTTTTATTGTATAAATAACCGACTCTGTGGTCTAGTGGTTCATACCACCGATTTCAGACCCAGAGGTCGCGGGTTCGATTCCCAGTGGGGGTACATATTGTATTCGCTTTAGTTGGTGGTAGGACTTGTTCTTAGTCCAACTGGCTAGCTACCACCATCTTATCTAAGTCTGCCGCCATAACCATGTTGCTTTCAGCATTATCGTGTTCCGGCAGTTAGAGATAAGATAGCCAGTTCCTCAATGATTGAGGATTCCGGGAGTAGTGCGCTTCCACCTTCAGCCTTATCATACTTATCGTCAGGTGTGATGTAGGCCAAGTGCAACCCCGTTGTGAATAAAAAAAATGTGGCAGGACATTTTTTTCGACGCTATGTGTTAATTTTCATTATTATTCAACTCACGACATTTCCAAAAACAAATTATTTTTAATCGGCGGAATTTTTAAATGTATTAGCATTTTGCGGTCATAAAATGTATTAATTTCCAATCTTATCATCTTGAGAGGGACGCTATACGGCGATTCAAAAATCAAATTATCTAACACGCTATATCTAAAAGCAGTATTATCTTAAGTTAGATGAAAAAATCCGGTAAAAAATGTCGGTGAGGAACCCAGGGCCCGCTATTATCTCTGAACACCAAAGTCATTTTAGCTATAATAAGATAACATTAAGGGAAGACAGGATCAGAGGTTCTCAAACTTCTATTGAGATTAAACTCATCCGTATTAAAATTCTGGAAATATCCTTGAAGGAACAGCAAGTCAAAGCTATGATGACGCTGTATTTAGAATTTAGATAACACAGTTGAAATAACATCTAGTTACCAAAATAACTCTAATCACGTTTAAAATGAAATTAAAAATTATGTTACCAAGAGAAGGCCAATCCAAAGTTAATCACACAAATTGTGAATTTAAACCTATTTGAATCGACTAATGTCAAACAATATCGAGGATATACTTACAAAACGATTCGATTAGGTACGCTAAACTTTAAATTAAACAAAAAGTTAAAAGCCAAATGAGTTACGAGTATTTAATTATCGCAATTAACGCATCACCGCACCGCAACAAAGTTTGAGAACCCCATCGCCCCCTGAAAAGCATGTCAGCGGACCTGCTCCATGAGAACAGGTAGTTTTTTTCCCTTTGCTCGCACACGTGCGCGCAGCCCCTTAATTACCAACGCATACCATAAACAGATCTTTACGCTCCCTTAAATAAATCTTCGGGAACAGTTTTTTCACTGCTCCTTTTTTGTTTTCTTAGACCCATAATTTCGGAGCACGGTTTTCGGTCTACCATACCATGGACCGAACACCGAATGATCGATGGTTCACGTTGTTTTTACAGGTTCATCGGTGAATCGTTGTGTTGTTTTAGAGTCGATGGTTTATTTGGGTAACACGGATGGAGTTTTGGGTAATGAATCGGTAATCCGTTTTGGATTTTGGGTGTTTAATTTTTTTGGATATAAAGTGTGAGCAATTCGGATACGTGATAAACGACTGACGTTGTTAACTGATATCAAATAAAAGTTTTCTATTTAACTGCCATCAATTTTACCTTTAATGCCAATCCTAAAATCTACTAGAAGTCAAAACACAAAACGCAACGTCGTCGTATAAATCCTTCTATCATGTTCAAAAACTAAGAGCTGAAACAAAATAAGTTATCTCCGAAAACGACAATTAAATAATGACACTGCATAATCGCAACTCAGCCGTAAGGGCACGGTGATAAAGGTCGGATCCTGGTCAGAACGATGTTGGATAAGATACCCTTTTTATAGTCGTGCTAAGCGATATTTTATTATCACTAACGATAAACTTTATCCCGGTATAGGGGTGCCTCCGCTCTAATAAATAGTAATAAAAATATATGAGATGTTGACTCATACCATACGTCATTATAAGATTTAGTTGCCTCCACATTTAGGTCAAACAATTTTGGTAATTTATTTATTTCAAAATAATCGGTCGGTTTATACAATATTCGTGGGGCTTTTTCAAATTTGTCAATGGTCACCAAAATCTCACTCTCTTCGATGTCTACATTCCTCCATCATCAAAATTTCAGCTATTTCCTTAAATTTTTAAATAAATACATAGAAAGCTTATCAGTTCCTCTAAATTAGATTATCTTATATCAAATTCAAATCTAATTACTAATCACCATATTTAAATTATTTTATTAAATCAATTTGCCAACCCTTATACATTATTGTACAAAATTTATATCGGTAAATCCTTTTTTGGCACTTTATCACTATTATTTAAGGACGTGATAAAATGGAAACGTCTCTGGATTTGTGTTGTTTCGAATTCTCGAGGGTTAAATTTTGTCGGAGATGGGATTAGTTTAGTGCTTTAGATACTAAATAGGTCGTAACAGGACTAAGATGCTAAATCTGTAGTGGTTACTATAGGTTACTAAAGAAAATTTAATTTATGCAGAGTTAAGCATTGCATACAATAAAGTGAAATCATACCCAAGAACGTTAATCAAATTTTGTTTTTTGTGAAATACAGTGTGAACATCTTTTGTTTTGGCGTTTGATATTCTGTCGACAAAACTTTTTTTATTTTTTTAAATATATTCCTAACTATCTGCGTAGATAAGTAACTCATTCTTTATTCGGATGAGCAGGGACGGGTGGCAGCTGCCCCCCACTAGAGACAAAAAAAACAACTTTTAATTGGTAAACTAAATTACGTAAAATACGTAGTTTTTTATACGTAGTTCATATACTTTGGCTTTCGAACGTATTACAAATCAAACTATGCTTCTATTTGGATATCCAACACCTTAACGCCCATTTAAGAATCCCAAGGTTTTGGGTACTTTAATCACACTTCATGGTTTGTGATGAAAACTTTAGAAAATAAAGTCTAACAGTGAAGCGTAAAATTCATACCACGATCTTCCTTAGTATTCCTGAAAACCATATCAGCTTTATTAATTTCCCAAAATTTCCGCTTACTTTTTTTTTCAGCAAAACGGTAAGTTTTATCGTAAAGTTAGCAAAGAAAAAATTGAAAATCATGTAATTATCTATAAAAAATGGTTCGATACTTTTTTCCTAAGAGCTACCGTTTCAGAGTTATATCGATTCAAAAATTTGAATGAAAAGTTGATAAGATGAAAAGTTGTAATCGTCATCATGTATACCAGGATCATCGGATCATCGGATTCCAGGTTTCGGAAATTGGTCAATATTTTTTTTTTGTTAATTTTTGGGTACATTTATTTTATCGCCTTCAATCACGCCAAAACAGCAGAACGGATTTGGCTGAAATTTGGGACACAGATACTTTGTAGTCTGGAGAGCAACTTAGACTACTTTTCATCTCGGAAAAATATAACATTCCCGCGGGATAACGTCGTGTAGTCCACGCGGGCGAAGCCGCGGGCGGACAGCTAGTCAGTCTGCTATAATGCAATCGTTTAGAATCACAACATACCCGTGGAATAGTCTTACCAGGGAAATCACGTTAAAAAACGCTCTACCTCATAGGTGGCGTGGAAACGTGCATATGATGCACATATTGATTACAACTTTTCCAACTTTTTGAATCGTTATATTTTAGAAACGGTGGCTTCTTAGGGCAAATAGTAATAAGACATTTTTTGTAGATAATTTACATGGTCTACAATTTTTGTCTGAGCTACTTTTATGATACACTTATTGTTTTGCTGAAAATCGCAAAATACCCATTTTTTTACCCGCCTTTTTGACCTCGAGTATTTTTTTCCAGGTACCGGATCGATGAGGACTTTTTGAATTTCATTTATAATAACGTTTTTAACTATTTCACCAAATTTCAGCTTCTTACGAATTAATGATCCTTTACGCTTATTTTTTGGTCTAATTTGACCGGACTATCTGCAGTTGCCGGAGCTCATTAATGCTTAAAACATCATTGATATGGCGTCAGACTTAGATAAGATGATGGTAGCTAGCCAGTGGACTAAGATCCAGGTCCTAGCACCAACCAAAAACATACGTCTGTTGTAAGGTTGTGTAAAAGTTAAAACCTCACTTTAACATGTGAGATGCTTTTTGCTAAATATAGAATTCCTCATAAAAGCTTTACAGCATAATTAGTCCATTAAACCAAACAGAATCATTAAATACGACCTCCTAAAATGATCATGCTAAAAGCCCATAAACTAAAGGAATAGTAAATTAGAAGGCATCGAGTTATTTCTTTTAGACGTAAATATTTTTACGAGACCGCACGAGTCGTCGAATAGTTTCGTTGTTTTTTTTTCTCTCCGTAATTTACAGCCATTAAGTAAAATCAAAGCGAACGACGCCAATCTTCAGTAATTAGGTGTTCCAAAGTTAAATGAGCTCAAAAAGGTGTTATATCCAAGGGTTAATAATAAATTCTGATGGTCGCAAATGGTTGAATACAATTTAAAGCCATTTAGACATACTTTATTCTGAAAGAGAATAATGTTTTTTTCTTATTTTGGTTACCGGAAAAATTACACGTACGAAACTTATCTTCAGCGAAACCCTTCATTTTCATGTTTATGTCTTAAATGAAACAGATTGTTATTACTGGCAGTATAATAACTCTTTTTAATGTAAATTTTAGGGTAATGACATAATGAGAACCTTTTTAACCTCCGACGCAAAAAGAGGGGTGTTATAAGTTTGACGTGTGTGTGTATCTGTCTATCTGTCTGTCTGAGGCAACGTAGCTCGTAAACGAGTAAGCCGATTTATAAGCTTTTTTTTTTGAAAGCTAAATTAATCGAGGTGGTTCTTAGCTACGTTTGATGAAAATCCATCCAGCCATTTATGGAGATGCTTAACTGCCTGCCGAAACGGTAAAAGATACAGAGGTGGTGCGTTGATTAAAATAATGTACACCCTAGGCAAATTTAGGTGCAATACAATTATACAAAAAGAAACAAAATGGCGGCAAAAAAATACTTTCTGTCTGTACTTATATTTGTAGTGCCTAAACGGATCAAGCGATTTCAATTATGCGGTTTTTTTTTATTTTGAGTGTAATATAAAAAGGATGAAATAAAAATAAGATTTAAAAACCCGCGTGAAAAAAAAGTCAAATATGTAATAACGGGTGTCCCAAAAGTGGGTATAGGATGATTTGTCTCAATAAAACGCGAATGGATTGGAATTTCTTCGTAGTTTTATTTTTACTTTAAAGAAGAAACTTGTACAATTTTATCTGAATAATATATCTGCTAAATGGCCGCCACGGGCATTTTTGCTGTGTGCAAGTTTTTCATGACACTTTCACACATTTCGCTGCTAATTTCACACATTTCTCTACTTATTTCAACAATAACTCGGCGAATATTTTGTCTATGTTTTTGTAGATCGTTGTTGTAGACTTTATCTTTGACGTAGCCCCAAAGAAGGAAATCCAGTGGCATCAGATGGCAAGATCTCGGTGGCCAATTGATATCGCCTCTTCTTGAAATTACGAGATTTTTCGACCTTTCGACGAGTGTTAGAAATTGATCGTGAATTTTCGTTAAATATTTGTATAACTTCTATGCGCTGTTTTATTGTGAAACGCTCCACGATTAATTTTACATGTGTCAAGAAGACGTATGTCAAATTTCAACCAGCCATCTTGAATATTTCGGAAATAGCGCGAAATTCAAATCCTATACGTACTTTTGAGACACCCGGTATAATTTCTCTCTCGGTCGGGGGACCCCCAACGTATAATACACCCTTTCAGTACTTCTCTTTTTGTGGTCCCCCGACGGAGAGAGAAATTTTATTATTTGACATTTTTTCACGGGGGTTTTCAAAAAATTTAAATTTTTTACTTTTAATTTTTAGAGATCAGTTCTCAGAAAAAGCTTTGCTACTTTTATGTAATATTGATTAATTTACATTGTTGAAGGAGAATTTTATATAAAAAAAATGCTTAAATATTAAGCTTAATTATTAAGTAGGTACCTACCCATATTTTAATTTCTGACATTTTTAGCTTTGCTTCCTTTTCAATTAAAATTCTTCCCTCAGTCCCTTCTCACGTGGTTAATTTGGCCAATCACTAGCCCATTTCAACCGATTGATTGTCGGTTAACGCTATAGTTAAGGGTTAAATTATCGGCCCATCAAGGGAAAGGGTTAACTTTGACCAAATCACGCATGGCCCTAACTGATGTGTTAATTCCGGGGTTCAACGAGTTCTGAATGGAACAACATAAAAACATTAATTTAAAATTAAGATAAGATAAGATAAGATAAAAATATTCTTTATTCACTTAGACATAATAAATATGTACTTATGAATCGTCAATATTTTCCTACCACCCAAGACTTTTTTAACTGACAAGAAGAATGGGCGCAAGAAACTTGCCAGCGTTTCTTAGTTAGGTAACGACATTTACAAAAAAAAAACATATCGTTACTAATACAACAATTGCTTAGTATAAAAATACATCATATTAAACAGTGATTATGTTATGTGTTACATCATGACCATGCATTGCGGTCATTCAAATAATCGTCTACTTTATAGTATCCTTTGCTCATCAGCGACTCTTTAATGTAACATTTAAATTTATGCAATGGTAGTTCAATTATATGCTGTGGAACTTTATTGAAAAAGGCTATGCTTTTCCCCAGAAATGAGGCTCTGGATTTTTCTAGCCTAAACTTGGGAACGACAAGTTTATCTTTATTTCTTGTGTTAAAGCGATGAATATCGCTCTGCTTTACAAATGTATTATAATACTTTTTCACATAAATTATATTTTCATAGATATAATGTCCTGCAACAGTTAAAATGTTTATTTCTTTAAATAGATCTCTTAAAGAATCTCTCGATCGGAGGTTGTAAATGGCACGAATAGCCCTTTTTTGGAGCACGAATATACTTTGGATGTTAGCGGCTGAGCCCCACAACAAAAGGCCGTAGGACATAACACTATGAAAATAACTAAAATAGACTATTCTAGCCGTTTCAATATCGGTTAAGAGCCTTATTTTCTTAACTGCGAATGCAGCCGAACTGAGTCTACTCGCCAAGGCTTCGATATGAGGATCCCATTGTAGTCGCGAGTCTAATATAATACCTAGAAATTTTGTATTGTTAATGAATTCGACCGTATCGCCGTCTAGTCTAATATGAAAATCAACTTGTCTTACATTAGGTAACGAAAATTTTAAACACTTAGTTTTCTTTGAGTTTAATGATAAATTATTACTATTAAACCAATGTGACACTTTTGAAAGAGCACTATTTACTTTGTCAGAACAGTCATCACATCTATCTACTTTAAAGACTAGAGATGTATCATCGGCAAATAGCACCGTCTCACATAAATTCTTCGCGTAGTAAGGAAGGTCATTTATGTATATTAAAAACAACAGCGGGCCCAATATTGATCCTTGGGGTACGCCCATAGTAATGGGAGCTCCGGTAGACTCAGTTTTATTAATAACTACCTTCTGAGTTCTTTCATACAGATATGAATGCATAAGGCTTACTGACATTTCAGAAACACCATAATGTTTTAACTTCCTTAATAGTGTTTGGTGATCAACACAATCGAATGCCTTGGAAAGGTCACAAAAAATAGCGATTACATCCTGCTTGTCCTCCCAGGCATCAAGTACATGTTTTAGAAATGCAACCCCAGCATCAGTTGTACTTTTACCTTTTGAAAAACCAAACTGTTTCTCATGCAGTATACTATTTAATTTAAAATATTCTAAAAGTTGAGCATAAATTAATTTCTCAAATATTTTACTTATTGCTGGTAGTATGGATATAGGTCTAAAATTTGCTGGGTCACTTTTGTCACCAGCTTTAAACAGAGGAATAATTTTACTATTCTTCATTAAATTAGGAAAGACCCCTTCACTTATACATTGGTTAAAAATTATTGCTAATGATGGAGCTATCACATCAATTATTGATTTGATGATACTTGTAGATATGCCCCAGAGATCTTCTGTTTTCCTAATATTTATTGCTTTGAATGCTTTAATAATATCTTCGGTAGTGACATAGCTAAAACTAAATGTTTCCTGGCACTTGTTCACACTAGATTCCATAAGAGAGACAGCGGTGTTGGGGCAAGAATTAAGTCTGCTAGTAGTTTCTAACGGTATTCGAGCAAAGAAACCTTCAAAAGCACTAGCCACCTCAATATCTGATTCAAAAGTCTGATCACTAATTTTTAAGTTAAATGAATTAATTTTGCTTTTTGTTTTGCCAGTTTCTTGGTTTATAATACTCCAGGTAGCTTTTATTTTATTTTCAGATGATTTAATTTTATTTGAAATATACCTAGATTTTGCCAAAGCACATACTTTCCTAAATGTTATTGAATATTTCTTGACATATTCAATGAAGCTAGGATCACAGGAAGTCGTTTTTTGTGCATAGAGTTCAAATAACTTTCTTCTGCTATTACAAATACCAGGTGTGGCCCAGTCACTAAACTTCTTACGCTCATTACACTTTATAACTTTTTGTTTAAAATTGTTACTAAATTCTTTTTCAACAATATCAAATAATGATTGATAAGAGTTATTAGCGTCAGCAGAAGCTGGCAAACATTGAATTTTATCTTGTAATTAATAGACGGCCCTTTTTCGTTTGAGAACAGTTTATCTAGTGTTCTCGAAAAAACTTTTACAACGCTCAATTACAATTATAATAACAGTCGGAAACGTTTTACAAAGGGATTCTATCATCATCATCAGCCATTTAATCTCCCCACTGCTGGGCCACAGGCCTTCCTTATGGATGGATAAGGAGAACAAAGGTATTAACTATGGTAATCCCAAAAGTAAAGGTACACAATATGTTGTTTTATTTTCAACAAGCAACATCATAATAATATAACAAATATTTCCGGGCAAAAATAATTCTTCTCAAAATGTCTCTTTTACGATTTTTCCAATGTAGAACGTGATTAAGACTCCAAATGTGGTGACGAAAATATAAAATAAATCATGTGTCTCTTCTGTAAACCTTTATTTATATTCACATACTGATTCCAAATATTAGATCTTTAATGATATTCCTCTTTATCTCTTAACCGCTGAAGAATTAGGAAGAGTAGTGAAATGAAAACATTTTTCACCGCCTCTGTGGTCTAGTGGTTTACACTACTGATTTCAGACCCAGTGGTCCTGTGTTCGATTCCCATATGGGATGGGGTACATATTGTATTCGGTTTAGTTGGTGGTAGGTCTTGTTCTTAGTCCGCCTGGCTAACTACCACCGTTATATCTAAGTCTGACGCCAAAACAATAATGTTTTCAGCATTATTGTGTTCCGGCTGTTAGAGATAAGAAGATAAGATAAGATCCTCATTGATTGAGGATTCCGGGAGGATTGCGCTTCCATCTTCAGCCTTATCACCACTTAACATTCGGTGTGATGAAAGCAAAGTGCCACCCCGTTGTGATTAAAAAATTGCAAATTTATAAACCGCATATAGCCCGTGCCGTACTAAAGGGCCCCACAGACTATCAGTCCGCCATCTGCCAGCGGGCAACGGCCTGTCAGTGTCAGTTGACCGCAATCGGTAACACACTCACTGTTTTACATACAAAAACCGAATATCATGGCCGATTGCGACCAACTGATAGTCTGTGGGGCCCTTAAAGTGCCGGCTAATGGCTTGCGACAACAGACTATTACATACTAACTTGGTATTGGTACGCGGCTACGTGCTCGTACGCAAGTCATTAGAGATAGCGATCTTCTATTTTTTTAAATATTCACAACCGGGATAATATTGTGCCGCATAAAGCTTACTAAAATTACCTACTTATTCAGAAAATATATTCAGTTCAAATTCAGACAAAACTTTTATATTTTCTACTAGCGGATTCTCGCGGTTTCACCAGCGTAGTACCTGTTCCCGTGGGAATATCGGGATAAAATATAGCCTATGTCACTCGGAAAGAATGTAGCTTTCTAATGGTGAAAGAATTTTCTAAATCGGTACAGTAGTTTTTAAGCCTATTCGATGCAAACAAACAAACAAACAATCAAATCTTTCCTCTTTATTACCACACTTTTATTAGCTTCACTTGTAACTAAGTCACAATGTAAGAAAATCTTGGAATTCAATTTTAACCTACTTCTAATTGTCGTATTGATTTGAAACTTTGCAAGTCTATATGAATCTGATGACAATACAATAATTTGCTACCATCGAGCTGATCTGATGAACTCTTTAATGGCTGCTAGGAAACCCCTCGAGTTTAGAGTGATATGTTTTGTTCTGATGAGACCTATTTGCTACACTTGATGGTGAGGGTCTGATGATGGAGCAGGGAGTAAGCCAGTGGCACTTCTTAATGACCACTAGGAAACCCCTCGTGTTTGGGCTCCGTTGTTTCATTCTGATGAGACTTATTAGCTGCACTTGGTGGTGAGGGTCTGATGATCGAGCAGGGAGGAAGCCAGTGGCACTCCCTAATGACCAATAAGAAACACCTCTAGTTCTGGCTCATTTGTTTCGTTCTGATGAGACCTATTCACTACACTTGGTGGTGAGGGTCTGATGATGGAGCACGAAGGAAGCCAGTGACACTCCTTAATTACCAAAAGGAAACCCCTCGAGTTTGGGCTCGTTGGTTTCGTTTTGATAAGACCTATTCGTTACACTTGGTGGTGAGGGTCTGATGATGGAGCAAGAAGGAAGCCAGTGAAACTCTTTAATGACCTCAAGAAAACCCCTCGAGTTTGGGCTCATCTTGGTGGTGAGGGTCTGATGATAGAGCAGGGAGGAAGTAAGGGTTCGGCTCGCGCATCTGGTAACTAATAGACTACTTGAATTTGTAAATTAAAATCTAAATACATACAGTCACGCCTTTGAGTTTATAATGTTTACGGGGTGGGCAGACACATGAATGGACTGTGAAATCGATTACCATCCATCCATAGCTTGCCATTTATTAAACTAAAAAGTAAAAAATAAATATGTAGTTTAAAAAACTAAAAAATCACACTTTTATAGGTACAGACTAAAAAGTACAAAATAACCGTCTTTTCAGTAACTGAAATTAAAAAGCGTGGTGCACCCTTTGCAAAGCATGCATTCAAGTACTTACTTAATATTGACAACGCGCACCACGCTTTTTAATTTCAGTTACTGAAAAGACGGTTATTTTGTACTTTTTAGTCTGTACCTATAAAAGTGTGATTTTTTAGTTTTTTAAACTACATATTTTAATATTAGTATAGACAAAGACCAAACGTCTCACAGATCGCCCAGTAGTAGACGCCCACTACTTGTTCTGTTTGAATTAACCAATGAGCAATAAATAAATTGAAAAATAGTGTGATCCAATTTTGCCAATTAGAAAATACAGTTTCAGTCTGTGCAAACTTTTACAATTTTGTAAGTGTTTCGCAAAAAAACTTCTTAATTAATTTGTATTTAAAAACGTTGCAAAGCTTACACTTGAACTCCACAGTAGCAGCAGACGCCCACAAATTGTTTGAGTTGACCGTGCGTTGCACCCAACAATTTATTTATTGCCCTCCACCATTGCGCTTAATTGAACGCTAGTCTGATCCGATGTTGCCCTATCTGCTTAATTAAGAGAACATGCAGCTCGCTTTCGTTTTAGAATACATTTATAATTTATTAACGAATATCTCGGATTCCTTAAAAAAAAATATAAAGTTTTTTAGTTGTGGTCGAGACGTTTAACAACTTTTTTTTATTTACAGCAATACGGATTGACTTGTATAAAGTAAGTGTGGTATAATAACCACTTAATTCGATTATGTTTCGTGAATTGAGCTTAATCAACCGCTAGTCTGGTCCGATGTTGCCCTACCTACTTAATTAATAGACCGATAGCGCTGGCCTATTTTTACCCGACTACGGCAAAGCAAAAAAAAGGAGGGTTATGAGTTTGACCGGTATGTATGTATGTATGTATGTTTGTATGTATGTTCATCTGTTCCCGCATAAGTTCTAAACTGCTGATCATATATTCACAATTGAGGTATCGTTGGAAGCGTCTTGATTGTCTGCTGGTTATAGGCTATGTCACGTCACATGAAATTGAATATGGCGCCCTCTAGACGACATAAAGTTGTGAACTAAAAAACTTTTTTTTGAGAAGAATATCGTGTTTGGTATCAAATGAAAGCTCTTGGTGAGCTCGTTTCAAAAATATATATTTTATTAGTTGTTGCTTCCGTCTTTGCTTGCATAAATCGAATTTTGACTTTATCACGAAATTCATCATCATCATATCGCCGAACGACGCCCACTGCTGGGCATATCCCTCCCCCAAGGAACTTCACAACAATCGGTCATGCGCTGCCCGCAACCTGCGGCTTCTCGCGACTTTGACCAGATCGTCGGTCCACCTTGTAGGGGGCCTGCCCACGGAACCGGTACGCGATCGCTATTCGAGAACCTTTCCGCCTCAACGGCCATCGTTTCTCCGCGCTATATGTTCCGCCCACTGCCACTTCAACGGTACAATCCTTCGAGCGATGTCGGTGGTTTTAGTTCGCCTGTGGATCTCATCGTTTCTGATTCGATCGAGCAAGGAAATATCAAGCATCGCTCTCTCCATTGCTCGCTAGGTGACTTTGAGCCTTCTTTTGAGACCCATAGTAAAAGACCACGTCTCACTTCCATAGGCCAGTAAGCCAGTAATGACTGGCAACACACACTGGTCAAAGACTTTCGTCTTGAGACATGGAGGTATTTCGGACGCGAATATATACCGGAGCTTCCCGAACACTGCCTATCCGAGCTGAATTCGTCGCGAGATCTCTTTCTCGGAGTTGGACTTACTAACTGGACCGTTTGCCCTAGGTAAACAAAGTGGTCAACAACTTCGAGCGTAATGTTCCCAACGACTGGAGCGGGTGAAACATGGGTATTGGATATGATTTTCGTCTTATCCATGTTCATCTTTAGACCCGCTCTTTGAGAAGCATTACTGAGATCTTCGAGCATTAAGTTCAGGTCTTCCAAGGTCTCAGCCATAAGAACTACATCATTGGCAAACCGTATGTGTGTTAGGTGCTCGCCATTGATGTTGATGCCGCATCCTTTTCAATCTAGAAGCTTAAAAATATCCGCCAACGCAGTTGTGAACAGTTTCGGACAGATGACGACGTCTCCCTGTCTCACACCTCGCTGTAGTTGGATAGGATTACAGCTCAGGTTCTGTAATCGGATTGACATGGTGGCGTTTTGGTATAAGTACCTGAGCACATAGATGTACCTGTGGTCTACTTGGCACCTCTGGAGAGACTGCAGCACCGCCCAGCTCTCAATAGTATCAAAAGTTCGGTTTTCTGTATAAGTAGCCGCAGCGTATGAATGTGTTCTTTGGTGCTATTAGCCTTTCCACAACCCGGCTTGTTCGGGAGGTTGTAAGTCGTCGAACATCTTATAGATATAGCTCAGAAACGTGATGGGTCTGTGGTTCTTCAAAAGAGTCCATCACCCTTCTTGAAGAACAGCTTCACATCGCTTCTGCCCCATGCCTTTGGCGTTTTGCCCTCGAGGATGATTGAATTGAAAAGCTTTAAGTATCGGCTTTTCGCCCGCTCTCAGAAGCCCGCCCGCCGCCTTGTTGTTTTTAAGCTGCTTGAGAGCCATTTTTTTAAATTTGAGCCGGTATTGGTCGGAGCGTGGATTTTATCAACCGCGGTCTTTCAAGCTTAACATTGATATTTAATGTGCCTCTGACCATACGGTGATCGCTTACTGTCTTAACAGCGGCGATCACACTGACATCATTGAGGATGTGCTTCTTGGTCGACATGTTAAATCGATCTCGTTATTGACTGTACCGTCCGGGCTGATCCAGGTCCATTTGCCGGTTACGGGCTTCCTGAAGAAGGAGTTCATCATAAAGAGGTTCTCCGTCTCCATGAAGTCTGCCAACATCTGGCCGCTATCGTTCCATTGCCCAAATCCAAATTGCCCCACTCTTAACTCATCACTGCAACGTTGCCCCAACTTAGCATTGAAATCTCCCATCACAACCGTGTAGTGGGTTTTATAGCTATGCATGGGTTTCGAAACCTCCTCATACATAGACTCCACTTCGTCATCGCCATGTGTCGAGGTCGGAGCGTATACATTTAGCGAATACCGTTTCGATATTCCGAGTATCGGGTACGCTACCCGGCTCGACACGCTTCCGATGGTGATCACGTTGTTGACTAGGGACTTGTGGAATGTGGACAACACCTAGGGATTGTTGGTCGCCCTCCCGGTGGTAAAGTAAGTTACCGGATTGCAGGATAAGCAAGTTCTCTTCGGACTTCAGATAATCCAATGATGTCCCAGTGTAACTTACTAAACCTCTTCCAACTCTATGGGCTTCGAGACAGTCCGCAATATGCTCGTGTTGTAGGTTGCCAGGTCAAGTCGTCTGTGTTGGTAGCCTGGTCTTACCCGGGGATTCTCAGCACCCCCTGCCCCGCCGTTACCATAGCCGCTAGTAGATAGGAATAGCGGGGCCGCCGTGGACTGGGGGCTGATTGATTTGGTGTAAAACCCTTTGGGGGGGGGGGGGGGTTACCATAATCGCCACGCTTGGCCTGCCAAGTGTTGGCGATCGCTGTATGTCCTGCTGTTCGCGAAGCCTATTGGGCTTGGCGGGAGGGCTGAGCGCGGCGAGAGACAGACCTTGTCTGCCTGAGTCCAACATACCGTTAGCGGTATACGAAAAGACTGTATCTGCCCTCACTATAAACAAAAAAAAAAAAGTATGTTCTGCTGTGACATGGAGACGCTGCTGCCCCTCTCTTGATGGCAGTTTTCCCTCTGTCGCCTCTTACGACACCCTCGAGAAGAAAGGGGGTAGTGCTATTATTTTTATGTGCCGGCACTACACAGCGCAAAATTATGACCCCAAAATAATGTAAATAAAAATTAAGTTCAAAAACTAAAACCCGACTACTGAAAAATCACGCTCTAAAAAGTATGAAACAAGAAAATATTCTCATCTGAAATTGCCGTGGTCGTATGCCCACGACTATATAATATAACAAAACAATATTTTCATTCTAGGGAAAAGTGGCATACGACCACGGCAATTTCAGATGAGAATATTTTCTTGTTTCATACTTTTTAGAGCGTGATTTTTCAGTAGTCGGGTTTTAGTTTTTGAACTTAATTTTTATGAGGTCATAAGTTTCAAAAATTCTAAAGTTGCTAATTTCTTAACTGTGGGTACAGTCGTACCTATGAAGCTTATTATTGCGTTTTGTGTCACATCTGCCACTTGCATTTTCAGCAATTCGTTGATCTGTGGTTGATTGTTTTTATTACAGTCAAAACTGTCAAAATAAATTTAAAGTTCAAAATAATTATGGTAATAGTCTAGGATAGCCTGAGGAGTGTGCAAACCGAATTTGTGCCATCTTCAGCCAGTGCAAACTGACATAGAGTCAGTATGAGAAAACAGTGCCCTTCGTGCGAAGAAGTCTGTTTTTTTCCAAATTATAAGATTTCGTGGATAAAAACGACACAAATTATGAATAGTGTTTTGTTACACCATTATAATCAAAAAAACGTAAACTCTAATAACTTGCATTTTCTATTGTGGCTTTTACAGGGTGTTGTAATAAAAAAAAATCTATAAAAGTCGTGGATGAATTTGACACAAAATATTTTGAACAAAAGATATCAGTACTCTTAAACACGTAACACCTATTTAACCTATTGTAATATTCTTTTAGAGCTAGTAGAGCGAAGTGTTAGTTTTTGGTTAAATATCAGGATTCTCGTGGACAGAGATGACACAAAATGCCTATGTACATCAGTTCCTACTTCGATAGTATCATGAATGTAAAATTTTCATCTTGAATTTTCTTTTACGTCCAATACTGATCGAAATGACAAATACCTAAATTTACACTTAAGCATGTACCCAAAGTGACACAAAATAAAGTATAAGGTTGGGTAAATGGTCCGAAAACTATATGCGAAAAACCATCAACTTTAGTATTTTTGAAACCTCAAAACTTAGCGCTATCGGTCTATAAGAGAACATGGAGCTCGCTTTCATTTTATAACACATTTATAATTTATTATTAACGAATATCTCGGTCCTCATAAACAATGAATTGGGATTTTTTATGTGGCGATTGGGTTGGTCTTACTAATAGGTAGTACATACCTTTTTATTTACAACAATAAGTATTGTTGTATGTAATTATTGTGGTATATATAGTAACCACTTAGTTCGATTATGTTTCGTGAATTGAGCTTAATCAACCGCTAGTCTGATCCGATGTTGTTAGTAAATTATAAATGTGTTCTAAAACGAAAGCAAGCTCCAACCATATTCTCCTAATAAAAAACGAAACCAAGCTCCATATTCTCCTAATTAAGTAGATAGGTACTTAAGTAATTGGGAGAATATGGAGCTTGGTTCGTTTTAGAACACATTTATAATTTACCAACGAATATCAGCTCGGACCTTATAAAAAATAAATACGGTAAACTGGGGTTACTTTGATTCGAGGGGTGACTTTGTTGACAACGCTTGTTTGGCTGAATTATTAAACATGGCTATAGATAGTATGCCCATTTTTTACTTAATTACGAATAATACTGGTTTTATACTACATTATAAATTATCAATGTAGCCCCAACTTTTCCTAAAGTAACCCCGGTCTATTAAATTTTAATATGCAGTAATATGGTTTGACTTTGACGTATAGAAAGCTTAAGGTAAAAACTTATCGTAGTTAAACATTATTTTTGCTATTCTAGCCCACAACCGTTATAAACTTGAAGTTTACAATATTTAGATTTGTTAAACTTGGACTCCAAAACTCCCAAATAAATGAGGAAAGGGCAAGTGAATGATTAGGTTTTTAAACTTGGTCGCATTATTTATAACTAACCTTCCGCCAGCGGCCGCGTGGACTACAAAACTTTATCCCTCTGGAAGGTCCTCACCTTTTTCCGGGATAAAAGTTAGCCTATGTCACTCTCCAGCTCCCAAATTGTCCACATACCAAAAATCACGTTGATTCGTTGTTCCTTTATGACGTGAAAAACGGACAAACGAACAAACTCACTTTCACGAATAAGTAAGTATCAAGTAAGTATGGATTATAAGAATAACAGTGATCTGAATCTAAAGTAAGTACACACATGAACCAAATCAAATTTTTCTACGAATCAAACTCTCACATTTGTTTCCATTATAATTCCAATACCTAAGTACATTAAATTTTCAGTAATAATAAGGAATCATAAAAACATCAATTTACTAGACAGCGGTAGTATTATCCAAGTAACTTACTTAAATAAGAAAAAAGTAAAATCTTATATGAACCGGAGCGGGAATAGCGTATCGAAATTTTAATTAAAATATCTGAATAATAACTATGCTCTTTTTGGATTCCTGATTAGACGTTTTATATCCAACGATCTTCACTTTAAATGGGTAAATGTGCGTTCAAGGAAACTTCAAGAAGCTTGTTTGAAAGCCGCCAACCCTACCGCAACCCTACAAATCAAAATCAACGTAATCAACCTTAATCCATACTATAATTTTCTAAAGAGAAAAGTGTTTTTAATTTTTTTTTTCGTAACAAATAAACTCAAAAAGTACTGAGAACGGTTACCACGCGGGTAAAACCGCGAGAAGCCACACTGGTGGCTAACATTATTTTTATGGGTCTTGCCTATCTTTATGCATATATCTACGTATTTGCATATATTATCTAATGTCTCCATTGGTTTTTATATTCATAATACAAGTTGATAACTTACTTTGTTTTCAGAACAATTAGAGTAATCTTGTATGACATTTATTTATGGTTTTGATTTTGAATTTTATGAGATTGTTAGGCCCAAAAAATTCGTATCGTGTTTTGTATAAGATCGTAATGACTAAGTGACCCTATAACCCACATGTTTCCACCCAACTATTAACTCGCCAAGCTCATCCTAAGTTATTCAAAATAAACCAAGATTCTAACAGGAGGCCCCACAAATGATGCCACGATTATCACTTCCCGCTTTCAGTCTACTAATGATAGCCTCTCATTAACTCAGACGTGAGCATTCATTAAGAATCCTTTTATAATAGATCCTTTATGGTTCTAAACTGGGCAGTACCTATGTAGCAATTAGTCCAAACCTTGTCGAAACAAATTGATATATAGATGACTAAAAAAACACTGAAGCTTCTCTAAGTGACCTTTAAAATCTTTACATAAGAAGTCGGAAATGTGATATAAAACCATACAGATTTTTGTTAAATTACGTAATTGTTATTTCATACAAAACAAACAAACAAACTGTTGGTTACAGTAAGATTAGGTTATCAACTGCCATTTTCCTTCAGTAGACTTAATTCACCTAGGCCATATCACCTGGGTGAATAAAGTCTACCAAAAAGTATTTCACCAAGGTGATTTAAGTGCACTCTTAAGTAGACTTAATTCACCCAGGTGATTTAGGTGCATCCTTTAGTAGACTTAATGCACCCAGGCACAGCCGTCTCTATCGTCTTGCGATAGCATGACAACTAAAATCTTTGAAACCATAAAATCATTTTTAAGTGATACTGTTATTTGTAGTGTGTGTACACACACACTTACCTTTTCCCATATATAAGGCGCTGTAAGCCCTATTAAAGGGATCATTAGATCATTAGACTACAGAACAATTATTTTTGACTAGCTGACCCAGCGTGACTTCGTTCCCGTGGCCCTACCCCCTACTCCACCCTACCCTACCCGTACTCTACCCCTACCCTACCCCTACCCCTACCCTACCCCACCCCTACCCTTACCCTACCCCTACTCTACCAATACCCTACCCCTACCCTACCCTTACCCTACCCTACCCCTACCCTAGCTTACCTATACCCTACCCTACTTCTACTCTATCCCTACTTACCCCTCTTTCCCCTATTTTCTCACCGGAAAAACCTTCCTTGGACTTCCACGAACATATCAAGACCAAAATTAGCCAAATCGGTCCAGCCGTTCACGCGTGATGACGTGACCAAGGGAAATGGGGATTCATTTTTATATATATAGATTATTAATCGGTTGCGCCAAACCTTCCACCACTGCATGGCGAATGATTGACAGCCTCCCAGACGTGAGCATCTCTTGTGAAATCCTTTTATGATAGATCTTTTATGGTTCTCAACTGGGCAGTAAGTTCCTATTAAGTAGCAAAAAAAATGTTTCTGTGTTCTGTGGTTGAAACTTTGTCATAACAAATAGATGATTAAATAAGAAAGATATTGAAAGATAGGTGACTCAATTTTAACAATCATTTTTTCCCAATAAAAATAATTTGAATGTGACCTATTTGCGTAATAAAAAGAAAAATAAACATTGTAGATCCAGTGAACAAACAGCAGTTCCTACCTACCTAGTGTGTGTTCCTACTTACCTACATATCTGCACTTTTTATTACTTACAGTGTTACAAGGTAACTTTTAATCAATACTAGTACTTAAATGTTGATAAAATAATCATAGATTTAATACACATCTATTTTAATGATACGATTACGGTTACATTAAATACATTTGAATAAAATGACATTTAAATTTTTATCACATTTTATTTAACAACAAACGGGTATAATTTCTTCACCTTCAGTAATAAAATGACCGTACTGAATAATAACAATTTAAAATGTTCTCTTATCAACAAAAAATATTAAATTTAACATTTATAACACAACTTAACATCACCTAAGATTTATATTCCAACATAAGTATTTATTATTTATTCCATAATCACATCTCACTCTACAAATGCAAAATCATCAGATCTGACCTTTTTTTCCTCAATACGAAATGAGTTTACCTGCATCTCAGTTAATTGTTCAGCAACCCCTCAAATAATCCGCCCTCAAAACCACAATAATGTCAATTCTTAATACTACACTGTATTGGATTCTATTGACAAAGACATAAGAACTAATATCCCTTGTATAAAAATTTACAAACTACATAGAAAAAGTGGTATAAAACGTATAGTTTGGATGACGCAACAAGTGTATGAGGCAACAAAAGGAGCGATTAGGGGTGATTTATACATGGCCTTTTATTTTCCACCCTCAACTTTGATTTCAATGATCTTGTAACTGAAATTCCCACACTCGGGATTCTAGAGGGATAAGATACTTGGGGATTTTTTTGGGTTGACAATTCGATTTCATTAAGTTTATTTGGCGTAAATAATTACGTAGCAAACAGAAATTTTAATGGTCAAGTTAAGTACCATACATTTTTATTTCGGTCCAATAGCAATTATCTACATAAAATCTTCTGTAGAATGTTAACTATCAAAATTAAAAAAACAGCTATGTAGTTAAAACATAATGTTATAACTAGGTAGTAACATTTAAGTAAATGACATAAACTTATAGTAAAAAAACCGGGTTTAAAGTTATCAACTGTCAATATTGTCATCAACCTATTTTAACATTTTAATTAAAATTAAATCTTATGTACAAAACATTAATCACATTCACAACGATCACAATTAACATGGATTCGAATATACCTTCACACCCTACTTAAAATCTACCACCTGAAAAATCCCTTCTTCATGACCCCACATTTCTTAGGGTGCAGCGACAAGTGCACAAACAGAGAGCGAGGGGTCCAAACCGCCCAAACGCAATCTCACGCACTTGTCACGCCGAGCGCCACAATAGGCATCTTTTTAAATGACGCAAACTATCTTCTTCAGACACCTTCTTTCGAGCCATTGTTGGTTTTTGCATCTTCAGAGCGTGGGAAGAGTCGAAGACGAAATGATGAACGGCACTGGAAAAAGGACAGTTAAAGTTTAGGTTGGTTTTTGAATCGATGAGCCGGCAGAATTGTGCAATGATCATATTTAATGGACTCTGGAGCATAAAAAATCTATGAAGATTTGGCTGAGTTTGGCTTATAAAAATGTACACGTAGGTACTAATTATCTAATAATAGTGAGGAGATATTCATACTTCGAGAGTAAGTTGGACTATGTCAAAGTCTTTGAGTGTAATATCAAGGAATGCTTTTCCAAAACGCCATAAATGTTAAATTGGTTACGTAGTATCTACAAAAACACCCATTGTGCTCATTAGCAATCAGCTACTATCAAAAACTCTCCCACGCAACGCTTAATCGCCGCCATTATCTTCAAAAGAAAATTCAACCCCTAACAAATCTTACCCTAATAATCTCAAAACGCTTCTAATACACATTTAATTATAGACCTGGACGAGTTCCACTGACCCCTTTTACACTTGTTTACATCTTCATCCCCTCACCCCCCAAACGCGATGAGCCATCAAAACGGAATGTTTAATTCCAATATCCCCTACGATTTATTATAACAAAGCAGAACGGGAACGATGCACGCTTGCCATCTGTTACCGTTCCGAATCTCGCATCGCCGAAAAAAACTCAATGTGCGCGCAACCCTGGGAACCTAGGAGCGCAGAGCATTCCCACGAACAACCCCTCAATTTTCAATAACCAAATTAGCCTTTGCGTTACCCTATTTCGGATATGAGGGAGTTGTGAATCTATTCATATCAATAAAAAATATCGCGCCTCTCTCTCTCGCGTCTCACTCCACCGTATATTCATCCCCTTTGAATGCACGTGTTCAATGATCGTATATTAAAACTGCCATCGTATGTGTGCGAGAGCCTTCGGATCGCAACACCTGCCGGCGCGCGCGCACCCCATTGGCTGAGAAACCACTATCACCGCTACACTGATTTCTTTTAAACTTAATTTTTTTGTAATACTCTCTTCGGACATATGATAAAAAAATCTACATGTTTGAACCGGTACGGACTGGATATTTTTGTGTAGGTGGGCATTTTATGTCATGTCATTCTTTTTGTAAACAAAATGCTAATGAACTATGATGTAAATTATTCAAATGCCTGACTGGCGATGGGGTTATGTTACACTGTCTCATTATAGTAGTAATGATTTTTTATAGAGTTTTATCCTACCTTAAGAAATCTTCTGATTCCAAAAATCAATAGCAAGTCAATAAAATGTGTAAATATTATTAACAAACACTTTACACTGTAGCAAGTTGAAAGGGTCACGCGACTTGCGCACGCGGCGCACGGGTCACAGGGGTCGCTTACACCCCAGGGCGTGACTTAGTGACCCAGGGGGACCTCACAATCGCATTGTAAAACGAAGGGCTAATGAGCAACATGTGGTGTGTTACCCGATTGTATTTTAAGCGTGTGGACGGCACGTGGACATATTTCCCATGGTCAATCATTTGTAGGAATGCTTAGGCTGTGGAAGCCAAGTATGGAAAGTAGACCCGGTTAAGTCACTCTCTGCACATTTCTTTGCCTAGTTTTAATCTCTATATGATGTATTGGCGAGAATGCGTAGGATTTTAATAAGATTTCAAGATGTTTCAAATGGAACAGCTTAGCAACTAGCTGCTTTACCAGAAATCTAGATCCTATACTCAAGAAAGACAACTAGAATAAGTTTTGGACATTTTTAAGCTTAATTAAATAAGAAAACGAATCTAATACTAATCAATATATGTAATACCAACGAACTAACACGAATATATATATTTATCGTAATAGGTTAACTAACACTCTTTAAACTGTACTTTAAACTCTTCAATAGAATCGTCAGACTTTATCGGTGTTCGGTTATCATTTGGAACAAAAGCTCATTAACCAACCATATTCAAATTTTTTTATGCACCCCTACCAACCCTTGCTACTATTTTCTTACCTCTTTACCCTGTTGACAAAACATCAAGATGTTATTATACGCTAAAAGCTTTACCGAATAAACCACTCTATACACCCACACAAACGCAGGGAGTTTTTCATGCAGGAGCTTTGCATCGGGGGCGGCGAGCCGGGTATAAAAGGCCGGCCAACTAAGCAGCCCCACATTCTCGCCTGTGATCTCACTCGCAACACACGCTCTCTTACAAACTTTCAACATGTCTTACTACGCTAACAACGAATACATCATCGCGACTAACAACTCGATCAACGAGAACAAATACAACACGGAAAAGATGAAGAACAGTGGCATCAAAGCTTTGTTGAAGCCACTAATGAAGATGATTAAGAAGACGACGAAGCGCGTTCCCGCCAAATGCGACACGTGCTACGAGGACGAGCAGAACTCGAGCAACGAGTTGTTGGAGCGCAAGATATACTCCGAGATGGAGTCGTGCGCTCCCGGCGCGGCCTTCCTCGTCTGCAACGAGGACACGTGCGACATCGTGCCAGTGAACCCGGACAACTTCTACGTACCAGTGCACTTTGCCCGGACGGAAGCAGGCACCTTCTTCTGGACCACCGTCTCCAAACAAGAAGCCGACTTCGCCGCTGCCCACTGCTACACCGAGTGCCAAACCGCGGAGCAGCAATACCCGATCTTCCAAGATCGCTGGGTGCAAGCCTGAATTCTTCAATGAAACACCAATCAGTGTCTTCCGTGAAACCAGTGCTGCTTCGTTGGTTTCTGCAACCGTCTGTGATGTTAGCTTTAATTCTCCAGTGCCATGTATGATAGGTTAGGTTAGATATCGCTCACGTGATAACTCCTCGAAAGCTTTAATGTTTGCAATTGTGATATTTTGGATATTTTGATTTGTATAAATTAAACTTAGAACTTATGAGTTCGATGACTTTGTATTGTATACAATCGATGTTAGGAAGTAGGTGGTCTAATTGTGATTCTCTTAAGAGCTTTAATTATAGAGATAGTAATTTATTTATATCGAATGGTCTTCCATGTTGAAGTTTGAAATAAAAACTGATTATTGAACAAAACTTATTTTTTTTTCCTTTTATACCCTTACCAAGTTTGCCTAATAGTACCTAATAAAATAAAACAGTAGCTGACTTTGAATCATTAAACGTCGATAAGACGGAATGATCTGGTTGAAAGAAACTTGTTGCCTTTTCTGGTACAGTCCTCTAGATCACTGCCAGTTGACAAAGTTCCTTAAGTCAAGGCTTTAAGATGGATTTTCTTTTGACTGTTGGTTAAGAAAAGTGGTCAGACGGGCTTGGGGCGCCGGCGCGGCGCGGGCCAGGGCGACGCACGTGCAGCGCCCGCGGCCGCCACTACCGGCTTCTTAATTGTCGCTTTTTGTTCAGCGCCCATTAAAGCCTGCTATGGACGTTGCCGGGCAATCTGATCTTCGTACCTACTGGCATCTGATATGCATCAGACAGATTCCAACTGAAAATAAACGTTATAGCTTAGGCTCGACTCTGTTGAATTGTAATTCATTAGTTAGGTTAAATGAGTTCTTATTCCACAATTTTATTTAAATGCTAGAAAAATTCAACCAATCACCCCAACCGAAAATAGCATTGCAGATGCAAAAATATTATTTTTATGAAAGACTAATGTAAGTACTTACTGTGTTTTTAAATCAAACAGTAATTGCAATATTATTATATGACTACAAACTGTACCTACTGGCTGATATGTAGGTTGTAGAGACTGAAATTCATTTTCCCTTTTTTATATCAGACAATAGGTATCAAGGTAATATTGTACTTTTTACAAATAAGGTAGGTAAATCTAATTATACTTAGTGTTATCTTTAAAGAACTAAAATAAGAAGTAATGTGCAAAAACAAATGAAAAAATGTAGGTATAAAAACTAATCACAATAATAAAAAGAACATCTTTCGTACTTAGATTAGGCAATATCTCAAAAGTGATAATTACAATTGGTTATTTGGCATGCAACTTTCCAGTAAAGAGCCACTTCTTAAACTTGTCCAATAAAGTGCCCATCTCGAGATCGCATGATAACTGCAAACTTGTGCAATAACTTTTTAAGAAACCCCGAACAAGTCCCAACCTGTTCACGAAGACATGTCACAACTTGCTCCCACGTAGTTTGAATAAAAACTTTTTGCACAATAGCGGAAAAAGTGGAAGATAACAATGAAATTTAACTATTCACAAATGCACGTGCGACTACGGTTCCATAATAAATTAGAGAAAGGACAATATATTTTCTAATCTATTATGTGTTGTACTTCTAAAGGACATATAAAAGTTTGTGACAAAAAAAAAGTTTGTGACAATGAAAATAGGTAAGTACTTAAGTACTGAAAATGATAAATTTTAGGTAAGCATAATTTGCATAGTACCCCTGAAAATCTATAAAATATAAGAGTAATTGTAATAAAATAATTAGTCCTATCAATACTACACAGTAAAAATTTCACCATAATGTATGTAAGAAGGAAATCCCCTTAAGTAACAAACTGAAAATGCTCAACAGTCTAATTTGCGCTTAAAGTAGAGAACTAATATTTTCATAAGATTTTTATGTGAAAACTTAATATCACCATTTTGTAAATATGGATGAAAGAAGAAAAATCCTATGCCATGATACATACAAAACTCTACCATGCGAAAATGCTTGCAATCACAGTCTAATTTTCACTCAAAATATAAAACATACTAACATTTTTCAATACATCTACATTTGTTAACAAGAAAACTAGTCTTATACCATAATCTACAACAAAATCTAAAAAAATATTCTAGAATGCGACAAATTGCCCAAATGTACAATTGATTAAAGATAATCTCTATAAGCAAAAGAGTTATCATACGTGCAAACTGTCCATTAACATACGCAAAAACACGTCAGCCAAAGTCAGTTAATAACCAATAAATTTGCAAACACTGGACCAACGCTACGAATTAACATAGCACAAACGGTATCCACGAGAAAATATGCTAAACGCCATCCAGTGCCATTGATTAAAAATTATCTCCGTCCCGATCCCGCTAGCTGCGGCAATTATCTTGCAACACTCATATCATAATACACGGGTAGAGATAGCAAAGTTGTCCGGCATAATAATACCATACGGGGCGACCGAGTCGTGAGAAATTTCGGCAGATGTACAATTCCTTGACGCGATACGACGAGTGAGCGCTTATGTCTTTTTTTTCTTGTCGACTTAATAATACGCGGTCCGTATCGGCGACGCTCGTCCGTGACTCATCGGCATTGTTGGATGCACGTGTTCGATGCATCGGACGCTCCGGTTATAAGAAAGGAGTTTTTGCAACCCTTACCTTCAATTCCGCAACTCTTGCAAAATTTGGGTTAAAAACTTTTTTTTCTGTACACTAATTTCGGTGCGTTCACATGAATTGCAATTGTCGGTTTTCGAATACTTGTTTTTGTTGTGAACTGCTTTCGCCGATTGTCTGAACACGTGCAGAGTGAAAAAAAGATGCAATCTGTAGCACGTAAATCATGGTATATGGATGATTGAAGATTAAGCTCCGTAGCGGCTAAATAAGTTTTCAATTGCAATTAAATGGACGGTGTCGATGTAGAGCGCTCGATAAATACGTGTCACGCATTTATCTTAAGCAGTTAAGGCGATACTCGGAAAAAATGTGCTGAAGCGGGATAGCAATGAGAAAACGACGCGCGCGGGAGCGAGACCGATTTTGCAGATTAGGAAAAAAAAACACGAAATCACTTCGTATTAAAAAACTACAGCGATTTAAAAAAAATGCTTCTATACGATCCTCAATATTATTGGTGTCCACTAATTAAACCAATTTCCAATAGTGTAAGTAACCCCATTTAAGAATAATCTTCACTTTTCGTATTTTTAGAGGTCTTTTCGAAAAGAAAAAGTGTCGAAGCAAAATCATAAAATCGTGTTTTTGAAACTATACGATTATAGATAAAGGTATGAAGAAATAAATATCTTATTACCAGATTTGTAACAACTGTAATCGTCCTATAGTTTTAAATCAAAAAGTCCATATTTTTCCGAGTGGCGCCTTAATGCACCTATTTATACTGCCATCATCTAGAAAGCAGGCATTTCCAAACTGATTAACTGAATAAAAACCATGTCCATTTCTATGAAAAAAAATGTTTATCTTGAAAATTCTTACAATTTTGTTATCCGTTAAATCGTTTACTCTTCACGGCGCTAAATAGTATGTTTTTGATTTCTTGGATTATGCAACGGGAAAATTTCAATTTAAATTTTCTGCAAAATGTCATTGAGATTAGACGCTCTTTTCCACAGCAATCCCAACATAACTATTGAAGGTCGTATCGCTACAGATAAATAAAATTAAAACAATAGACCACCTGTGTAAGCGCTGGTATAGAGAGATGATATCACTCTATTTGCCCAGATGATAAAAATGTAATTGAGTCAATACGCGACTTGCGTCAAATGGATGAGCTGGCATAACACTCTGTTAAGGCACATCATATACAATACTTTATATAAATTAAGATTTTAAATTATTTTTATGCATCCGAAATGATAATCTGCAATTACTTATAGGAAAAGCTATGATAGAAAAAATCACCAGCCCTGCAGTATATCCGCCTGAAAGCTACTTGCAGGGCTTTTTTCTATCACAATTTTTCCTATAAGTTCGCTTATAATTAATAAAAATATATACACTTACGCGAACCTATACTACGTACATAAGAACTATTTTGATACCCGCTCCGTATTGAAATTTTGAACGTCTGAATTTGTTGTCTGTAACTCTGAACCATAAAAAAGAGCCTACATCTAAGTAATCAGTTGTAAATAAAAAATTATACCCACAAAACATGTTTTTTTTGCATTTTTATAGATGAAAATATATTTACACGAACCAAAATCCCATGCAGTTATTAACTACAACCCATTCTTTCTGATCATTTATAAACGACAGTTTACGCGCTAACGGCACACCCTTAGTACATAGGTAATCGTAATAGTAAACTATAATATCCGTCAAAAGCTGTCAAAGTGCTGTTTTCAATTTTCTATTGAATTTTATTTCGTTATGCGATCGAAAGAGGCGCTTCTCTGATTTTCAGAAATATAATAAGGTCACGATAACGATTAGTTTCTCATGCTAGGGATAGGTACTGAACTCACCTGTACCATAACACATGTATTAATAGTGTTAACATTTGGTCAGTCAAATTGTTAGTTTTACATGCTATACGCCTTATTAGGTTTTAAGAGAAAAACCCGGTATTGATATTACCCGGTAATCTACAAAAAAATAAAAATACCCATCAGTTAGTATAGTTAGTTGATTAATTTTGTTTTCATAATTTAGTTTCACATTTCAAAAAGGGTAGGTAGGTACCTACTTAGCTAACTTTATTATTTATTATACGTCAACCATTTCACATGCTCAAATAATATTCTGATAATACTTATCTTTTTTTATTCCTCCAATCTGCACACAATAAATTAAGGCAAAATCATCTTTCAGTTTATATAATAGGTATAAAATCATTTAGTCGCCTCCTTAATCGAAAATATGACTCATCTTGTATCGAATATTAATATTCTTTCAAGCATTGGTAGAATTTCTTTCATAAATCATCAATATTTTTTAATAACACGCGACTTATATTTATTTTGTTCTGTATTTAAAGATGCTTTCGAGACTTTGAAAATCTTTGTAATGTATAACGTATGTATCAGTAATTTACTAATTCTATATTAATAAAAAGTCATTTAAAATCACTACCAAAAACATATCGTAATTAACACATATTTGGACACTCATTAACATAAGCAACTTTAGTCAAACTAAACTCAACTCAAGAAACAAAATAATAATTATACAGTCACTAAAAACTCTCCAAACACTCTTTAATAATCACAAAGTTAGATTTTAAAAGCAACTATACTGAAACTGAACTTAACTCAAGTTTAACACTTCACTTAAAATTGACTACTTAGGTATCAGTTTTGCAATAATACCGATTAGTTACTTCCTGGTTGCAATCACGCAAATAACTGAACACTGAACGTTATACCTTCTAAATATATAGGATCATCACCCTAATTTTACCTTTACCTTCCCACGGGTAACAATACTTTACACTTTGACCTACATCATAAAGATTCTTTGTTCGCTAATCATTGTATCTTTACTTCCTACTCCCCTTAACTATTTTGCAAAGCAATCGAACAAGTTCAACCTTCTTTCGATAGATGGCGTTAGTTTACGTACAAAAATCACGGTTTTCAGTCGTATGGAATTGTTTTTCGTTTTAATAACATGTGAATGTTTGTCCCATATCCATTTGCAGACATTGTTCTGATATCAATTAACATTGTATTATTAAGTACATTTCTCCCTTTAACCTTCGAATCACATGACACTTCGAGAAGCAGCAAACATTTGTTTACTTTGTCTACAAAGATCGTTGAATAACAATAACCTTTCAATAATTGTAAATTGTAATTGGTACCTTATGGATAGTAAATTAAGCACATTTGTACCATTGTACCATTTTTGGAGTAGCCTTACATAAAGTCTTTAACATAAAAGCGTCCGCAAATGAAATATTTCTAATTAATTTAGTAAAGCAAATCAAGAGTTTTTTTTTTGTAAATTTTTAAGATTCCGGTATGCATCTCAAAAGAAAACATAAACATCATTGGATCTACAAAAGGACACCGCTTACGCTACTCTATTTAATTACATAACCATGCCATTTGTTATGCCTATTATCTATCAATTTACTCAGAAAGAAAATATAATTTATTTTATTTAATATGCTAATAAAATATGTTATGAAGACTGATGTTGTTTTTATAAAATGACATTGTAATTTATAATAGAACAATACCTTACAAAGGGTTATTTCAGTCACTAGGACAATTTGCGTCATACGTTTGTACGCTACGAACTTCGTAGATAGACATGCTACTGTGCTACGTGGGCTGGGTATGCATTGTTTTTTTTCTTTTGTAACAATGCAGTACTTAAGTTAAAATGGCGTTAGTGCTTCTTGTGTCATAATTATAAAACATTCGTTACGTTTAAATAAATTAACAAAAAAGTTGTAAGAAACTTTTTGCACAACATTCCAATTTATTGTTGCCTAACGAAAACACTGATGGTTCCAAAGAAACGACGATCGCCTAACATTCAAAAAGCATGGAATTGTTTTTGGTTAATTTAGTGATTGGCAATAGTGACGCGGCCGCATCCGTACGCAGACGCCCGGTGTTCGCGGGCCGTGGGAACGGCGACAGTTGCGTGCACCACCTGCCCCCCGCGATAAAAAAATACCAACATTCAAATTCGGAACAATTTGCTTGACCTTGGTATTATTTAACTTTTTAGCAAATGACTTATGGCCATGGCGTCTTAGTTTTCTGCTGTTATTGTTTGATTATTATTTTTATAAAATAAGTATTGTACTTTTTTCTGACGTTACGTTAATCATATCATATCATGAAATTTCAAAAAATCTGATTATTATTTGAAAAATGGAAAATGAAGTATTTAGAAAAAATCGACCCGTCTCACAACAAGGACTCCGTAGCTCAGTGGTTAGAGCAGTCGCCCGGATAGCGAAAGGTCGTGGGTTCGAGTCCCATCGGAGCTTGTTGTGAGACGGGTAGATTTTTTCTAAATACTTCATTTTCCATTTTCAATCATAAAAATTGCATTGTGAATGCAAAAAAGTAAAAATTTAAATAGATTATTATGTTTTATCCTCAACGGGGTAGCACTTAGCCTTCATCACACCTGATGTTAAGTGATGAGTAGGCACTACTCTAGGAATCCTCCATTACTGAGGAACTGGCTATATTATCTTTAACTGCTGGAACACAACAATGCCGAAAACATCGTTGTTATGGCGTCAGACTTAGATAAGATGGTGGTAGCTAACCAGGCGGACTTTGAACAAGCCATACCACCACAGAGCAAATACCACCAACTAAACCGAATACAGTTTGTACCCCCACTGCGGTTTAGGAGTAGTAAAGCCTCTACTTTTTGGGTTTTGTCGTAATTTGTTTTTTTTTAATAAAGAGTATTATTATTACTCTTATTGTACGATTTATAAACTGGTTACATTAAAATATATTAAGACCAATTAAGTACCTATATTGAAAAGTTTTCACTATTTGAGACCAATCGTATTAGCATTTAAAACCTATTACTGGCTTAAAAACGTTAACTGTCTTATAAACTGTTACTAATGTTTTAATCATCCTTATCTGCATTAAAATGGCTCTTCGTACCGGTTTCCTTATCTCCCGAAGAGCGTTCCATAGATCCGCTAAGTCCGAAAGGTTTTTTGTGCACGCGTCAACGGTGCCGGTTGATCATGCGTAAGTGCGCGCGCCATATGTCGCGTAGATCGTGGGAACGTATCACGCTGAACGCAATGTGCGAGCCTCCTTTCTCAACTGTCGTCGCTTCTCTATGGTATTCTCCTTCCAATTTCAAATTCAAACAACATCCCCATAGAGTCCCATTTACAAAGATACCTTTTCATCTTCAAGACAGCTGAAGTGAAATCAAACCTTCTTTTGTTAGTCTTAAGTTCGAATTTCGATTTTTTTTAGTGCTAATGCTGTGGTTAAGAGTTTTTATACACATGCCCTCTATTGATTGACTGTGTATTATGATTACTTAGTAGCGAAGTACGCGTGAAAACTATGTTTACGTGGGTATGAAGTGTTTGTTTTAATTTTCTTGTACTAAAGTTTCTAGGCTATGTGGGAAAAAGTTGATGAAAATATACCTAAGTCGCTCCAAGCTGTTTAACTTTTCATCCTATGAAGAATTAGAATTCCTTGTAAACAAAGACAAACTTTGTTTTTAAGGTGGTTCGTTGAGCTCAGTACCAATGGAAATAAATCATTTACGATTTTTCAAGGGCTTAGAATAAAAGTTTCGGTTATTTCGCGCAAATAAAAGAGTAAAATGCAATTTTTTATTGATTTTTCAGGGCCTCAAATATGAGCATTAAGTTATGGATGTCGATATTGCTAAATTTGGCCACTTTTGGCACTATTCACATTCATGACTTATTGCGTAAGTTTAAGTTCTTAAAACTATATTTATAAAATGAATTTTACTCTTTTATTTGCGCAAAATAACCGAAACTTTTGATCTAAGCCTTTAATAAACTGTAATTGATTTATTTCCATTAGTGGCGCTTCTGAGCTCAACGAAGTCTGATAAATCTAAAATCCTCAACTTTTTCCACTACTTATAATATTATGTATTAACTGTTTTAAATCGCAAGATGTGCCAGTGCCAACAAAAAAAACTATCAGTCGTCACACAAATATCGTATCTCAAATGGCGAAAAAAAATAATAAGATCGAAGGGAAGACGGCCGCAACTGGCGCGAGCGATCGTGGGAACGGAGCGAGTTTTCAAATATAGAAAAGGTGCAATACGTGTTTTTTTTCCTTCGATTAGTTTTTATAAGTAATGGCGTGCGATGTGCAGGCGAATGAGTCTGTAATCGGAACCAAAGGAATTTTGTTTGCAGATATTTGGAATAGAAATGTGTTCCGCAAAAAAGTTTGGGCGCATCTTGAACGGTAAATATTTAGGTAGTTTTGCGAGGTTTCATAAACGAGTCTACGGTTTTTGCTAGTTCGTAGTTAGTTTACGCTTGACCCACTGAAATATTATTCTTCATGAACAAGTAAGTACTGGATATTTTGTAAATTGTGTTTTTTATCGGCAACTTAGCACTTAGCCTTCATCACACCATTTACGTAAATGAAGGTGGAAGCGCACTCCTCCCGGAATCCTCGGGTGTGGTGAAATATCACAGCGGTTGTATACTCGTACTTTACCTGCCTTTCGCTCGCGGCTCCGCCCGCATGGACTACACGACGTTATCTCGCGAGAATGTCATATTTTTCGCTAGCTTAAGTCACTCTCCAGCTTTCAAACTATCCCCATACCACAAATCACGGCGATCCGTTGCTCCATTTTGACGTGAAAGACAGACAAATAAACACATGTTGACATTTATCATAGTAATAATTATTAAGGTAAGAATAGTGCCTGCCTTTGATTTAGCAATATAATTGTTAGGTACTAATAAGATACTATCATTGAATGAGTCATCTGTATTCCTTCACATCGATCGTAGCGAATTGAAACAGAATAAAAACCTAAGCCATTCCCAACTCCCAATCAAATTAGACAAAAAAAAGTTACAATGTGACGTCAATCAATTCACTTTTCACGATTCCACACTTAACCCTAGGATGTACATCTGCCGCTACAAAAGAAACCTCTGCATTATGCGGGCACGTATTTTTTCTTGACCTCGTTCGGCCTTTGTGCCTAGGGGCGAGCCGTGGGAACGGCGCGCTTCCTTGGCCATATGCGACAGAAAAAGTGCAATTATTTATTCCCCCTCCAAGAAAAGGGGAGTTGTGAGAACGTGACCTAACAATGCGCTTCCTGACTTACGATACACAAACCAGCAGGCGCCAAAACGTATTCGCCTCTATTATTAATGGCAAAGGTGTCACTATCCGATAACCTTGTGCGATGTTCAACGAATGATTTCAATGGCATTAAAGTTGTAGTTTGGAAACGAAAATCGATGTTATGCCAATGCATTTTAGGCTTATTTCAGTGATGGTGTTCAGCGAGAAATTTATGGATAGTTTGTTCAATGTAGATTAATGTATACTGAATGGCATTACGCGTGACCTTTAAGACGTGCGATTGTATGAAAATGATAATCGATCACGCGCCGTTAGACACACGATTCTTTTGATAAATTTCTTGCACATACGCATTGTAGTAACTTTCTCATAATATGTTTTTGTCGATAGAAATTATCATATTTTCTATAACATAACACTCAGCTTTTCAATTATATTATTGGAATATCAGCTAGGTACTCAAATAAACACAAAATACGTTTTACAGTTTTAAAATGAAAAAGTAAAATGAATAAAATAATAAAGACTGCAAATATTTTTTACACTGAAATGTAACGGTAACTAAATGAAACAATTTTGAAACAGCCGATGCTGTCAACCTTTTTCTGATCTACGTACAATAAAATAGAGAAGTGTCAATTATGTAACAGTGTTACCAATAGTTTACCCATTCCTTTAAAATATTAAAGTAAGTTTTTACACCTTTTGGCAATATTGTCGTTATTATTGCAATATCGGTGAGTAAAAACAGAACTGGTTATGTCTTATTGTTATGTAACGATTGAGACTCACTCAACGAGTCTGTCTTAATAATTTCACTTCGTCAATAAAATTTGATCTCTCACCTTCATCATTTAAAAAAAATATTCTTAAAATTTAAAATGCCTGCAATACCATTGCTGTGACCTAAACTTACGTCTGCTTTGTATATAATTCTCCACAACCGACTTAACATGTTTTATAAGTATTTCTTTTCGTTAACTTAAATAAAATTCACAGTAAGTACCTAAGCAGTATCTTTGCCTTTGCTTGGAGTTTAATTCACGTTCACGTAGGCACAGTTTATATGTAGCATAATATATTTACTGTGACGTAGGCGTAGATACCCCTTACTTCGCCTGCATCAAAAAAGCTGAAGCCACGAAATATTTGTATTTCTACTAACTATCAAAAGCTCTTCTTTGGTAGCACACCTGTTTAAGTAGATTATACTTACAAATATTTCGTGAATTTTAGCTTTTTTGAGGTAGGTGAAATTTGGATTCTTTGCCGTACTTGTCTTTTAAACACTCTTGGAATGCTCATTTGTTTTATACTAGCTTTCCGCCCGCGGCTTCGCCCGCGTGGACTACACGACGTTATCCTGCGGGAATGTGATATTTTTTCGGGATAAAAAGTAGACATCTTCTTCTCCAGGCTACATAGTATCTGTGTCTAAAATTTTAGCTAAATCCTTTCAGCCGTTTTGGCGTGATTGAGTAACAAACATCCAAAAATCTAAACTTTCACATTTATAATATTCTATCACATTCTTTTTAAATTAAGTATTTGCGAATCCTTCTAGATTCGCAAATACATAATTTAAAAAGAATTAAACAGCAAACAAAGCAGTTTTTTTACATGTATTTAAAAAAATGCATGAAACGGAGCAATCTGGCTCTGTGGAACTGTGAGTCAACCCGATTTATTTATTTGTACAAAAACAGTTAAATTGAGATGTATACTAGGCCTATTCTATTGAATTGTTCTGTGTTCCCTGATACTTACAACTCAGGTCTCTTTAAGTCGAGAGTGAATTGAATAGGCTTTCAAGAAAAAGGCAGGCTGTAACTCCTTAGACTGCATCCTGTTAGCCAAACAAGATGGCGGTCAAATGCTTGCCCGGTTTTTAATTAAAACAAAAATTACTAAGGCACGTACTTGCACCTGCATTCACTTGTCATTAAATTTAATTTTATACTTTTTACTTTTCGACGCCGGAAAATGCTTGAACATTGAAGCTCACAAGACATTACATTTCTGTGGATAAATTTTTTCTTAATTATCCGGGAGCCTTAGTATGAGCTATTATAGCAATATTAAAGTATGGCTGTGATTACGCAGTCTATAGCACTGTCTCTGAATCAACATTTCTGCTATATTGTATTACAGGTGATGATATAGGGGCAGATACCGATTCGTGTAATTACAGAGAGTTGCTTTTTTCTTCCAATTTGCAAAACATAGAAGACATTTTTTAATGAATTAAATAATCTTAATACTTAAATGGTTATTTAACGCTCTCTCTTATGTAACGCGCCACACGCCATGTTTACTCTATCAACAACTACTTATGTACATGAGCACGCGCAGAAATGATGAGATTAGTCTCATCTATCGTTTATAATATACCTACTTATATTACTATCCGTAACAAAATAGGCCTGTCAAAACATTAGCCGTTATATTGGTGCGCGCAGAGCTGATAGAATATATATACCACAAAACACGGTTCTTTTTGTGGTATACTTACATATAGAACTAGAGTGCGCGCCAGATAAGTCTGCACGCGGTCAAAATCGAATACTAATCTTTTCCTTATGCTTAGAACAAAAAAATGTACTGAAACTAGCGCCAAAAACGCCCCAGTCGCGCGCAGAGTTATCTGACACTCATTCTAGGTGTTATTGTTGATCGAAGGGTATATAACTATATACTTATACTTATTACTATTTATTATGAATGCGACAGACAGTCCTCTATGTAGAGGTTGCCTGAATGCTGAGGAAACAGCCGCCCACGTGATCCTGGAGTGCGTAGGTTTGGCCGCACAACGAACAGAAATCCTCACAGAGGTGAGGTCGCTCCTAGAAGCCTGTGAACGCCCCAGGAGGCTTCTGCGCTTCTGGAAGGAGCTAGGATGGCTCGACTAGCCATGTTCACGCATAACGGACCAAATATGAGTCTAAATGCGGAAAAGTGTCAATACCAAATACCAAAATATATACTTATACTTATTATTTAATACCCGATTGCAAAAAGAGGTGTGTTATAAGTTTGACTTGTCTTTTTATCTGTCTGTCAGTCTGTGGCATGCCGAATGGCATCGTATCTAAGATTTTAGTGCAGTTTGTTATTTTATGTTTTTTACATAGGTACAATACTATTTGTGAGAATACAGTCAATAAGTTTTTAATACGTTCCCTAATAGGTGTGTAATCTCAAACAAATCTTAAAATGAAAACACACCAAATTATTTTATTAAAAATAGTTTTTTTTTTAAAAACCATTGCATTCAATGTGTCTCCTTTTATCACATTTACTCACCTCTTTAATTTCAACAGCATTTGATTTCAAACTTATTCGTCTCCAATATCATCGACGCACGCGTAGCAGTGTCGCGGCTAGTCCTTTTTCTGGTAAAAATGGAGATACATCTACTGAAAAACAATTTACAAATAATTAGTCAAAATACAATCCCTCTCATAATCATATCTAACATTCGTAACATCATATCCGAACTCATTCCCCACAACTAAACGAACTTGTAACCATCCGTCGCCTCTTGCGCTATGTGCCGCTCGCTGCACGCTCGCAGCACGAGCACGGTCGTCGCAGGCGCAGCAATGCTGCAGCAACGGGTATGACTGTGGTCGCCGCCGCTGATTGGACTCGGAAAATCATACGTTGACAAACAAATTTAATGGAGATACTTAGGTACTTAAAATCATTCTGACAATTAAACCAGCTCAGTCTTCAATGTTAATCTGTCGATTAAAACTATGCAATATTCATCATCATCATCACATTATTTTAACTAACTCAGTCACCACAAAAATAAACGGCCAAATCAAACATTACTCGTCCGCAGCGCCGCCGCCCCGCCCGCCCCGTCTGTGCCGCCGTCCGCCGTCTGTGCCGCGGTCCGCCGTCTCTTGCGCCGAGTGCCGTTGGCACGCTCGCGACACAAGTACTTACGTACTGCCGCACGCGCAGCATTGTCACGGCCACGGGCGCCCGATTTCGGTGTTCGCACGGGTTAGACGCCGTGCTTGCCGCCGTTGATTGGACTTAAAAAATCATACATGGATAAGAAAACATAATGGAGATAGAAAAAAGGAAAAGAAAAGACTATTTATTTCTTTTCCTTATTTCTATCTACCAAATTATTAGCTATCCACTTACAATCATTTTAAAATTACCCTGAAAATTAAACCAACTCGGTATTCAATGTCAATCTCTCAATAAAATTATAATTAACTACTAAACAATTTACATTACTATTCTATAAGCTAATTCCCTCAACAAAACTAAACGACCAAGTCAAACATAACCATCCGCCGACTCTTGCGCCGTGTGCCGGCGCACACTCACGGCATCGGCACGAGGACCGTCTCGCACGCGCAGCAATGCCGCGGCCACGGGCGCCCGCGTTGGCGGCGCCGCGTCGGCACGGGTTAAACGCCGCGATTGCCGCCGCTGATTGGAGTCGGAAAAACTTTTAATGCAGAGTTATTCTCTCTGTTTGGCTTAATAATGTACCAATGCTTTGGTATTTAAGGCGCTACTCGGAAAAATATGGACTTTTTGATTTAAAACTATAGGACGGTTACAGTTGTTAAAAATCTGGTATTAAGATATATATTTCTTCATACCTTTATCTAAAATCGTATAGTTTCAAAAACACGATTTTATGATTTTGCCTCGACACTTTTTATTTTCGAAAAGACCTCTAAAAAATACGAAAAGTGAAGATTATTCTTAAATGGGGTTACTTACACTATTGGAAATTGGTTTAATTAGTGGACACCAATAATATTGAGGATCGTATAGAAGCATTTTTTTTAAATCGCTGTAGTTTTTTAATACGAAGTGATTTTGTGTTTTTTTTGCCTAATCTGCAAAAGCGGTCTCGCTCCCGCGCGCGTCGTTTTCTCATTGCTATCTCGCTTCAGCACATTTTTTCCGAGTATCGCCTTAAGTTCTTTAAGTTTGGACGTGGGTAAAGTTTTTAAAACTTTAAGAAGCCACGGGTAATTTAGACTCATTTCGAGTTTTAATGTGTTCTTAGCAATAGAGGTTTTGGCAGTTTAATTTTGATTTTAATCTTTGATTGACGACACCTTCCTTATACATTATGCAATTTACCTTTCATCACTATATAACAAAAAGCAATTTCTTAAGCATTGTTCGAATGACATCTGGATAGGTTAGATACCAAGCAATACTTAAAACGCGTGAAGACTGAGCTATTGAACTGTATCTACAATTCTGCATAATATTGCGCGACCCGAGAGTTACCTAACCGGACAATCCGAGAAAGAGGTGCCATTTCCGCCACTTTCATCGTTCCAAAACCGTACACTTTTGCAATTGGAACGTGTTGTGTTGTGCGGGCACTTTATTCCATCGACACGAGTGTGCAGTCGAATCACGCGCAACGGGGTCCGGGGGGAGGAGGGGGGGCATCTGGCTCGAGCGCGACCGTGGGAACGCTCTGCCTTTAACGTGTCGCACGTGCTCCGAGGCTACTACTCACGGCGCAAGAGCGCAAGAGACGGACGACGCGCACCCACTGCGCCAAACAAGGACGCAACGCGTTCTACATTCAAATGAAAGCAAAAAACATCACGACAATAAAATAACGTGGACCAACAACAATTTGTGAGCGTTCGAATTTCTTTCGGAGCGTGGAAGGGACAGAGGCGATCTCGGTTTATTTATTCGAAAGTAAGAATAAAACAGTAATGGGGATGTTGATTTATCGGTGAGGTGTTGCGGCCGCTACTGTGTTTAAGAGCCGTTTGTTATTTTGAAATCGCAATCGGGGAGACCGGTGATTACAATAGAATAAATTGAGGTGGTCGTTTATTAACTCGATCGCCCGTAGCTACCGCGGTTCACGACTGACTCATAAGTGACTTGAGTTACAGTGAAACCATAACTTAGTGCTATGCATTATCTTATAATGTAGGACGTTCTTTATGGCTACGAGAGAATTGCGGGCTATTGGCGATAACTTGTTTCGATTTATTAGCTATTGAATCCTCAATAGATCGCTTCAGTAGGGCGAGCAATCGACGCCTTATAATAGCTTTCCTTTTTGGTGCTCCTTTTTGCTTGCGACGCAAGTCTTTACAGTTGAAAGGACATGACGTAAACAAGGAAGGCGATAAAAAATACCTCCTTCGACGACCTTTGGCTCGACATGTGCTCAAACATATGGCTAGAATCTCGGCGAAAGGCCAGTACTCGGGTTACCCAAATGCAAAATGGCCACATTTGGCGGCCACACTGAGCTGAGATGGCCAAATGTCGTAGAAACTGCCATTGAGGATTGTCCAATGGTGCGTGAACCCAGCATCCTGGAAATCCTAACCCCCGATTGTGATTTATGGGAGCAACACGCTAACACAAGCACACATGCTGTGCCAAAGATAAAATCAATAACTAAACTGGTAGAGAATGTCTGTTGCATTAAGTCCGCCTATGTACTGTAACTTGTGCATAAAGAATAAATAAAAAATAAAAAATAAAAATAAACAATACAAGGAAAGGAACATTGCTATATTATTGATGTTGCTTAGACCGGTTTTACTTAGCGGTTTACTAATGTGCCAAAGTAGTAGGTTGTATTCTATCTAACATGAGGAGGATAAAAATCAACTCATGAATTCAAAATATGAATTCCACATTGTTATACTTAGATTTAGACATAAACCAGAATCCTTTATACTATTTTAATACATAATTTTTTCGCCAGTATTTTAATTGATAGCGAAATATAGGAACGACTACAACGAGCCATGGGTTAAGTATATTATATTTATACTTTTTTCATTCCAGTCATTAAATAAGAATTATAACGCGTTTGATTAGTTACTATTTACTATAATTTGTAGAACATCATTCCTAATATTTTAGTAGAGTTATCTGGAATTTTATTATTCACTTTGCAAAAAATACGCATAACGACCGCTATTAATTAACATTGTAAACTGACACACGTTACAAAGTTGTGTCGCCAGCAACGTAAACAAAGTATAAGGTGACGTAACATACGGTCACCAAATCACTGTAACACGATGCGCCGCCATCACCATCCGGCAGTGGCCACCCGCCTTAATAGACTGGCCCACGTCGCAAATCCCGGCCAAACCGTTCTGACCGCTACGATTACCAAGGAAAAACAGCCCATAATACTTAGCGTTAGGGTTTCCTATTGCTTGTAAGGTCTACTATCAAGTTTTATTACTGGGCACGGGATGAGCAATTTTTATTGTTAATTCGACTATATAAGCATTCATTGGTCCGAACGAAACTAAATTGCGAACATCCGGGGTGTCTTTTCAACTGTGGCTATTCCACTTCATTATTATCTCTGTAGGCTATTGATGTGGCTATAACAGGAAAATTGCTCTATCACTATGTAGGAAGTGCAGCTCTTTAAGTTCAGGATTGACAATAAATTGTAATATGATACTTTATCATTTGCCTCATCCATTTTTAGTATTCAGTATGAACGAAGACTAGCTCTTTGTTCATACTGAATACTGTGAACTGTGTACTGAATATGTGTGCAACAAGTTTTGGTCAAAAAATACTCGATCCAAATTAAATAGGTAACGATATTTATAACTCTACGTGACTCTACAATATTATTATTTGAGATTTTAAATTCGTAAATATAGAAACTCTTATTGCTACGTACGAATAGATTTTCTTAAAACTTTATTTCTTTCGGTTTTTTAAATTTCGCGTAATTTAATACCCTACGTCGTCTTATCATTAGATACCATTTCACAGTAATTATCAAAATTACTCTCTCCATCAATAATAAAATACAAACATTATTGTATCAAGTTGTTGTAGCCCCGCAAATCTTAAGTAGTTTAACCTTTATGTTTAAATGATGATTATTAATTCAATATTGGTTTGATCTAAATGTCACAGCGAACCAGTAAGGTCCGCGGCCGCTGGCGCAAGCGCAAGTGTCGCCGTATTCTCTGCTACCAAATTAAGTAATCAACCTTAAATTCGACCAGGGTGCCTACCATCAACTTTATGACAGCGATTCAAAAATAGCGCGATTCAGAATAGGTTCCTAAAATGAATCGCTTTCTTTCGTATTCTGACCTTCTAAAAACTGGATCGCAAATGAATTGCTAAATGTTAATGACCGAACGATTTGTGTCCTTTTTCTTCTACCTGTCTCTTTCACTCGATTCTGTCATGCCCGGAGAGTGAGAGGGACGGGTATAACCTGCAGGTGACATGTTAAATCGACCGGGTTATAAGTCAAATAAGAGTTTCTGACAGCTTAGCGGCTGTGAAATGTCATTGATCGATCACTGAATCGCTGTCATTGATATTAAGCTGTCGTGGTACGAATAAGCGAAGCAGATCAGTTTAGGTTCCTAAACAAAACCGTAATAAGAGTTGATGGTAAGCACCCAGGTCGGCCTTTCACTGCCAGAGGCTCGGCCGACCGATATTATTAAAAAACTGTTAATTTACATAATAAATTGCCTTCATGATATTTAATGAAACCGAGATGCAACCTCGCTTGATCTCACATTATCTTTCCTTTGTAAGGTACAGTCCTAATTATACAGTATTCCATCACACAATGTTGACAAATTACAACCATTTCTTTAATAAGTTATTTTCATAAAAGGCTTAATGCGCGAGTATCTTAATGGACAATACTTTTTTCTCTCAGTACCTACGTATTAAAGGTCAAGATTTTCAATTAGTTAATCGTACTCTTAATATTCTAGGGTTGATCAATTGCGCTCCGTTTACCCTTCAAAAAGTAATTTAGTTGATCGTAGGATGATTTATAGCGACACAGCCCCGGAATAACGACTCACCGTAACTTACAAACTTCAATTAACTCAAAATATTGAAGAGTGGCAAGCGCTGTACGAGTACTCATTAATTTTCTCTATGTAGTCGCCTTTTTTCAGTGCTACGGAGCTACGCGCTACGCTATCTATCCCGCGTGCTGTCCCTCTCTGGCCACGTATAGCTGTTTCGTTCCCGCGCGTGCAGTGCACGCGTCCCGCTCGCACCCGCGGCACTTCCTGCGCGCGCGTCAGCCGAGCCGAGTGTGGGAAAAGACGGCAGGTGTTATGCGGGATCGTGAACAACCACGCATTACCATTCACATTATTCAACAATAAATAATAATAATAAGAAGCCGTGGAGCGAGTGCCGAGCACGCGCAACGTCCTCGCCTCACATACTAATGGCCGCGCGCGTGTGTGCGTGCGTCTTAGAACCGTGCGAGTGCGCGGTATGAGAATCTCATCTGATGTAGTGGACGAGCTTTTTTATTTACGTTACGTGTGGGCGGGCGCACGTCATGGATTTAACTTCGGATTAACTTTCGTTAATTGTTTTTGGATACCTTTTATGCTCCGTCGGCCGATTGATTTTTGTTTGGCCACACACCACATGGTTTTTTTGTTTCGAAAGCCTCTCGTTTTTTGAAAGGAAATAATGCACTAAAATTTTCTTGACATTGAATTTTAAGGTTCTTGTAGGTCCTGTAGTACAACCTTCTTGATTAACAATTGTGACTTTAATGCTATCTTCCTGACAATGTAATGGGCCAGGTAATGAAGTGAGCATGACTAATGCCCATCGAAAGATTTGCGTGATCGCTGCTTGCAATTTGCATGTTCGTTATTTTCCTTATTCACATGGCTCCTGGCCATTCAGTCACGTACAATGCAATTACGCGAATGACCCCATGATGCGTAAGCTATTAAGCTACGCGAACACTTACTAGTGCGCAGCGCGCAGTTTTTACGACGCAACTCATTCATGGATTCAACTGTGCATGACATTCCCACCAAACACCTGGTAATTAAAACGATCCGCTCTATAGATAAATTACTGTAACGGATTCGATTTGTATGTAGTGAAATTGCAATGTGACTGTGCGAATGTTTTAAGCTTACAATCTCTTGTTTTGGCGGTCCACATTAGATATGTAGTTGTTATTTTGTGTTGTTAAATTATATGACTTAAATGCTCTATTTAAACTCCATCTAATTAAGTTATATTTTTATTACATCACAATTAACTAAGTTAAAATAACGATCATTTATCGATTCTTAATGTAACTTATAAAAAAGAAAGTCCCAAATAAGGTAAATTTTCATAGTCTAAAAATATATTGGCTTTATAAAAATATTATACACATACATACATACATACATACATATACTCACGCCTGCATCTCATGGAGGTAGGCAGAGTTACCTATATGTGATAAAGTTCGATCCCATGTTTATGAGGAGATGATAAAGAGCCCCTTTAAAACATTGCTAATTTATAGGTTTTTTAATTAAAGGTAGGGCAAAAGGACCACGCTTTGTTTTTTTTTTAGTAGCTATTAGTGTTAATTACTGTAGGTATTTAGGACCTCATAATCATAAACTTAAATAATGCCGTAAAATAATTTTCAACACACTTGCTCATAAAGTGAGCCTTATTACATCGATCTTAGGGCCATAAACCGAACTATAACCCACGCGTGCATAATAATATTACAGTACTAGTTGCGTAATAGAATTATCCCTACAAAGTTAAGTAAGTACCTAACTGCAAATTATATGCGAGTAAACAGAGACTTTTCAATTTAACCGGGTAATACAGTATCCCTACAAAGTTAAGTTAGTACCTAACTGCAAGTTATATGCGAGTTAACAGAGCATTTTCAATTTCAGCGGGTAATAGATACAGTTCTTTTTTTGTAACAACAAAGAGGTTTTATACGGCTGAAAATCCATTTACGTTTTTAGAATAAATAAATGTGTCCCTAATTAAGACAAAAAACATAATTAAGTATATTATTATCAAATTATTTATAATTCACAATAATTTGTTATAAAACATTTGCATTTTATCACTATTATTATACTTAATTATTTTGAAGTAGGCTGTATGGCTGTATGTAATCAATCACCTCACATTTGGCGCGTGCAAAAAAAAAACTTGCGCGCTTTTTCCCTTAGTTAATATTACGTTAATACAATATGTATGCAATAAATGTTTGTTTTTCCTCGCAAGTGTGTTGAAAAAGTGCGTATGAAACTCGTGAGCAACTTACTCACTAGACACTCGGCTGATTTACGCCTGACAAACTACAAAACGACTGAACGGATTTGGCTGGACACAGATACTTTGTAGCTTGGAGAGGAACATAGGCTACTTTTTATCCCGGGAAAATGTCTCTTTCCCGCATAACGTCGTGTAGTTCACGCGGGCGAAGCCGCGGGCGGAAAGCTAGTTTTGAATAAAGAAATAACCGATTAGTTGCTTTTCGTTAGAAATTCGTTCTCTTTTCTTTATTATGTAGGTATAAAGGTTCATAAGTTTATTGGATTATTCAGAACATCGCCGATAAAAATAATAATTTAAAAGCTAATATTTTCTCACGCAAGCTAGTTCAGAACTTATAAGACATGCAAGGTAATTGCTTCAAAGTGATATATCTCAGTGAGTCATAAATATAATAAAACCGGTCGGCGCCAGACATCAATGAAATGTTTTGCGTAAGTAATGTCTGCTTTGACGTTCAAGTTGTAATTATGGATTATTTACTGTGTTTTTTGTAATTATTATAATTCATATAATATCTTGGAAATCGGACCCGGAACTTCGGAGATGGTGTTTTGGTTATGGTATATACCCGTTGTTTTAGTACTGCCGTTGGTAAGAGGTCTTCCCCTAAACATCGAAACTCATGGTGTTGTCATGGTGAAATCGGGCCAAACCCATCAAAGGCATTACTGCGAATTGTTTTCTGTGGATCCACGTAGGTACTTTTCTAATGCTCAACAATTTACCTTCTATGATAAATTGAGATTAAATCACTTGTAAGTAATTAAAATTATTAATTTAATAAAGCCAAACATCAGCCATTTTTTTATTAGATAAATTATAGAAAAATAAAATAAAAAGACACTCCCCATAATAAAATTAATATTCACACTTTTTAATTACGCTAATATTTGTTCAGAGTGAGGCAATCGCGACCGGTCCACTTTATGGACGTCATAAAGATAAATGATGGTGGCTAATTGGCAGTCGCCATTAAAACTAATTAATTCAACGTATGCAGCGCTATCTGACACAATCCGAGACAGTCTCTATTGATTAAAACTAAGACATTTGAAATATTGCTCCTATTTTTATACAATACTTAATTTAAAGGTTACTGAAGGCTACTTACTATACAATTTACTTAATATAATTTTTTAGGGTTCCGAACAAAATGGTAAAGAGGAACCATTATGATGTGCGACTTTGTCTGTCTGTCACAACTGGAAATTTGAAATAGTTTTTTAAATAAGAGAGAAATATTTTTTATTTTTTTTGCAAAGAGGGTTTTAAAAAATAGAAGTAGGGCTTCTAGAGCATATCCATGGAGTATCATATGAAAAGATCGCTTCTTGCACATTCTCAAACACTGAGAGCATCGGGCCGGATTCCCGGAGGCGCGGGTTCGAATCCCGCCTGAAAGCTACTTATAGGGCTCGTGGTTTTTTACTATCACACATTTTTCCTATACTTACAAAATTGCATTGTAAATGCATAAAAATAATATAAAATCTCAATATGGCTGTTTGATCTTAATCGATTGTTAAACATTTGTAAAAATGTTTCTTTCGGATGCGAGGGTTTCCTCACATTGATGAAGCAACACTGGCCTACAGCGTAACAAGTGATAGCAAAATTCGACGAGTCGTGTAGACCTTTCGGTAGCTTAGTTGGTCAGAGCATCGGGCCGGATTCCCGGAGGGGCGGGTTCGAATCCCGCCTGAAAGCTACTTATAGGGCTCGTGGTTTTTTACTATCACACATTTTTCCTATACTTACAAAATTGCATTGTAAATGCATAAAAATAATATAAAAAAAGTAAATAATCAACTAATCAGTTTCTATAAGTCTTTATAAATTGTTTGATACTTCTTCGATTATAATAATTAAAAGTAGCTGTTTTACTTGTTATTATTAAACAATCAGTAACATATTAATAAGATATTTAAGTTACAATTCCTCTTTATTGTTAAACATCAGTAAAAGTTGCCATTACGTGACGTATGCCCCGAAGGCCTGCGACCTTTTGTAAGGTCCCTCAATGGGCTTCGACCTGGTCCACTTCTATGTGGTGGTAGTGTACTAATTTAAGCAGGTGGCAACGCTGGACTTGGAACTGTAAATTCCTTTTCCTCGGTGCGCTTTCATCGCGTGATTTCATACAGATGTTCCATGTTGTCATTCTCAGAACTTGAAGATAGTACTTATTCGGTGAGTGTTGCAAAATATATTTTCTTCACCGTCCTTCAAGGATCTGCTCGTCTTTTAAATGCCATGAAAAAATTAAATAAAACTGTGTTGGCTATGCCTCACACAAGTACGTGCCCACCAATTACCAAACCTACTCGCACGAGAACATAAAATTAAACGACATGGATTAGCTACTTTTTTTAAATTATTTACCAAAATAAAGGCCATTTACCATAGTTTGGCTCTAAAACTTTAATCATAATAATACTAAATAGTATTATTAGGTTTTAGCACGGATTAATTGAGCTTTACTTACCATGTGCCATGATGATGTGACCCACTCGGCCAGATGTTTTTTCCGACTCTGATCGCTAATTGGTTGTTACTGCTCTAACTGAATGGCAAGCCGTTTGAATATAGTTCACTCTACAAATCGCCCACGGTAAAATTCAAAATCGATAATATCGAAGATGATAGAATTTTTTGGAGTCTATGTACTCATCCGAGGACCTGCGGTCTCTAGAGGGTATGTAGCAAAGTCACCGTTTAGATAATATTTAAGTTACTGTTATCCCTGAACATTTTAACTCACTGCTCCAGTATAATCAGTAGTCGAACAATTAACGTATCGCCCGCAGCCCGCAGTAAGCGCCTCCAGTCACACCGCAATTAAGTCAAATCAAGCAGTCAAGAGATCAGGCACTGGATAGGACACGCCTCCCGATTCTGGCTGATGTTTAAATTGCTACCGTAATCTCTCGAGGCTTGGCCACGCGGTTCAATGGTACGCAAATTATTACTATTATTAACGATTTCAATTTGGTTTAGACCCGTATTAAGCGCGAGTTGGAAATGAGCGGTTCGCCGAAATTCATTATACAGAGGTAGAGTAACTAAATTATTTTCTAAAAAAATATTAGGATTACCTACTTGGAGCACAAATTGGTTACAGGGTTGTCAACAAAAGGAAAAAATATACTTACAGACTTTCATAGATCTATATAATTTGGTAAAATTATTGGTAGTAAATGTATCTTCTACCTAAATAATTTGAAACTCCCAGGGTAAGTCAGAGAATGGTACGTAATTGATGATGCTGGAAATATAGTTCATGAAAAAATTAATAATTCGTTACGTGGCCGGGCGATTGCTTTTAAGCTTCCGTAAAAAATACAGAAGGCAAAAGGCTTGTATCGTAATATCTGAAGTCATTAGAGATATTGAGAGATTAGGCCTTTGTCGGGAGGCGGAGATCACGTCAAAATAATTATAGATTAATGGTCTCGTGGCTGCCAGCTTTATCTTAAGTCTTTGAAACCAAAAAGATTACTGAATATCTTGGCTATTGGTTAGAGAATATTGTTGAACAAAGCATAATAAAATTACTTGAAAGATATCTTAGCGATTTTATTTAAAAGCTATATTTTTTAGGCAATCATTTGCCGATACAAACAGTTGGAAATGGAAAAATTAAAAATGGAAAAATTAATAGTTTCTAACTTTACTTAATTGTTTGTTTATGTACCTATTGATCTGTTACGAAAATTAAATTTAAAGTGAAACAAAGTCATACGTTTTTTTTTAATAAATATTGGTCAATATCACATCGAGATTCCTTTTGTTTTCTAGTCTTTTTTGAAAACTCAGATAAATGAAAACAAGACCTGAATTAACAAAAGAAAATCACAAAAAGTGTTTACTACATAATTTCTCCGTGGTTCCCCTGAGGTACCTACCAACAAACTGACTTGGTTTGTTACCAATAAAATACATTGGGCGATAAAGTCGCATTCTTAATCGAATGACACCTATGTATATTAAGCTTACCAGTAGTCGATATTAAGAGATATTGCGGAGGTCTGTCAACTCTAAGAAGAGGAAGCAATCACCGCTTAGTTTATAAACTGGTTCTTCTTATTGATTAGAATCTCATTATGCATTTTAAGTTGGTTTATCAATTTGATTAATATGCATGAGAAATAAGGGACCTACAAAGTTTTGATTGTATTTGAATTAGGTGCTCAATCGGTATATTATATGTTTTAATAAAGTTTAAATAAAACAGATAACATATTTAATTTAAAAAAAAACAATCATTTTTTTCTTTGAACAATTTTTCAGTAAACTAGTCTAATTAAGGGTCAATATACAGGGCGTCCCAAAATTAACTCACATGGAGGGAAAGTACCTTAAATACTGAAGATATAAAATTTTACTGAAAGGAGACTTCATTTTTATTTTAAAAAGAAAACGAACTGCATTCAAAGAATTTTAAGTAATCAACTGTCTGAACTGGGAATCGAACCCGCCGAATGTAAAAAAAAATATTTCTCTAATTTAATTATTCCGATCGAAAGGCTCGATCATACCTTATAATTTTTTCTTAATACCATAGCATCTTAAATAAAAGGAAGACTACGAAATTTAGTCTTTCCTGTGACTGTCGTGCTCAAAACTTTAACATTTCAATGTATTACTAATGAGTTAAGATTGGAGCAATTATCATAAAGTGTTTGATAAAGTTATAATGTGTTCAGTAACACCAGCTCGATTGGTTTAAAAATGTTTGAATAGTTACTTTGGTGCGGTCTATTCCAAACATATGGCATAGTCGTACTCGTGGGACGCCCCCATTGCTTCCAATGACTATGTCACATGGTGACATAGACCACACCAAATACTGTAGATAGAAAGTTTTATTGAAATAGGACTTTATTTTTATTTAAATAACAATAGAACTGCATTCAATTTTTTTTTAATAATAGCATGTCCAAACCGAGAATCGAACCCGCACGAAATTATTCAAACTTTTTAAAACCAATCGAGGTGGTGTTACTTATCACATTATCAAACACTTATGATAGGGAATTAGGTATAATTGCTCCAATCTTCACTCATTAGTAATACCTACATTGAAATGTTAAAGTCTGTATTGAGCACGACAGTCACAGAAAAGGCTATTCATAACGCTGCACAAACTTGTTATTCAACATTAAATGTTAAATTTCGTAGTCTTCCTTTTATTTAAGATGCTCTGTTATTTAGAAGAAATGCTTAGGTTTAATCGAGTCTTTCAATCGGTACAATTAAATTAGAGAAATATTTTTTTTACATTCAGCGGGTTCGGTTCCCAGTTCAGACAAGTGATTATTCAAAATTCGGTGAATGCAGTTCGTTTTCTTTTTAAAATAAAAATGAAGTCTCCTTTCAGTAAAATCTTATATCTTCAGTATTTAAGGTACTTTCCCTCCATGTGAGTTAATTTTGGGACGCCCTGTATATTTTTTAAACTGTTTCGATTTTGATTTTAAACATTGTCGTTTTAAAATCTCGCGATAACTAAAGTAACTACCTATATTTAAACACTTGCGAATCCACCCGGTATCACCCGCGTGGTACCCGTTCCCGTAGGAATATCGGGATAAAAATATAGCCTATGCCACTCGGGAAGAATGTAGCTTTCTAATGGTCAAAGAATTTTCTAAATCGGTCCAGTAGTTTCGGAGCAAACAAACAAACAATCAAATCTTTCCTCTTTATAATATTAGTATAGAAAACATACAACAAAACACTATTCCAAAAATATTCGATCGTAATTTTAATAACTTCCAAAAAACGTGGTTTATCTCAAAATCTTCTACACTTTAAGATGCATCTACACCGTGGTAACCTGTCATTACGTTGATAAGAATCAGTAAAAAGTTCCGAAGCTCCTGGAAGTCAAGTCACATGTAAATGATAGGTGTTGAGCGTATAAACATTAAAAAAATGCCTATAAATTCCATCCGGAATGTTCTTCGCGAGCTAGTTAATTATATGAAGAAGGAATTATAAATTATAATGTGATTGGTACCTTCATCTTACAAGTTACCTATTAATGCAGTATGTAATATAGTTTAGTTCCCAGACTTACCTGCTTTAATATATATATACTAATATAACATTATAAAGAGGAGACATTTGATTGTTTGATTGAATTGAATAGGCTTCGAAACTACTGGACCGATTTAGAAAATTCTTTGACTATTTGAAAGCTGCATTCTTCCCGAGTGACATAGGCTATATTTTACCCCCATATTCCTACTGGAACAGGTACCACGCGGGTAAAACCGCGAGGTTCCGCTAGTTTATACTTAAAGAGACAATACTTAACAATGAAGTAAAAAATACTTATCTAGTTCAAACTTTTTACAGTAAAAAGTTAGTTTTTGATAAACACTTACTGAAAGCTCTCATTGGCACAAAAGATTCCAGAAAAGTGTACTCAGAGTACAATCTTAAAGGCGTTTATCTTTTGCTAACTACTTAACAGGACCATAAAAGCGATTTCTCATACTGAGCATTAAGAGGGCTCTCAATATGCTAAAAGGTTTAATACATGGGATGTTAACATTAACACCATTAGGTCACTATCTATGCATGATAATCGCCAGACTACCATAAAATCGGTGACACCACAAACGACTGTAAAACTCTTAATGCCAAATAATAAAATGGACCATAAAATTAAGGTCCAAGCGCCATAAAATATAAGTATCGAAATCGTGAAATCATTGCCTATTCAAAAGCCACTTGGACCTTTGAAGTTTCATTATAATGTCTAACGCCTTTTGCTTTGATGAGAATAGAGCCCAATATTCGTTTGTCGGCAAAAGCACGTGGATAGTTTGCACTTCAAGGGAAGGGGTTTACAACATTCTTGGAAGTCTCGAACAGTTATACAAATAAAAAAAAAACTTTTTTGGGATTTACTGGATAACACCGGATACATTGGCAATTTCACGGGCCTTTGTAACAGTTTTCTGTAGTGAGCCGACAATCTTTGTGAATTATACAGGGCATGCTGTAGAATGGAAATCCCATAATACTCTTTCCAGAAATTTGCGAAAGTTATTCGCTTCTGCGCATTTAAATACTAGAAGGTATTGTTGATTTAAAATGAATCCGGTAGTCCATTACTCATGTAAAATAACAATGTTTATAATATTTCAACTCGTGCGCAAAGTCTGATTGTTCTTTTTGTTACCACTACTGTAGTGATACAAAAGACATAATATAAATAAGTAAGTACGTAATGTCAGTAACCACGATGAAATTATCTTTGAAAATAATATTCTCGCATAATCGGCTTCTGCACTGCAGATGATCTTTTTTGCAACTTGGAACTCGCATGCCACCAGCAGAGCGAGTGCATTTCTATTTTAGGGACGTGTCATTAGCTTCAAGTGCCTCGTCCTCAAACACTCGAGCACTTGACAAAAGACAGACGGTTCTCGTTTGTCCCGACACCTCCCTGTAATCCCAGTCAAGTGCCGAAAAAATTGGCGCCATGACCTGTCCGCAGGGAGCGCACTGTCTCAAGCGCAGCGCTTTGTCTCCGCACTTCCTCGGTACCTGTCACGGACCTTCATCACCATTGTTTATCAGTTCTGTGAAAAATTAGTTATGTACAACCACGTGTACGAATGACGTATTGTCTCTGACCATTGTGCGCTCGAGTGGCTTTACTTAGATGCCGACCCGATAAGGTTGGAAAAGAACAACCTGTTTTATTATCTTTAACGATCGACAGTTATTTTATAACATCAGGTTGCATTGTGCAGACTTTTTACAGGATTTTTAGATCCGTTAGCTTAGGAGCGGCGAAAGATAAGTGGAAAAAATGGTGTGCATGTGTAAGTCATTAGTCAAGTGGCGAGCTCTCAAATATTTGGCGAGGGTTGCAAATGTTGGCGCCAGGTTGGCGACAAACATGCCGCCGCCTTTGGCTGCCGCCAAGTTACCGGCAGCTACAACAATATTTATCGAGACGCCGAATGAACACAAATGACCGTGGGATTAGGTATCGAGACCGTTGTAATACCAAAATCGGTTTAAGAAGAGAAAATATTGGGTGTCTGAAAATAAATACAGATGTGCTTGTTACAAATGTATTAGGAAGAAACAAGAAACGGTACCTACCTACATAAGGTGTTCATATCTTTACACTCGATGGCATTGTCGAACGAAATTATGTCGGTATTTTCGTGTTTACTTTACTATTTTCTCTGATCTATAAATATCATCAAAACACATTTTTGAGCACTTTACAAATCCAAATGAGCTTGTTTTCGAAATCCCAGCCAGATGATTAGCATTTTAATAGCGCCGCAGAACAAAATCGAGGGTAAACATAATCACTGCTGACTCACTCGAGATAAAAAAGCTGCATCATGACGTAGGTACTATCGTTGATTCGATACAAATATCCCCTACCACGTGTTAGGAGGGTTAGGGTAAGTAACATACTTTTGATTACTTACTTATTGGTTTTTACATAACGATCTGAAGTGATTTATAATGATGTATTAAAAGCTAATGATTTGTTAAATCAAAACTTTTCTAATGTTAGGTACTTTAAATACTTTCTTAAGATTTTTGCATTATTCAGTTTCCTAGATAGTTATTCAATACACATAACGATATGGCTACGAGCTTTGCAATGGAAGATATGATTGAAGAATGGAAGGTACAGTTTGTGCAATACATGAAATAATACATACATGGTATAATTGGTAAATTGGAATTAATGCGTACTTATATTAAAAATGTGAAAGTGTGTTTGTTTGTTTGTTTGTCCATCTTGTCCATCTATCAAAACGGAGCAACGGATCGATCTGATGTTTCGGTAGTTTTGGAGCTGGAGACTCTGGAGATTGACATAGGCTACTTCTAATTCTAAAAAAATATCACATTTCCGCGGGAAAATGTCGTGTAGGCTTGTATAATATTATTTTCTTAGTTCAAACCGAGACCGTGGTACCGGCAGATTTTACACATGACGTCAACGGTAGCGCAGAACACCATTTCTCAATCGCGTCATCCAATTAGCATTTACATACCTCAAACAGGTTGCCTTGCGGTCACTACTTAGATCCGGCACGATGTTATCAGGTAAGTCCGCGAACCTAACGCTAAGAACAATTTCCAAATCTTCCGGGAACGCAGAAAACCCCGCATCTTATGGCGAAACTTCTTCAAAGAACTTGCAACTTATAGTAAAGTTATTTCAATGAACTTGGAGGCTCATTGGAGTAGGTTATGTACTTACGTGAAGCCATGGAACCGTAAATTAGTCATTGTGATGGCATTTTATGTTTTTGTGGAATGACTTGGCAAAAATTAGATGGGGTCTGTAGAGACACTTAAGGAGTTTGATGAAGCTTAGTAGCATGCAATATATGAAGATGAATCAAATAATCAAAATTAGTATGCTTAAATATTGTTTTGGACATCTATATAATTTGTATCAATAAACCAGTACATATTTCGTATATTGTTTTAATGAGTGTTATTTATGTAGTGTTATTTATATAATATGGTTTTAAGTTTTGGGATATAAAAGTATTACTTACAAAATAAGGTACTTAGGTAATTGTTTCTATTAAAACGCAAATATTTCCGTGGTATGTGATTAGGGGATACCTTATCTATCTGCGATAGCAGATGTGGTTTTCGATATCATTAAATAAGTACTAACTATGTACTAACTGTCGGTTACAAAAGTTTAACGAAAAACAATAATGGTAATAAGTAGGTCAATTTTGTGATAATGTTATGTTTTATTTTTCATTAGAAATTAGGATGGTAATTAACTGATCACCAAACTAACCTAACCTAACCCACAAAAATACTAAGTTAACTATTTAGAATGGACACTTTGCGTGTTTCAGTATTTTAGGTGCTTAAATAATCAGTTAATCAATATTTTTGTGGTTCTCTAGAAATTACACTGTAAATTACCGATTCATTGTACCTACTTGTGAAAAACGAGAAAATAGTAAAGGTAAAAGATAAATAATGAACCTATATAGTGACGTACGGGGTGTATAATGGGCTTTCCCTATGTGAAATAAATTTAATATAAAAATGTCACTGTATCAGCATTTATCAAAGTCAAAAACTAGTAATAATGGCGGAAATAACTAAAATACTCAGCGAATAAGGAAGGATGTGGGCTGAATGACGATAACGCGCCTAACGATACTGCTGCGGTCAGAATTTACATCTAAATTGTTTAGCGACCTACAGAACAAACCTTCAGTGCTCTGCAGGCGATAAAAGAAATAAAAAACATTGTTTTAAGGATTATTACTGAATGCATATTTCGAGAGGTGTAAGATAATGCGTGGTGCATTATTAGGGCTGCTTGATCTAGAATACTCTCTATTTTCTTATGAAAGTTATCCGACAACGAGTATTTTAGTCTCAATTTAAAGACGTCCGAATTTGAGTAATAGGTAGGTACTTAAAACATTACGCAGGCCCTCGTTGGCTATGTAATCTAGTGTCGCCAAGTCAGCGGAGTAAGTAGGCCTATCTGGGTGAAACAAAGGAACCGAACACTCATCAGTACAAACATTTGAATTTTATCCAAAAGAATGCAAGTTAACATTCTTTAGAAAAGTGTGTGAAATGTAAAGATTTCTTAAATTTTTCTACGTTTAAAAAGAGTGGGTTTTTTTTATTTTACCGATACTTAAATCATTCAGTTATGTAGATACTAAGAAAGTTTTAAATTGTAATAACCTTTTACCGACTTACTTTTTACAATTACAATATATTACAATATGGTAGCCTTGAGTATTATTTTACTCATGTGTAGTATTAATCTAAAGGTGATTGAGGTCTACATAGTTAGGAAAAAACAAGCTCGTAAAAAAAAATAAAAATAATGTTTTTTAAACTTCAGAATCTCGGATTCCCTAAGCTACGTGACTTTAACGTTAATTGAAACTGTAGTTTAGTTTATATTCAGTTTTAGGACATAAGAAGTGGATTGGGCACCCCAAGTAGCTAATGGTCTCAGATATGCAACAAACTAAAATTTTGCAGGATTTTGTTTATGTTAGTGATAGTCAGACGGACAGTAAATTTTTTATAGATTATGTGACTGTGATGTTTTTAGTGATCCTAGTAAACTTATTCAAAGTAATTATTTATTTCGTTCATAAAATTGGAACATGCAACAGTCTTCATTCTTATACTTTACAAAAGATCGTACCTACTTTAATAAAATCGCCATACTTAGTTGGTTTTCCCAAAAAGAAACTCGTTTTACATTTACATTTTTCTTCTTGACCGCACTGTGACCACAGCAGAAGTCAATGTGGAATCTACTCAAAATATAGAAATAACAAGTCGAGTTATTTTTAATAATAAAATACGGAATTATCTATGACGCATTTCTTTTCTTTTTTTGCGTTGAACTCCTAGTTATTGCGGCTTAAACTGTGATTATTTTATAATTTTTTTCCAAGAGGGGCTTGAATTAAACGCCTTATGATAAGTGAATCTATGTTCATCATAATACATACTTTATTTTCGTTATTCATTCCACTTTTTTGACTTCACAATTCCTAGTAACAGCCTGTGGCCTGTTTAACCAAAAATACAATTTACAAATTGTAAATTGTATTTACAGGCTACAAGTCTACAAGTTTCTGTTTAACCAACATTTACAAGTTACAAGTTTACCATGGTGGAAAATTTACAAATTTGTAAATTGTAGATACAATTCTACATATTTCTGTTTAACCAACATTTACAAGTTACAGGTGACAATTTACAAATTTGTAAGGAAAACCGTTTCGTTAAACGAAGAATTGTAATTACAAGTCTACAAATATGTAAATTGTAGCACGATTTCTACAGGCGGTCTCACTCTGTGTCAGAACTTTACAATTGTTTGCACCAGCCGAATAAGTAAAGAAATTAAATTGTTATTCACATAAAAATGCTTCTAGCCACTAGTAGTGAAAGAATTGTATTATTATTAAAGTTTTCCATGACTTTCTTTTTAGTTAAAACAGCAGTAGGTACTTACCTAGTACTCTTCAAACAAAATTTTAAATCAATATTTTTATTAGAAAAAAACAGAGTAGCAAGTGGCGCAGTGGTAAACGCATTCGGCCTACAATCGTTGAAGTTAAGCAACATTCGCTATGGTTGGTCACGGGATGGGTGACCAAAATTTTATTATCTCAAGCTCCTTCGTACTTCGGAGGCACTATAAGCCGTTAGTCCCGGCTGCGTTTGCCGTCGTTAATACCCATCAATCCGCTTTGGGCCCGCGTGGTGGGTCATGGCCCATTCTCCATATCCATCCATAAGGAAGGTCTTTACCCCATCAGTTATTACTTACGGGACTTATAATGGCTGATGATGATTAAAATTCTATTGTTTTTAATCTACCATCTTCAAAAATTTACAACTTGTAAATTGTATTTTACAACTAAAAATATGTAAATACAAATATGTAAATTGTAATCTACAGGCGTTTTCTACAGTTGTAGACTTTGGTTAAACAGCATTAGACTTTACAAATATGTAAGATTTTTAGTTGTAGAAGTTTTACATATTTGTAATGTTGGTTAAACAGCACTTGTATTACAAGTCTACAAATTTGTAGCTTTCTTACATAATTGTAGACTTGTAAAAATGGTTAAACAGGGCCCTGGATGAATGATTTTGAGTTTCAGATAGAGCCTCTCCATTGTATCCTAATACCTTAATGTTGTACGCGTGGCACAACCCTATTGCCCTACCCGTGGTGTCAGTAAGGGCACGCGCGGGGTCACAGCGCGGCACGAGTCTGCACTCAGCAGGAGTGGTTGATTGCCGAGACCTACGTTCCACATTAATCTTAAATCGTACCTATATTAACGTGGAAAAATAATGTCCTATCAAAGTTATGTTATGTCGTTTGCTACAACCCTACCCATGGTGTCAGTATGGGCACGCGTGACGCGCGCAAGGTCACAAGTCACAGCGTGGCACGAGTCGACACTCAACATAGGGAGTGGTCGTTAACGATGCCCACGTGCCACATTACTCACTTAAATCATACATAAATAAACATAAATTTGTGGAAAAATAATGTCCTAAAGTACATAATCAAAGTTATGACAAGGCATTTGCTAAACCCTCCCATGGTGTCAGTAAGGGCACGCGCGCAAGGTCACAAGTCACAACGTGGCACGAGACTGCAGCTATCAGAGGGAGTGGTTGATTGCGGACGTGCCGCTATACTCACTTAAATCATACTTATGTAACCAAAAGTTATGGACAAATAATGTCCGAAAGCCCATAGTCAAAGGAATATCTACAAGAAGTAGTCAGTGGGAACACGCGCGCAAGGTCACATGTCACAGTTCGGCACGAGTCAACAGAGGGAGTGGTCAACGTCCACGTGCTATACTGCTTAAGTAAACAGTATTTAACCTATCTTTTTTATCGCAATTTGGTAGACCATTATGTACTAATAAAACGCACAGTATTTATATTCGTGTAAGTCAGACTCTTCTTTAGATTGATTGCCTTGATAATTTACCTATATGTTAGCGACAACGCCGACAACCCTGCCCGTGTAGTGTCAGAGGGGTCACAAGTCACGGCGCGGCACGAGTCTACGAGAGAGAGGCGGACCCACGTGCTTATTACTCATGTAAATCACGGAAAACCTATCACCGAATTATACGGAAAGGTTTGCCGTGACAACTGCATGAGATGAAACACGCAAATGGGAGCGCCGCCGCGCCGCCGCCCTTATCGGAGCCGAGAACACGAATTAGTCACAATTTCAACGTTTATGATTTTATGATGTAGGAAGTGCAGTATCTGAGTCATTATTGTATTCCATATAATGCGCGTATTTGTCATTAATTCTAGTAGGATCCATCAAAATATGTCGCAACAAAAGAAATATGATTTCGTCTCCAAAGACTTACGGAGTTTACGACTTACTCAAACTTATCTTTCAAGTAAAATTGTATAATTACTTGTTGTTCCATTCACTTTAAAAACCGAGAAGCAACGAATATCTGGGGGCACGACAGTGCCCCCGCCAAGTCGAGCGCGAAGCAAAGTAAAGTCAAGCCAATTCTAATGTTCCTTTCTGCGATTTCTTTATTGATATAGTTACGTTTTAATTTTGTGTGACTTGGTCGTTGACTTGTGCCCACCAAAGTAACCAACATGTAGAATGTTCAACGTCCAAGTCACATAAAATTAAAACGTAACTATATCAATAAAGAAATCGCAGAAAGGAATATTAGAGTTGGTTTGACTTTACTGAGAGATTTCAACGCTTTTTGTAAAGAAATAAGCAGCTCCAGCGAGAGTTGGTCAGTTTTTTATAGGATGATTTTGGTGAGATTAGAGTTTACATGAGGTATAGATGAATAACTTGTATTCAAATAAATAAATATTAGACCATCACATTACATTGCTACACTACACACATAATTTGTAAAAATTAAGTGTATAGAGTAAGCACCCTACGGGCTAATATCGCATCAGTACACCGAGACACAAGAAAATATAGAATAATTATTATTAATTTTCTACATTTAGGTAGCCCGACCGGAAAACGAACCCGGGATACTGGATCACAGAAATAGCAGGATCTTGAAAACCGATGCCTATGCCACTCAACCACGGAGGTCGTTAAATACAACTTTTCTCCAAATTTTGGTACATTATAGACATTAAACTGGTGAAGAGCAAATTTCACACCCTAGCTCACCGCCGCAAAGTCGCTTGTCTGTCGGTCTTTTACAGATTATACTTCGGAGAGTATGCTCAGGAGCTGCATGAGCTCATACCGCCATCCCCCTTCTTCCATCGGACATCCAGACGCACAGCGGGCTACCACCCTTTCTTGGTTGATATTCCCAAATGTCGCACCAAGCGCTACTCAGCATCTTTTATATTGCGCACAGCAAAGGAATGGAACTCCCTCCCTGCGTCTGTATTCCCGAGTACTTATAACCCGACCACATTCAAAGCAAGAGTGAATAGGCACCTTCTGGGTGAGCTCGCTCCATCGTAGATCCTGTTCTAGCCCATGGGCTTGATTGGGATCAAGAGCAAACCCATTAAAAGTAAAAAAAAAAAAAACCCCAAGTGCCAAACCTAGCAATAGGTAGGTATTCCTGCGTCTCCCTAGCAACATTAATGACAAAATATAGTGACCGATAATAATTGAGTCAGCGTCGAACGTGCTGAAAGGAGGTATTCCAAATCGTGACAACGCATACTAACGCAAATGCGTCAGATTTTATTGCGGTTTGTTCACACTGTTACGTGCTGGCTGTACTTAGATACTACGTTTGTGGTCATTTCGGTAGCTCACTTACCTACATTTGTTCATAGCAGCAAAAGATTTAATGTAAGTACTATGACTAAGTTTATGGTTGATTTTTCACATTCGTTAATCTGCCTGTAAGTGAGTCATAGTGTCTAAAAGCAGAATGTATGTAACTGCACTTTGATCTAACAATGCTTGATAGGATGATGCAATGTTTGCGCGTTTTGACCATAGAGGACTTTAGATAGGTACCTACATGACAATCCCTATATTTTTTAAAGTAAGTATTAGGTAATTAATTGATTTTGTCCTGAGGTTTTGTTCCTGGATAGGTATAATAAAAAATATGTAATCGTAGTTATATAAATTTTATGTAGAAATTATCATATTAAACAAGCTTTAATTTATATGTGGCCTACATATCAATTACAGCTTGGATGTCAATAAGTATAGGACATATCTTTAAAAAATTAATATTCTATGTAAAGTACCCATACCCACCTGTGCTATGGGAATCTGAAACAACGATAGTATCACAAATCACACTAAGATAATACCTACTTTTAAGTCTTTCTCTACTTACCCATTAAAACACCACGAACCACCCATTTTTTCGTTTTCATTGTTGACATGGTTGCGTGGAAGAAATCGCTTATTAGTGATAAGGCCGCCAATTGTACCGTCTTGTATTATCCATATATACAGGGTTATTTTTTAAAACCATCTAAAGAATGATTTGGAATGAAGAATATTTCATTCGTTTCATTAATTAATTCAAACCTACGGAGGACCATATCCACTAAAGGGACAGCAATACAATGAAAACGTTGTGCAATACTCACCTCACCCGCGAAGGTTATCATAATTTGCTTTGTTTTTTGACCTATGTTACACAAGAACAAGAAGTTGTAAGATGCATCGCCTCGCTATCTTTGGCGCTAAAAACACAATCGGTCCCTACGTTTTCTTTGTCCGATTTCGAATTTCTTCAGACTGTTCTAACAACGTTGCTGTTTTCCAGGCTACATTTCAGTACTAAATACATAGCGAGCTCTTTTTAAGCTGAGTTATGTGTTGTAAAGTGTAAACTCATAGAAAATCAAAATGTAATTATTATGAAAAGTGGGATTTTTACCATGTTTTGATTTATTGTCCTGTTACTCAGTGACTCAGTGATCATGGCGGGTGTAACTGCGCCAAAATATCGTGGATTAGAAAGAAAATCAAAATATCTTTTCATAATATTTACAATGTTAATAACCATGAAAGTTTAAAAAGTTAAGAAATCATAATTACACAATCAGGACTGACCCTCAGGGGCCCGATTCTGCTAAAGTGACATACTTACCTATATTACGAGACGTTTGAAAAAAAATTGTTACGCAGTTACGATACTTACGATTATGACTGTTTCGGACTTCTGGCAAATTCGCGAATTGTCTTGCAGAATATCTGTCCTGCTACTACTACAATTTAGATTATGATTTACAATACTTGTGAACGTCATAGAAGCTACCCCATCGGTTTGCATACCCTACGGCGCGAGACCTTGGAGAAGAAACTCTTCAAGGTTTGTGTTTTTCTCCCTGTTTTATTTCATACGGAGTCTTAACCTTAAGATATAAGATAACCTTAACATCCTATTAATAAATGTGAAAGTTTAGATGTTTGGATGTTTGTTACTCAATCACGCCAAAACTGCTAAACGGATTTGGCTGAAATTTGGGACACAGATACTTTGTGGCCTGGAGAGGAACATAGGATAAATTTTATCCCGGAAAAATATCACATTCCCACGGGATAACGTCGTGTAGTCCACGCGGGCGAAGTCGCGGGCGGAAAGCTAGTAAAATATATGAGATAATATGTAAGACAAATATACTTAAGATAAATAACTTTAATTATGTTGTTTGTTTATCAGTATTTTAGTAATATTTTAGTAGGTTTAGCAACACGAGACGGCGCGCGGCGCAGGAGTCACGTAGGCCCGGGCGGCACGGCGGCGGCGCGCGGCGGCGGGCGCGTCGCTCGGTACGTGCCACAACTTTGTAGGAAAACACATATTTCGCAATGCGAACCTACCTACGTGGTAACCGATAATGTCTATTTATATAATTATTTGTACGTAAACCAATTGAAAATACGTGCGCCAGTGCCTTTATTTAAAACACTGAGTTATGCGCTTTTTTGCTAAGTAGTGTTGCCAAACACTAATGAAATTGCAGATGACAAATAGGTACCATAATCTCATTACGACTCATAATAGTAAAACTAAGTTACTTATACGTGTTAGTTACTCTATAAGGTTCTAATTTACTTCTTAGCAACGATAAATATAAGTGTGACAAATAGGTTTATATTTTATACGTACGTTCGCACGTGTCGTAGGTATTCGTATTTGACCATAACACATTAAAATTATATTTTCTTTAACAAATTCCACATGTACCTACGAATCTATAAGTTACCAAAAAAAGTTTCCCTAGTATTTGATTGAATCAGGCGTCACTTGGCGGAAGTCCCTAACCATTGTGAAAAATAAATATATGTAGCTTTCTTCCGCAAATAATATTTTTCTTCCGCAAATAATATAATTTAAATTTAAAGCTACATATATTTATTTTTCACAATAAGTTTCCCTAGCTTAATTATGTATGGAACTCTGTAAATTCAAATCTTTCCTCATACAGCAGCACCTCATTAATTACCTACGAGAAAAGCCAGACACAAGCATCGATTACAATCTAAACAAGCATTACATAATCTGGCGCGATCTAAACGGCAACAAAGTTGTCCTACTCGTAGATGCGCACGCGCAAGCGAGGCCACGTGCGCGCGTCTTTGCGCGTAAATGATCTGAGATTATACCTACGTACCATGACGCAAGCTAAGGTTATATTTTATTTATTTTTTCGCGCTTTGTACATGACCTGTCTAATTATACCAAACAATACGATTTTACTGCGATAGCGACCCGCCCCGGGTTCTCACAAGTACACATTATACAAAAAATCTACGTACATACATACTCTCTAAAACATACGCTCCTGTCGCAGGTGGGTAATAGATGAATCTAAACTATGCCAAACGGGATTTTACCATGTTATGATTTGTCGTCCTAGTTATTATTCGCCACTATTCAGCAACTGCGCCGAAATACAATGTACCTATATCGGGAACTCTAAAACAAATTTTAACATGGTAAAAATCCCGCTATGCATTATAGTTATTGTGTTAATGACCATGTAAGTTTAAAGTGCAAAAATAAATGTATAAGTATTATACACATAAACCTGCCTTTTAAATCACTCTGTCTGATGAATACTGTAAGTACAACTGTTGTGCGATAATGATAAAACTGCATTAAAATCCGTCGTATAGTGGAAAGATATCTATGCGTACAGAACCGATTACGTTTAATTCTATGTAGAGACGATACTATAACACTAAGCAGAGCTTGTACTATGAGCACAAGACTGTTGATTTTCAATTTAAAAGATACCTTTCTCCACATTTATTTTAACCATTCGACATACCAAGACCTACAATTTGGGCCCTGTGGTCTGAATCACTAGACCACAGGCGTCGCGTCGTCAATGTAATATTAAAATAATAGACACAATTACAGGGAAACCCCATCCATATACCTAATTTGTATTTGTTTGTGCAAAGATATGGTTCATAAATACACATAAAAGTTTATTAAAGTAAGTATTTGACTGAACAAAGACGTCACATTGATAAAATTTAACTTAAAAACAAATGATAAATGCGGTCAAAACAACACATACGTACATAAGTTTTATAAATAACTGTATATATACGGCTTCGTTCTAACTTACTAATGTAGTTCCTCATTTTTCTTAACAATATGGCTTTATCTGCTTAGTTTAATATGAAAATGGTTTTGGAACGCTTAGTATTAGGATTTAATTTTTTTACGTTCAGGAACCATTTCGAGACCGAAGGACCCATCGAGACACCAAAAATAGACCAAGTATTAACTAAAGTTTATAATTCATCATCGCAATTTTGAATAAGAACGAAACAAAACAAACGGAGCCAAAAGTGCCCACTAAGTGACTCCTTTTTAATCAGTTTGATATCTTAAGATTTATTGTTGTCATAGTTATAGAACTACGAAGATACGAAAGTGATTGAACGATACGACCAATAAAGAATAACATTTTAATTAAATGTACAATGACACCAGACAAACAATTATTATTCATTAAAAAAATTAACAAGGGCAAAAGTTTTCTAAAGTAAGTCACAAATAACAACTGCTACACGAAATATTTTCGTACTGTTTTAATGGACATAATTTAAATGACTCATACGATCAAAATTTCTGTGTAACACTTGTGCAAACCAACTCGTCATTCTTTAGATTACACATGAAAATTCGTTTATACTGCACATTGATTGCCATATATTTAACCACAGCATAGAGTAACACGTCACCATAGACTAAAATAGAACAGTATCTCTTTATATTATATCTGATAACGGCGTTTGAATAAGCTTCAATGAGTGATGTACGCGTGCTATCGTAAGTGTAAACAAGTCCAATTATAAATAGGAAAATTCCGTTATTATCACAAGTGCAGCCGTCAACGTGGCCTACTTATTTATCGGCACACTCAACAAATAGTATTTAAATCGTTCAGTTCGTTAACTAATTAAGTTAAGGAAAAAATTGCGATTCACAAACCTAAATAGAATGTTCTCATTCAACGGCCTAATAAAATGTTATCGTTGTCGTGTCATGTAAATAAAAATTCGATAAATTTGAACAATATGTTGTAAACTACATGCTTAGGCCGAAATTACAGTTGTAAGTTGCTTCCGTAAATTTTATGTAAGTAACTTACGGCTATATAGTTACATACAAATAAACTTACAAATGTTGTTGTACAAGTGTTAACATTTGCAAATTTTATCGTTAGTCGCTCACGTAAGCAACTTACGTGAGTAAAACTTACAAGTGTAAGGTCGGCCTTAAGCACCAAATAAACGATTTCTATTCTATTCTATTGCGATAAGAAATATATTTAAAAAAACAAGTAACTAAACCATCGTTTCTCTTAGTAATTTCAATGCGTACCAACCAAATTACAATAATAAATTCATCTCAGCCAAATATATATTTACTAGAGTATTCAAACTTACTAGAATCGATTATCTATGTCATGCAAAAAGTAACAGGTAAGCTAACAGGAAAACTAGGAAGACTAACAAAAAACTTTAAAGCGTTTCTTAAAACTTGGAGCGGAGTTTCACCTAAAACCGCAAAGAGCATCCAAATCATAAGGCGACAAGAAACGGCTTGAGTTTACTATTCGGCTCTTGTAATCTTTAGATTTATCGAATTAATGTGAAGTCTGGAGATTTCACCCACAATGTGATGACTAAGTATAAAAGATGGGACTGGAGCAGCGGCATGTTTGCAATTTGCGAAATATTGTTTTTAGCGTAAAATATTGTCTTACGTTTTACAATACTGTTTAAAATGTCCACTATTATGGAATGTTATAAACATATTGATTATATATGTACTTAGCTACAAAAGTTAATAGTAGCGAGGTGCCTGCAAATCTTCCCTACAAATAGTGTTACTGATATTACTTAGGTGCTATAATTTCTATAGCTCCAGCCAAAATTATAATTGAAGTCGATTGGCAGTTAATTGCGACGACCATTAATTATATCGGAACACCACCAACCGCAATTATTATCAATATTTTCATAACCTGACGATCGGCTAAACTTTCCGAGGATCATTAATATTCGATTAATCAGTCAGGTTTCATCATACTTTATTAATTTTTACTTGATTTGTCGGATGTAATAAACTAATATGATATTTGAATATTATTATCTTTAGTAGTTGGTAGCAAACAAAATCCTTGTACATAAGGGCGGATCCAGCCTTGGCACGTTGGCCAGCGTGTCAATAGTCATGGTCAAGTAACAAGAAGAGAAAAATATAAAAAACATTGTCACCTTATACAGTGTAATAGTCGTAGTCAAGTCACAAGAAGAAAAATATATAAAAACATTATGTTTAACATATTGCTTGCTTGTATAATATAATCGAGGTTGACACTGATTTTGCGTAATTCAGCATTATTTTAATACTTACTATAAAATCAAGGAAATGCAATAAAAACCATGGATTAATAGACATATAGACTCAAGTTTACGATATAGTTAAACTGTGGTTAAACGCTCAGTATAGGTAATAGTTAACAGTGGTGCACCGAATACGTTCTTAGCGGTGCAACCGGCCTGCGCGGCGCGTGTTGCCAGCGTCATTTCCACTACGTGATTAGTGACTAATTGACATTTTTCCGCTCAGGGCCCATTAGGCCAATGGAATTTTTATAGTAGAAGTAGTAGAATACAGAGCAAAAGATTCCGTGGTCACTCGCAGCAACTAATACGATAAAAAATTAGAAACTTGTTTAGTTTAGAAAACAGATTATTATTTCATTAGCAGTATAACATTTGAGCGGCTACTATAACTAAACTATTCAAAAAATAATTCCCAAGAGTAACTTTTAATAAAATAAAATTCAAAGTCCTGACTGACTGACTGACTGACTGACTGACTTACTGACTGAGATATCAACGCACAGCCCAAACCGCTGAACCTAGAGACTTCAAATTTTGCACATAGATACGTTATACAGTGTAGGCATCCACTAAGAAAGGATTTTTGGAAATTCCACCCCTAAGGGGGTGAAATAGGGGATAAATGTTTGTATGAAAGTCCGTCAGTTTTGAAGTTAGGATCTTCAAATTTTGTATTTAGGCTGGCAATTGAAAATTAATATTTACCTGTGTCAGCGTTTTTTACAATTCCACCCCCGAAGGGGTCAAAAGGGGGGTGAAATGTTGTATCTGGAAAATCCTTCATTTAATTTATTATTAAGGCTTATGGTCGGAAAGTAAAACAAATAAGCAAACACCTATTTCGTATTTTTTCAAAAATCAACCCCTTAGAGGTTAAATGGGATAAATCAACCAAAAATCGATATGGATGTCGTTATTGAGGTTTTATGGGATGACGATTGCAAAAATGGCATTTATTTTGATGTTTAACACTCTGAACATGATTCAACCCCTAAAAGGTTGAAATAGGGGTGAAATTTTGAATGAAAAATCAGGGGTAAATAAAAATTAAGTTCAAAAACTAAAACCCGACTACTGAAAAATCACGCTCTAAAAAGTATGAAACAAGAAAATATTCTCATCTGAAATTGCCGTGGTCGTATGCCACTTTTCCCTAGAATGAAAATATTGTTCTGTTATAGTAAGGGGCATACGACCACGGCAATTTCAGATGAGAATATTTTCTTGTTTCATACTTTTTAGAGCGTGATTTTTCAGTAGTCGGGTTTTAGTTTTTGAACTTAATTTTTATTTATATTATTTTGGGGTCATAATTTTTCGCTGTGTAGTGCCGGCACATAAAAAGAATAGCACTACCCTCTCTCTTCTCGTGGGTGTCTTAAGAGGCGAAAGAGGGAAAACTGCATCAGGAGATGGGCAGCAGCATCTCCATGTAACAGCAGGCCATACGCGATCGCCAACACTTGGCAGGCCAAGCGTGGCGATTATGGCAACCCCTTCCCCCCAAAATGGCTTTACACCAAAAAAATCAGCCCCACTCCACGGCGACCCCGCTATTCCTAGCTACGGTAGCGGCTATGGTAACGGCGGGGCAGGGGGTGCTGAGAATCCCCGGTAAGTTGACCCGGCAACCTAAAGCACGCGCATATTGCCGAGTGACTCGAAGCTCATAGAGTTGGAAGAGGCTGTTAGTAAATCACACTGGGACATCATTGGATTATCTGAAGTCTAAAGAGAGGGGAAGGACTCGATTATCCTGCAATTCGGTTACTTACTATACCACCGGGAGGGCGAACAACAGTCCCTAGGTGGTGTCGGAAGCGTGTCGCGCAGGGCAGCGTACCTGATACTCAGAATATCGAAACGGTATTCGCTAAATGTCATACAAGTATGCGCTCCGACCTAAACACATGACGCTGACGAAGTGGAGGGTATGCATGAGGATGTTTCGAAACCCATGCATAGCTATAAAACACAATACACGGTTGTGATGGTAGATTTCAATGCTAAGTAGGCAACGTTGCGGTGATGAGTTGAGAGTGGGGCAATTTGGATTTGGGCAACGAACCGACAGAGGCCAGATGCTGGCAGACTTCATGGAGAGGAAGAACATCTTTATGGTGAACTCCTTCTTCAGGAAGCCCGCAAGCTGCAAATGAACCTGGATGTAAAAAACGAGATCGATTTTATCATGTCGACCAAGAAGCACATATTCAATGATGCCAGTGTGATCAACGCTGTTAAGACAGGAAGCGAAAGACTTTGACCAGGTGTGTGTTGCCAGTAATGGATGTGAGACTGGCCTATAGAAGTCAAACGTGGTCTTTTACTATGTATCTCATAAGAAGGCCCAAAGTCACCCAGCGAGCAATGGAGAGAGCGATGCTTGGTATTTCCCTGCTCGATCGAATCAGAAACGATAAGATCCGTAGGAGAATCCGTAAAACAACCGACACCGCTCGAAGGATTGCATCGTTGAAGTGGCAGTGGGCGGGACACATAGCGCGGAGAACCGATGGCCGTTGGTGTGGTAAGGTTCTCGAATGGCGATCGCGTACCGGACGACTTTCCGTGGGCAGGCCCCTACAGGGTGGACCGACGATCTGGTCAAAGTTGCGGGAAGCCGCTGGAGGCGGGCAGCGCAGGATCCATTGTTGTGGAGTTCCTTGGAGGAGGCCTAGGCCCAGCAGTGGGCGTCGTTCGGCTGATGTGATGAACTAAATTATTACCTAATAATGTAAATATTCTACCTACCTATTTTCAGCAAACAATGCTGGGGTGAACTATGGAATGCCATAAACATATATTATATTATACAAGGGCCTAATCATGTAGGATAATATTTGCTAGGGGAAATAGTCTTAGTTCGCTGACCCTGTAAAGATGTCAAAATTCGATTTATGCAAGCAAAGCCGCAAGCAACAACCAATAAAATTTATATTTTTGAAACGAGCTCACCAAGAGCTTTCATTTGATACCAAACACGATATTCTATTTTAAAAAAAGTTTTTTAGTTCACAACTTTATGTCGTGTAGAGGGCGCCATATTCAATTTCATGCGACGTGACATAGCCTATAACCAGCAGACAATCGAGACGCTTCCAACGATACCTCAATTGTGAATATATGATCAGCAGTTTAGAAGTTATGCGGGAACAGATGAACATACATACATACATACATACATACATACATACCGGTCAAACTCATAACCCTCCTTTTTTTGCTTTGCCGTAGTCGGGTAAATAGACATTTCAACTTGAAACTTTGTAGGCTTACTTCTTAAAACAAATAGGTAACCCATTTCGTAGTTTTCCGAAAATCAAACCCAGGGGGTAAATAGGGTAAAGAAACCTAAATCATCTTAAGTACCCTAAAAGTTCTTGGTACCTAAGCTACTGAGAACCAACTTTTTGATTGTGAAACAGACACATACGAGGCAGAACGTTTGCCACGTGCGGCGGGCCTCGCACGAGGCTGCTCACTTGGTGAGGGAGGACTCGCCTAATCACGTATAAACGGCTGATCGAATTTTTATGAAATTAAAACATAGAATACTTTTTATCCTGGTTATTGGTCCCCTAAGTATTTTCTCGAATGTCCACGCGGACGAAGTCGCGGGCGGAAGCTAGTAATATTATAAATGTGAATGTTTGTTACTCAATCACGCCAAAACGGCTAAACGGATTTGGCTGAAATTTGGGACACAGATACCTTGTAGCCTGGAGAGGAACATAGGCTACTTGTTATCCCGGAAAATATCATATTCCCGCGGGATAACGTCGTGTAGTCCACGCGGGCGAAGCCGCGGGCGGAATGCTAGTCTATTATAAAAGTCACTTATACATATTTGACTCATGACAAAATCCTATGAAAACCCGGATCCCGCGCGGTCCTTTACCATAATATTTAAGGAAGCTCCATAGTACCCGACCGATTGTGAGGAATTTACCGCAACTCGTCGACAATGGCCGGAAAACCATAGCAGAAACCGATTGTAATAAAATTATTGTTGCGCATTAAACTTACGTAAACTCCAAATACCGTCCTTTGGTCGACCTTTTACCCATTAGCATGCGTTTAGCGAACCATAATGTATTGTCATTGTAACGAAATGACAATACATTATGGTATATTTCTTCTTTTTAATATTCGTTCATAAGATCAAGATGTAAAGCAGGTATATTAAGATAAAGGTAGTAATTAACTGATCGATTAAAATACTGTTTTACTGACAAAAATACCCGGTGAGCGACTTAGTCGCCAATCTAATCTAATCTAAACTAAACCTCAAAATTAAAACAACCAAAACAAATATTAAACAGTGCGTCTTAATCCGTATAAGCTATTTTTATTTTAATGAATAAATAGTTAGTAGGTACGAAAATTTTAGAGTTTGCGTATACATAGGTCTTATTTAATTACTAATCCGTTAACTACCCCATTGGGTTTTTATTGCTCTAACACGCTAATGATCTGCAATTTCTAAGCAATTCTAAAATATCTAAGCAAATGTTTCAAACAATAAACAAATTATAGTAAGTAATTTTTTAAGGATTATTACAGCACAGTAAGTAATCCTTAAAAAAGCATCGAACAAGACCAATAAAAAAATGATACAATGTGCTTAACAATAAATTGAGATAACATGGAGTGTTAAAGTGGGTGTTTTCAGAGAAAGCCGCTATGCTGTGTCGAACAATTTCTCATCACAAGCATCACAAGTGCGTAGGAGTCTCGCCCACATGGTATGCAACGGGTGAACAAACGAAGTCCGAACGTTTTTTTTAGTTTCTCGAAAAGAAAAAAGAGAGGTATCCTTAATACTTCGAATCGATGCGTTGTTCGTTTGTTTGTCAAGGCCTCCTTTAAGAAAGATGTAAGTAGATTATAAGTGGAATGGTAGGTATACGAAATATGTAAGTAAGTACTTCAAATTAAATAATTTTAATATAATCTATGTAATTGTATCTAAGAATTATAAATTTCACAGGGAACAGGGTATTCAATACTTCAAACGTTATTGACATTTAAAATTACCCTGAAAACACAAGTTCCTACTTCACATAACTTAATTAAAACTATAAATGAGTTATGACTTTATAATTAAATAATCTAGAACTCTACATAATTCCAGGATCTCGAAGCTATTGTTTTCACAAAGCACCTACAATAACATTCCCAAGATCTCACATGATGCGATGAGCGAGCAATAACAAACGTTATGTATTGTCTAACGATGGTGTGTCTGTCGGCACAGCACAGGCGCCGGCGCTGACTCACGATGCTGTAGCGGATCGCCAACGGCTTCTTTTTATGGTGCATTGCTAAATGAAGGTCAATTGTCACTTACGAAGTGGGTATAAACAGTAAAGCTAACTTTTTAATGACTAAAGATACAGATGTAGATACAAATATTTAACCAAGTTACAATTATTGCGTATACTTGTAACTTGCAAGTATTACGTATTGTTGTAACTTGGTTAATATCTGTATGTAATTTTACTATGAAAATATTGAAAATGAAGTATTAGAAAATTCGACCAATCTTACAACTAGCTCCGATGGGACTCGAACCCAGACCATTCTCCGTCCGGGCGAATGCATTCACAATGCAATTATTATTATTGAAAACATTGAAAATGAAGTATTAGAAAAATCAACCCGTATCCGGGCGAATGCTCTAACCACTACTACTCTGTTGTGCATTGTGAATGCAAAAAAGTAAAAATCATCTTTACTTTTTGGTCTTCACGTGTAATTATTAATCAGTATATTGAATGAAAGTAAAAAAAACTTTATGGTAATCGACTTTTCGGACCGCACATATACTCTTGTATGTGAATAACAAAGTTACGCAGTATCAATTTGTTTTTAATATAAATCAATCAATCATAACAACGTATGCACGTTCGCACTGTGTTGAAGACTTCATTCCCCCATCGACGTAACATTAAGCAAGCTCTTATTTGGGGCGGAATGAATATCGACCAGTAATTCTGACTGTCAATAATTATTACGAGGACGTAATCCAAGATTGATGGGTGCCAGTAACTCGGTAGCTCCAATCGAAATATAATTGAGGCGGCCATTGTACGTGATTAATAGTTACGATGGCGACCACGCTCCTCATTACGTTATTAATTTTATTAAAGGTGAGAATGAAGTAACTTTCCTAGGCCCCAAAAAATTATTTAACTACATCTACGAACAGACGCTACGATGCTACGAAGTGCTACGGCGCCGGCCGTTACTACTACGCCCAAAAATACTGTCGTCAAAGTTAAAACATCCATTTTGAATGCTCATTTTTCCAGTTACTTTTCTTAATTTAAAAGTGGAGCTGGTTAACCTTGTTTACCAAAACACTCGAGACTTTTCCATGCCAACCTCTCTTTTTAACATAATTTAAAATTCAAATAGGTAACAAATTACCCATTACTGACGCACAAGTACAAAGTCGCAAATTAAATCGGTAGCGAGCCGAAGTCCAAATCAGTAGTGTCGGTCGAATATGGAGGCGTCGCGGCGTGCGCGCCCGCGCCAGCAATTGTTTACGGCGCGCACGCGCGGCGCGGCGCGTGTCCCCCCGCGCCCCGCGGCAGCTGCTCCGCACAGGTGGCGCGTGTGGGAACTGAGCGGCTACGACCGTTCCCACGATCCGCTCCCTATATAAGTCCCCACCCGACCGCCACACCGCATTCCGCGTTCAACGCTCAGCGCTAACGCACGCTCCCACTCTACACACAAATGTCAAACATGTCTTACGAGATCGCGTACTCGCTCGCAGACGATGGCCCGCAGCCCGTCTCGCGCACTTATCAATATCGCAAAGTGATGAAGCCGATGCTCGAGCGCAAAAGGCGCGCTCGCATCAACCGTTGCCTGGACGAACTCAAGGAGCTGATGGTCAGTGCCTTGCAGTCGGAAGGCGAAAATGTCGCCAAGTTGGAGAAAGCTGATATTTTGGAATTGACCGTTCGCCACCTTCACAAGCTCCGCCGCCAGCGTCGCTTGTCGCTCAACCCAACAGTGGACGCCGACCGTTTTCGTGCTGGATTCACCCACGCCGCCAACGAAGTGTCTCGCTGCCTGGCTTCCATTCCTGGAGTGGATGTGAGGCTAGGAACCCAGTTGATGACCCACCTCGGCCACAGACTGAACGACATGCAGCGCGCCGCAACGGGAACCGACACACCCCCGGCGAGCCCGCCCAGCCCGGCGCTCTCCACCGCCTCCTCATCTTCTGGATATGTGACCCCGTCGCCGCCCGCGTCGCCAGTGCCCATGACTCCTCTGGACTGCACCACCAGCACGAACTACACCAAGGGCCCCGCGGTCTGGAGACCCTGGTAGACGCACTGGTTCCGCGGGTGCGCGGACCCGGTTCCACGGTCACATCTGTTCCAGCACCGCTCGGAGCCGCTCGCTCTCAATGTGTCCGCCGCTCCAGTTCAGTGAAATGCTCACGTGAAAAGTTTCAGACGTCTTAGATCTCACAATTGATTAGTGTAGTAAAAAGTAGCTCGTAAGTTTAACTTCAAAGCTTTAATTAAAAGTAGCCTTTAAGACTATTTGTGATATTAAAGAGTTAAATATTATTGTATAAGAGATGTTGTATCGAGCCTTGCCGAGGTCGTATATTGTTATATTTTATCGTTGAAAAGATTTCACAACTTGTGAAAAAAGAGAATAAGTTAATAAAAAAATATTATTTCTTATCACATGTCTGCATTTCAATTCTACCAACCCTATCTAGTATGTAAGTTAAGAGTAAATTTCTGAAAACAAAATACTGTGTTGACTTGACGCGCAATACCGAAAATTGATAACGAAAACAAATATTTTTATGGAACGTACTTCTTCAGTAAAGTTGTCAGCACGTGAAGTTAAGGTCACTGATAAAAGTTATCGGGGTGCTTTTAACAATATATACAAAACTGGTAGACGACAGAATAACACAGTTTGGTGTCGGCTACGAGGTTAAGGGCAGCGCGGCACGACTTGACACGGTGCGGCCCGCACGCGCGCCCAGTAACTTTCCTGTTTACTCACATTACTTACGTACTGGAGGCAACGCATCAAACTGGCCATCACATCACAAATATTGACCTGATAAGAAGTGAAATAATTGATTGCAATTGTGTAGGTACTCCTTTAAAACTAAAGTTATGACCTGAAATAAAGATTAGTGAGTAAATGCATGCAGCCGAAACTAGTCGAGACTACTACTACTACTATTCAGACTAAGATGTTTTTATAATTGAAATTCTAAAATGGATGATAATGAGTGTTAAAGTATAATAAGACTTCTTATACTGTAAGTGTAGGAGCAATGCGCTACAGAAATAATTTTTAAATAAAATATGAATAATTCCAAAATTCATAACCGAATTCCAAAAAAAAAATATGTTGGGAAGGATGCCAAAGTTCCTTTGAAGCTTAAGTTTGATATGGATCACTCGATTCAGATATCTTGCCATACTTATTCAACTTGATGAGGGTTATATGTTTTTTTTTGTGTTTTATCAATACAGAACTTTATTAACCTTCAATTGGGGAAGTAGTCACAATTTGATCTTCTTAACATCATCATTTCAACCGTACGACGCCCACTGCTGGGCATAGGCCTCCCCCAAGGATCTTATTATTAAATAAATTAAATTTCTTACATTAAAATCACACCATTATCTATTCCATAAATAGTGGAAACTAGATAATGGATAAATAAATACTTATATACTTTTTTTGTAAATACAAACTTAACTTAATATACATACATTACACTCAGGCCAAGACAAATAGACATGTTCATGCACACAAATATTTGTCTTGTTCGGGAATCGAACCCATAACCTCCGGCGCAAAAGGCAGGTATCCTGTCCCTGCGCCAAATCGGTCGTCAAATTTTATTATTAAACTCAAATTATTAATTCAATAGAACAACTCGAATGTCCACGAAATTTTGATCAAAATTTAGCTTTCATAAAATAGTACGTACTCCAATTAAAAAAATACTGTAGGAGTAGGTACCTACAGGCGTTTAAATTTTTTTCGTTTTATTTGTGTCATTTATTTTAGTTTTTATAAGCGTTCGCCGCTAACGCCACTGAAAAATGCCACACCGATGATTTCCTGGAGTTTTCATACATTTTATATGAACTCCGAACGCCGGTATTCGTCGGTAGGATCGAGTACGGGGACGGTAAAATCCAAGTTAGTAACGTAACGTAACGTAAATCGAATTGACGATGAGCCACCGAAATCATACAAGTAACTCCATCTATGGTGCCCAAGAAACAAGAAAGCTCTTTCAGAGTGTCTATGGCGTAACGTAACGCCATCTGTACGAAGCTTAAGTAACTAACTGGACCTTATTGACGAGCTTTTGAAAGCTTTTGGGTATATAGTTGATATTGATGGATGATGTTTTGTGAAATCGAACTTAAACCTACATACTCTCATTCTTTTTTAAGTGTTTTTTCTTAAATGCCTATTTCTTCTATACTAATCTATCTATACTAATATTATAAAGAGAAATGATTTGATTTTTGTTTGTATGTTTGTAATGGACAAACTCAAAATTAATAGACCTTTTTCAAAAATTATTTCATCATAGAGTGATACTTTCTTCCTGAGTGAGATAGCTGCCTATTTTTTATCCCGATATTCCTACGGGAACGGGAACCACCCGGGTAAAACTAGTTTTCGTATAAAAAGAAAAGAACATAATTTACCACTGAAAAATACTCTTGCTGAAATCTCCAAAATTTATTGAAAAATTAAAAGGAAAACTGAGTTTCAGCTTAAGAATCTCTCAAGAAGAAAAGCGATTTTCATTTAATTTTTTCCATCTTACAAATCCGATAACAATTTTAGTGTATATGTCACCGGAAAATAACAAGAACCGCAAATTTATAAATTTCCTAGAAAAATTATAAATTTACGGAAGAAATTTAAATTTCGTTGTTTATTTTTTTTTTCTAAGAAATTTATAAATTTACGGTTTTTGTTATTTTCCGGTGACATTATACCTACAACGTGTTTGTATAAGCGCAAACCCTCTTAGATGGTGATTGTACTCATGAATATGTACATACCATACTATGGGGCCTAACTCTGCAAATCAACAAAATAAATTAGCTATTGTATACAACAAATACAACAATACCTACTCGACCAGAATGTATGGAACAGCTGTTTTTTAGGGTTCCGTAGTCCGTCTGTCCGTCCGTCCGTCCGTCTGACCCCCAGTCTAGCTCATAGACTCTTAGTACTAGAAAGCTGTAATTTGGCATGAATATACATATTTATCACGCCAACAAAGTGGTAAAGTAAAATTTTGAAATTTTTCTTTAAGATTACCTTAAAAAAATTACATAGGTACCCACTTCACGTGTAGGGTAATTTTTTTTTCTTGTCTACCCCATAGTGTGGGATGTCGTTGGATAGCAATTTCAAAAACGTTGTGGGTTCTGTTTGTGAATTATGCTTTATTATGCTATAGCGCTCCCCCCCCCCCCCCCCCTACCAGCCAAATGGTTGTTTCTGGATACGTGAAAAAATTCACGATAGTAGTACATATGACGAAGTTAATAGGAAAACTATCACAGCTAAGTAGGCTTTACAAGTTTTTGAGATATAACACATTTTCGAAAACCGCAAATATAACTTTGTCATTCATACGAATACTATGAAAAACAAAGTTATTTTTTTCTGGCAAAAAAAGACAGTGGTATTTTTGCTAGGTGTACGTAATCGGTACGTTAAGTGGGTACGGATCCCTTCATGAGCGAGTCCGACTCGCACTTGGCCGATTTTTTTTGTTGAGTTGAAGTGTTGGCCTCATATTAAAAGTAGTTCATGAGCACAATCACAACCTAAGAGGTTTTGCGCTTATTCATTAACACGTTGCATACCTATTGTATATTACTAAAATCTATACCTATAGGTATATCGATATAAGTTAAAATAAATATATGTGTGCAACTTGATATTGGTAGCTTGACGTTGCACTCCTTCCTGGTTACACAGGGTGATAACGGTTTTGTCACGGATTCTTCCTATTGCATCACCACGTGATAGCCCGCCTGACACTCGTACCGAACGTTATCAGCTGTTTGACGAACATATTGTAGTGGACGAAAGAACGCAGCGAATTATATGAAGAACTAATGGCTCTTCGCGTTCTCACCCGCCGCGTGGTGCCCGTTCCTGTAGGAATATCGGGATTAAAAGCCTTTTTACACAGTAGGAATGAAGCTTCTAATACTGAAAGATTTTTTACAGTTGCAAACAAAAAAAGCAAAACTACTTAGCTACTTACAAATGTTTTCTGTTTCATTTTTTTCATTTTTCTTTTCTTTCACTTTTTTACTTTACTTTTATTCATATTAGTAGGCTGTTGTGCCCGCGGTCTTACCCTGGTGGTTCCCGAGGGAATATCGGGAATACAAGCATAATTAATCTTATTCCGAAATCCGTTCATCAAATCAGCCCCCTGATTCACAAACCGTCGGAAACGTTCCCGACAGCGGAATGTATGCACTGTCTCAGTCGCTCACTCACTATAGAATAGACAAAGACAAAGCACAGAATTTGGATCCGATTCCGTTTCCGACGACGGAAGGTTCGTTAATCAGTGGGCTGTTGTGGTGGTGTGATTGAGTATTTAAAATATCCATCCATTCATCCAAAACTTTCTTAATTTTATGTTATTATTATTAGTAGGATAAGAAGGCTAAGTAGTATCATATTCATGTTTTGAATCTCTGCAAATAATTTATCTTGGTAAAAATATAATTACCTACGAAAGTTTCTATAGATCTTGTAATTGTAACTATAAATATTATTAATACCTAGTTGCAATCTCTTTACTGTAGTCAATGACGTTTGACTGTAGTAGGTACTGTATCTATCTGTCAAACTGTAGATAACAGGGAAAACTGTAAACAGTAACTGTAAACAGGCAGTTTGACGTGATAATGACTCCAAATTATCCATATTTGTACCAATACGAAAAAAAGTCTAAATATATATTTTTTAACATTCACTGGTCTCAACTTGTTATTGAATGAGGACTTTTGTTAGATTAGAAGTTATGTGACGGCAACGTCAAGATCCTAAAAGTAAGCTTTTGAGAAGCGGGAAACTGAAAACAACTGAGATTTAGGCTGTCATGTATGTAAAACTAATATTACACAAAAACGATTACTCTTACGAAACTTAATTTCAGTCATAGATTTAGTTACGTTTTACATAGTTATTTTTAGATGATTCAGTAGATTAGAAGTTATGTGACGGCAACGTCAAGATCCTAATAAGTAAGCTTTTGAGAAGCGGGAAACTGAAAACAACTGAGATTTAGGCTGTCATGTATGTAAAACTAATATTACACAAAAACGATTACTCTTACGAAACTTAATTTCAGTCATAGATTTAGTTACGTTTTATATAGTTATTTTTAGATGAGTCAGTAGCATCGGTATTTCCGTTTCCTCTTAAATAATAGGTCTTTACCTATTATTTAAGATCACTTTATCTAATGTCTCTTTGTCTGTCTTATCTTAGTTTGTTGAAAATCTCAATACCAATATTATTATACAGGGTGTTAGGGGCACCGTTGCAAAAACTTTAACCATGGCTACAGGCCATCATGCTGAAAAAAATATTTCGACTCTCCATACAAAATGTCCCGATTAGTTGCTTAAATTGTATGAAAAGTCGATTTTTTTTTCATTTCCGACAAAAATTATTGCTGTTCGTTGTTCAGTTTTTTTTTGTTCCAAATTATTTTTTTGTTATTTCAAAACTTCAGTTTTTTAATATTCCTATTATAAAAAAACAGAGAAAGCGAAGCCCCTCGCCACCTTTCTTTTATTTTTCTAGATAGTTTTAGTTGCCTATATTGCTTTTCTTATAGAGGGGGATGAAAAGCAGAGTGTATTTACTTTCCTTATATTCAAAATGAAAAGTAGAGTGTATTACTCGGCCGCAAAATTATTTTCATCTCGGGCGACGTATATTGAATCCCTCGCTGCGTTCAGGATTCTACTTTAGAATCCCGAGCGTAGTGAGGGATTCTAAAGTAGAATCCTGAAGATACTCTAGAATCCTTCACTGCGCTCTGGATTCAAAATAGCGCCCTCGCCGTAAATATGTTATTTTGCTCCCTTGTAATACAATCTACTATTTCCATCAAACCCTTACGAGATAGGTCGGGTTTACTAAAAAAAATCACAAAGTAAATCTTTTGAAAGATAGACACTTCCAACGTGGTAAAACGTGTGTCTCCCCCTCTAACTATTAAAATAAAATAGTGAAAATCTATAATACCTATATGCGGTTCTCCCTTGTTTGAAATAACAACGTTTGATCTAATCTTACTTTTTATAATGTCAGTTGAAATAAAATCGTTTGGCATAATTACTCATTTCACCTAAAATTTATTTGTCATAATATTGTTTAGCATAAAGATACAATACATATAAAGTTTGATATAATAATCGTATGTCCTAATAATATTAATTTGACACAACCTTCGTTGACACAACCAAGTGGCTCGGAAGTCTTGTGGCACACGTGATAGGTTTATTTTTTTTGTATCAATACAACTTATGGACGGTTTCCTAAAACGTGTTCGTGTTTTACAAGACTTCCGAGGAGTACGGGAGTTTTCTACCAAACGTTTTATACCAAACGATTATTATATCAAATGAATAATATGTCAAGTAAGTTAGAGCGCAAACGTGTTTATAACAAATGAATATTATGTCAAACAAAAATTATGTTACCCAATTAAAATTACCAAATTACCAAACGATTATTATGTTAAACGTTTTGTTAGGAACAGTGAGATTAGACCAAATGTTGTTATTTCAAACAAGGCAGAACCATATGCTGTTGGTCTTATTAAAAATCATTCATACAAACACTGTGAAAAACAATTATAGATAATTTATCTACCTTTAAAGGTACATTTTTCAAATTTGTAAAAGTAAAATAGTTTTTTTATATTACACACAATGTGTGAGAGATATCAAATGTACCGGTTTTGGCCACTTACTGATAGTTAAACTTTTGTAAATATTGCGAAAAATCAAAACCAAACCCAAGTAAATTCAATATATTCTAATGCGCTAGAAACCAGTCAATTGCAAAACAACAATGTAATTGTAAAAAACAAAGGTTTATAAAGTATTTCATCCAAAACAAATTTCTTAAAGTTTTCATACAAAACATTTTTTCAAACAGAAAATGGAATTTATTGAAAAAAATCTTATGACATAAGGAATTCTAACGGTTGTTATTATTACCTTAAAATACCTTATTTTAATTGCCTTTATCAAAAATGGCTAAAAGTTCTACAGAAAACTTTTAGAGCAAAAAGTGGCCAAAACCGGTACGCCTGCCCTACTTATTGAAAATTGGAAACAACGCCGGTATTTCTTCATGCGGTGTCTGGCAACTGACTTTGACTTTTTCCGATTCTACGCTTAGGTACGCTCAAGTTAAAAGTTTTGTCTTAGGCCTACTTGATATAATTTAACTTAAAGTTGAAAAGATAATATTTCTTTTTTTATATCAATTCTTGAGAGTATGTACGTTTAGAATATTCATATTATTTAAAAAATAAACACAAAAAATATCTCCAACAAACTAATATCTTTTGCAAAGATTATTATGATTCGTAACATCGAAGTATTCGATTAGATAACCGCCATGAACACTTACAGCTTAATATCACGCACTTAACATTACTTAGCTGTAAGTAAAGTAGATACGGTAGGTATCTACGACTACGAGTATACAGACTATCAGTATCATCGTAATAAACAAATCATAAGATCACAGGCCTTAATCATAATAAAATATTAATAATCCAGATGGCGCCTTCCCGTTTCCTATTTACTTACTCAACTAAGTATATACATACATATATGTTACTATACTTGTATAGGTGTATTACTTACTTGCTTACTGTACTGTAAACGAACGCATAAACACCGCTACATAAAATAAGCAAGACATCGAATATCGAAGAAATGTATGATAATTGATGTATGATCAGCAAAAATCTCGAATGTAAATTAGGTTATACCTACCTACCTATTCTAACGTGCTAGAAACCAATCAATTGCAATACAGTAATTAAATTGTAAAAAATATGTAGTTTAAAAAACTAAAAAACACACTTTTATTTTTATTAGTAACAGACTAAAAAGTACAAAATAACCGTCTATTCAGTGACTGAAATTAAAAAGCGTGGTGCGCGTTGTCAATATTAGGTAAGTACTTGAAATGCATGCTTTGCAAAGGGCGCAACACGCTTTTTAATTTCAGTCACTGAATAGACGGTTATTTTGTACTTTTTAGTCTGTTACTAATAAAAATAAAAGTGTGTTTTTTAGTTTTTTAAACTACATATTTATTTTTTACTTTTTAGTTTAATAAATGGCAAGCCATGGATGGATGGTAATGAATTTCGCAGTCCATTCATGTCTCTTTTCTTTTCACCCTATAAACATTATAACTCAATGCCCGTAAGGGAAAAAGGCGTGATTGTATGTATTTAGTTTTACAAATTCAAGTGGAATCTATTAGTTACCGGAAGCGCGAGCCAAACCCTTTAAAAAAAATGAGCCCAAACTCGAGGGGTTTCCTAGTGACCATTAAGGAGTGCCACTGACTTTCTCTCTGCTCCATCATCAGACCGTCACCACCAAGTGCAGCGAATAGGCGTCATCAGAACGAAACAAATGAGCCCAAACTCAAGGGTTTTCCTAGTGGTCATTAAAGAGTGCCACTGACTTTCTCCTTGCTCCATCGTCAGATCCTCACACCAAGTACAGCGAATAGATCTCATCAGAACGAAACAAACGAGCCCAAACTCGAGGGGTTTCCTAATTAAGGAGTGCCACTGACTTTCTCCCTGCTCCATCATCAGACCCTCACCACCAAGTATAGCGAATAGGTAGGTCTCATCAGAACAAAACAAATGAGCCTAAGCTCGTGGGGTTTCCCATCATTAAAAAGTGCCACTGACTTCCTCCCTGCTCCATCATCAGACCCTCACCACCAAGTGTAGCGAATAGGTCCCATCAGAATGAAACAAATGAGCCCCAAACTCAAAAGGTTTCCTAGTGGTCATTAAGGAGTGCCACTGGCTTCCTCCCAGCTCCATCATCAGACCCTCACCACCAAGTGTAGCGAATAGGTCTCATTAGAACGAAACAAATGAGCCAGAACTCGAAGGGTTTCCTATTGGCCATTAAGAAGTGCCACTGGCTTTCTCCCTGCTCCATTATTAGACCCTCACTACCAAATGTAGCGAATAGGTCTCATCAGAACGAAACTAATGAGCACAAACTCGAGGGGTTTTCTTGTGGCCATTAAGGAGTTTCACTGGCTTCCTCCCAGCTCCATCATCATACCGTCACCACCAAGTGTAACGAATAGGTCTTATCAAAACGAAACAAATGAGCCCAAACTCGAGGGGTTTCCTATTGGTCATTAAGGAGTGCCACTGGCTTCCTTCCTGCTCCATCATTAGACTATCACCACCAAGTGTAGCAAATAGGTCTCATCAGAACAAAACAAATGAGCCAGAACTCGAGGTGTTTCCTATTGGTCATTAAGGAGTGCCACTGGCTTCCTCCCTGCTCCATCATCAGACCCTTACCACCAAGTGTAGTTAATAAGTCTCATCAGAACTAAACAACGGAGCCCAAACGCGAGAGGTTTCCTAGTGGTCATTAAGAAATGCCACTGGCTTCCTCCCTGCTCCATCATCAGACCCTCACCATCAAGTATAGCGAATAGGTCTCATCAGAACAAAACAAATGAGGCTAAACTCAGGGGTTTCCTAGCAGCCATTGAAGAGTTCTATTGCCCCACCTCTTGACTCCATAATCAGATCAGCTCGATGGTAGCAAATTATTGTATTGTCATCGGATTCATATAGACTTGCAAAGTTTCAAATCAATACGATAGTTAGAAGTAGGTTAAAATTGAATTCCAAGATTTTCTTACATTGTGACTTAGTTACAAGTGAAGCTAATAAAAGTGTGGTAAAAAGAACAAAGATTTATTTTAGAAACCTCCATTTTTAACAAATTTCTTAAAATATTCATATATTTTTTTTAATTGGCGTCTGAAAAATAATCGTATCACTCAAGGGATTCTAACGATTGTTATTATTAGGCTTATCTTTGAATTACCATTGGCAAAAATAGCGCAAAGTTATATAAGGTCCTTCTTAAATAGTGCACATAATTTTAAGGGGTCAATGTACTCACGCATACAAACAACTTTCACTATGGTACCAACATTGAAAACGCGAAAAAAGAATCAGCTGTTCCATAGAAAATTTTAAATCGCATAGATCAAAATGTATGGAACAGCTGTTTTTTTTTCGCGATTTCAATCTTGATACCATAGTAAAAGTTGTTTGTATGCATGAGTACATTGACCCCTTAAAATTATGTGCACTATTTAAGAAGGACTTTATATATTTAGTTAACTTTTATAGCCAAAAGTGGCCAAAACCGGAGCAGTGGCCAAAACAGGGCTTCTGCCCGACATTGTTTTATTTTTACCCGACTGCGACAGAAGGAGGGTTATGTTTTTCAAGAGTATGTATGTATGTATGTATATAGATTTCTATGTTCCCTGCTAAAGCCTAAGCGATTTGAAGGATTTTAACGTATGTGGTGTCGTTAGATTCGTCTTGACAGCGCGAGTGACACCGGGGTGGCCCTACCATGAGTGGATGCAAACTTTTTACGTTACCGTAAACTATCGGATATACTGCTTACAGTCAGTGCGAGTGAAAGAGACAAAACGATAGTTTACGGTAACGTTAACAGTTTGCATCAACTCATGGTAGGGCCACAGGTACATAAAAAAACAAAATGGTGGATTTTTGATGGCATATTGCAACATCAAAAAAATATTTTTCTACCAATCCCATCAAGTGGGGTATCAAAATGAAGGGTTTTCAATAGCGATTCCATAAATAAGGTGATTTAGTGATAATGAACTAAAAGTCTAAAATAAAAACATAATTATTAAAAAAACAAAAAAACCCGACTGCAAAAAATTAACCACTAAAAAGGGAAAAACCAGCTTTTTAATTTCCCATTGCATTCAGGGGACCTTTTAAATGATAAAGCGTTTCACCGAACAGTCCCTTAACTGCAAGGGGAAATTAAAAAGCTTGTTTTTCCCTTTTTAGTGGTAATTTTTTTGCAGTCGGGTTTTTTGTTTTTTTAATAATGATGTTTTTATTTTAGACTTCTGAAATCTCTGAAACGGCTTTACCGATTTTGACGGGACTTTCACTGGCACGTAGCTGATGTAATAAGGAGTAACTTAGGCTACTTTTTATCCCGACATTCCCACGGGAACGAGAACCACGCGGGTGAAACCGCGGGCGGCCGCTAGTTAATAAATAATGCATGTACAGTTCAGCGTATGTTCTAATTACTTTATTCCAGTACAGTTATTATCTAAGTATTTCATTCGCTCATAGACTTGATTATATTTTGATGACACTTCACATTATAAATAGACTAATTGCATAAGGAAAGGTTGACACTACGATCAAACTCAACGGAAAGTTTATTCTTTGTAGATAAGAGCTCGTATTTATATTGTTATAACATTAATCATCTGTTGAAATCACTTATTTTATTACTGATTACACAATACACATGTACAACTACATAGTTTATTGTAGAACTGTAATGCTGCGTGACGCCTAACGGCGTTAATAACGGCATGCGCATCTTAGCGCGCTTATTGCATCAAATTAGTGCACTAAAACCCGGCTACACCTGCGTATTATATCAAATAGCGCGCTAATTAATGGCATTAGACGCAGGTGAAGCCCGGGCATTACAGAGACTGTGTTACAGCCTGTGTTACATTTCGCGCATGAAATAGATAATTACTGTAGGTACTGGATTAAAGTATTTAGAACATCGACTATTTAATTGTGTTTTTGTTACACTGAACTGTACGTGTATTATTTATTTATTTAGATAAATGTTCAATTAATAATAAAATAAATTTTTAAAAGCCCCCGACACGAAGAAAAAAATACCTCAATAATGTCATTAAATAAATTTTCTCTCTCGGTCGGGGTAATTTTTGGCGGCCATTTTTTTGCCGCCATTTTGTTTTTTTATTGCCACCTAAATTTGCCCAGGGTGTACATTATTTTAGTCAAAGCACCACGTCTGTATCAACTCAAATAATAGAGCTTTCAATTAAAAAAAACCGCTATGAAATCGCCTGATCCGTTTAGGCACTACGAATATACGTAAGTACAGACAGACAGACAGACATAGGCCTCAAACTTATAACACCCCTCTTTGCGCTGCGTCGGGGGTTAAAAATATATCTACTTACATACCTAGTTCTATTTACCTACACTTATTATATATTACGCCATGTTACCCCAATATGGGTGACTAAAAAAACCTTCCTTTCATTTGGGAAACACGTGGAATTTTTCCTGTGACGCATTAGCGCGTAATCAACGAGTAATATAGTAGATTTCATTACAAGTGCGAAAAGCCTGTCATTGCAAAGAGTTCCGACAAATGTCTACCCGAGCCGAGGCGCAGCCGAAGGTGAGGGTTGACAGTCGGAACAAGTTGCAATGACGGTTCCGCACGTCTACTGAACAACTATTTTTAATACAGTTGCGAAAAAATTAAGCAATTTAATAAAATAATAAAACACAATAAACTCAAATACCTATAATCGTAAAAGAATATAAGCAGAGACTTTTTTTTTGTTTTCTTCACCCATTCTGGGTTGGCAAAGGAAACTATGATCATACAGCCAAGGCTTCAGTAGAATTTTTTTATTGATATGAAATGAAAATTAAATTAAATGAGATGAAATGAAATGAAACCTAACAAAAGCAATCCGAATCCTACAGGAGCGCCTTTCCTTGTTTCTCTCTTTTACCACATCGTTTTCCATTAAAGCCACATTATTGCACTAATTCCACCATACTAAGTACCTACCACAATAAAAACCAGAAAAAACTAATTAAGAAAATTAAGAAATAAGGTCCCTCATTTTCTTTTCACTTACTTGCGCAAACTCCTATAAGCAGATACTATGGTAAATAGTGCACGTCATACCATATTTAGTAATCTGTGGTCATACAGCCAATTTTATGTATTTTTTCACACTTATGCTCTGAAATGTTAATATTATATTTGAGAAAAGAATGCAGTACGTGGCACTTTTCCGAGGTAAACATTCTAAATTTGAAAATCACTGCAGTAATGAATTTCAGTACTTACTTACTGCACTGATTTTAGTGCAGTAAGTAAGTACTGAAATTCATATTTAGAATGTTTACCTCGGAAAAGGTACTTACCCAAAGATATTATTACCAACTTTTTTTCTTTATTTTTTCTTTCGTTATTCCTGTGTATAAAAACAGAAAAAGCAAAGGGACATTTGCACCATACAGCCACATTATTATTATTATTATGTAGGTAATTATTATATCATAATTTAGGTTAACTTTTTTTAAAAAACGGTGCGCACAGAGTATATCACTTCGTATTGTAAGCGTTATGTACCCTTAGCACGAACATCAATCGAAAAAACAAAATGAGATTTATCATAGCCAAAATATCCTTTACGAGTAATTTTGTATGGGAAATATATACAGCGCCATCTACCGCCCAGAAGCGGGTATTGAAGTTGCGCATTTTAGTAGCAAGCAGTAAGTATCAATAGGCTGTATGACCGTTCCACTTGGCCTCACAAACCAATATTAAAAAACGGCGGGAATGATTTTCAGCGGTTGATTTCAGATTTGATATCAATACAGTTTATTTATATTGTGTAATAAATTATCAAAATGAGTTCTGCCAATGAAACATATACAGACATTGTATGTACTAAGAAGCCCTACACTGGGATTCTATTAAATAATAAATGTAATTTCGATATAAATCTTTACTGCGGCACCATGGCCGATATATTCTATATCTACTATAACACGCGACCGCGGAATCGTCTAGACTCCAACAAACTACTCGCGTAATGATGACAATGCATTCGATATTTTTGAATACTGATTTAAACATAAATCAACCATAGACAATGCAAGGAGGTATCATATCTTAACAATATGATACCACATGCCGCCGCCGCAACAAAAAAAACCTTTCTTACTAAAGAAATGTTTTTTTCCTATATGGATTACCCTAAAGCGAAGGCCCTGCCTACCTTGGAACGATATCACATCAATAAGACTGGTCCTCACTAACGGACAACCAGGACAATGGTTGATATAATTATTTATTTAATGTAAATCAAACAAACCAACCATTGTATTGGCTTGACATACCAAAACCAAGGGAAAAGGTCTGCCCAGCCTTCAACCTAACCTTAATACATCATATGTAGTTACAATCAAAGCTAACCCTAGCTCATTTAAACATTAACTAAGTCGAAATTCCAAGATCAAACATGTCGGACAAGCACCAATAATATATTGACTACGAAATTACCCAAAAATAACCCCTCATCTCAAAAGGTACCCGACAACAAGCTTGGAACTTCATAAACCTGTGGTAACCTCAAGCAGACTGTCTACTAGGGGCCACCACAGTTTATGTAGCGTGGTGTCGACAACATTGCCAGTCAGGGTTAGAGGGATCCTGCAACAAACAGGATATGACCCTGGTCCTTATTGGACCATCAGGGTTTCCTCCCCCCTCACCAACAAATGTTGACGTCACCTCGTTCCTTAAGTGACATCGAAAAAACTTACAAACTAACTAAAACGGAAATAAAATGAAACACAGAAGTGTTACTTTTGTGGTCCAGATCATTAACGAAACGTGATGTCAATATCAACATAAGTTAAGGTCAGAGGATTCTCACACCTAATTAGATAATAGGTCATCCTCCTGCCCTATCCCATGAAGGTAAAGAGACACGACACGATGTCTACTAATTAGTAAAAATGCAAAAAAATAATTGTTTTATTAAATTAACCATTAAAAAAATTATTAAATAAGTACATCATAAATGGACCACAGGACACTTCGTGGGCTTCAGGTGCAGTATTTCCGTACATGAAAAAGAAACACATATTAATACAAATCACACAATTATACATTTCAACTATCTAACAATCACTATTATAAAACATCCTAAAATCCTATCCTATTTCTATCCCTATTATAAAATGAATCTATAAAAGAAAATTTGTTTTTACATTTAATTTTATATGTAACAAATTTAATTCGTTTCTTATTTCGTAAAGAACTAATATTACATAACGAACTTATATTGGATTTCGAAATCCTATTCATATTCGACTTTTCAAACTTTTTCGCGCCTTTCTTCATTTTACTGTCATTCCTATTTTTATTCATAAAAAAACTTTTTAATCTAGGAATGACATGCGAACTTTTTTCTGACATATTACTTTTTCGAAAATTACTTTGACATCCGTCATTCGAGACATCTATCACTTGTGACTGTTGTGACTCATTGTCATCAATGTCAATCGATGTCAACATAAAATTCATGTCAACATTAAATTCAAAATTAAATTTTTTGTAAATTATACAAAATTTTTCAAAATTCAAAATTATGCTATTCCTGCTAATAAAATCACAACCCAACACAATGTTTGGTACAATGTCCCTTACAACAACGAATCGCTGTGTAAACAACACGTTATCTATCAAGAAACATACATTAGTTTTCCCTACTATTGAAAGTTTTCCACCACTCACATTTCGTAGTTCAGCGTTCACCATGTCCACACTGAGACCTAGACTGTCTACTACCGTCTGTGACACTACCGACACACTCGCACCGGTGTCCACCAAGGCGTCTATTTTCTGACCACGACACTCAATAGATAAAAACGGCGTACGCTTACTTGTGTTGTGATTGTCCTGCACCAACGTCAGCTGCATACAATCCTCTTCTTTACTTACAACAATATTATCAACAGATTGTGGGGACGTCTCGGTCGTCCTCCAAGATGATGTCGTGATGGGCATCATCGGGGCTTGAGCTTTAAAATAATTATATTCATTTTTATCATAAAAATCATGGGGTTTTTCGTTTGGCGTGCGAGAGGCACATTGATTGGGAGTTGGCACATTCTCTAACTCCGGCACAAAATAAACACATTGATTAGATTCATCACCACTGCTAGAATCACACATATTAGGGGCACATTCCTCGAAGCACTCAAGTGGGTCCGATACAAAACCAAACTCCCTGATAAACTCCTTCTTCATTTCGTCGTAGTCTTTCGCCATATCGACGATCTTATCGTAGAAATATCGGGCTGCGCCCGTGCAGAAAGCTCCGACGACGATTTTCTTGGCCTCGCCTTCGTAGCCTTGCAGAGCCGTCATTATTTCGTAGCTCCGAAAAAAAACTTCGACATCTCCGTGGATGCCGTCGAACAATAAGACCTCCATCTTCACCAAAGGGTCTGAAACATGGAAACTACAGTATAGATCTGCGAAGATTTGCGCCTAACACCATAAGAAGCCCTACACTGGGATTCTATTAAATAATAAATGTAATTTCGATATAAATCTTTACTGCGGCACCATGGCCGATATATTCTATATCTACTATAACACGCGACCGCGGAATCGTCTAGACTCCAACAAACTACTCGCGTAATGATGACAATGCATTCGATATTTTTGAATACTGATTTAAACATAAATCAACCATAGACAATGTAAGGAGGTATCATATCTTAACAATATGATACCACAGTACCTACTCCACCAAATTTGAGAGCAGAAGCAAAATGAATAATAGAAAACTTACTGCCAGCAAAATCAAAAGAAAGATATATGAAAACCTACGATCTGATTTGGAGAAGTGAAAAAAGGCGCATACGTTTTCGGAATCTGTGTTGTTGGCGTATTTTAATGATACATCATTAAAATAATATTATTATGGGCGATTTATACATAAGTGTGCCCGGGAAAACAATAACATTTACATTTAATAATTGCCCGAACATGTGTGATATCAATTTTAATAAATATTATTTAGTTAAACAGTTTTTTTTAATTTCCTCGCATTTCTTGAGAAAAGCACTATACAAGCCTTGTACGGTAAGCAAATTACCTTGCCTCGAATGATTAAAGCCCTCGCCTGCGGCTCGTGCTTCAAACCATCCTCGACAATGTAATTTCTTACTTACCTGTCCTCGGCTGTAATGTACTATTTATATTCATAAATTTAATTTGGCCGATACTAATATTAATTTAATGTATAATTAAAATTACTTTTGAATCTGATATTGAAACAAATTAGTAGCTTCTTTTTAGAAATATTTGCATGAATCATAAAAACTTCTATGATTCTTTTTTTGTAAAAACTTCGTGGTTGGTTTTTTCTTTTTAAATGACAATATTTTAACAGTTGGGAAAGAAAACGCACGAGTTCGGGAAAGGTAAAGAAAAAGTTCGAGTGTGTAATAGCCCACATCCCGAACGCTATACGTCCCTGCAATACGCCACTTTTTGAGCAACTGTATTAAAAAAATCTTTTTGGATTTTTTGTACCAGTTTTTTTTTTCATTTTCCTTTATATGAGGCTGATATGAGCCAACTAGCGCCGCCAATCGACTTTATTGTATTTCTTCTAAGTAAACCCAATTTTAAAAAAAGGAATCAGTCAAGGTGTTGTTTCAATAACGTCCTAATATTTACCTATTAAATAACTTTACATGACACGGGGTTTTAACTTTACATGACATTTGATAAAACTGTTTGGTTCAAACCCGTTTTTAAACTAAGTATTGAACACATTTTGTTCGTCATTTGGCTCATGTCAGCCCCAGTTAACACAAGACGTCTCGTGTCGTGACCGAACACGTTAAATATTTAAAAAAACTGACTGTGTATATAATCTAGTATATACCACTTTAAATTCGTTGATTCCATTTATTAAACTTAATTATTTCTATAAATATTAATTTAAATAGTGCCACTTTAGTGGTTAAGGTGTATCGATGAGCTCAGTGGCGCCGCCAATGGAAATAAATCAATTGCATTTTATTAAAGACTTGGATTAAAAGTTTCGGTTATTTCGCGAAGGTGAAAGAGTGGAATGCATTTTATAAATATACTTTTGAGAACTCAAACTTACGCAATAAGTCGTTAATCTTAATGGTGCCAAAAGTGGTCAAATTTGGCAATATCGAGATCCATAACTTGGTGCACATATTTGAGGCCATGAAAAAACAATTAAAAATTGCATTTTGCTCTTCTATTTCCGCGAAATAACCGAAACTTTTAATCCAAGCCTTTAATAAAATGCAATTGATTTATTTCCATTGGCGGCGCCACTGAGCTCATCGATACACCTTAAGGTGCAGATTTCTCTTAATTTTCATCAATATTGATAATGTTACTAGCCAAATGCTCAAAATGAGCCATCATATCACTTAAAACTACCTACCTACTTTAAAACTTCAAGCGTAGCGTAGGTACTATAGGTAATAAACACTACCTACAACACTACCTACTACTACTGTTCATTTTCTAACAGATATTTAAAAATTCAATTAGGTCGAAATTCAAACTCGTTGACCTTGACACTAAACTTTATAGTTTTTTACGCTTTCAAACAAATTATTACCAAAATGGGTCATGATTCAATTGGTTCGACTGTACACTAATTGAATTATTAAAGTAAAACAATTTGTTCGGATATAAAATCAGATCTGTAGAAGTTATTAACTCTGAAATTTACGTAATGTATGTAATTAAATCTAGAAATCTCTAGGTACCTATGGGGGAAGTTTTCGTCTAATAACTTAACACTAGATACGAGTATCTAAGTAGGTACATAAACGTCACTATTTCTTATCGTGGAAGTCACACCCAAAAATAAACAGCATGTGTACGAACTGTACGAAGTGATATCAGTTATCATATTACGATACCGCACAGACACTAGTATCAGTTATTTTTAGTGTCGGGCCTCGGGCAGAAAGATCGGATACGGCAATTTTTGCCACTAGCCTTCCGCCAGCGGCCTCGCCCTCCGCGTGGAATACACGACGTTTTCCCGCGGGAATGTGATATTTTTTCTAGATAAACCAAGTAGCTCTCACTCTCCAGGTCCTAAACTATCCCCATATCAAAAATCCTATATCCGTTTCTCCATTTTGACGTGAAAGAAACACACCTTCACATTAATTTATAATGTTAGTATGGTAGGTACCTACTTAGATGTTGCTCTGCTAATGAGTTTTCTAAAAAGTTGATGTAATCTTTCTGATAGCCCTTTCAGTGGGTTATAATATGGTGGTGAAGAAAGTTTGAACTGTAGGTACTGTTGTACAGTATGATAACTGGCGTCCCACCCACCCAAATGGAATAGACCAAAGCCATCTTCTATCTCACTCGTCGCACTCAAGCAGCCGAGAAATAATAGCGGGCCATGGATAGACCCATAACCACAGATTAATAAATAGTTACCCATAACGTCCAAAGAGGTCGAGTTTGTCGCTTTGGAAACGAAACAATATCGCAAGCTTATAATATGTTGCAGTTGCAGGTCAATATAATAATATTAGGTATGTCGCGTTTTTTTTGGCTTAAAGCAAAATAATAAACCATTGGACTATGATACTTAAGTAGCGAGAACGATCACCTTCGCTTTCAGCTTAAACAGTGCGTCAAACTATAGTTGCCTTGCCTTGTACTTTGAAATGTAAGCAGGCCGGTGACTGATCCACTCTTTATCAGGTGTGGCAAGGTTGGTTCTTAGCACGTGGATAGATTATGCCAACGATCACTCAACGAAGGTGTGGAGTGTCAGTGGCATGAGGCCTAAAAGCGTGTGGTCGAGCCCCTATCGAAAAGACTTATTTATCTGTTGATTATGGCTGTTGATTTTAGATTGTCCATTCGGAAATGGCGTGATGCTCATGCCATGATCAAGTATTTTATGAATGGTGGTTCCGTGAACGTGAACATGAAGACAAGTTGTTAAAGCTGTGGATTTATAGTATAAAATTTAACATATAAAAAATGTACGATTCGAAAATTCATAAAAACCTGGTATAGAGTAGATACAATTAAGGCGTTCAAACGATAAGGTGGAATAAAGAAACTCACTTATATATGTCGCAGGGATTTTGTCAAAGTCGTGATATTATAACGGACGCTGCAGTAGAATGGTTTCGTACCTATCTTTTTGATCGCCAACAGCGCGTTATAAATAAAGTTGATTCCTCAGATTGGTCCAATTTATCGGCAGGTGTACCACAAGGTGGTGTACTCTCACCACTTCTGTTCTCTATTTTCATTAACCAAATTTCATTTGTTATCAAGTCATCCTTTCACTTATATGCCGATGACCTGCAAATTTATCAACATTTCAATTTATCTGAGGTTACAGATGCTATCAATTCTGGCGGTGAATGGTGATCTTGCTGCCGTACAAAAATGGGCTAAGTCGTTCGGCCTCATTGTCAACCCAACCAAATCCCAAGCCATGATTGTCGGCAGTAGTAGGTTGAGGTGTAGGGTGGGCTGGAACATGGTTCCCCCTCTCATTTACAATGACACTGTAATAGCTCTTACCGACAAAGTACGTAATTTGGGGTTGATAATGGACTGTCATATGACCTGGGTGCCTACCATCAACTTTAAGACAGCGATTCAAAAATAGCGCGATGCAGAATAGGTTCCTAAAATGAATTGCTTTCTTTCGTACTATGACCTTCTAAAAACTGGATCGCAAATGAATTGCTAAATGTGAATGACCGAACGATTTGTGTCCTTATTTCTTCTACCCGTCTCTTTCACTCGATTCTGTCATGCCCGGAGAGTGAGAGGGACGGGTATAACCTGCAGGTGTCATGTTAAATCGACCGGGTTATAAGTCAAATAAGATTTCATGACAGCTTAGCGGCTGTGAAATGTCATTGATTGATCGCTGAATCGCTGTCATTGATATTAAGCCTCTTTAAGCTGTCGTGGTACGAATAAGCGAAGCAGATCAGTTTAGGTCCTAAACAAAACCGCAATAAGAGTTGATGGTAGGCACCCTGGTCATCACAACTTGCTGATGTGAGCACACGCATCCACTACTCTTTTCTGTCTCTCAAACGGCTTCAGTTCTTTCTCCCCTTCAAAACCAAAATCATGCTGGCGCAATGTCTTCTTCTCCCTCTTCTCGACTACGCTGACGTCTGCTATTTGGATGTAACTGAGGAACAGCTTGATAAGCTTGAACGCTTGCAAAACCTGGCCATACGCTTTATTTACGGCTTGCGGAAGTATGACCATGTGTCCCACTTTCGCATGGAGTTAAAGTAGCTCCCTATTCGTCAAAGACGTGAAATGCACATTCTTTGCATTCTATTTAAAATATTGAATGACCCTAACTCTCCCTCCTATCTTCGTTCTCGTTTTCACTATCTTCCTCTTCCTTCTCGCGGCCGGCGGACTTGTGTAACTAAAGTGCTTGCATTGCCGACTAGCAAGAACAAATTCTTCTTTCGCTCTTTCTCTGTTTACGCTGCACGGCTTTGGAACAAGCTCCCGACCGCTATTCAGGACTCTCCTTCCTTAGCGTCTTTCAAAACTAAGGTAAAAGGTCACTTCCTAACAATGTTAACATGATCATTAGTATTTATATATATCATATTTATGCTTGTATATGTATGTAGGTATATATATATATATATTATTGCTTATATATGTATGTATATATTATTTTTGGATTAAGCATTTTTTTATGTTGTATAAATGTTAGATCAAAACTTTGGGTTTGTTGCACTTTGTGTTTGTGTCACCCACTTTACCTTTCTCTTATTAATTGTTCAAGGTTGACTGGTAGAGATCCCTTTCAGGGATAAGTCCACCTTTGCCTTATAGATTTTAAGACTGTAAATGTAAATAATGTTTCTTGTGCAATAAAGAATAATAATTCCAGTGATATTATAATTCCACTAGTTAAATTATGAATAGACAATGAAACAATCCATAAGTTGTATTGATACAAAAAAATAACCACGAAATTTAAGGTTACGTTTCTAACCTATCACGTGTTCTATATGACTTCCGAGGCTTGCAGCCGTGTGCATACTGTCTCGTAATGTCTATTTATAATATCACGCGAAATTATAATTTCACTAGTGGAATTATAATATCACGACTTTGACAAAATCCCTGCGACATATACACACATAAGAACATGTAAGTAAGTAAGTATACATTAACCCTAAACACAATACTTACACAAAATATTTGGCCAGTTAAGTAAAAAGTATTACAGGGATTAATTTCACAGTCAATAATCCTGTACCTACCTACTTACTACTACTGCCTTCGTACTATCCTACTATAATGGAAACATTGCAGTTTTTGAAGATGTTTAGGTAGGAGTAGAGTGCTCGTCAGATAAGTCTGCGCGCGGTAAAAATCGAATACTAATCTTTTCTATAGAAAATATTTTTTTGTTCTTATGTTATAACATAAGAACAAAAAAATGCACTGTAACTAGCGCCAAAAAACGCGCCAGTCACGCTATCTGACAAACACCATACTCGTAAGTATGTTTGGTAGTTTAACGAAAAAACTGCTAAATAGATTTAAATGAAACTTTACACTTAGTCTAAGGCCCGATTTCACCAATGATATTTAAACGCGTGATTAAAGCTAAACGTGTTTAAAACGTATTTCTGTCTCTGTCTCATTCAAACAGATGACAGAACGCGGAACAGCTAGTTAAAGAATAAAAGTTACAGATCAGTTGCATTGCACTATGATGTATGAGTAAATTATTAGATAGAGGGGAATTAGAACGATTGTTGGGCTTGATTACTTTAGCGTAGGTACCTCCTAGGTACTTATTAACTTAATCGTTTCAATCCAAATGTAAGTCCAAATAGAAATGACCGATACCGACGAATTAGATTTAAGATATGACTTAACAAGTGGTGACTGATAAATAAATGATGTTATGTAATCTAGAGCTGATCGAAAGTGGGTGACAAAAACGTGATTGATTAAATTAGACTACCTAGATTGGATGCTGGCTCTACGGACTTTTTTCAGAAAACTTTTTTACTATGACTTCATCATGTGACTTCATCTGCGTGGAAAGAGCCTTACCTATAAAACGTGCTTACCTACTTAAGTAAGTTAGTACCTACGTAATTTTGCCATAAATTATATACCTAGGTACCTAGGTAATGCATAATACCAAAAGATTATTGATTTGATTTTTTAAGGCGACCCTCGGAAAAATTGTGCTATAGCGAGATAGCAATGAGAAAACGACGCGCGCGGGAGCGAGACCGATTTTGCCGCAGGGTTATTACCGATCTTAAAGCACAGAATAAATAATAGTGCTAAGGCTTAAAGTGACAGTCGCAATCGCAACAATTAACAACTAATCGCTCCCAAAACACATATTCGTATTACGGAACGTAAATCGCTACGATAGCGCCACAAGCGAGCGATTTGTAAACTAAAATTGCATGAAAGGTACCGTACCGTACTGTACCGATTGCAAACCAACCGCAACTAGTAGCAGTCGCGTTGCAATTGTACAATTAGCAACAGGTTGCTCGTTTTGGTAATAAGCCTGCCGATTACGCAAAAAAACACAAAATCACTTAGTATTCAAAAACTATAGCGATGTTTAAAAAATGCTTCTATACGATCCTTAATATTATTTGTGTCCACTAATTAAACCAATTTTCAATAGTATATGTATCCCCATTTAAGAAAACTCTTGATATTTCTTATTTTTTTGAGGTATTTTCGAAAAAAAAAAGTGTCGAGTCAAAAATCATAAAATCGTGTTTCTGAAACTATACGATTCTAGATAAAGGTATGAAGAAATATATATCTTATTACCAGATTGATAACAACTCTAACCGTCCTATAGTTTTTAACCGACTTCTAAATCAAAAAGGAGGAGGTTCTCTATTCATCTGTATGTAAGTTTTTTTTTTTGTCCACCGATTACTCGAAAACGGCTGAACCGATTGAAATGGTTCAAACGTTATTACATCAGGTTGGATTCCAAGTTGGTCCCATTGTTTTGAAATTTTAGAAATCGGTTCAGTAGTTTTCAGGAAACCTTGAAAATACTGTCGTTTTCGTTACTACGTTATGTGAATTTAATACGTATCTTTAGGCATAACTCCTTTGTTTATAAACCGATTTAGATGATTCTTGTTTTGTTAAAAAGGGGATACCTCAAGGTATTTTAACAGACTTCGAAAAAGGAGGTTTTCAGTTTGATCACATACCTATTTACCAGAAAACACGTAAATTGCCTACACGATGCACTAAAAAGAGTGAAATAAAAATTATTTTTATAAAAAAATAAAACCGCCTTCAAAAAAACCACATCAAAAAAGTAAGAAATAATTCCTCACCAAATAAATAACGTAAGTACTTTGAAGTCGGGCGGGTTTTAACAAAAACAACAAGAAATTGTACATATTTCACGCCCGACTTCAAAGTACTTACGTTATTTATTTGGTGAGGAATTATTTCTTACTTTTTTGATGTGGTTTTTTTGAAGGCGGTTTTTATTTTTTTATAAAAATAATATATCAAAGAGTCCATACTTTTTCCGAGTAGCGCGTAACAGGATCTTTGGAAGTTCCTAAGTATTGCGCATGCATAGGGTGATCCATTCTACAACACTGGAAATGGCTGATGACGATGATTATGACATTGATGTCACAGACTCGAACCCCGGCCCCGGCTTGTTCAATCGACCGCCCGCCTAGTTACTTTGTGATAAAAGGCTGTAAAATTGACTCGGGTAGACGTGTAGGTATTATAGGTACTAAAGATTGGTATTGAAGTGACTCGTACCCCGGCCCTGGCTTGTTCAATCGACCGCCCGCTTAGTTACTTTGTGATAAAAGGCTGTAAAATTGACTCGGGTAGACGTGTAGGTATTATACTAAAAATTGGTATTGAAGTACCTATTAGAAAAATCTACTGGTCTCACAACCTGAAACGCATATCCGCGAGACTTCGGTAAGCCCCACCCCTTTCACTCGATTCTGTCATGCATGACTGGAGAGTGAGAGGTACGGGTACACGGTCAGCTCGCTCCAACGGGACTGACCACCATAGTGATTACATGCTTTTTGGCGACCACTAACGACAGCCTGTAGTGATCGAGACATAGTCGGTGGGCCACACTGGAGCGACCGCGGGGTCACGGCAACCGCGCCGGACGGGCCAGTTTGGCTGGCCCCTCCCGTCCGTCTCAATATATTTGTTTTTCCCGCACAATGCGGACGCAAGACGCGCTCCAGTGTGGCCCACGACATAGATTACTCTGCGCGCCAAAGCGAATGTAACCACTGCTGCGCGCGACTGGTGCACTCTTGCTTGGCGCTAGTTACAGTACATTTTATGGATTAAAATATTATTTAAGTAAGTACCTATTTAGACCGCGCGCAGTCTTATCAGCAGCCCCCTGATTCACAAGCCGTCGGAATCGCTCCTGACAGCGGAATATTTGCACTGTTACTCACTTTAGAATAGACAAAGACAATAAAGCACAGAATTTAAATCCGATTCCGTTTCCGACAGTTTGTGAATCAGGGGGCTGGCGCGCCATAAATAGGGGAGGTCATTTAGGTGAAGTAGGTCCACATAACTTGGCGAGCGTCAGAGAGTGCTGATCGTGGTGGCTGGGGGGCTACCGGCTATTTTCTATATATTTTTCCTATAGTCTATATTTACTCAAGTTTTTATTTTTTTAAAGTAATTAACTGAAAAAAACGAGTAAAACTGCAACCTCTTTTAGTTCAAAGTTGGTTAATCTAACCGTTATTAACGGTTATCTATGTGAAATTAACTGACTTTTTCGGTAAATAACAGTAAATAACTGGTTTTTTACATCTATATCCGGTAGCCCCCCTGCCCCTGTACCCGTAAAAAATATGGATATGGACATGGGCTTCATTTGACATTTGAAGCCCCATATTATGCCCATATAAGGACAAAATATGGGTTTCAAATGTCAAATGAAGCCCATGTCCATATCCATATTTTTTTATTGGTAGTTAAGAGGCCTTAACTTCTAGCAACGCGGGGCTTACGGAAGATCCGCGTTGCTCGAAGGGCCTCAAAATGTGAAAATGCCCCCCGTGAAAATAAATTAGGGTCGTAATCCACTTATGAAATATTGTTAGTTGGACGAGGACGAACACATTTTAATGGTTTCATTGATAATTTCTTTGGTCAAATGCATATTGGACACGATCTTTGATAAGTGGATCATACCACCCTAAGTCATGTCATGAATGAAAACTGTTTCTAAACGTAAACAGAATTGACAATGACAGCTATCAAATATGTCAGAAGACAGTGACAGTGATAGTCAAATCAAATCAAAACAATTTTGAATTTGAGGTTATCTCACTTCGCATGTTGAAACAAAATTAAGTTTTATTTATTAAATTTGCCATAAGTGTAAAGTACATTAGATGATTATTAACAGTTACGACCAAAAAGTGTTAGTTCTTTACATCAGGAAGTTAATATGGAGGACATTGAGGACACAGATGTCGTTGCTTCAGAGCACGATATTTTAGTTAGAGCCATCTCGAAGTTGGAGAAAACCCAACATATAAGAGAACCTACCCGAAATGAACCGACTAATGTTAATTCAGAATTCCACCTTATAAAGAAGTCCAATGAAATAGACCTCAGCAATGTGGTAAAAGCATTAGAAGGCACTGCTCACCATGTGAAAATAGGTAAAAAGTTAAAGAAAATCCAAGATAAATCAAAAGTATTGCTAAAACCATTAGAGAAACCACAAGCTGAGCGTATTAAAAGAGCCACTGGCTATGAAGAGAGCAAAAAGAAGCTTGGCCGGTGGGATCCAGTAGTGGCCCGAGCTCGCACAGTTGATTTTGTGTCATTTCCTTTGAAACATGTGGACACTAAGCTTCAGCCTACAAATGAATTTTTGTCGAAGCTTACATTAAAGTCTTCTCTTGAAAAAGAATTGGATGAAGTGGATCCACCTGCAGCAAAAGAAATTGAAGAGATAGAGGAACAAACCTATCCCATGTCTTATGAAGAAATGGTAGAGCATAGACAGCATTTAGCTAAGTTGCGAGCACAACAATCATACAAAGCAGCTAAGGCAAAAAGACAGAGCAAGATTAAAAGTAAAAAGTATCATAGGTGAGTATTTTTATGCTATTTCATATCATATTACATGATTTACACTTATATAATCAAGAGAAAGTTTGTAGATAGTGCAGTAATCATTGGAACTACTGAACTAATTTTGAAAATTTCACTCATATTTTACCCTGATATATTCATGGGAAATAGAACTATGGAAGTAAAACCATAATGTTTAACCATAGGAGCAGTTATTATCACATAATTATCTCACATACCTACATAGTTACAAATGAATTCATTACATTTAAAGGTATTCATTTCTTGGTTATTTACTCTGACAACTTGTAGTACCAAGTCTTTTAATAATTATTGTTTTGTGTCAACAATATTAATGTGTCTTAAAAAGAAACCCAATCTTGTTTTTTGTATTATGCTTAGATCTTGTATATTATGCCGGTGGGGTAAATGATAACCCGCCTCCCCCCCTGATTTTTCAGTTTTTAGGGGACTTGGGGAACTGGGTGAAATGGTCCCGACCTAGGTGACTGATCACCCGTCCGGCTTCACTGGCGTCCCCCCTATAAATAATAATAATAATAGATCTTGTATAGTAGAAACTTATGTTGCTTCTTATTGGCATTACTATATGATTGAATAGTTTGGTCGGGGTTCGGACACGCGAAGTACATGCATTCGCGATCTAGGAAATTCTATATCTATGATCACGAGCTAACCAACTTACTGCTCTGCTAAAATTATAGTTTATAACATATAAAGTTATACTTGATTTCCTAGTTACTTTCAAGGATTTTTGTATGTTTGACAAATTAAATTTAAATATCTCATTCAACTCTTTAATTATAGAATACTTAAAAAGGAAAGACTCAAACAGGAGCTTAAGGAATTTGAAGAATTACAAAAGAAAAATCCTGAGGAAGCTTTACAGAAACTTGAAGCACTTGAAAAGTCTCGGGCATTAGAAAGGCATACATTGAGACACAAAAGTACTGGCAAATGGGCTAAAAATAAGTTGGTTCGAGCAAAATATGACAAAGAGGTAAGATTCCCTACATCAGGGCTGTCCAAACTACAGACTTTCGCGGGCCGAATAATATTAATACATATACAGAAGGGTTGCATAAACAAATATTTTCCGTTTACACGAAAAATATTAAGGATGGCAGTTTTGACTCTTTAAATCAATTTACGCATTGCCATGAGTAAGTAAGCAGAAGCGTACTGCTTACTTTGCCAACATTCAAAATCAAAATCAAAATTATTTATTCATTTTAGGCTGATACAGCACTTGTGAACGTCAATGAAGCTACGCTATCGGTTCGCAAATCCTACGGCGGGAGGCCTTGTAACGAGAAGAACCGGCAATAAACTCGCCAAGGGCTATTTTTTTCTCCCTGTCATATTTCATACAGAGTCGTCATATTGAAAAGTGACTCTAACATAATATAATATGTAAAGTCACTTTCCATCACAAATTAATTTTAAATTTAAAAACAAAACAAAAAACCCGGTAATCATAGCAGTAAATAATTTTCAATAACTAAGAAATAGACATCCAAAAGATAGTTTCTTCAAAATACACACCAACGAAAAACGTAGCGAATAAAATAATAAATATAAATGCCAAACAAGGGTAATAAAACTTTGAATAGTTTAAGAACATAAGAGTCAATAATAAACAGTGCCATACAAGCCACGATAAAATAAAACTAATAAGTAACAATAAAACATAAAAAATCTGCATATTTTGAGTCAAGAAGCCAGGAGCAGACCCATCCCACTGGTGGCACCCGTTCACGAGCATGACGCATGAACCAGCCATCGCTTAATTCAGTGAATAAGCGAAATGATGTTTTTTTCGCAACCTTCTTCTTAGTCAGGCACTCCTGACGGTGTGGTCGTGGCTATCGATGGACAGGATTGCGGCTTGCCATCACCACTTGCTAGCTCACTATCAGCCGTAAACATCCACTGCCTGGTCTGCGGGAGAATTTGTTGCTCTCGCATCGGTTTTTAGCCACCAAAAAAGCAGCCAGCAAGGCACATATACAACAACAACAATAACTAAAATAGAAGTTCAGAGACATAGAATCAGTCATATATCAGCCTTGACTAGGGCCTTCCACTTTTGTAGCGACTTCGAAAAACATTGATCGCATAAGTAGAGAAATAATGCAATATTATCACAAATCTGTTGGGAAAATCGCAAGCATCAACTGGGAATCAAAAAGGGCTCTCTTGAGCGTTTTTTAACACTTCTTTTTTGTGACGAGGCGCATTTTCGTATGAAGTTATGTGTTAAGTTAATGTGTTATTAATCATTTAAGATTTTGATTTCGATCAATAAGTACCTATCTATATATTCATTTTAAATAATCACTAAATATGTTTGGCTGAATGTATAGGTATTTTGTTAAGTGCCTTCTGCGATATGACGTGGCTGCTATTTGCACATGCGTTGTAAGTACCTACACTACATAGTTGAGCGCGCATGATTGTACTAATATAACTTTTAATTTTAATTCATAATAAAATCCCCTTTAAAGTATGTGTCTCCTGTACAGAAAGTGGATATTTTTTATTTCCTCGCACAATGAATAGTAAAACATTGTATGATACACATGCGTAAATATGATTTCCTCACTTGTATCATAAATGAAATAGCTTTATTTATATTCCGCTTGGGAACCAATGGCCAAAATGAAAAAAGAAACTAGGAAAATTAATCAGCCGCTTTGTTTACATCGACTAGCCGCCCTGGTTGCCAGAGCTGAAGATATTAGATTTTTCTTGTTTTTCAATAATCTCAAACTTAAATCTCTTTATTATTATAAGTCGCCAACAACAATCTAGTCTTTCAGATCAGACAAGTACTTATCCGCGTGAGATCGCAGCCATCAGTCCAGATTTGTGTGCGAGTTGTTGTTGTTAAGAATATAATGATGATGAGGTCACGATTGGCAGAAATGTGTCAAAAAAGATAGGCGCCATTTAAGTGACGCAAGTTTTTTAAGCCTAAAGGTAGGTTTAGACGGAGACTATTTTGAGACGCCTAAATTACGGCGCCAGTGTCTACCGTACAGCAAGCCCTCAGACCGTTTAGACAAAGTCTATTTTCGGCCGCCTAAATCTCGCCGCCAGTGACCAGCAAGCTGACATTAGTCGTTTACACTGTACTTTTTTCAGTACCAGTCAATAGCACGCCACCACTGCCGACGGTGCTAGTTTTTGTGCCAGTCTTTCTTACCATCATTTAAAATTAATTCAGGACAATTTGTCTCTGTAGTTGTAAAGGCAATGTATAATCAAACTATCCGCGTTATTACGGGAGGAGCTGATTAATATGTCGAAGGAAGAAATACATAAGAAGAAACGAATTTGAGGTGCGTGCTAGCGACTGGCGGCGACTTGTTTACACGAGTCCGAAAAATAGGCGCGGGGGCAGCGAGACGCGGGCGGAGCTCACAGGCGCCAAAAAATAGGCGCGTGTTCTATTCTGTGCCAGCGCTGGCATGCCGCGAAAAAATGGCACGGAAAGTGTTTAAACGGTGCCTTTTTAGGCGCCGAAATTTAGGCGTCTGAAAATAGTCTTCGTCTAAACCTACCTATGAATATTGAATACCTAATTAGTAAATCAGTTTGATATTGTTATTATTTAAAATGTTATTACCAATCAAAGTATCATCTACCAACTAGTCAAATCTGCCAGTGAAAACCCTGTACAATATAAAAAAACTGAAGGCTTAGCTGTACCTATGGGTATTTTTAATCTTTGTCTTACTACTACTATTACTGTTGATTTTTTTAAATCTTAGTTTCTAAATTTCCTAATCTAAAGGAAATTTTAAAACCGTACTTTTAAAAATCAACTATAGTTTTGAAAGACGCGTCGCGGACCGCACAGAATCATGCCGCGGGCCGCATGCGGCTGGCGGGCCTAAGGCTGGACAGCCCTGCTCTACATAATTTCATCAACTGTACTGTACTATTATTGATTGCCTCAATAAGTATTATTAGTCAAGATTAAATTCATTATAATTTTATGATTTGTTGATTACACTTTTTGTTACTATTGCAGGTAAGACAACAACTAGCTGAACAGCTAGCTGTAAGCAGAAGTTTGACGCATAAAACTCAAGACACACAGAGCACTGATGATGAGGCAGATGACAATGAAGCTATTCCAGATATGAACCTTTCTCAAGACCCTTTGAATCCTTGGATGCTACAGAAGTCAGGTAAATCAAATTTGAACGCTGAATTTGACTTTGGTTACAAGAAATATTTAAAAGATAAAATTTTCAAAAGAAAAGATGGAAGTGAATCTGATTCTAATGATGATGAACATGCAGAAAATTCTGAAAACATAGATACTGAAAAAATTTGTTCTTTAAAGGAGAGTATTGCAAAATTATCTGAACCTCAAACAAAAAACAATAAAGTTGAAGAATATGTTATTGAAACTCAAACGTTGAAGAAAGAAATTGCTAGCCTTAAGGTTAAATCTTCAAATAAAAATGCCATAAAAAAGAAACTAAAAGCTGTTGTTGTAGCTACTTCAAATTGGATAGTAGAAGCTGTTGATGATATGCAAACTGATGATGTGGAAAATTATGTAACTGAAGAAGTTTCAACTGCTTTTGAATCATTAGAAAACGATGTAGCCAACAAGGTTGAGAAAAAGTTGAAAAAGTTAAGGGCTAACATTGAGAAATTAGAAAAATCTAAGAAACCTACAAATAACAAGGAAAGAAAAAGCAATGAGGATCAAGACAATTTAGAATATTTAAAATTGAAAAATAAGAAACCTAAAGCCATCATTGATGAGGCATTAATAGAAACTGGTAAAGCAAACAAGAGTGAAGAGAGCAGCGAAGTAAAGTCGGCTGCTAAAGTATTAGAAAGTGCACAGCAAAATATACAAGAAAGCGCAGGCACTGATATTGATCCAAACAGATTTATTGAAGTAAAACCCAAGTATTTAAATACCGCAATTTCAAGTTTGCAAAACGAGAATGATGAATTGGATGATGAACAAGTTGTTCCAAGGGTGAATATTGAAGAAGTTTTTGAAGAGGATGACGTAGTAGCAAGTTTCAGACAAGAGAAAGAAGACGAGGCCAATAAAGATAAGCCTGCTGATATTGATCTCAGTCTGCCGGGTTGGGGAAGCTGGGGAGGCAAAGGAGTTAAGGCCCCGAAACGGAAAAGAAGCAGATTTATTCTGAAAGCTCCGCCTAAAATGCCTCGTCGAGATGAAAATAAGGGCGACATTATTATTAAGGAGTATAAAGACCCGAAACTAGCAGTTCACAAAGTAACAGATGTGCCTTTCCCTTTCAACAGTATAAAAGAATATGAAGCGTCAATCAGAGCTCCTATTGGCAACACATTTATTCCTGAAACAGCACATAAGAAGCTTATTCGACCAAGTGTTATCACTAAAGCAGGCACAATAATAGAGCCAATGGATAAAGAAGAATTGCTTGTACCTAAAAATCGCTGCTTTGGAAATCGGGAAGTTTTAAATCTATTGGGAAGAAAATAAAAAACTTCTTACATTCACAGTATGTATTTTTAAATATTTAACACATAGAATCTTAATGCAGGAACATGACCATGACCGTGGTCTAGTTCCTAGAATGCCACGTCTCAATCTCTGAAGTCCCGTATTCTAATCGAGGCTGGGTCAGCAGTGTCGTTACCTGTAGCCCTAGCACGGAAAACTGTCGTTATGCTAACTGATTATGCGTTATGCGTATTACTTTGTTTTTTTTTGTATGGAAACCACAGTAGCGCCTCGTTCGGTCGTTTGAGAAACTGAAATTCAATACATAATTGACAGCAACAGTTTGCCAGCTTTTGAAGGACGGTATAGTTTACTATTCGATTACCATCAAAGATCGACAATCTTTTCTGTTCCCGTAACAGCGGCGCTATGTAGTTTTTTCTTTTTATTGTAGTAATTTAACCAGCAGCCCTGACTCTTAAGACCTTCAGCCGGCAGCAGCGCCACAGAATAATACTAAAGGTACAGAAGGCTCACTTCCGAAACAGTTACAATAAATTATCAATCTTTTCTACGCGACAATAAAATTAGGTCTAAAATTATTTCCACCCGCACGCCTGCCTTACTGATTTACCGTTCATTGTAAGCGAAAATGAACCGTAGCTTTACGTAATACGGTTCTATTACTCGGATACGCTTAAGCAAATAGGTTTTGTGTGGTTTTGTTGCCGCACTAGGTCACTGGATTGCAAATCAATGTTTTAAGTAAGTAAAAGGAATAAACAACAGTGTCACTAATTAGTTAATCACTATACAATGCTAGATGATCAGCGAATATGATTTTTAAATACAGAAAGTGGATATTTTGTAATTTAGTATGTTTAAAGTACTATTCCAACGTAATATAAGTTAATAACATTTTTAATTATAAAATAATTTAAGTAGGTATAATACTTAAAATTATGAAATTTTTAAAAGAAATATAAAAATATGAAATTTTAAATCCAGTCTCTTTCTGTCATTGTCAAGACAACTTTGCAATGGGTAAAATACCTGTGTTTTTGCGCGAAAATAAACTAATTAGTTTATTTTCCCTACGTCGCGTCGCGTGCACAACTGAGCGCGCGTGACACCCGCCTGATATTCTCTACTTCGAAGTGGACCGCGCGTAGGTGAATGTCGACTGAATTGCAGAGTGAGCCACGCCTGGCAGCGCTATGGTTGGACAAGAAGTCGACAGCAAAATGACATTAAAAAAAAAGTTTCCAGTTTTCGGCCCCCGGAACAGAAATCGTTGTCGCACTATACAATAGTTTTTCATGCAAGCCTACGGGTACTGTAGTGCTTTTATTTACTTTGGATACATGTAGGTCACGCTTACTTTCTTATCAAGAATCATTTTCTTTTTTTCAGGACCAGAGTTTTACTTCATTACAGTGCCACAACCTTTTCTGTTCCGGTGACAGCGGCGTTACGTACGTTTTTCTTTTTTTTTTGTAGCAATTTAACCGGCCCTGACTTCTAAGAACTTCAGCCGCCAGCAGCGCTACGGTTGGACATCAACTTGACAGCAGAATGACATTTAAAAAAAACACGTTAGTTTCACATTTTGGCCACCGGAACAGAAAAGTTTGTGGCACTGTACTTATCTAGAAAAAGTAGAATTAAGAAAATCTCAGGATTTGCATACAGCCTCGTTATGACTCTAGCTGCCGCACTCAGAGACGCCAATTAACTTTAATGGATCATTAAATCTCTATCTGTCTCTTTTTATGTCCAGTATTGATTAGAGTAGGAATGATAATTTAATGCCAATTAAATTGATAAGAAATGTATTTTATTATACTCTTTATTGCACTTAAAAAATACATTGACACAAATATAATTAAAGCATGTGAGCAAAAGTAGATCTCTCTCTAAAAGAGATCTCTTTCAGTTAACCCAGATCATGTAAGAGATGGATAAATAAGCAGGGGGGTAATTGTCTAACTCAACATCAATCGCATCGCAATCGCTTTCAGTTTGAAATTGAATTGTTTATCAGTCACATCCAGATAGCAAATCATAAATATACGTAAAAATGAGGTTTTAGCGAAAACTCGATGAGCGCACTAATTTGCAGTGGAATCTTAAACTATAAATTGTATAAGTAGGTACCTAGTTGTCCTAAGAAATCATACATTTCCTAGGAATAGTATAGAATGACGGATATCACACATTTCGGTTAATATATACTTACATGCGTATTTTATTTATTTAAGACGCACGCGATATATTGTGTGGCATAATATATGCGTTATCCGTTAGTAACAGTATGATAGTAAAATTAAATTAATATGATAATACCCATGTTGTTGCTCAATCTGAAGCGATAAAGGATCAATAGGTGACATGGTAACATTTTTTTTACCAAAATAATCACGCTTACTTTCTTATCAAGAATCGTTAAAATACGTCAGTGTTCTCTGAACTATGTATGTATGTAGTAGGTAAACATTAAGGTGACGAAATAAGAGTTAGATAGAGAAATTATTTAGTACAAGTATCTGCGCAGTTTCTAACATTGCAAAATTTCGCTTCTCCGGACAAAACATTCATAGTTTCTATGTAAACATCAGGTCAGAATACCTATTTAAATTGATAAGATAGCTAGAGTCTAAGCTTTCTCATCAATTTAAATAGCCTAGACAAGAATCTATAGATCAACAATCTTTTCTGTTCCGGTGACAGCGGCGCTATGTATTTTTTCTTTTTTTTGTATCAATTTAATCGGCCCTGACTACTGAGACTTAATATACTATATCTATGACTGAGACCTTAGCCGGCAGCAGCGCTATGAATGCTATGGTTGGCCAACAACTTGACGGCAAAATGCCATTAAAAAAACACGTTAGTTCCACTTTTTGACCACCGGAACAGAAAACGTTGTTTATTCGTATGACTTAGTAGCTGCTGATTGTAAGTATGCAATAAGGAACCAGACTGTTTTGTTTTTTTATTTATTTAATGTTTTCAGAAATATCAGCTACAAAAACAGGTACTTAAGTATTTATTTACAAATATTTGCAAATTTTGAGAGATATAAAAATTCAAAATTCAATTTCGTTTATTCAATTTAGGTTTGTTTAACAACACTTATGAACGTCAATGAAGCTACGCCATCGGTTCGCAAATCCTACGGCAGGAGACCTTGTAGTGAGAAGAACCGGCAAGAAATATATGGCATCAAACTTTCTTATTAGACAAGGACAGCGCTACGAACTTGTAACGTCACAAGTGGGTAGCGCCATTAGGTACTCCCGCCATGTTATGTAGAGACCCAGCTCATAACTTGCTTGTTATTAAACAGATCTAATCTTTTTCACCTTTGTTACGTTTTAATGTTACTTACTATTAAATATTTATATCAATAACAGTCCGGTCCCCTATTGCAACCTCTATTATTATTTCATCAGACTGCTACTTTGATCTAGTGACTTTTAGACAGCACTTAACATGACGCAACTTTCTTACGTTAGTATTTAGGTACATAAAAAAAAACAATATTTCAGTTTCAAAATCTTTTCCGCCTCTGTGGCCTAGTGATACACACTAAAACGGTATCAGACGCAGAGGTCCCGGGTTCGAATCACAGTGGGGGTACATATTGTATTCGGTTTGGTTGGTGGTAGGATTTGTACTAGGTCCGCGGAGCTAGATTCCACCATATTATCCGAGTCTGACGCCACAACAACGATGTTTTCAGCTTTATTGTGTTCTGCCCCCTTATTCACGAACTGTCGGAAACGCTCCCGACAGCGGAATGTATGCCCCGTCTCTGTCACTTACTATATAATAGACAAAGACAATGCACAGAATTCGAATCCGATTCTGAGGGCCTACTCTGAAACGCAAAACCCGAAACTTCGGTATACCCGTCCCTCTCACGCTCTAGTCGGGACAGGGACCGTACTCTGAAACGCACATCCGAAACTTCGGTTAGCCCCGTCCCTTTCACTCGATTCTGTCATGACTCGAGCGTGCGAGGGACGGGTATAACGAACTTTCGGGTTTTGCGTTTCAGAGTAGGTCCTCAGAATCGAGTGAAAGGGGCGGGGCTAACCGAAGTTTCGGATTAGCGTTTCAGAGTACGGTCTCTGTTTCCGACGGTTCGTGTCGTGAATCAGGGGACTGGTCGGCAGTATGGAGACAGCCAGATCGTCAGTGGTTGAGGACTTCGGGGAGTAGTGCGCTTCCACTTTCAGGCTTAATACTACACTGTTTTGGATAGAAAAAAAATAAAGAATTACTTAAGTATATTTGCCGTTATTTTTCAAAGGTAGGTACCTACTTACATTGTTGACATCATTTTTTTTCCTTTCCTCGCGGGATACAAAGTCACTATTGCAATTTAATTACATGATCGTTAGGCTGGTTATACAACCTACGTAAGTATAGATTTTTCATAATAATTGTCCAAACGTCTGTTTAAATAGCTCAAAGGGCTGGCGTTAATAAGCTCTAGTATTCATAAACATAGGGATTTTTTTTTCGAAAAGCAAGTAACTCCAAAAGTACCCACTCATTCCAGCAAGACCCTACTTTTTCTTTAATTTTTGAAGATGAGGTCAATAGCGTATTCACGACTCATAGACATAGTAGACTGCGATCGTTGGGGTTAAGCAACTTTTACAGTGGTCTGTCACAAGATGGGTGATCAATAATTGACTATGTCGAGCTCCTTCGTGCGTCGGAAAGCACGTTAAGCCGTTGGTTCTGGCTGCGTTTGCAGTCGTTACTACACCCAACCCACCAATACGCGTGGTGTATCATGTCATGGCCCATTCTCCTTATCTATTTTTATTAAGCAACTTTCACAATGGTCTGTCACGGGATGGGTGATCAATAATTGACTATTTCGAGCTCCTTCGTGCGTCGGAAAGCACATTAAGCCGTTGTTTCTGGCTGCGTTTGCAGTCGTTACTACATACCCAACCCACCAATCACCAATACGCGTGGTGTATCATGTCATGGCCCATTCTCCCTATCTATAGTTAAGAAAGGCCGTAGCGGTGGGGACATTGATGGTTAATGATGAAATCAAAATCTTCGCCCCCTGTCTTACAAAAGCTTAAAATAAATGAACCCTTGTCTGCTGCTAGCCTAAGCCATTAATTACGTCGCTATCGCTTATTAGCCGCATGGACGTTGTTTGCGGTGGAATCTTCCCCGCGATAACCCGCGAGCGCGCCCCGCGCACGCGACTGCACACTCGCGTAAGGTAATTTTATTTTTAACTGATACCGACCAATATACGTGAGGGTTTTCAACTTAAAATTATAACTTTTTTGCATTTTCAATGCAATTTTTATTATTGAAAATAAAGTATTAGGAAACATCGACCCTTATCATAACTAGCTCCGATGGGACTCAAACCCACAAACCTTTCACTGTCCGGGCAAATGCTCCAACTACTGAGCTACGGATTTGTTTTTAACTTATTATAGCTTCATCGATCTAGAACGGGATTCTACGTATTATATTATTATTGTAGTTTTTTTTTCCTATTTTGTATCAATAGCAAAAAAACTAGAGATAAGATTTTTAAAGTAGGTAATTATTTAGCTATGGCGGTCTGAGGTAAGTTAATTTTGGAAAGTGGTGTCTTGCCCAAAATACAGGAATCCCAGTAGGTCTAGAGACGAATATAGATATAGGTAGTAATCTAATAAGCTTTAAGATGATTGAGAAGCAAACGGTCTCCATACCAGCGGCGATAACGTTTTCCACCCTCTAACTAAACCTAATCATACAACAGCAATGAATTTTCGGTATGTTGTTAAAGAACTAAGTACTTAAGTCTGTACGTTTTGTATTTTTCTTTTTTATATTTATTGTAGATTTGAAAATAATGGCACTTTTTGTTTTGTGTCAAGTGTGGAGACCGTTTGCTTCACAATCCTCTTAATTCATATTACAGTATTTTTTAACACCATCTACCTTGTTTCAAACTAGAAATAGTGGGGGACCGAAAATTTTATTACTTATTCAAATATTAGACTATGAGTTCCAGACAAAAACTAGTATGTAGGTACCTAATTTAAGAAATGATCGAGTTTTAGGAACCAGCATAATACGCAATACAATTGTTGGTACTTATTACTCGATAACATTCCTAAAGCTCTACTCTTTTAGACTTGAAGGTTAAACATCCTTTATTCGCAACCAGTCACACTGGTTACATTTACCAGAACTAATCGCTGACTAATCGCTAAGTCATCGATTACTTGTCTGATTACTATTTTCGATAGATTCTGCTGAACGCGCTTTAGCGTTTTTCTGGTTTTGACATGACGAATGACAGCAACAAACACAAAATCACTACGTTTGACAGCTACTTGCAACTAATCGCTGCTTCTCATCGAAAATAAAATGCGATGGAAAAAATGGCGTCCAATTGATGTAAATCGCTGTCAGTCATCGCATTTTTGTGTGCGTTCAGCAGATTATTTGTAATCGATTAGTCAGCGATTAGTACTGGTAAATGCAACCAATGTTACTGGTTGAGAAAAATATTCGCATCTAGTAACAGTGTGTCTATTAATGTCTATTAATAAAAAAAATCGCATCGAGTCGGACTGTTGCTCGTTGAGATTTGTTTTTCCGAACGAGTAACACTATTCACAATCCAGTGTTAAGTACTGGATGAGAATAAATATTCGCATCGAGTAACTCTGTTACTAGATGCGAATATTTTTCTCAACCAGTAACAGTGTGAGTGTGTGACTGGTTGCGAATAAAGGTTAAAAATGTATGAAGGTTTTTGTTAAATTACTAGCGCTAATAGTTTTTCAAGGTGTAACGTTAGCAACCCTAAACACAAAACACGTGCTTTGTCACGGCAGGCGCCGACATCGTTATCAGGTTTACCTAAACAATAAACAGTAAATATTTTGTTGGGTGTAAAGTTTGTCTCTTGACATATTAGTGTAGTCAATGAAGCTAGTTGACCCCCACAGTAATTCCTCAGTCACAAAAAACTTTACAGCATGATAAAGTATCAATAAATTAAAAGTATGGTATAAATTTCCAAAAAATAATAATAATAGAAGGTTAGGTATTTTTTAATGAAAGTCTTATTTCATTGATATCTTTTTAGGAAAAATGCACCGTCTAAACTTTCTTCACCGGACATATTCATATAACGTATAAAAACAATAATATGAAATATCCAAAAAAAATATCCCAGCAGAAACACCAAATTTTAATAAAACAATTGGGATGACTTGAACTGAAAAATGTCTCTGTCGAACTTAACCAACGGAATTATACCATTTTGCCAAGCATACTCATGCTTGAAAAATGTTTTGGATTTTTGTCAAGTATCACATACTAGTATAAATAACTCATTTGGTAAAATAAATTTGGACTGAGAAATTACTCGGTTCAATATATAAACAGATTTGTATATTTAGGTATAAATACCTAACTTCCGTGTGAGTTTTTTTTTGGATAATCATTAAAAAGTTTATGGCTCCTGCTATTTTATAACCCAGCAAAGTTTCATCGACTGAGGAATTAGTGTATGGGTCTCCATACAAAAAATCTGTTCATTGCCTACACTAATACCTAATAATAAAATTTAATAATAACCAATTGATGCAGCAACAACAATCAAGCTATAAACACTTACGTAATGGATATAAAAAATTGACGTTTTTAGATTTAATAACTAATTAATCTAAAAACGGCAATTTTTTATATTAAGTGATCAAAAATTAATAAAATTATTTTTAATCAGAGGAGTTTGTATTATATTATATACTAGCGGGTCCTCGCGGTTTCACCCGCGCCGTACCCGTTCCCGTGGGAATATCGGGACAAAATATAGCCTATGTCACTCGGGAAGAATGTAGCTTTCTAATGGTGAAAGAATTTTCTAGATCGGTTCAGTAGTTTCGGAGCCTATTCGATGCAAACAAACAAACATAAACAAACAATCAAATCTTTCCTCTTTATAATATTAGTATAGATATAGATATCGTAGTAGTTACACGACATCTACAATATAATACGAACTCCTATGGAATTTCCCTAATGAATTGTGTATTGTTTTGTTCGCTACCTTTTTTCAAAATAGTCCTTACATCAAGGAGTGGGAGTAGTGATAATGGTGAAATCGTGCTGATTAAATGATAAACAGAGTTTTATTTTATATAATACTGATACAGAATTCAACAGAAATTGTCAATATTATTATCCACAGAAAATATTTTACCAATTAACCTGAAAGTTTTAATTTTACCCTCATTACTGTTTTGTATCAAACAATTTAATAATTTTATATTATGTAGTATTGTAAGCTAATTACCAGCATGCATGACATTTTACTAAATAATTATGATGTAAGGTGACAGGCGATATTTAGAACTAATAGGTATTATCGAACAGAGTTTACAAGCGCAACAATTTACAACTTTTTGTCGGTAGTTTTTTTACATACGTATTTATTTGTAAGTTTTATTTAACAGCGCATGTGGGTCAGGCCGTAGATTTTGCCACAAATAGCGCAATGGTGACGCAAAATTTTCTACGAGTCGGTCGCACAAAGTGGCGCAAAATGGTAGCGCAAAATTATTAAGGAGCACGTACATTAATGTGATTTTATTTAACAAACCTGTACTAACAAGAGGTATTGCATCAAACTAGAAAAAGAAACACGATGTTGGTATGTAAGTATGTTTAATTAATAATTAACAATAATGTACCTATGAGTAATTCTTTTTTATATATTGCGCACAATGAAAAGTTAAACAGGATGACAAAAACTAGTAAGTATGTATGATTTGTTCAATTTACAAAAAAAAATACATTTAATTTGTTAGATGGAGGTATTTGGTATTATTCATTATTAATTATATGTATAAATATAATACAACTTTAAATTTATTTCAACTCTTTTCAATGTTTGAGAGTCCATTACTTCGACTCTAGCAACAACCTGCTTGAAGTATCACTATTAAAAGGACTTGCCAACCATTTAGATGCCAAAAATAAAAAAAATAGATCTGTCAATAAAGAAAAAAGTTAGATGGGTTTAAAAGTTAGTATGAAAGTGACGAAATTCCAAAACTTATAAAATAGGTACAAAATAAAAAAAACTTTGGACCTAGGTAAAATCTTTGGGGCTGGTTAGGTAGCAGACCACCGCACCTACCCCTATTTTCGTATGTTTAACGTTCTGCCGAACACCCTGTACTTATAGAATATTAATAAAAGCTAACAAATCAATTAATAGTAATGCTAGTCATGTTTTTAGCGGAATTACAGCTAAAAGTAATTTCAAAATAATAAAAACACTTGAAAACCTTGTGTGCATGCACTATTATTCAATAGCGTAAAATAAGTGGCGCAATTTCTACGCAACCGGTATCGCAAAGTGGCATAAAGGCAGTTTTGCGGAACCGAGGCGCAAATGAAATCGATTATAACTCTTAAAATATATTATTTTACAAGGCTAATTTAACATATACAGATCACACACATCTAATTACACCATGCGCAAAAACAATTATAAGTTTTAATCAAGAACTTACCTTGAAATCTCAAAAAATGCACTCTGCAAAGTAGGCGACACTTTTCACTTTGATCGGAGTTGACACCGAAATGTCAAAAAATATGGTCGTCAACGCTGCATTGGCCATAGAATACGATTCTTTGGCGATGCCAGCACTCAAACAAAATATTAATAAATGTTTTAAAACCATAATATGGGTGAAAATGGTTGCGCAATATAAGTAGCGCAAAGAATTGGTTTTTCAAAAAAAAAATCTTATTGCCGAAAATTTATCTTTTTTCTTAGGAAATACGCAAAAATATTAAAGGAATGGCAACCTTATTATTATTTTATAACGTCAAATCAAACAGCTCATCAATAAGTTAAAAAATGATAATTTTATCGATGTTTAAGCTGGACACCTACCCATGCGGATTCGCGGTTTTTATAAAAAATCCGTCACTTTTGGGAGGGAAATGTCAAATAGTTTTCCAAATCTATAAACTTATCCAAATATCTATATCTGCCTTGGTTTGCTATTTCTTAGGAAACACGATGATAAGATTGAGAAATTTCTAAGAGTACTATATTTAAAATTATATGAGGCGGAGACTTTTGTACCCTCGAATGTGGCAAAATCTACGGCCTGACCCATGTAGGACAATTTGACGAATAAGTCCAATATTAACAAAGTCGGATTGTAAGTTTTATTGAATAGGGCCCAGATCACAAAGTCGATGTAGCAAGTGGGTAGGGCGCGCGTGCAAAACCCTTTGCAAACTCTCCATCCATTTTACCTTTTATGATTGCTATAACCACTCCACACCCCACACCGGCGTGCAAGGCGGACTAAGAACAAATTCTACCACCAACCAAACCGAATGCAATAGATATACAGGGTGTTTTTCTATAAGTGCAATACATACCCTTAGGTGGTGATTGTACTCATGAATATGTACAACTTTTACTTTGAGGCCAACTCTGCAACTTCACAAAAAAAATCAGCTGTTCCATACATTCTGGTCAGATAGTAGGTATTGACAAATTGTATGAAACAGCGGATTTTTTTTGTTGAGTTGCAGAGTTGGCCCCATAGTAAAAGTTGTTCATATTCATGAGCACAATCACCACCTAAGAGGTATTGCACTTATAGAAAAACACCCTGTATAAGATGTTATAAAAAAAGTCGACGGAATTTTAGAAGCAAGTCAGGCAAATTGTTTTAAACATAAAAGGAGCAACACCAAATTTTACTTTATAATTTTATTTTGTACATTTTGTTTGTAGGTAAGTATATTTTTTGAGTAGGTAGGTAAATTTTGTAAAAGCCTAAACATAAAAGATAATAATGTCAATCAATTAAAAATAACAATTGATTCAAAACGCGAGCACTGTGCTGCAGTTGCCTTCCGGCTTGCTGCGGCCGGTCGCAGTCGTCAAACCGTCTTCATCAGCTGTTGTTGGAGCGATACGTAACTGGTGGCCTACCACAAGCTCTAATAGCAGTTATTTTTAAGTTGAGAGAGTGAGACGCCGCTTTACGGCGTGTAGATCCACCTGGGAGTCTTTAAAAAAGTTGACTATTTTTTTCTAATGAATTACAAAAACGTTACCTGACGTTACGAAAGTATATTTTATGACTTCACATCACAATATTTTATATAAAATATCTACACTAAAACTTATGGTTCTAATCATAAAGTTAGTAATAATATACCTACCTATCGGAAGGTATATTAACTTATGGTTCTAATAAACTTTTTCTAATTTACTTTTAGATACTTGGCGCAAAACTTTAAACAACTTTCGTGTTAAAACAATAATATTTAAGTATCTTTAAAAATCAATTTACTAATCGGAACATGTTTTTGACACAGTGTTCTGAACTGTAAGTAACGGTTAATAACCTTTATTGGTTGGTTATTTACCAGAAGAAGAAACGGCCAATAGATATGCTAAAGCGTACAAAAATGGTTGCCACAAAAAAAACTGAATACTTGGTATTATTTTAAAGTCGACAAAATCGTCGTTACTAACTACTACTGATTTTGATATAACAACCAATTAAAAAACGTAATTTCATATTGTTTTACCACAAATCAAGTCATTTTAGTGTGAAATGTGCGAATATGATGAGAATATTTGGGGATTATGACACTTCAAAGTTGGAAGGTATGCGTGGGACATCGTGAAATTGGGGTACATGTAGTTAGTTACATTTTGTTTATATTTTTATTAGGATTTTATTTTAACTGTTTTTTCTATTTTAATTTAATTTTGTTTAACCCTAGACACCTAACGTTCGAACGTACCCCTTTATACCTAACCATTCGTCGAATCGACGACTATTTTTGGTGGTTCAAAATTATATATATATATACATTATTCTGTTACGTTTAATACATACATAGTTTAATAAGGTATTATTTTAGTAAATAAAACAATAAGTAGTGTTTCAGATCAATATATTTATTTAAGGTCAATTTTTGGTAAGGCACTTATGAAACTAGGCCACATGAGATCACTTACTTAAAAAAAAAAATAAAAATAAATCAACAAAAATAGCCTATTCTTCTTTGGCGAAACATAATGGGGAACTTGCATTAAAAATATTTTGTGAAATTATATTAATAATCCAATGATGATAGCCATTAAAAGTGCATTCGTGGAAGATTTATTCCAAAATTATTATTATTTTGCAAAATATTTTAATGTAAAGTTACGTAAATTGAAACGTGATTTGAAACACCAATCAGCGCGCAGTGACGTCATTCCATTAGTCACTTAAGCTGAGTTCAAAAACATATAGGTAATCATACATTCAAATCATGTCATAAAACATTAAAAATATCTACAAAATGGAAAAAGGCTTGACTAAATTCGACTCGCGAGATTTGCTTAAGGTTTATATGGACATAGTGTGGTGGTTATTTATGGAAAATTCAAATTTTTCAAGTGTAGAGATTGCTGTTTCCTTTATACACTGTTGATGCAAGATCTAACGAGGTTATGATTTTTACGAATACAAGGTACTTACATCAAAATGATCTTCACAAAATTGCAAGGCAGATTTTGAAGAGGGTGAATGTTGTCTTATATAGCTCCTTTCATCCACTTTTCTCTAAGTTTAGGCTCTTGAGGCACAGTTAAAACTGCACACTCTATTTTGTGAGATTTAGCTTTACTTGTAAAAGAATTATCCATTGTAGTAGTAATAAAGTATCGTTTACTGACTTTTTTGTATGTCAAATAAAACTGAAATAAATTAATTCTGTCTTACAAAAATAATATTTACGCGCCATGAAAAGTTATGTGCATCTGAAAGGAGTGACCACTGACCACGAAAAAAGAAACAGGTTGAGAGCCTATCAGAGAATCTTTACGCGACATGAAAAGTTATGTGCATCTGAAAGGAGTGCCCACCAAAAGAGAAACAGCTTGAGACCCTGTCAGAGAATCTAGTAAAAAATTGTTGATTCCTAAGCAAAACTCCAAATAATTCGTATTAATTCTGAGTTGGGCACTCAGTTCAGCAACTGTTAAAAATTTACTGTCACCTGTCAATGTAATTAAGCATTGTGTGTTAATTATTTTTAAATTCGAATCTAGTAAAGAGCTTGGTCACTGAGTTCATACAATTTGTGCATTATCGAATCTCTCAAATTTTGCAAGTAAACTAAAGAAATACATAAAATTACTTTAAATATCTAATTGTTTAGCACCTTATGAAGAAACAATGATACAAACGTTAATAGTTTAATAATAAATGGAATTTATCTATTTTGACAACTAACGACAAACGTTTGAACTGAGTGACCAACGTTTTCGGTTTTAATGACTAGGCTTCGCCACATAGATAAATGAAAGTAAGCTTAAGTTTTTTTACTCGACTGTGGCGGGCGAAGTCAAACATTACCTGACTGCGGCGGGCGAAGCCCAAAAAGTGTTACGTTTTTGACCTGAATGTATGTGTTTCTGTTCCTATGTTCCCTCGTAACTACTAAACGGATAAACTGATTTTGTTAATTGATACGTCATCAAACTCGTCTTAATAGCCCGAGTGAAAATAGAACATCAATATTAACAAAAAACAAAATGGCGGCTTTTAGGCGGCATATTATTCTGTGCATTGTAAAAGAAATATTTTCAAATCTCATCGAGTGGGGTAGGTATTAAATTAAGAGTTTTAAATAGCGATTCCATAAACATCTATAACTTGCAGTTTTGAAAATCTCTCCGTATTAATTTATCTAAAAAAGAAAAGAATTTACGAATTTTTAAATTAGTAAGTTCTTACTTAAAAAGATGATTTATTGACAATGAACTAAACAGTCTAAAATAAAAACGTAGGTAATATTTAAAAAACTAAAAACACGACTGCAATTTTTTTTGGGTTTTTTAGTTTTTTATTAATTATTACATACGAAATCTTTACTAGAAGTTGGCATATCATCCGTTTCTCTGAGGGTGCCATACTTTTAGAGATTGAATTTTTATTTTTTGTTAAAACAAAATTGACAGATGGTTACCCTCATTTATTACTTTTTTTAAGGATTTTAAATGCCGCTATAACGTTGTTGTCCATCCTGTCATGCGACAAATATTGGAATGTGAAGCACAGCGGTAAACGTCGCGAGTGCACAAGTGTGTGGACACTATGAAAATATTTACGAGAAAGTTCAAGGCAATGCGAATGCGATCGCAAGTATAAAGTATGCAATGCAATGCAACCGACTATCAGTCCACCTGCAGGCAATGGCCTGTCATTGGCCACATTCGCCCACACACCCACAGTTTTACATTAAGGGCCCGCTATATGCCAACGAAAATTAGATTGCTTTACATGATCGTCTGTAATATCAATATTACTGAATTTCAAATTAAGATGCAGCAAACTTCAGGACTAACACTAGTGACTATGTTACTCAAAATCACGATTACATAAAATTTTGTCAATAGAAAGAAATTGCGAAGTTGCCTCCAAATCGCTATAATTAACACGATAAACAGCTAGTATTAATAATACATTTAAATAAAGCTTGAAACTTTTTAGTATAATTACACTATATAGATAAGGCAGGGCTTATTTTTGTAAATAACCTTTAAATATCCTTTAAAAAAAAAGAATTTCCTTTATTTCTTTATTCCGGACCGGCCGAATAGTGCCGGAGTATTATATAGAAATAAGGCAGCTTTTACTTTGCAGTTGGCCGTTGCAGTTATTACTTTTGCAAGTGGCCTAGTGCGCGCACTTAAAAACCGAATATCAGGTGGCCTGTTCGACTAAGGACTGCAGGCGGCCTGCCTGATGACTGATACATATACATATGTAGTAAATATACCTCAGTACTTATATTTTCTACCAACATTAACATCTTCATTTAAACAATATACAGGAAAATTTTTTGACCAGTGCACAAATTTTTAGTATCAACTCAGAATCGGTAAATGAACAACTTTCTCCTAGAAACATGGGTCGAAATACGACAAAAATTTTTGGACTTCCCATACTAAACCGATCACGTGATCAGTCCGATTTGTATGAAGAGTCAAAAAATTTTTGTCATATTTCGACCTATGTTTCTAGGAGAAAGTTGTTCACTTACCGATTCTGAGTCGATCTTAAAAAATTGTGCACTGATTAAAAATTTTCCCTGTATTTATAACAATGTAACAGTATATTTACTCCAGTGTGCAGCAGAAATAAATCAAGTATCAATATAATCAATCAAGCAACAACAAGTATTTTTGCCTTTGTCAATGTTAGAGTTCACAATATTTTAGACTAATGCAAAATAGGCATATTTTCAATACTTATATGTTAGTGCTTTTTACGTAAAGCTTACTTAATTTTTAATTACCTTAAAAAACAGTAAAAAATGATGGTAGCCATATTCTGTCAATTTCGTTTTCACAAAAATTAAAAATTCAACCCCTAAAAGTATGGTAAGTACTTAGAGAAACGGATGATAAACCAAGTTCTAGTAAAAGCAATTTGTTAATAAAGAATAAAGATTTCGCTAAAAAACATAAGTTTTCTTTCATTTACCTATCTGGCGAAGCCTAGTCAGTAAAACTGAAATCTTTGGTCACTCACTTTTAGCGTTTGTCGTTAGTTGTCAAAATTTCTTTGTCACTCCTTTCAGATGCACATTGAAAAGTTTGACGTCCTAAGAAATGACGTCACGTCCGGCCATTGAGCGTTTACGCTCGGACTTTGAAATGTTTATTTTTGATTTGCATTAAATAAATAATTTAAGCATATTTCAACTTTTTCGCTTGTGATATCTTCATACAATCCTTAAATCTTTCAGATAGACTACATTTATGAAATAATGCAAGTTCCCTATTATAATAGTTTTCTTATTTATAAGAAAAAATAAAAACTAATTTTTTGAAGCACATTCTTTAATTTATGCAATGAGCACATACTTTAATTTATGAGTTTTTAAGCAATTATTCTAAAAACAACGCACTTACCTGGGCGACACGGCCTCCACCGGAAAGAGCTCGGCGAGCACCGATTTAAATAGCGACGGCACGACGATCGGCGCTCTCGATAAAAAGATATAGCTATATTTCCGACGGGTATTCGTCGATTCGACGAAGGTTAGGTGTCTAGGGTTAAATTTGCTATCGATTGCCATTTTAAACATGATGTTTACATTATTAATAAATTATTAAATAAGATAAGTCAGTGGACATTATGTTAGGCAATGGTCAAAAGATTTGAAAAATGCCTAACTACGAATCTAAGTTACCAACTGGCACGCACTTTTACAACTGAATAAAAAAAGTGTTCTGCGTATTTAAGGTACAGCTAAATCCATTACATATTATGAAATAAATAAAAATTAAAATATTTTTTTTGCTACTTTTGTTGTTGTCACTTTCTTGCGTCCACCTTACATTTCCCCACTGGAAATCGAACCTGTGACCTCTGGATCAGCCCCCTGATTCACGAACCGTCGGAAACGGAATCGGATTCGAATTCTGTGCTTTGTCTTTGTCTATTCGATAGCGAGTGACAGAGACAGGGCATACATTCCACTGTCGGGAGCGTTTCCGACGGTTCGTGAATCAGGGGGCAGATCAGCCTTAGCTATATTGCTCAAAATTCGTTTGGTTAATAATTATTCATAAGTTTTCAATACAAAAAAACAACGTAAATATTAGTTCATCATACTATATTTCATCACATTAAATGACCTTATATCTAGCCTTGTTTATCATGTGATGCGATGAAGTCTGCAGCTTGAGAAGTTCCTCCTTGATAAGCCTGGTGATCTCCGACTTGGCTTTGGCCACAGCCAGTTCCTGGGAGCTCTCGATGGCTAGGTAGAGTTTCCTCTCGCCCTCAGGGGGCGTCTTGCCAGGAGGAACGTAAGTACCACGGACGGTGATGCCTGCCTCGCTGTACTCACTGATAAGGGCCAAGGCTTCCTGTAAATGAGCAATAAAATCAACCATTAATAATTTGAAACTAACAAAACTCCGATTTTTTTGTTTAACAATCCACAATGAGGTATTGAGTATTATCAAAACATAAAAAGATCACAAATATAGCTTTTATCCGATCCAAACATGTTCTACTAAAAAGCTCTTGATATTTCGTTTAGTGGAACGATTTAATTCCAATCCCCCTTATTCCGAAACGTGGACTAAAAGTTAGAGCGGTTTAAAAGTGATGCTAATTCTGTCTTTCATTTGGAAAATGAAAGTGACAGCACCAGTTTAGTGCCAGTTTTAAACCAGGACTATTTTAGTCCATGTTTTGGAATAAGGGGGTTTACGTCAGTTCTCATACGGATATCATCCAAAAGAAAGCGCTATAAGCTTCAATCAACAATAACACCTAAGTCTACATAGTTGGAGTGACAAACACGGCCGAGCGATTATACTCCCACTTAGCCACTTGCGAGTATATTTATAAGTAGATCCTGACATTTATGACGTAAGATCCTTTTTATCTCCATTTAAAGGTAGTTTGTTTTAGTTCGTGAACCTTCACCTAGTACTATTTTTGATCGAAGGCTATAAATTACATGATTGTTATCTCCCTTAAATAGTAATGCTAACTTATCTAAAACGGCAAAATAAGTTAAAATTTACCTGAAATACAAGGTTAATGGCAGTAGAAGCAATGCTTATGATTCTTCAACATCTTTATACAGAAGAATATTAACGCACCAAGTAAAGCTAATTTCAGCAACATGATGTCCGATTGAATCGACTATAAAATATGCACTGAGGTCTATTCTAAGATATAACTGCACAATATATAAATAATTGCAAGGGTTATCTTTAAGGGCGACATGACTTCATTTTCTGATAATATAAATAAAAATATATTTGACATTAAAAAGAAAAACAAAGTAATTAATGTCAAAAGTTGTCGACTTGTTAATGTGTAAGAGAAAAGGAATTATTGTGCTACTATTAAATTAAATTAGTTATTTATTCGTTATAACACGCTTGTCAGTGTTGGGTGGAAACTTTTAATGTCACAGATCAACATGTTTACCGCGTGACATCAATATCTGCATGGACGGCGTATCCCAGTGATTTGACTCCTGACCCGATACGATCCTGGGGTTCTTGTGATAAATTCCGTCGCTAGTTCAACTGATTTACGAGTCCTTTAGTTAAACTATGACATTGAAAGCGATTATCAGAAACTGTCTGAGCATAATAATGAGTTTGTAGCTTTGGACGATTTTTTTAACACCCGTCGATGGTATCGTGTTGAAACGTGTAATTAACCTAACTTGGTGGCGTAGCCTATTTATTAAGAAAGGCATGATTAATGTATGATCCTTACATCTCTTACAATGCTGTTCAGATCAGTTGGGTGTGTATAGCGATCTGGATCTCCTCTATACACCCCCTGGATAGCCATCATCAGATTACAGCTCGATCAATCCTTGCCGGAGAACCAAGGCTTCAAAGTTATCTCGTTTGAATGAAAATCGACTGGCGTCCTTAATTATGTGGCCACCACTATAAGAGCCAACACGCATTTGTGATTTTTAATCGGGCGATAGTTTAGTCGGAATCGTAAGACAATCGTGATCAAACTGTCGGCCGATAGTTTGGTTTTGAGAGCTTGCGCGCACTTGTGATTTTTAGTCTACCGATAGTTGGTCGATAGTTTAGTTGAATCCGGGCGCGCGCCCACATAGCCCTTCATGCACAGGCCGATAGTTGTCCGATAGTTGTGCGATAGTTGTGCGATAGTTGTCCGATAGTTATACGATAGTTGTTCGATAGTTATACAACTATTGGCCAGTCATTTTCGATAGTTCGATACTGAATGCGCTGTCTACCGATAGTTGGGCGATAGTTTAGTTGAATGCAGTGCGCGCGCTCACATAGTCCTTCATGCACATTACGCCCGGCCGATAGTTGTGCGATAGTTTGATCGTACAACTATCGGCCAGTCATTTTCGATAGTTTGATCGGTCGATAGTTAAATCGTCAGTGCGCGCACTGCCATATAACTCTATACTGAATCCGAGAACGACCAAACTATCGCCCGATTAAAAATCACAAGTGCGCGTTCGCTCTAAAGGGGGGTCTTCACAGTAAGAGTTGGCTCAGACCGAGTGCACTCGGATGTCTACTCGGACGCTACTCGTATAATGTTCACACGTAATCCGAGCGCACTCGGACGCCGGCATCTAATCCGAGTAGACTCGGACTGTGCTCTATTTTTCGAGCTCACTCGGATCATTTTTATGAAAACCAAATGGCGACAAGTAAGAAAAAGTGGATTGAACGTGACACAGTGAGGCTTTTGAACTAAAGTGAAGGAGACAAATGACCACAATACGAGTGCACTCTTATCGTGTGTAAACCAAAATCCGAGTTAACTCTAATACTATTTATTTAGCTCGTACGAGCGCGCTCTTACGAGTTGACTCGTATCGTGAAAACGCGTCTTTAGTGTCGTGTCTCACCTTGCTGGTGACCCGCCAGCGCGCCTGCTGCGGGAAGTCGTTGATCTCGAGCTCGGTCTCGTACTTGCGGAACACCTCCTCCGCGGGCTCGTTCGCGCTCTCGTCGCGCGGCTGGTAGTTCAGCCGAGTGTTCAACTTGGCGGCCAACTGCTCTGCTACTGTTTTAGCCTGCAAAACATTTTTAGTTAAGTATACAGGAAAAATTTTTGACCAGTGCACAAATTTTTAGGATCAACTCGGAATCGGTAAGTGAACAACTTTCTCCTAGAAACATGGGTCGAAATACGACAAAAATTTTTGGACTTCCCATACTAAATCGATCACGTGATCAGTCCGATTTGTATGAAGAGTCAAAATTTTTTTGTCATATTTCGAGCTATGTTTCTAGGAGAAAGTTGTTCACTTACCGATTCTGAGTCGATCTTGAAAATTTGTGCACTGATTAAAAATTTACCCTGTATATAACAAACATATTTCAAAAGATTGGAACTTACATATTGAAAGTGTTGAAAATAAAGTACGTATTAGAAAAAATCAACTAGTCTCACAACTAGCTCCTATGGGACCTATGACCTTTCTCTGTCCGGGCGAATGTTTTAACTACTGAACTACGGAGTCCTTTTCAATAATAATAAGTTTTTAGTAAAAAAATAATTTTTATGACAAGCTTTTTTGCTGACTGTACTTTAATATTGTATTGTCATCTGAACCAACCTTGCATACAAAATTTCAGGTCAATCGGACACTGGGAAGTGGGTCAAATTAAGCTTGCAAGATTTGACCCGAACGGACATACATGCATACATACATACATACATTGCAAGTTAAATAAAAGCTTGTAAAAATCCAATCCAATCCTTAGACCGTTGATGCGTGACGTCACCAGTGAGTGTCGTCATCAAGGAGTTTGTACAAGGAAACTAGAGTTTTCAGCCTGAATAAAAAAGTGTACCCCGAAAATTTGGCATTTAGTACGTAGTGGCTGTCAGTTGTCTCGTATGACCATACGTATTTTTTCAAAGTGTAGGTGAGACGGAAGACAGCCACAGTGCCACAAAAAAGTGTTAGTACTGCACTCTCCAGTTACCTCAGTATTTAGTCTAAGCTCTTTGGTCGTCATAGTCGTTGCTGTATAGTGTGTTGCGGTCGTAATAGTTACCGTGATGAGCGTGTGCGCAGACGGCGCGCCCTTGAGGATGGCCTCGGCCGCTTGCTGCGTGGCGCCCTTCTGTTCGGCCCCCAACCCTTTGGCCAGGTTGATGCGTGACGTCAGCAGCGTGTGACGTCGCAGTCGTTGCTATAGTTACCGTGATGAGCGTGTGCGCAGACGGCGCGCCCTTGAGGATGGCCTCGGCCGCTTGCTGCGTGGCGCCCTTCTGCTCGGCCCCCAACCCTTTGGCCAGGTTGATGCGTGACGTCAGCAGCGTGTGACGTCGCAGTCGTTGCTATAGTTACCGTGATGAGCGTGTGCGCGGACGGCGCGCCCTTGAGGATGGCCTCGGCCGCTTGCTGCGTGGCGCCCTTCTGTTCGGCCCCCAACCCTTTGGCCAGGTTGATGCGTGACGTCAGCAGCGTGTGACGTCGCAGTCGTTGCTATAGTTACCGTGATGAGCGTGTGCGCGGACGGCGCGCCCTTGAGGATGGCCTCGGCCGCTTGCTGCGTGGCGCCCTTCTGTTCGGCCCCCAACCCTTTGGCCAGGTTGATGCGTGACGTCAGCAGCGTGTGACGTCGCAGTCGTTGCTATAGTTACCGTGATGAGCGTGTGCGCAGACGGCGCGCCCTTGAGGATGGCCTCGGCCGCTTGCTGCGTGGCGCCCTTCTGCTCGGCCCCCAACCCTTTGGCCAGGTTGATGCGTGACGTCAGCAGCGTGTGACGTCGCAGTCGTTGCTATAGTTACCGTGATGAGCGTGTGCGCGGACGGCGCGCCCTTGAGAATGGCCTCGGCCGCTTGCTGCGTGGCGCCTTGGGCATGTAATATCGGAAGGTTTTCAATTCCGATATTGATTTTCGATATTAGATCTCAATATCGGAATTCCGATATTAACATCGGAATCGAACAAATTCGTAAAAAAATTGCGCAATTGTTTATAAATTGCACATCACTACATAGTATAAAACAAAGTCGCTTTCTCTTTCCCTATGTCCCTTTGTATGCTTAAATCTTTGAAACTACGCAACGGATTTTGATGCGTTTTTTTTTAATAGATAGAGTGATTCAAGAGGCAGGTTTATATGTACTTTTTATCCCGATATTCCCACGGGAACGGGAACCACGCGGGTGAAACCGCGGGCGGCCGCTAGTTTTCTTTATAAATTGCACATTTTCTGATAATATGCACATTTTCTTTCTAACTTGCATGAATATAAGGATAGATTCTGTACAATAAAGTCAATCTTTTGTGCGAATAAGCAAGACGTAGGTACTTACTGTGGGGTATTACTATGCTTGAATTTTATAAATAAAATAAAATAAAATAAAAATAAAAATAAAAATCATTTATTTCAGGCTCGTACCCATAATCAGTTTAAAATAACAAGAATGATAATAATAATTACATAATATCACCGAGATTTGATTAAAAAATATATAAAATTAATTCAATCATAATTCATAATGCAATAAAATTTAATTAAGTAGGTAAGTAATTAGTTGATTAAAGCTAGATATTCAATTTAAAAAATCAAATTAAAATTCATTCTTAAAATTAAAATTGAACTAAAATAGACATATTTGAAATAACAATTCATTACTAAAACTAAATTAGATAAAAATATAACAACAAATACTTAGACGGGATACTTTTTTTACTATTTTGTTTATCAGTGGATTCCAATCACGCTCGGCATAGCTGCCGAGTACATCAGCGTGTTTTTCAGATGAGCGATCTAATTTTAAACACACGTTATTAAGATTGTATTTTATTTTTATGCATTCACAATGCAATTCTATAAATAAAGGAAAATAGAAAAATGTGATAGAAAAAACCACGGTAGGCTTTCAGGCGGGATTCAATTTCGATTAATTAAATTTATAAAAATAAATTAAAATTTCAATTTAATGACTGTTTTATCTTAATCGATTGTTAAACATTTGTAAAAATGTTTCTTTGACGCAACGCTGGTGAAACAAACAGCAAAGCAAACGGCGTTAGCGTTAACAAGACGTGACAGCAAAATCCAACAAGTCATGTAAGCCTTTCGGTAGGCTAGTTGGTCAGAGCATCAGGCTGGATTCCCGGAGGCGTGGGTTCGAATCCCTCCTGAAAGTTTATACTTAGCTTATATAAGGGCTCGTGGATTTTCACTGTCACATTTTCCTATACTTACAGAATTGCATTGTGAATGCATAAAAAAAAATCTAAACGAGCGACGCTGTTTAACTCACAGCTTGAATGATATTCAACCATTTAATCAAACAGGATGCATACGGCTTTGAGCGATGACTTTTGAATACTTATCAGTCTATTCACTGTTGGTTGCCAATTGCCAAGCTTACATTTTCTTTTGAAAAATGGTATTCTGGTCTGGCGCTTCTCCGGCCGCTGCCGCGGCACGCTCACTTTTCTCAATCGGCTCGCGCTTTCTTTCTATGTTATGTATGAACTCTTCGCTTTTTAAAATTTAAATATTGTTTAGTCCTGCATCCTCTTGCTAACTGCACCCCAACCCAACCGTTACACTGTATTCCATATTTTTTCATACTTTTGTCACCTCACCACCTATGTGAAGGCCTTAATACCTATGAGCCAGCTACTTGATTCATGTTGTTTTTAACGTAGCTGCTGAAGCTGAATAACATCAATGCCGTTGCTTGAACGGTGCCCTTTAATTAAGCAGCTAGGCAGTTAATATAACGGTTTATCGAACCATTTGGTTGTGATGTACACATAAGTAAACAGTGAGCGAGGCAGACAACGCTATCATAGTTCTTATGTCGCATCACATGCTTAGAGATACAAAGCAGGCTGGTAACAGAAACATTGGTCAATTCAGCTATCGCGCTTGGCGCTACTCAACACAACCAAGGTTTATAATCTATATTGTAGCTCCGTGTGTTGTCTAACGCTGAACTGGTTTATATAAAAAGTCAATTAAAAATATTTGTCTGATTCCGATATTACGATATTGGATGACTCAGTATCGGAATTGAAATATCGAATCTCAAGTTCCGAAATTCCGATATTACGATATCATGAGATTCCGAGATCCATGCCCTATGGCGCCCTTCTGTTCAGCCCCCAACCCTTTGGCCAGGTTGATGCGTGACGTCAGCAGCGTGTGACGTCACAGTCGTTGCTATAGTTACCGTGATGAGTGTGTGCGCGGACGGCGCGCCCTTGAGGATGGCCTCGGCCGCTTGCTGCGTGGCGCCCTTCTGTTCGGCCCCCAACCCTTTGGCCAGGTTAATGCGTGACGTCAGCAGCGTGTGACGTCACAGTCGTTGCTATAGTTACCGTGATGAGTGTGTGCGCGGACGGCGCGCCCTTGAGGATGGCCTCGGCCGCTTGCTGCGTGGCGCCCTTCTGTTCGGCCCCCAACCCTTTGGCCAGGTTAATGCGTGACGTCAGCAGCGTGTGACGTCACAATTGTTGCTATAGTTACCGTGATGAGCGTGTGCGCGGACGGCGCGCCCTTGAGGATGGCCTCGGCCGCTTGCTGCGTGGCGCCCTTCTGTTCGGCCCCCAACCCTTTGGCCAGGTTAATGCGTGACGTCAGCAGCGTGTGACGTCACAATTGTTGCTATAGTTACCGTGATGAGCGTGTGCGCGGACGGCGCGCCCTTGAGGATGGCCTCGGCCGCTTGCTGCGTGGCGCCCTTCTGTTCGGCCCCCAACCCTTTGGCCAGGTTGATGCGTGACGTCAGCAGCGTGTGACGTCGCAGTCGTTGCTATAGTTACCGTGATGAGCGTGTGCGCGGACGGCGCGCCCTTGAGGATGGCCTCGGCCGCTTGCTGCGTGGCGCCCTTCTGTTCGGCCCCCAACCCTTTGGCCAGGTTGATGCGTGACGTCAGCAGCGTGTGACGTCGCAGTCGTTGCTATAGTTACCGTGATGAGCGTGTGCGCGGACGGCGCGCCCTTGAGGATGGCCTCGGCCGCTTGCTGCGTGGCGCCCTTCTGTTCGGCCCCCAACCCTTTGGCCAGGTTGATGCGTGACGCTAGTCGTCTGGCTAGTTCCAGTTTGCCGTCGGTGCCGGTGGCCGCAGCGCCCGCCGCTGGGACGCCTGGGGCTGCCACGCCTGGCTATCGGAGAAAAACAAACGATTTAGTACTGAGCTTTTAGAAGATTATTGTCACATACAAAAATAGAGACGTTAGTTTAGAAATAGTAAGTGGCGGGACGCGGGTGGAAAACCCTAAGCTCAATAGAGCAAACCCTCACAAACATTTTACTTTTGTTCGATTTGAATTTCTTACTTAACGTTGTCATACAAAATGCGTGACATACTCATCCTAACCATTTTCTTGTGTTCTGTGGTTATTGTGCTTCATTCGAAGCTAGATTTGCATTGATTAAATAATTGAACCTGTAGTTTAACATCGATTATTTAATCGATTTGAGTGTGTGTGTGTATGTTCAGTTTGAATATGCTACAAAAAAGAAATACATAATTAAATAAGCTAAAACACTTAACCGTACCCGCGATTGTATTTGGGTACGAAGCCTAATAACAAAGGATAATATAGCTTCAAGTTACTAAGGGACGGAAGGCATCTCAGTTTAAGTGGTACAGCTAGGGAATAGCTAGCGAGGTTTAAGAATCAGAAAATAACAGGTATATGTATTTTTAAAAATAAGTAATAAGTATTTATGTATTTTTTGTGACTTTTTTGCTCACTGCACTTTATTATTGTATTGTCATCCAAACCAAACCTGTATGCAAAATTTCAGCTCAATCGGACACTGGAAAGTGGGTCAAATTTAGCTTGCAAGATTTGACCCGAACGGACATACATACATACACTGTAACTTAAATAAAAGCTTGTAAAACAGCGAAAAACATACGTCAATACAACAAAATATGATAAAGTGAATCGCGCCTTAATTAAGTTCAGCAACAAACATTTACCTTGATCTCCTTGACAATCTTCTTGGCAGCAAGCATGACCTCAATTTGCTGGTCAAGGTCGCCCTCAACATCCTCGTCGTCAGAATCTTGGAGACCGAGCGCTGCTTTCTGATACTTCTTCTTCTCAGTGGCAGCTTGGGCTTCGGATTCGTCGAATTTAAATCCTAGCAACAAAAAATAATATAAATTGTGTAATCCTTATTGTTATTAACCATTTAGGCGTGTAATGCCCGATTTGCGAAATGGCACCCGAGACTGGAAAGGACCAATTCGCAAAATGCGTAATTCTCAGAAGGACCTTTTACCTATTCGCTAAATGGCCAAGTTGGTGCGTTACATTCACTTATTAGATGTCACATACATCGCGAGCGTGCAATGAATAAGCAAATTGCTCTACCAATCAACCTATTTATACCCCCTGCTCGGGTGTTAAGAATGTCAACGTTAACCATTTGCAACTGTCCTTTCCCGCTGAACCCCCAGTGCGTGGTACTGGCAGGGGGTGTCACTCCGCAGTTTAGGTACGTTCGGCCAGCGCGCCAGCCGGGCAGGCGTATGGCAGAAGGATGCCGCTCGGCTCGTACGCTCCACGTTGTGCGTAAAACGATCTATCATTTCTGTGATTTTTGTGCACCGAACAATGACTACTAAACGTTCTTATAATCCGTATAAAAGATACTGTTATACTGTTGCGTTAACGGGTGCCTAAATAAAAGAAAGAACTAAAGAAACAACAAAACCGAACTCGCAAGTCTGCGAGCTGTTTGAGACTTTCAGGGAAATAGAAACTCTCGCGCGTAGCTGTTGGATACAGTTTTGCTTGCATGCGCGAACTTTAGATTATTAAAACAGTAGGCAAGCGATGACAAAGCAACCGGAATCGGACTTTATTTTCACGCAGGAAGATTTATTTTTATTTGAATGAGTTTGCAGAGTACGCCTTCTGTACCTTAGTACTATTATTATATTCTATGGTACTGGCTAGATGTTAGCGAGTTACTACTGATTCATCTCATTGAGACTATTGGGTATTTGCTACTGACCTTTCCCGCTGAAGCCGCCTCCAGTATGGACCTTCTTGCCATCCTTTTCCTGTGCCTCCTTGTATGTCTCCCACAGTTTTCGTAACTCAGGCGGCGGTGTGGTTCCCGCTAGTTCGTACGCTCGTAGAAGGTCGCCCGCATACCGTCCCTGTTCGGGCGTTAGGAATGTCCACGCGAATCCTTTGTTGCCCGCGCGACCGGTTCTACCACATCTGTTGGTAATTTTATACACTAATTAAACTTAGTTTCTTGATTACACAATGCTTCAGCAAAAGTAAATGATAACAATTTGATGAAAAAGTGGTAAAAGAAGGAAACGAATATATTATTTTAAGGTCTTTTACGTCTAGCTAGACGATGTCGCACATAATCAACACACGGCACATATGGCATGAAGACTCGGCTGACCGACAACAGACGGCGCTGATAAGCCAACTACGATGTTGCCACAAGTAAATTAATAAAAGAAAAATAACAACACCGTAGAGGTTATCTTAAAAGTGTTGGTTTTACTATTTATTATGTTAAAATATTAACATTTCGGTATACATTTTAGAATACAAAATTTAGAACATAGATCTTTATCCGATCTTCGTTAGCACCGCCCCTTTCACTGACGAGTAAGAGGCACGCTATAACGAAGTTTTGGATTTTGCGTTTCCGAGTAACCTCTCTGGAACAGAGACACACGTGAGGCGCTAGAACACCGTTTCACAGCGACCTAAGCGGATTCATCCATACGGCCCACCCAACTATTGATATGTCCCATGTGCGGGCAGCACGGCAGTACGGGCCTCCCAGATAACTGTGAGACTAGCCTTAAAATGCTGCAGATTTTCAAAAACTTCCATAAACAAATCGTTACGCTACAACATACCTATGAACATAATCCTCATAGTGGTTAGGACAGTCGTAGTTGACTACGAGCACCAGTTGTTTCACGTCGAGCCCTCGCGCGGCCACGCTCGTAGCCACCAACAGCTTCACTTTCCCCGACTTGAAGTCCACGATGGTCGAGTCCCTGTCGAATTGATCAATCCCTGTAACAGATCAGCGTTAATATATACGTCATACAACAAAACTATACGCGCGTAAAGTGCGAGTTACAACTTTAAACGCATATAGTGATCGGCAGCGAAACAGGAAAAGCTTTTAAATGTATTAATCTTCTTCGGGATTATACACGATGGTGGCTGAAAGGAAAATAAACTAAATTAAATATGGTTTTTTAATATGTACCGGTTCTGGAAAAAATAATAATAACAGCACATCTATCTTTTATTTCTTGGAAGCAATTAAATTAAAAAAGCATGCTTATTGCTTAAGTATATCAAAATAATGAAACCATGGTAGTATTTATAAGAAAGTATCTCTGTCGAACTGCCAGTTTTCACGCCTGATCCAAAGAAAAATAAAGGCATTGAGTTAGATTGGACTTTCGATTCGAACAAGTCACAGGTGTCATTGTTATTCCGAAAAATATCTCGGAGAAGTAAGTACATAATAGTTGATGAAACTTTGAATGCTGAACTGGCAATAGAATCAAACTAAATGTAAATTAAAATTTGGAATGATGGGAGAAACGAAATATCTATACTTAAACATGTCCAAGCGGACGAAATCACGGGCGTTACTAGTAACCTGCAACCACGAAATAATTTTAATAATTCCTAGTAGGGTAAGACTAAGTTCAGATGACCGCGCGAAACTATTAGTAGTATAGATAGTAGTTAACACGGTTAGATGCGCTGTACAAAATCATACTAAACAGCAATTTACCTGAGGGCGGTACAGTTCAGTTCATCAAATGGATGAAAGAATAATAAGAATCTACTGCCGCGCGTACCTACATAATATATGCTGCCATGCCATGTGAATCAAGCGTGGTGCCGCGAGGTCATGTGAACTTAGCCTAAAGTTTTTATCGGTTTTTCAGACTTTTAAACAAACAGCAGATATATACGAACTCACCTCCATGCAGACTCATGCAGGAATAGGAAGCCTTCATGAGATCCTTGAGCAGGCTGTCGGCGTTCTCCTGCTTGTCTACGAACACTATGATGCTGCCCATCTGGCTGTATAAGCCGAGCAATTCCAGCAGCTTGAAGAACTTAGCGTCTTCTTCTAAAATAGCTACGTGCTGCTCTACCTCTTTGCATACTATACTTCGGCCTCCAACCTGGGTAACAGATTGGTAAAGTTAATTTTTAACTCTTTGCTTCTCCAAGTAACTCTATAAATATATAAATAGTTTTCCCCCTCTTAACATTAGGAAAATATTGACTTACCTGAATTTCTATAGGTTTCTGTAATATGCGACGGGCGAGCGCTTCCATTTGTCTAGGGAATGTGGCGCTAAACATGACTGTTTGTCTGTCCGGCCGTACATTGTCTATGATTTTCATCACCTGAGAAAAGAAATTATTATTGTATAGGTAACAATTGATGTGGTTGACAACCACTTTAATTTTTTAACTTTAGTTTCTTTTAATTAATTCTAGTAACTAAAAGCTGCCTGAATACAGCTGTTATGTCCAAAAGGGCAACTGTTTTACAACCTAAACTAAAATGGGTTTGTGTTCTTTGTGGAGAACTAGTAAATCGTAATCTATTTTAGTCACGCTCAACTAATCTAATCGCTTAATCAGAATTGAACTCTGTCTTCTGCAAGCACCACGTGAAAATGTTACCACCGTTTCTCACGCCGCCGCCGCCGCCGTACGGCTTAACGCACTAAAGTCGCAACTTTCCTGATAATCACAATTGTTTGAAACAGACTACTATGAACGCATAATCGGGATAAAGTAAAAAACGCCAAACATGCACTTTGAATTAGTGGGAGTACACACTATCACTTCTGCGCCACGCTTTAGTTCAGCTATCTGGTTAGGGAAAATCTATATATATAAAACTCTTGCGTTACTGACTGACTGACAGACAACGCACATCCGAAACTACTGCGCGCAAGAACCTGAAATTTGGCATGTATGTTGCTTGGGGAGTGTAGGGGAGCACTATGAGAGGATTTTTGGAAATTCCCTTCTAAGGGGTCCACGCAGGCGAAGTCGCGAGCGGAGCGCTAGTAATTGATAAAATAGATTGAGACTTACCTGTGGCTCCAATTCCTTTGAACATCCGATCGGATCCGACCATAAGTGACCCGACCGGTGTTGGCCGCTATAATGTCTATCATGCGTTCAGGCGTACATAAAGAAATTCTGCTCTGCGCTTTAGCTGATCTGGTTCTGATAAAATAGATACATTGTCTTCTTACCTGTGGTTCAAATCCCATGTCGAACATCCGATCAGCCTCATCTAACACTATATAAGTGACCCGACGTAAGTTGGTGACGCGCCCACTGTTGGCCGCTAACATGTCTATCATGCGTCCGGGAGTACATACTATCATCTCTGCACCGCGCTTGAGTTCCGCTATCTGTTAGACAACAATAGTAATTTTAGGTAATAGAGAAAATAGTCTGAATCATTATTAAAATCACTTTCACAATCATATTTCTATTATTGGACATCATTTGCGTTAGTTTAAGGAGGTGCTAAACAACTTTTATTATACAATTTAACTAAAAATAAATCCGAATGGTTAAACAACTTTTCGCAATAGCAAAGTACGCATTAGAGACCAGTACAAAGCTATGAAACAAAATTGATAGGAGATCAACATCAAGGGATTTATTTCAGCTATTTTTCCTTTTGAAAAACAATTACAAAAAGATGCAACAAGTTACTCTTAAAGTGATTATAAACTAGATAATTCCCTCGAGTATTTCCACCTATTAAGGCTGATTTGCTTCAGACAAGCGAATGTTCATTCTATCCCCACTCTATGTGTGTATATATTATGTATGTAAATGTGTGCAGGACTGTGGAGATCCTTGTGGGAGGCCTATGCCCAGCAGTGGGCGTCATTTGGATGATGATGAAACAAATGTAGAGCGAGCATTCTTTAGTTATTCTGTCTGCGTTCTCTGAGATTCTATGTAATATCTAAGAATGCTTGCTCGGTTAATGTAAACGGCACAAGAGCGTATGCACAGTTGCTTGGAGTGTTCTTGCGTGTTCGGAGGTAATCGCTCCCTGGTACGGTCCTAGAGATTGGCTGATCTAATCATCTACTGTGCGAGAACACCAAAAAATCAACGAGCAAGAATGAGAAACCGAGAACTACAGTTCTTGCTCGTTGATATTTTGGTGTAAGTAAACGCTTAAAACTAGCTTTTCTTTACACTAAAAGATTAAGGAAGAATGTTCTTGTTCTAGCTCTAGCTATTTGTTCAATTGGTTTAAAGTACAATTCTAGAGAATGTTCGACGCTATGCTCGAAGTAATGTTCAACAATTCAAACTGGTCTTCAGAAGTGCAATTTGTGAGAGAGTGTACCAAACGCGAGGCGGTGACTTATGACTCGCTTTCCGACCTTATGTAAAGTCCATTCGCTTAGATAGTGTCGCCCTTTTATCGCGCCGCCTTGGCACGTGCCGCTTCTTATCAAAGGATGCCGCCGCATAAACAAAAGAAGCCGCGTGCGGCGTACACCCGCAAATGGAATTGGATTTTTGGATTCGGCATTTATTAAATTATATTTTCTTAAATAATCTATGTTTATTATAAATACAGGTGGTAACGACGGTTGTGACTTGTGACAATTCGAGCGATGATGAGTAATCATAATAATCATATAAAAAATTTATAATAATTATTATTATTTGTAAATCACTTATTTAACTTACTTTTATATAAAAATATCCAAATTTTCATTAAAATTGACTTTGGTACCCAACTTGAGTGTGTTATTTTATATCTGCATTTTATAGCAAGAGCCACAATGCCGTGCGGATCTACCGACACTATCTAACCGAAAGGACTTTATGTATAAAAACGCACTACTGATGATAGATACTTTACCATGCCATTATATTATTTGAGCTTGGTGCTACAAACCTGTTCAGATATTCCAGTGCCTCCATAAACGCAAACCACTCGCAGACCAAGTGATTTGGCGAACTTCTTGATATCCTTCCCGATCTGCATGCAGAGCTCCCTGGTGGGGGTCATGATTAGCGATATGGGCCCGTCGGTGTCTTCCAACGGTGGCTGGTCCAGCACGTGGCGGAACATAGGCAGAATGAACGCTAGAGTTTTGCCTGAACCGGTCTTTGCTATACCAATTAGATCTCTAAAACAAACAACCATGCAGATTATTGATAAGGAAGCAGATGTTGCAACTGAAAGTGACTGACGTTAAATTACTATATTTCATTAAATTGATTGCTTTAATTTATAAGTGTGATCACTCATACTTCACACTTTGAACCTTGGAGGAGCATATATTTTATTATACCAAACCAACTCACCTTCCCGACATAATAGCGGGTATAGCTTGCGCCTGTATAGGTGTCGGCTTTTCAAAGGCAAGCTTCTTCAATATATCCATTTCTTTCTTACTGATGCCGCAGTGCGCCCACGTTCGGATCGGTTTGGGGCAGCCCTTGCCTTTGACGCGGATACCTTCAAGCTCAGTCCTGTATGCTTCCACTTCCTCGGGCGTCATTCTTGCTAGCTCACTTACCTGTGCAACACAAAGACAATGTTAAGAATTGACAGCTGAAATAAATTAGTAGGCATGCTATGTTACCCTAGGATATGAATAGGTTAATAAAAACCATAGCGGAATTGTTAATCTACTTGCCAACATTCTTAATTACGCCGTGTAATGCAAATCAGGCGTACTTCGGGCATAAGGTTGATACACGTAAAAGGCTTATTACACTTAAAAACAAACAATGTATGCTCGCTTGTTTTGATTTCATCACTTGCTAGACATGAGCTCAAAGAAAGCAATGTATGCTTAATTAGTATCATAACTATCCGATATTAAGGATGGTGTAATAAGCTCTTAAGGATGTTGGCAAGTGGCTCGACAGTCCCGGTTCGCGACTGTACATCAAAACAAATGCCTACATACCTATTTATATAGTTTAATGAGATGAGATTGATATTAATACTATCAAAATATTGGCTGTACATACATTGTGCGTCCTCTATTAATCACGACATGTCATGTTACTTGTTATTTTTGGATACGGTTTTATTTACTAACCTCTGTATAGAAAGCTTTCCTGAATGGCATATACTGCAGACTAGCATGATCAACTTTGGCGAGTTCCTTCCGCTGCTTCGAAGCGAGATTAGCGGCTTGGTCTTTAATATCCTCGGTCTCCTCTTCAGAAGAGTACTCCAACCCATCTTGATTCTGTTCTATTAGTTCTCCTAGAACAAATATGAGAATTATGATATATTATGTATCAATACTACAGAGAGAGCGTTGCCGCACACGAGTCACACGCGACAGCCACAAACGCCGCCACTTGAAGCTAGAAGCGGCTAAAAAGGTAGCTCGAGCACGCGACAGTCACTTGTGGCCGGTAGTTGACACTTGCGGTCGGTGGCCGCTATCTTTTCTAAGGCCTTATTTCTACCTGCAAGTAAGTCTTCTGCGATAAATGTCCGACAGTCTGTCCAATAGCAACTTGCAAGTGTAAACACGTAGTTTACACTTGCAAGTTTCTTTCGGACATTTACTTACTTGCAGGTGGAGATGAGGCCTAAGCGTCGCCGCTCACGGGCCACTGAAAAACGCCGACCTCTTTCCTGTCGTTTTCATACATTGTATATTAACGGCGACGCCGGTAGTCGTCAATTGTTTCTTCTAGGCTATGCTCAAGTGGCGGCGTTAGTGGCTCGTGAGCGGAGACTGTAACCCATTTGCTTGCAGTATTTTGTATTGAAATACTGTGCAAGCAACGCCAGCGGCCAGTGGCGGCCACAAGAAGCGAGTGACGACGATTTGTAGCATGTAGTAACCACCGGCGGCGTCACCACCGCGTGCGGCGATTCCATATATCTAAAATCTATGAAAACTACAGGCGAGAGGTTTGTGGCGGCGTTTTGTGGTTGTGGTCGGTGGCCCGTGTGCAGCCAGGGATATTGACTCAACACCTTATCTAGAACAATACAAATCGCAGAACACAAGAAACACGTAAGAATAGACGCACGTGAAATTTACCTTTGCTTAATACTGCAAACCCTTCTACAAGTTTTAATTTAAGGCTTGGAATCCCGACAACATGGTACATCGCTGGGACCCCCCGCGCGTGCGGTACTTAACAAATTAGGTAATTTTGAAAATGAAGAATGCCTTTTAAAAATTTTTACCTTATGACGATCGCAATGCATCGTTTATTCAAAGACACTAATTATTTTCGCATATTTTTCATTAACTAGAACCAAGTATAATGCAAGTAATAGGATATTTGAATTACGATTAGACGAATGTTTAGAGTATTGAATTGCCAGAATGACTAGATAAAAGACTATAAAATAAGACACATTTTTTCTTAACTTTGAGTACATACTTGTGATTTGCGAGTAATCGATAATTTAAAATACCCTATTTTCGGGAATCCTAGCTTTAATTTAATTTGTTCATTCAGAACACAAACAGAAACACATTTGATACGACTATGACTTAAGGTTAGCAGAATCGACACCCAGGTCAAAGTTGGAACAAGCAATACATTTAAATAAAATAAATATGGGATAAGACTCAGCCCTTGCAGTGTGTGTACTTACAGTGTGCCTATCAAGCATGTAGGCGGCAACTACAAACTACATTAAGTAAAAAATGCAGCACATGCTCCTGTGAAGCCTCTTTTTTTGTTTTCTGTGATATAAATACTTGTATACTATTGAAGTTTTGATTTAAAGAAGTTTCTTTAAATCAAAACTAGTAATAGGATTTAGGATTAGTAGTTACTATACCTTTGTTTTTTGTCTCAGTGACTTTCTTCTTTGCTGTTCCTGTGAGTATGACCACACCAGTGCCTCCATCAGCAGAAGGCACACTTATCATACCCCGCGAAGAATCAATTTGATTTACTTTCCTTACTTCCTGTCAACAAAATATAGTGGTTGGTTGCATATTAAAATCAGCAAATTGTATACATTTCATATACTAGTTTCTCCCCGCGGTTTCACCTGCGTGGTACCCTTTCCCCTGGGAGTATCGGGATAAAATATAATGGGAGTGAGGCCTATGTCAGTGAGGAATAATGTAGCTTTCTACTGGTAAAAGAATTTTTAAAATCAGTCCAGTAGTTTTTGAGTATATCCAGTACTAGTGGATCCTCGCGGTTTCACCCGCGTGGTACCCGTTCCCGTGGGAATATCAGGATAAAATATATAAAATATATAGCCAATGTCACTCGGGAAGAATGTAGCTTTCTAATAGTGAAAGAATTTTCTAAATAGGTCCGGTAGTTTCGGAGCTTATTCGATGCAAACAAACAAACAATCAAATCTTTCCTCTTTATAATATTAGTATAGACAAACATACATACAAAAAACATAAAAACAAAAAATCAAATCTTTCCTATTTAAAACATTAGTACAGATCCTTCGTTACCCACCTTACTTCCAGACCTTACTACTGGTAGTAAGGGGGGCAACTTTAGTACTTAGGCTGCCCTGGTACTTTATGTTCAATATTTTTCCAGTAGGTATTTGAATTATGCCAAGTACTTCATTCGACTCAGTAGGGATAAGTGAAAGAAAAATCAATCTCCGTAGTCCTACTGGTAGAACCACGGCCATGGGCAAACGTTTGTTGTAACATATAGTAAGGTCTGGTAGTAAGGTGGGTAACAAATGGGAAAAATATTGAACAAAAAGTACCAGGGCAGCCTAAGCAACCAGGAGTTATTACGAGTATACCTAGTCGTCGTCGTCTTTTGAAGCGATTGTAGAGGAGCCACACTCAAAGCAATTTACTTCGGAACCCATATCTGCACTAAGCCAGAAGTATAATCGCCCTAGTAACGCTCGTCGAAAAGCGCCCAATGCGTACATATGTACCTACAGGCTCTGACGCTCTCACAGATGCGATGACCGCCGTATATATATATACAGGGCGTCCCAAAACTATGTCACATGGAGGAAAAGTACCTTAAATATTGAAGATATAAAACTTTACTGAAAGGAGACCTCATTTTTATTTTTAAAAGAAAACGAACTGCATTCAAAGAATTTTGAATAGTCACCTGTCTGAACTGGGAATCGAACCCGCTGAATGTATAAAAAATATTTCTTCAAATTTTTTATACCGACCGGAAGGCTCGATTATACCTAAGCATTTCTTCTAAGTAACATAGCACCTTAAATAAAAGAAAGACTACGAAATTTAACATTTAATGTTGAATAACAAGCCTTTTCTATCATATTATGACTGTCGTGCTCAATACTTTAACAATTCAATGTATTACTAATGGGTGAAGATTGGAGCAATTATACCTAATTTCCCTATCATAACTGTTTGATAATGTTATAAGTAACACCACCTCGATTGATTAAAAAATTTGAATAATTTGGTGCGGGTTTGATTCTCGGTTTGGACATGCTATTTATTAAAAAATATCTTTGAATGCAGTTAGTATTGTCATTTAAATAAAAATGAAGTCCTATTTATTTATTCTTTTCTAAGTAATCTAAAGTATTTGGTGCAGTCTATGCCACCATGTGGCATAGTCATTGGACGCCCTGGGGGCGTCCCACGATTATGCCACATGGTGGAGTAGACCGCACCAGATTATTCAAACATTTTTAAACCTATCGAGCTGGTGCTACTTAACACATTATAACTTTTTCAAACACTTATGATAGGGAAACTACGTATAATTACTCCAACCTTCACTCATTAGTAATACATTGAAATGTTAAAGTTTTGAGCACAACAGTCACAGAAAAGGCTATCCATAACGCTGCAAAAACTTGTTATTCAACATTAAATGTTAAATTTCGTAGTCTTCTTTTTATTTAAGATGCTATGTTACTTAAAAGAAATGCTTAGGTATAATCGAGCCTTTCCATCGGTACAATAAAATTAGAGAAATATTTTCTTTTACATTTAGCGGGTTCGATTCCCAGTTCGGACAGGCGATTATTTAAAATTATTTGAATGCAGTTCGTTTTCTTTTACAAATAAAAATGAAGTCTCCTTTCAGTAAAATTTTATATCTTCAGTATTTAAGGTACTTTTCCTCCATGTGACATAGTTTTGGGACGCCCTGTATATATGTAAGCAGAAGCACACCAATATTGCAGTACAGTAAATAACATGAAATGAAAAGGGCGATCCTACCTGCTGTACTTCTTGCATATATGCATCTAGAGGATCTATTTCATCTTCTTCTTCCTTCTTTTCTTCTGCAAGTTGCTTTTCTTTTGCCTCGCCATCTTCACCTGTAAGCAAGCAAGATTTATAAGTTTTTAGTTCTATGTACCATATTCATTAAGAAATGATAATGAAAAACACAGGCTAGCCTATAACTGGACATTGATATGCCTTTTGCAGTTAAAAGAGTCTAATAATAAAAGCTAACAAAAAAACACCAACAGCCCAAAAGAAATTCATTCATTATGTTTATTATACAAACACAATTGCAAATAAAAGTAGAGAAAAAAAATTTATAATTTGACCCTAATATTTGAGATCCAAGCTGCATTCACTGCCATAGAATGATCATGATAATTTGGAAACAGTGCAGAAATATACAATGTATTTATTCAACCTTTATGTTACAGGTCTCACTTTTAAACTGTGTATTCCACTATTTCCATGGAACTACAAAATGGTAATTGTAGGACATGCTATTTTTTCCCATTATTTCCATGACGACAGCAAAATTGCGATTGGTAAGGGTGTTTTCACAATACATATGATGCGCTAGTTTTTTAAAGAGAAACTAATACCACAGAATAAATAATAGTGCTAAGGCACAGAAGACTCACTCTGCAAGCTCATTCAAATAAAAATAAATCTTTCTGGGTGGAAATAAAGTCCAATTCCGGTTGCTTTGTCATCGCTTGCCTACTGTTATAATAACCTAGAGTTCGCGCATACAAGCAAAACTGTACCCAATATCTACGCGCGAGCGTTTCTATTTCTATGAATGTCTCAAACAGCTCGCTCGCTGGTTAGGGTTGCGAGCAACTTGCAAGTTCGGTTTTGTTGTTTATTTTGTTCTTTCTTTTATTTATACACCCGTAAACACAACAGTATCTTATATACGGATTATAAGAACGTTTAGTAGTCATTGTTCGGTGCACAAAAATCACAGAAATGATCGATTGTTTTACGCACGAACGTGGAGCGTACGAGCCGAGCGGCATCCTTCTGCCATACGCCTGCCCGGCAGGCGCGCCGGCCGAACGTACCTAAACTGCGGAGTGACACCCCCCTGCTAATACATAGTTCCCATGCACACCAACCAGTCATGCAATAGCAACGGATATAGTGGGACAAACAATTCCAGTATTTCAATCAGTGGAAATAGATAATGTGATAAAAATAGTGGGATACACCACTTTTAAAGCATTATTTTAATGCTACAAAGTAACAGCACAAGATTAACTGATAATTACCTTCATCACCAGAGTCATCTTCCAAAGACCACTTTTTCACTGCAGGCACCTGAATGTTGGTAACAATGCTTCCTTTCTGAACCTCTTTTTTTGCGGATTCAATTTCCTTACGTTTTCGTTCCGCACGCCAACGCTCAATGCGATCACGGCGCTTCTGCATTTCAGCTTCTAACCTACTCTGTTCTTCTTCCTATTTAAAATAAAATTACAGATAATAATGTTTCCACTGCTGGTGTCTTAATAAAATAAATAAAATTATTATTTCAAAGTGCTATATGATAAACTAGCTGCATCTGGCATGCTTAGAGTGCCACGTGAAATATAAAAAGGTAATTGTGTGTAACTTTTTGTACCAGGTCCTTTGCGTCTCTAGAATGTCATAGCACAATTAAAAAGCCTAAAATCTACAAGATTGGGTTTATCTCTTTTCTTAAAAGACATTTTTGAGATTAGTCGGTTTTCCTATAATTTAGCTTTATAATAAAAACTAGCGGCCGCCCGCGGTTTCACCCGCGTGGTTCTCGTTCCCGTAGGAATATCGGGATAAAAAGTAGCCTAAGTTACTCCTTATTACATCAGCTACCTGCCAGTGAAAGTCCCGTCAAAATCGGTCCAGCCGTTTCAGAGATTAGCCGGAACAAACAGACAGACAGACAGATAGACAGACAGACAGACAAAAATAGTAAAAAAAAAATTTTGGTATATGTACCATATACATAATAATATGCATGTAGTAAATAAGTTTAATATTACAAACAGACACTCCAATTTTATTTATTTGTATAGATGTATAGATAACAATCATGAATGGTCAATGACAGTACATTCATTGAACACAATCATATTATAGCTTACCAGAATAGTAATAAGGTTCTGCAAAAAGGTTAGAAAAGGTTAAAATAAAATTTAAATAACATAAAACTAGTGCATTATTTTGTTCTAAATTGCATGCCAAAATTATCATACAATACTCTACTTGCCTTATCAGCGGATCCCACTTCATATTCAGCCTCAGCTTTGATTGTTTTCTCTTTAGATTTGGATCTATCTTTTTCAGGCGACTTCTTTCTTGAAGATTTGCTACTGGTGCCATTTCTTTTATCATCTCTTTTGTCACTGTGAATATACAAGATTCAAATAAATAGGTATATGGTCAGCAATACGATGTGTATTTATTGTAAGCGCAAACGAACTACAGAAGAATGCATGCTACAGGTCGTCTAAGGTCTCTGCTCAGACCAAATTATTTACCTTTTCCTATCACGGTCCCTTTCTCTATCCCTGCTACGATCCCTCTTAGAGTCACGTTCTCTGCTGCGACTGCGTTTTCTTTTCGATGACTTTGAAGGCCTGTCTCGACTCTTGGATCTGGAACGCCTCCGTTTGCGGTCAGGCGATGCTGATCTACTGTGAGATCGTCTCCTCTCACGTTCCCTTTCTCGATCACGCCTAAAATCAACAAAACGTTCGATTCACCAAGTATGACCATAATTTACTATTTGGTATATGGAAAACTTACCCGCTTCTAACCATGTCCTCAAATATAAAAACAATGACCAATCACGCTTTTTTATCAAATCCTTTTGGAAATCTACAAACTAATTTTTATCTCCGTCAGACACGCGCAACTTGACATGACATTTTCTTTTTTAAATATTGTTTTTTTTTTCAATACCTTTGGCATAGTACAAACCACGTACAAACATTTGAACAAATGTTTGGACACATGTGTAGGAAGGACCGTGTATTTGATAAAATCATAAACTTAGTTATACTAGGGGTTATTATGAAGCCCCCAGTACACGATGGCCGATCATGGTCGGCGACCATGACCAATACATCGTACATTGACACTTTTAAACGAACAAGTTTAAAAAGGTTCTTTCAAACCTACGTGATTCAACAGCACAGCACACAGCACGCAATCAAAAGTGTCATTGACACTTTTGAATCAAAAGTGTCAATGTACGATGTATTGGTCATGGTCGCCGACCATGATCGGCCATCGTGTACTGGGGGCTTTATAAGTTTATGGATAAAATATTACAGTACTTTGCCATGTCAGAAGGCAAAGTCTTCAAACATTTGTTCAAATGTTTGTGCTATGTCTGGCGCCGATTAATTTTGTATTCTGCTACGTGCTGTGTGCTGTGCTGTTGAATCACGTAGGAAAATAATATAAAGGCCTAACGATTTTTTCGTTGATTTGATCATAAATTCATAATCACTCCACTCATCCCTTACTCATCCCTAGAAGGCCGTCAGTGGAAGAGAGAACTCATACTAGTAGTAGGAGCCCATAGACGGCCGATCATTGGGGCTCCCGGCTAAGAATTATGGATATTCTCTGCTATTTTCTTTATAAAACTTACTTAAAGTTCCCAAAAACGTATGAAGTTCATACCCATAAAGTTACGCGCTAGCCCCCCTGGGGGGCTACCGGCTAAGAAATATGGATATGGGTATGGGCTTCAACTGTCATTTGAATTCCTTATCTTGATAGATTTTTGCTGCTTTGTTCTGTTGAACGTTGCTAGTTAGTTATCGTTATACCCGATGTCACAAAACAAGAAACTGATAGCGGCTATTTTCTTTATAAAATTGACTTAGAGTTCCCAAAAACGTATGAAGTTCATACCCATCAAGTTACGCGGTAGCCCCCCTGACCGTTGTGGGCTCCTTTAAATATCTCATTTTCTCCCGTCAATCAAAGTTGTCAATGTCAAAACTGGGCACTGGCATCTGTTCTGTGGTCAAACTCAAAACATAACCTAAAATTTTATTCTTGCGCTTGTTTTTTATAATTAAATCTTTAAATTAATAAAGAAGGGGATTGATTAAAAACTCTAAACATGGCAGATGATGGTGAAAATGTAAGTCTAACTTATCCAACCTACTGCACATAGTAATAAACGGAAAATACTTTAGTATTGTTGTCCTTTTAGAGATATCCCTCCCAAAACATAAAACCATTTATTTGTATACATGGATACACAATAATAATTTCGGCTAGAGTACAGGAACTTGATAACCGTAATCTTTGTCCTTAATTTCAGTCTGAAGTGATGTATAGTTTTTTTTGTGATAATCGAAATTTCGTTCTTTCGTTGTAGGTAAATAGGTACGTAAGGAATAGACCTCTCCTCAGTGGTTTGAGGAGAAGTCTATTCCTGAAATCTCACGAAAATCGCGAAGATTGTGAAAGAGTTGTGAGAAGATGGGGCCAGAGCCCCTTTCGAGGGGACTTACAAAGGGAAAATACAAAGCGTAATTTTAGGTTAGGTTAGTTAGGGTAGGGTAGAAGTTTGACCAAAATTACTCCGCCGCGGCAGATGCCGGCGACGTGCCAGAAACGAAATTTTATTTAAAAGATTGTAAGTTTTGGGTCTAATTTGTCGTTATGTAGTACAACCCAAACTCAAAATTAAACTTTTCAGATTTTCTCAGTAACAAATTGGACTTCCCTCCCCTCCTTTGGGAGAAGGGTTCTACCCCTCCCCTCCCCAAACTTCAAACCAAGGGTCCACATACTGTACTTTGACATATTCTATAGAAATGTGTATTTTCTTACTGCAGGTCTCAGTAATGACTGTGAAGGAGCCCCTGGATCTGATCCGACTTAGTTTAGATGAAAGGATTTACGTCAAAATGAGAAATGAACGAGAACTACGGGGGAAACTTCATGTAAGTAGATGAATTAGTATTATACTGTATTTAAAAAAAATTCTGTGTGAGATTTGTGTTACACAGGGTTGAAAAAATCATGTTTTTTTATTTTAATAAAAAAAAACAGATTTTTTTAAATAAATCGTGATTTTTAATTATTTAAGTATTGGATTTTTTGATTTTTATCGTTTTGCAAATATTACCCTAGTTTTTCTTGTGCGCAACATTTTTATTTAGAAAGAATTGATTTGATCTATAGTGCTGTCAACACTATCAAAAAAGTGAATGTAACATCAACCAGAAAAACCGATTTAAGTTTTGAGTGTTTGTTTGTTTAGATCTACGATTTTTTTTTATTTTAATCTTATTAATAAAATAACTTAACTTGCATTGCACCTATCGTACTTTGTATTAACATTATTTTCGAACATTACAGTTGATTAATATGCTCTCCCAGCATTTATTTAATTCCTTTTTCGGATTTCGATTGATATCAGTGATTTTTAATTAATCAGTGATTTATCAAGAAGTGGCCAAAACCGGTACATTTGGCACCTCTCACACATTTTGTGTTATACACAAAAATATATTTTTCTTTTTTAAATTTGAAGAATGTACCTTTAAAAGGTATGATAAATTATCTATAATTTAAGATATAACTTGTCTCTTAAATACCTACGACCATTTAGTACTTAGTGCTTAAAAGTCAAAAAATCCTTAAAGTGACCACACAAAGGGTACCTCTGCCCTACTTTTATTTATAATAACCTTATAACATTTTTACACTTATAGCTAATCGCTATCACTAGAATTTAGTCCAACGGCTCTCTCCTTGTCATAAATGCTATAATTAAAAAGTTTAAACATGGCTTCAGCGGGTTCAAAATTTACGCAGTTGACGCTTTGGCGTGAAATTGCTTGTTTTGCCAACATACTTCCCATGATTGTGTTAGTAATCAGTTTATTGCGTTTTTTGTTTTTGCTTTCGCTTGCTAAAAATATTGGTCGCGTGGAGTGTGGACTACACGTGTATGATCATAAATTTTTAAATCTATTGTTATGTTGGGCTCATATTTATCAAAATATCGTGAACTATTGGCTCAGTAGAAATTACAGTGCTTTCGTCACTGTAATTTATTTTATACAGTGTACAGTAGATGACGTAAAAATACAGTAGATCTCCTGTAATTACAGTGCATCTGGCAACACTGGTCACCAGTTATGACGTCATCAAAATGGCCGCTGCTGCGTTCAGAATATTGCATATACAACAAAAAGTATGTTACATGCAAGCTTGTGTGGGGTGTCATAAAAAGCAAAATTAAATGCGCTACAATATTGTTTCTACATTTGATCTAAAGTTTTGTTTAAATTTTCCAAAATAAACTTTCGTTTTTGATTTTCATCAACTTTACTAGTAATTTTACAGTAAAACATTGTATGAAGATAATAATGTTACGTTAATAAGCTATAAAACACCATTAACATTTTGAAAATCGGTTTATAAACAAGCAAAATACACTACTTTTGTTCCATACCGGATGACACCACCATGAGTCGAATGGCTGTTTCAATACAATAAGCAAGGCAAATAAAGGTAACTTGCAAAACGATATTTTTAGTAAAGCAATAATTTCAATAAAATTATTATTTTTAAAACAAAATTAAGAATACCTACCGAGATCGTTTTACTGCAATTTACTTATATAGTTATTGGAATTTGTCAGAGTTGTTGGTGAAGTAGTTGCTCTCAAAGTTTTTATTGTGATTATTGTTTAAACAGCGATTTCCCACTTGGACTTACCATAATTCTGGACTTTGTCACTTATATTCTTAGTGCAAGTGTTATTACAGCATATCTCGCAATTTAAATACATTAAATTACTAAGATAGATTTACGTTTGACAGTGCACAGTTTCGAAATTTTTACGTGTACCCTCAACTCGAAAAGTTACCACAGATCAAGTTGTCACTTATTACCATAGACAACTACCGCCAGTGTTGCCAGCTATCAACGAAAACTACTATTTCGTGGTATTCAAGAATATCATAACACCAATCATAATGAGTACTAAAACAAGGACCAAGATTGCTTCCCCATTGGAAAAGTGTTCTAAATGCAATAATACACCTAGCGACAAGAAGCTATCTGTCACTTGTGACTGTTGTAGGGGTATCTTGTGCGGAGACTGTCACGGATTATCACCCACAGAAATACGAGTGTTCGAGCTTAAAACGGTTGCACGCGTTGTTACATTTTTATGTGACAACTGCAAGACTTCTATGACCCAGCTCCCTCTGATACTAAAAAAGCTGAACGAATTGACAGAGGAAGTTCAACAATTACGCGTCCGCCATAATATGCTTGCAACTGAGGCTGCCATCCAAGAAATGTCCGAAAGGGAAAACAGAGCTCGTAACATCATAATCTATGATATTCCTGAGTCTTCTTCAGACAAGATCGATCAGAGAAAAGAACATGACAATCGAGAGTGTACTACGCTGATACAAGGAATAACTAACAGCGTTAGCTTCACTGGAGTGAAGATGTTCCGTTTGGGCGCTCCAAGGTCGGATGCTAATGCTCCACCTCGCCCACTGAAAGTCATTTTGAAGAACAAAAGTGAAGCAATGGATGTCCTACGCAGCAAAGGGAAACTATCGAAACCTTCATCCATCAAGGCGGACCTCACTCCAATGCAACGCGAGTATTTAAAATACTTACGAGAGGAACTTGAGCAGCGAACGGCCAGTGGGGAAAAGGATCTCACAATTAAATATGTTCAAGGGCATCCAAAGATAATTAAAGCTAGGCCCGAATTTAGTTCCCCAAAAAACTATTGACTCGCTCATTCATCCCAGTATCACAGCACAAACTACCTCCTGCATTAATAACAATCACCATATTTTACACAAACATACAATCATTGAACTCAAAACTGGACCTTTTTATGGCAAGAGTGAACTCAATAAACCCTTCCCTGATAATTATTACTGAAACTTGGCTTAAACCAAATTTACCAAATTCTATGATAAATATACCTGGATATGACCTGTACCGTGATGACCGTATTACTAAACGAAGTGGTGGAGTGGCTATATATGCTTCCCGTAAGGTCGACGGCGTTATAATAAAACCCTTTAACAACTACTGTGACAAACATAAAGAGACAGAACGCATATGGTTAGAAGTAAAGGTTGCCAAAACAATTTTTTTAATATGTGGGTTGTATAGGGGACATGACTCAACAATGGAACAAGATAACTTATTATTGGGGGAACTCCAAAATGCATCCGAATCTAACGTGGTGGCTATATTTGGTGATTTTAATTACGGTGGAGTAAAGTGGTTGAATGAAGAAGATGGATACGTAACCCCAATAGAAACTAACTTTATAGAGTGGTACAAGGATAGCAACCTGGAACAGTTAGTGGATCGACACACTAGATTTAGACCTGGAAATAAACCATCTTTATTGGACCTAGTTATGACAAACGATGAAACGCTCATTGCAGACATAGAACACCAAACTCCTCTTGGCAAAAGCGACCACTCCTGCATGATTGTTTCTATGCAATTTTCAATGGTTGAACAAGCTGCCAAAACTCGCATCCGATTAAATCATAAAAGAACTGATTACGATAGAATGAACACGTTACTGCACAATTTAGAAACATTGAGAGACCGGAATTGCTCCAAGACCCAATATAAACTTTTTACGGACACAATTTTAAAAGCAGTGAACGAGTGTACGCCAAAAATTAAAGTTCGACGTGGAGCTCCCGACAAGCCATGGATATCAAAAGACACGAAAATTCTCATCGACCAAAAACACACCCTATGGAAAAAGTACATGTTGACCGGACTTGACAAAACATACCATGAATATAGAAAGATTAATAATAGGTTAGCAAATCAAAATAAAACAGCTCGCATCACTTATGAGAATGACCTTCTGAACGCTGGGCCAAAAAAATTCTACTCATATTTAAGTAAACAAGTATCATCAAAAGTTAGCATACCAACTGTCCTACGTAATAAACAAGGCCTAACTGTCACCGGCTCACACGAAATTGCCGAAATATTTGCGGAACAGTTCTCGAGTGTGTTTCAAGAAGAACCATTGGACTCACTACCCGATTTAAATCCTAATCAACTGGTTGAGGATTCTGTAGCAGACATCATATTTACCAACGACATCATCAAAAACGCACTGAAAGAGATGAATACAGACTCTTCACCAGGTCCAGATGATATCACAGTAGCTGTTTTGCAAAGATGTAACCTTGTCGATAGTCTGGCACATATAATGCAAACGTCCTATGATACTGGAATTCTACCCGACAGTTGGAAAAATGCCTTAGTAACCCCAATATTTAAAAAAGGAAACAAGCTTGATCCCGCCAATTACAGACCAATAAGTCTAACTAGTGTAGTCTGCAAGTTAATGGAAAAGATCATAGTCAAATTCATCAGAGACTTTCTTGCCGAAAACAGAGTAATTCCTGAGCGCCAACATGGTTTTTGTCCGCGCCGCTCCACCGTGACTAACCTGTTATCATGTATGTCACTGTGGGTAGAACAATACAATGTAAGACAACCTACAGACGTAATCTATCTTGACTACGAAAAGGCGTTTGATAAAGTTCCCATAAAAAGGCTACTGCATAAACTGGCACATGTAGGAATACGCGGTAAACTTCTCAATTGGATAAGGGCATTTTTGGAACAAAGGACCTTTCAAGTCAAAATAGAGGAAGAATTGTCTGACCAGCGTAAAGTACTCAGTGGTGTACCGCAAGGCTCGGTTCTTGGTCCAGTACTATTCATTATATACACATTCGATCTTCCTCAGTCCGTGCAGTGCCATATCAGTATGTTTGCAGACGATACAAAGTTATTTGGAAACCCGCTGCTTGATTACGACAGAATTCAGTCCGATCTGAATGCCATAGCGAACTGGTCAAAGAAATGGCTTCTCACCCTTAACGCCACGAAATGCACTGTTTTGCACATAGGGAACCGAAATCCACACCTATCTTATACCCTAAATGATGTTAAGCTTACAGAAGTCAAAACTCAAATGGACTTAGGAGTGAAGATTTCGGAAGATTTAAAATGGGAGGAGCATATATCAACCATAGCAAAGAAAGCTAAAAGTTTGATGTACCTAATTAGAAAAGCTTTTGGTGCTCTGACTCCAGAAATGATGCTGAAGATTTATAAAACCTTTGTCCGACCCATTCTTGAGTACGCATTTCAGATCTGGAGCCCCTATTTTGCCAAGGACATTGAGAAACTGGAGAAAGTGCAGCGAAGCTTTACCAAGACACCCAGATCGCTGAAACGACGCACATATGAGGAACGGTTGGATGCACTGAATCTCACAACCTTACAAGACCGCAGGAGCCGCGGTGACTTAATTGAAACCTTCAAAATATTAAATGGGCACTATGACCTCTGTGACATACATACGATTTTCCATAGAAATCAGAATACACACCTCAGAGGTCACAGCTTTAAACTATGCACCCGTGCTGCTAACAGCAACCCATATAAACATTTTCTATCCAACAGGGCTGTAAATGAATGGAATAAGCTCCCACATGATGTTGTCTCAGCCTCCAACACCAACCAATTTAAAAATAGACTTGATGTACACATGAAAAACATAAAGTGAAACCATATTCTACGATGATCAGGATACGGGCAGTATCAGTTGCAACAACTGCTTGCCTGAATAATAATAATAATAATAATAAAAAAATAAATAATAGTTAATTAAAGTTACACACTATATAAGTAAACAATAATATTTATTTTTTACATATTATTTTGCCTGGAGCATGCACCTTTGCATGCGCAAAGCAACTATGCTTGGACTTAATGCACTAGAATTTGAGTCCTTTTTTACGCTCCGATTCTTTGTGCAGCGTTCTTTGCACTTGCAAGACAATAGCTCCTTGCAGCTGAGGCTAGATCAGGAAGGTCCTTCGTTTTTCTTTTGCCAACCCCAGTTGCAAGGATCTAGCATTTGTGGGTCGCTATTCAGGCAATTGGTCCAAATGTGGGTCGGTTATGCAGCCCTTTTTATATGCTGTAGGAGAGCATCTCTTGTTGGAGGAATATTCTCGATCTCTCTGGTCTTTTTTGTAAGCAAGATCCTCCTCGTAGTAGTTACATTATTTGTGTCACTACTAGAATGGTACACGCGAGTGTACAACAATGGTTTTAATGAGCACAAATTCGCTGCTGTTTTCGCATGGTTCTATCCCACAAGTATATGCTTGAAAAGCGGCATCTACTTCTCTGAATGCATTCCACGTCTTCCAGGCACTTTTAAGCCTATTTTTTTAAGATAAAAAAACAATTATTAAAATCGGTTAACAACTGGCGAAGTTATGGTAAAAAAGACATAAAAAAATCGGCCAAGTGCGAGTTGGACTCGTCCCACTCGTACACACTTAACGTACCGATTGCCTATACCTTGCCAAAATTCCACCATAATTTTTCGCCAGCAAAATGTAACTTTGTTTTTCATAGTGTTTGTATGAATGACAAAGTTACATTTGCGGTTTTTGAAAATGTGTTATATCTCAAAAAGTACTTACTATATATCGTTCAAACCAATTTTCGTTGAAAGTTTTTATTAAGATCTACAGCATATATTTTTTCTAGATTTTTCACTCTGTTATTTCAAAAGTTAGAGCCCCCCCCCTCCCCCCTTTACACACACATTTTACCACTTTGGAAGGGTCTATCTTTCAAAATATTGAGTTTGAGAAAAAATGATTAGAGAAACCTCTATGTTATTTTTAAAGAATATGTTTGATTAAAAAAATATTTTTCAGTTTCAGTTCCATATATGGGCAGCCCCCCTTAATTTGGGCTTTATTTTTTATTGTTGTGTTAAAGTCGTAAAGCGGTTCACGGAATACATCTACCTACCAAGTATCAACTGTGTAGGTTTTATAGTTTTGGAATAAAGTGGCTGTGACATACGGACGGACGGACAGACAGACAGACAGACAGACAGACATACATGACGAATCTATAAGGGTTCCGTTTTTTGCCATTCGGCTACGGAACCCTAAAAATCGTACATACTATTCTTAATTTTATTAAAATCATTGCTTTGTAGAAAAATGGAAAATAAAGTATTTAGAAAAAATCAACCCGTCTCACAACCAGCTCCGATGGGACTCGAACCCAACCACGGTCGATTTTTTCTAAATACTTTATTTTCCATTTTTCTATGATAAAAATTTCATTGTGAATGCAAAAAAGTAAAAATTTAAATAATTATTGCTTTACTAAAAATATCGTTTCGCAAGATACCTTTATTTGCCTTGCTAATTGTATTGAAACAGCCATTCGACTCATGGTGGTGTCATCCGGTATGGAACAAAAGTAGTGTATTTTGCTTGTTTATAAACCGATTTTCAAAATGATAATGGTGTTTTATAGCTTATTAACGTAACATTCTTATCTTCATACAATGTTTTACTGTAAAGTTACTAGTAAAGTTGACGAAAATCAAAAACGAAAGTTTTTTTTGGAAAATTTAAACAAAACGTAAAATTTCTCGCAAACTATGGCATTTACAAGATCAAGCGTAGAAACAATATTGTAGCGCATTTAATTTTGCTTTTTATGACACCCCACACAAGCTTGCATGTAAGTGTAACATACTTTCTGTTGTATACGCAATATTCTGAACGCAGCAGCGGACATTTTGATGACGTCATAACTGGTGACTCAATCACGTTAGAAACTGTCTCCCGATGGTTTTTTAGTCAGAATAACATGCTTTACAACATACTAAAATATGGTGCTGGTTTCATCAAGTGCACCTTTTGGGCCCTATAGGACGCTAAGGGCAGCGACTATTGCTTGTGTCTTGCGAGACTGTACACTGGTGACTCACAAACAAATTAGAGAGAGGCTTCACAGTTCAGTCATTTTCAGTTATTTAAATTCAATGCCTTAATGAGTGATATAAATTGTACAATACAAAAATAAATAAGACAACAGTTTTTGCACATCAGCTTTACTGATTTGAATCAGTGTGTCTCGGCTACATAGGCCCTGCATCTCTGTCTTTTGCGAGTCTTGTCCGTCGAGCTACAGTGCCTTCTGATGTCTTCAGACCATCTTTTCCTCATTGTATACGTCTTAGGGCTCAAACGAATGGAAGCTTAACTTCATCGGCCGATCAAAAAATTGGTCAGTTACAACATAGGCACCTTTAGGCGCATTTGGTCCAATTCGCAATTGGTTCAATGTTAAAAAAATGTCCAAGTCGCATTAGTCCAATTCGCAATTGGTCAAATTCTTAGTTTGTCCAATTCGCACTTCGTCCAACTCGCAGTTTGTCCAATTCGCAGTTGGTCCCACGACCTTTCGCTTTCCGGGCGACTGCTCTAACTGCTCTTTCTACCTTATCAAAATACACTTTATATTGGACCAATCGCGAATTGGACCAACTGCGAATTGGACAAACTGCGAATTGGACAAACTGCGAATTGGAAGAACTGCGAATTGGACCGACTGCGAATTGGACCAACTGCGAATTGGACCAACCGAGAATTGGACCAACCGCGAATAATGTGAATTGGACCAACCGCGAATTGGACCAACTGCGAATTGGGACAACTGCGAATTGGACCAACCGAGAATTGGACCAACCGCGAATAATGTGAATTGGACCAACCGCGAATTGGACCAAATGCGCCTAAAGGCGCATGATAGCTTACTAAATCGGCTGATTTCAATATAAAAACTGATCGATATTTTCATCGGCCGATCAAGTCAAACTTCCATGCGCGCCTAGGCTTAGTGTCGACCCACACGTAGCACAACCACACCACATCACAGCGTCAAAATGTGGTACGTGTGAATAGTGTTGATGCAGCTTTTTGCAGTTGCATTGCATTGTGGTTGTGCGACAAAATGTTTATGTGATTGCGTTGTCTCTAACTACACTCGCGAGCAACAGTATGGAATCACTTAATTGGAATTGACTCCGCGCGATCTTGAGTACTTAATAACTAGTTAAGAATAATAAAAATGGTACCATTTTAAAGGTTAAACTGTTAACTTTAAATTGATAAAGTTAAGGGGGTCAATAGGCCGCAACTCGCGACGTATCAACCAATTGAAACATATCTTTTTCCTTACTCCTTCACTTAATCCGGGATATCTCCTTAAATACTGATGTGATTTAAATGACATTTAATTTATATAGAAGGAGGCTGTGTGTTATGCGTAGTACACACACTACAATAATAATAGCAAGTTGTTAATGGAAAAGCTAGAATATAGAATTTGAAAACTTTGAATGGAAAAAAGGTATCAATGAAGTAATTATCTTAAAAAAGTTTCCTATTTGTCTGCAGGCTTATGACCAGCATTTGAACATGGTTCTTGGAGATGCAGAGGAGACCATAACAACAGTAGAAATTGACGAAGAAACATACGAAGAAGTGTACAGAACAACCAAAAGAAATATACCAATGTTGTTTGTTAGAGGTGATGGTGTCATACTTGTCTCTCCACCAGTTCGCGTAGGCTTGTAGAATGTAGAATTAAATAAAACTTATTTTAAACTACTTTTCACATATTATTTCAATTTTGTAAACGATCACAAATCACCCCAACAAAAGTCTTTATGTCCACTTCATATAAAGTTACAATTTGTATCAGTATTGAATATGTAGGTACTGTTTCATAATAGGTAGTTCATCATAAACCCTTTTAATATGTACTGGAACAAGACTGGAACAGTAGTCTTTGCTCTGATCATCATTTTGCATTTATTTGACTCGATTTTGATCACATCCTTCCACAGTCCCAATAATTTGTCAAAATAGCGTGTGTTTGGCTAACCACATTTTTAGTACACAAACTTGATATAGAACTAGTCTATGCTAACTGGCAACATGTAGGCAAGTTGTCTGCGCGTTTTATGAGCCTGAACATATTTTGTTATTGCCTTACTATTTAAATAATGTACAGTCGCCAGCTGACGTGCTGGCGACTGTACAATTGGACATTCCGGTCACTACAAACTGTCAAATTTCTTTAAATAAAATTCAACATTATTTCCAACAGATAGAGTTCAGTTTCAATTAATAAATTTTGACATTTTGTAGTAACCCGACGTGCTGGCGACCGTACAATTGGTCATTCCGCGGTGAAAGAATAAAAGCTTTCTTGAGACACGAGGGGGCACGGTGAGCAGAGCAAGCTGCGCGGCATCAAGTGTTTTCTCCGTTAATGGAGAGGTATCGCATCGGTATGTTAGCCCTCCTTTTCACTCGATTTGGTCATGACTGGAAAATAAGAGAGACGAGAATAGCAATGACGTTTCGGATTTTGCATTTCAAGGTAGAGCCCATTCCCATATAAATGTTTGCATTTGAACGCACCGCTGCCGCTTTCTGACGCCCGCGCTGGCCGCTGGCACAGTACCTATACAGGGCGTCCCAAAACTATGCCACATGGAGGGAAAGTACTTTAAATACTGAAGATATCAAATTTTACTGAAAGAAGACTTCATTTTTATTTTAAAAAGAAAGCGAACTGCATTTAAGGAACTTTAAATAATCGCCTGTCTGAACTGGGAATCGAACCCGCTGTATGTAAAAAAAATGTTTTCTTTAATTTTATTGTACCGATCGAAAAGCTCGATTATACCTAAGCATTTCTTTTACGTAACATAGCTTCTTAAATAAAAGGAAAACTACGAAATTTAACATTTAATGTTGAAAAACAAGTTTGTGCAGCGTTATGGATAGCCTTTTCTTTTCTACATATTTTTAGCTATTTTTGAGATAATTAACATTGATGTTCGAAGTAGGTATTTTTTGCAACTTCTTCTTTGATATCTTCAGTATTTAAGGTACTTTCCCTCCATGTGGCATAGTTTTGGGACGCCCTGTATATAGGGGTGCAGAACTGCACACGATTGTACCAATAAGCTATGAAAAAAACCTAGCAAAAATTTCCAATCTTTTTATTTTAAGTAATTTAGTTGACAATGTTCTCACTTAACTCACATAGTCACAGCAAGTAATAATAATAATCAAGACAGACTATTGAATTCGGTAAGCAACCGCGCGGATATCTCTACGCGCGCGTGGTGGTCGCGCTTGATGCGTCCCACCAACGACAGATGTGTTTGTCGAGGTCGTGGATTCATCGGCACTCCCGCTAGATATATCTTCAGCTTCGCTAGTCCCATTAGCATTCATTCGCTCTCTTGTGCCTAGCAAATTTGCCATTTTATCAAACACTTCTCGTGGAAAGCAAGATATGACCTCTCTATTGGCAGTGGATTGGCTAAGCTCGCAAAAAGCACTGCGAAGAACATGAATTTGTTTCTCCATGTCATCAATTATAGTGTTTGTTTCAGAGTTTTCTTGTAATGTATCAGTTTGTTGGGCCTGGTTCATCTTGTGCGTGTTACTATACTCATTTGGAAAAGATTTCGGCATCGGAGTGCTACAGATCATTGCATGATGTGTTTGTGGCTCTTCGAATAAATCAGAAGGGCTGATTAGTGTTTGACTGTTGCAGTCACCCAGATCACGTGTAAATTCATGTGTATTGTGACTAGACAGCTCTGATGCATTTGCCTGCTCCTATAACGAAAATAAATAAATTAACAAAATTACTTTTTGATAAGCAAATTTGAATTGTTGTCTTCCTAATAACTCAAGTTGGACAACAATAATTATTGTGATGGTCTACGTCATCTATACAATATTTTTTTACTGATTTTGAAGCAGATAGTTTTCTTTAAGTACCTTATTTTCGAAGTAGTTCGTGATCGTTGGATGATGTCTTTGAAAGTCTAAGGTGCTGATGGGCGATCGCTGAGAGAACCTGCTACGCTTGCTTTTGATATAGGTAACTCTCTGAAATCAAAAGATTACTTTTGACTATGAAAGTAAGATAGAGTAATTTTGGTACAATTTACAAATAATAATTAGATAGTAAATAAAAACATATTTATTCAACGTAAAAGAGTTACAGTAAAGTAAAAAAGTAAAAAGGGTTTATTAAACAAACAAGTTTTAACATCAACAGAGGTTGATTCCTCCTTTTAAGTGTGAGAACACTAGTGCCAGGAGATAATCGCTCTCGCTTAACAATAACAGCGTATTCGAGTTTTTTTTTTCTATAAAGGAAATATAAAAAACAAAATAATAAACTTAACTATTTAGTAATCTGTGGTGTAACAGTGTGAGTATTTGTGTGTGTAAATGTGGTGTGTGTGTGTGTGTGTGTGCACAGTGTGTGCACAGTGCACTATCAGTTTTCATTTGTAGCTAGTAATTTAGCTGTCGGGTGTCTGGGCTCGGGCACAGATTACTAAATAGTTACTACGTGCTCGGGGCCCCACAGTAGCCTACAATACTAGTTTTGAGTTTTGTTTTTATTTACCGGTTGTTCCAAGATTATGTAATCGTCGTCGAAATACACTGGTTTTCCGGGAAGAAATTCGTCGAGGCCACCAGCATCATCGATTTGGTTTCGAAGTGTATTCGTCTGATTGTGTCTGTAGTTAACAGGCTGATCCTGAAAGAAATATAGAAACAGGCGGTTGTCATACTGCACCGCGCTCCGTCGCGGGCGCGGTTTCGCAGATTTTTTATATTGTATGCAAGTACTTTCATCAATTATTACATAGACAAAACAAGCCTAGTCCAAGACACCGAAACGGCGACGCGCAACGACGTGGTGGAGCGACCGCGGGGTACAACACACACAACACACTGAGCTCTGCATAGTATCGCATAGTATAGTTCTTATAGCATAGTATCGTATCGTGATTCGTGATGGCTTTCGTACGTGAGTGCGGGGCCCAGCCGACGTACGAAACGAAGCCGTCTCGCTTGGAGGCGCCGGAGCAATCTGCGTGGAGATGCGGATCTCCTCCTCCGTCGCCGTGCGCGTGATTTGCGGATCTGCGCTTGGCGGGCGCGTCGTTAGTGTGAGAACCACCATAGTTGCAATATATCTGTCGCAGGGATTTCGTCAAAGCCGTGATATTATAATTCCACTAGTGAAATTATAATTGCTCGTTAAATTATGAATAGACAGTACGAGACAGTATGCACACGGCTGCGAGCTTCGGAAGTCAAATAGAATACGTGATAGGTTAGAAATTTCAAATCTAAAAATTTCAAAATCAATACAAATTATGGATTGTTTCACAAAAAAGAAAATAACCACGAAATTTAAGGCAATCGCTTCGCTGCGGTTCGCGATCGCCTTTAATTTCTAACCTATCACGTGTTCTACAGACTTCCGAGGAGTACAGGACTTTTCCGAGGCAAATTCGTGAGCTCGCAGCCTTGTGCATACAGTCTTGTACTGTCTATTCATAATTTAACGAGAAATTATAATTTCACTAATGGAATTATAATATCACGGCTTTGACAAAATCTCTGCGACATATCTACTACCTATTAGTATTCTGCTCGATCCTGTATTGGTTAATTTTAGAATCTCAAAGAGGGTTCAGACATGCACCTACAGTAAATGATTTATATATACCTCATTTTCTCCATCACTGCCTTCATCTAAGAAAACTGATTGAAGTTGGACTCTACCATTATTGACTGGTCTCTGAAAGTGATCATATATATATAAATTAATGGACATTTTCTTTGAATAGGCAAAAATAAAATTAATTAATAATTTTATACTTACGTATCTATCCATACTAATTAAATATTATTATTATATTTCCATTATAAATGTGAAAGTGTGTTTGTTTGTGTGTTTGTCCCTCTTTCACGTCAAAACGGAGCAACTGATTGACGTGATTTTTGGTATGAGGGATAGTTTGGGAGCTGGAGAGTGACATACTAGGCTACCTACTTTTTATTCCGGAAAATTACAAAATAAAAATGGTAATTATGTATGGAAAATAATTTTGACTGTCGTACGCTTCGATCATATAAACCCTAGATACAGCGTAAACGCACAGAAAGTGAAGCCGCCAACGAATGCCCAATTCGAAATTGGGCATTAGATCGCCTCAGCAGTCATTTGACCCGTTTAGGCGCATAATGTCCAATTCGCAAAGTGTCCAGCGTTCGCAAAACGTCCTGTTCGCACAATGTCCAGTTCGCAGATTGTCCATTTCGCATAATGCCCAGTTCGCATAATGCCCAATTCGCACAATGTCCAGTTCGCAAAACGTCCAGTTCGCAGAACATCCAGTTAGCGAAAATGTCCAATATTCATCATAACGTCACATCATCAATCAGAACGTTTATTGCGTTTAGGCGCATAATGTCCAATTCGCAAAATGTCCAGCGTTCGCAAAACGTCCAGTTCGCACAATGTCCAGTTCGCAGATTGTCCATTTCGCATAATGCCCAGTTCGCATAATGCCCAATTCGCACAATGTCCAGTTCGGAGAACGTCCAGTTCGCGAAAATGTCCAATATTCATCATAATGTCACACCATCAATCAGTAATTTGTAACAGATCAAATAATGAGAAATAATATATTTTAAAATAAAATAGTAAATTGAAAAATGGAAAATGAAGTATTTAGAAAAAAACGACCCGTCTCACAACCAGGTCCGATGGGACACGAACCCACGACCTTTCGCTATCCGGGCGACTGCTCTAACCACTGAGCTACGGAGTCGTTACGAGAAGCGTCGAATTGGTTGTGAGACTTGTGAGACGGGTTGATTTTTTCTAAATACTCCATTTTCTATTTTTTTATCATAAAAAATTGCAGTGTGAATGCAAAAAAAGTAAAAATTTTAGTAAAATAGTATATTTTTCATTATTTGATCTGTAAAAAATTACAATCACCGAATAACTTTTTTTACTTTTTTATGTTGATTTTATTATTTTATGATTTATGTTACTTAAATTAAAATAAATTACAAAAATAAAACTGTTTTTAAAGTCTTAATAACTTGACAAATCATCAAACCCAACGCTAAACCTAAACTAATCAATAAACGTTCTGATTGATGATGTGACTTTATGATGAATATTGGACAGGGTCGAATATCAAATGTGGTGACGGCAGTATTCGGAATCGAAATATCTTTAAGTAAGTATAACTTCTAATGACAGCACTGTTGGAATCACTTTTTCAAGCGCATTTAGTATGGAATTGTGTATCTAGGGTTTATATTGCGTTATGATTAAGTATAGAAATTTTCAACACACTTGCTCATAAAGTGAGCCTTATTATATCGATCTTAGGGCCATAACCCGAACTATAACACACGCGTGCATAATAATATTTCAGTACTAGTTGCGTAATAGAATTATCCCTACAAAGTTAAGTAAGTGCCTAACTGCAAATTATATGCGAGTAAACAGAGACTTTTCAATTTAACCGGGTAATACAGTATCCCTATAAAGTTAAGTTAGTACCTAACTGCAAGTTATATGCGAGTAAACAGAGCATTTTCAATTTCGCCGGGTAATAGGTACAGTTCTTTTTTTGTAACAACAAAGAGGTTTTATACGGCTGAAAATCCATGTACGTTTTTAGAATAAATAAATGTGTCCCAAATTAAGACAAAAAAACATAATTAAGTATATTATTATCAAATTATTTAAAATTCACAATAATTTGTTATAAAACATTTGCATTTAACACTATTATTATAATTATTTTGAAGTAGGCTGTATGGCTGTATGTAATCAATCACCTTACATTTGGCGCGTGCAAAAAAAAACTTGCGCGCTTTTTCCCTTAGCTAATATTATTTTAGGTAACTAGCTTTCCGCCCGCGGCTTCGCCCGCGTGAACTACATGACGTTATCCCGCGGGATTGTGATTTTTTCCGGGATAAAAAGTAGCCTATGTTCCTCTCCAGGCTACAAAGTATCTGTGTTCCAAATTTCAGCCAAATCCGTTCAGCCGTTATGGCGTGATTGAGTAACAAACATCCAAACATCTAAACATCCAAACATCTAAACTTTCGCATTTATAATATTAGTAGGATGAAGTTATGTATTCAATAAATATTTGTTTTTCCTCGCAAGTGTGTTGAAAAAGTGCGTATGAAACTCGTGAGCAACTTACTCACTAGACACTCGGCTGATTTACGCCCTCGCCTGCGGCTCGGGCTGCAACCCACAGCCTCGTGTATAATGAGCAACCTTAGCTCACTTGTATCATAATATACTATTAAACTTTCAACTTCTTTCAAGTTCGTAAAAATTATTTTTACTTTGGTGTATTCCTCAAAACATCCACTATTAGGACATTGAAAGTCTAGCTGCGCCAACTTGCGGGGCTCCTATGGATGACTTCTACGCCACTCGTAACGAGTCATCAATCATCCATCCAAGTCATCCATCCGTTGCGTAAGTGCTACAAAAACTAAATAATACCCGAAAGATGTCTCGATGTCTCGAACTATTACTAATAAGGATCTGTTACACCGACTTTTACTAAATTCTGATCCTTACATTTCGAGCCTTCGACAATACGGTATTTTACTGATTTTTTTTTTATTTCTTTGAAATGTTTTTCGAAATATTAGCTACACAAAACAAGTTTTCATTTTGAATTATCTTGAATATTTTCAAAGATATAGGACTTCAAACTTTATAATTAGACAAAGACAGGACGCTATCTTAGTGACGTCAGTGGGTTAGTAGCGTCATAGTCACGCCATAGAAGATTTCGTTTTAGAAAGAGACAGCTATAGTCAAAATCAAACAGACTATAATTCTTTTATTATAAAACAGATTCAAATTATTTTTTCACATTTGGTATTCTTAATTGCAATATTTTTTAACGTCATCATTAAATATCTACATTTCAACAACAGTAAAATACCCTATTGCCTTGCAAAAAAACGGTGTTACCAAGAGTTAGATTTACTAATTGTTTAAATTATTTTCTGCAGTAACATTAACCATTTATTGAAGTCTTATTTAATCATAAATGTACAAATTATTATTATTATTTCAGAAAGTCACTGTATCAAAATTATAATAACAATATACCTACTTAACAATTTTTCTCAACAGTGTATTTCTTTTTTCCATTTATATGGGTTAAAATAAGTAAACTTTTCGTTATTCTTTTTTTTTCTTTTTGTATCTTCAATATACCTTTATGAATACTTTTAGATACGTTTTTTTATTAATTTAATACTGTAACTAACAAATGAATACCAAGAAACAACACCATGATGCAGAGTCGATTAGTATCAAACGCGGTAATCTGACTTTTAGAGAATTTTTGGTAAATGCAAAAAAACGTTTTATGTGTTGTCTTAAACCCTTAGCAGAATGCCAGATTTGCAACTAACTTCAAACTTTGATGAGTATTTTGTATGGTAGATTGCTGCTTTTGTAACGTAATGCAATAACAATACGATTTTATTTGTTATTTTTTGTGTTGCCATGCCAATAACTCATTTTAGCCAAAAAGTACAGGTGGCCTACCACAAGCTCTTATAGCAGTTATTTTTAAGTTGAGAGAGTGAGACGCCGCTCTACACGCCGTATAGCGGCGTCTCACTCTCTCAACTTAAAAATAACTGCTATAAGAGCTTGTGGTAGGCCACCAGATTGCCGTCTTTGATACTAATCGACTCTATTTCACTAATAGATAGGTAAGTAGGTACTTTTGGGCGTGAACTCCTATTGACCGCTCCTCTAAGGGCGCGGAACCACAGTGCAATGGTTAGAGGCGTAGGGAGCTGTTACCTAACTCAAAAACATCGATAACACAGTTAAGTGTGGTTTAGTTCTTTATTATTTTTGAAGACATTATTCGAAGTAGGTATTCTAGTAACGGTTTAAAGTACAAGGACAATGTAGCTTTGCCAATTATCGTTTGGACTCTAAAGTGGCATAACATAGCTATGAAGGAGGTAGTTATAGGTAGTTGCTTCTGGTTAGAAAAAAAAATACCTGTGTACTATAACTACCGCCTCCATAGCTATGTTATCCGGTACTTCAGAATCGAAACGATAATTCGGACAGCTACCTATACATATCTGTTGTTACTAGAATGCCTACTTCAAATGTCTTCAAAAATAATAACGAACTGAACTGATTTATCGATGTTTTTAGTAAACACCTCTGTAGCGACACAGTTTATGATCAGCAAAATATTCGTAGCGTAGCCGTAGCAAAATAACGTAGCTGCATAAACCAGTCGTATCCCTTGCTTATTCCTACACGCGTGCCTGTCCGGTCTTGTGCTGCTAACCCCAATTTTAAGAGTTTATTATTTTTAGAGTCATGGTGGTGGTGATGGTCATATGCCTGACGAAGGTTGCGTGTTGAAATAAAATGCAAGTTCTGATATTAGAAATCTATTAATAAGAGCGCACAAGTTTCAGTAAATATAGATCTTAGCAGGACAAGGCCGACAGGCACGCGTGTAGGGATACGACTGGTTTATGCAGCTACGATATTTTGCTACGCTGCTACGGCACGAATATTTTTGCTGATCATTAACTGTGTCGCTACTTTAAACCATTGGTGCTGTAACTGGAATGCTTTAATAATATTTTAAATTTATTTTTCGAACCGCACCAAATGGTACCGTAGCAGGAATGCTTTCGGTGCCGTTCAAATAGTGCGGTTCAAATCGGTGCCGTAACTGGAGTACCTCCCTTTTAGCACTTCTCTTTTTTTGGTCCCCCGACCGAGAGAGAAATTTTATTTTTTAACTTAAGTTTAACTTTAATACACACAAAAGGTCATAAGTAAAAAACCACACCGAAATTCAAGTGTCGACTTATCTGGTTGCTGCTGCGCTTCTGGTGGTCTACCACCATGAAACATGTCTAAGAACCTGCTCTGAAATGAAACTTTTTGAATGCAAAAAACCGCATTGAAATCGGCCCAGTCGTTTCCGAGGAAAATGGTAACAGACATACATACAAACAAACAACCTCTAACTCAAAACGCATAATATACCGCCTCCGCTCCGTTCAGTCCATCGTGGGTAAAAAACCCGTTGGGGGCTAAAAAACTATGAGAGCCCCCCTTAAATACCTATATATTTTATTTTAATTTAACTATTTTTAAAGTGCATAAGTATACAATTAAATATTCTGTGTTCTCTTTTGTGGTCTCCCGACCGAGAGAGAAATTTATATAGGTATCTACCTACCTATTTGATTTTTTTCTGTCGGGGGTTTTTACATTTTTTAAATTATTATTTTTAATATCGAAGTAGGTACTACTTCATAATTTGCTGAAATTCCAGCCATAAATATAGTTAAACCAGACAAAATTAATAAAATTTTAATATATATGTCGGAGCGTGAGCGCAGTGCTGCCCTCTTGGACAGCACGATCGATTACTTTAATTTAAATTATAACGACATCTATCGAGTTATTTTGTAACTATCGACTAAAATTATTAGCGCCATCTATTTTGTTGCTTCGTAACTATTAGTTGAGTCAGTTTAAACGTTGCGAAAAGCACTTGGGTGAGTTGGATACAGAGAGATGGCAGGACTTGGACCAAGTCAGTTGAATTGGTCGATGGTCAGCACATTTTGGTGCAGGCGCATGATAAAACAGTCTAAACAGGGACCTACAAGGGGTTGGACGTTGAGGCGGTAGTGGGGCCCGCAAGGGCCACTTTTCTGTATCGAATTTGCTGCGTTTAAAGATTCATCCGTGTATATCACTTGAATCGTTGTTTTAATTGTGCCATATCGATTGTGATCACTACATAGTATAAAACAAAGTCGCTTTCTCTGTCCCTATGTCCCTTTGTATGCTTAAATCTTTGAAACTACGCAACGGATTTTGATGCGTTTTTTTTTAATAGATAGAGTGATTCAAGAGGAAGGTTTATATGTACTTTTTATCCCGATATTCCCACGGGAACGGGAACCACGCGGGTGAAACCGCGGGCGGCCGCTAGTTGAAGAATAAGACGTTTGTTATTGAAGAAGAGACTATTATTTTGAGGATCCCTCGTCGTAACTATCCTGACAACGAGACCAGACCAGGCACCCCGACCCCAGCGACGTCATCAGAAGTGGGATGCAGCCCGTGCCACAATGAAAAGTGGACTGAAAACGAAATACCCGTATTTCTGTGATTCGACTTTCTGTTACTGAATGTGTAATGAAAAAAGGCGTCCTGTCCTGCCGTTTCACTAGCGGCATTTCATTTGCAAGAAGAGAATTGTGAAAATCATCTTTTCCTGGTGATGAGCGGTACGCTGAAAGGAAGTTCATCGGCAAGACTGGACCAGTCTGGACCTGGACCAGATTTCATGTGCTGGCGTAACCTGACTGGAGCATAAGGATTTGTTCATCGATAGGTTTGTCTGTATCTAGACAAACGGAGGTACTCTCATATTTTTCTTATTTTGTGAAGCCGAAAGAAAGTAAATCTTATTTCCTTATGAGTAATACGTTGTAATAATAGTTCCTAACGGAACCAAAAATGTTTTATGATTTTACTGTCAACTACCTACATCAAAATTCAGCGGCAAACATTTTTCTAATTTTACTAACGTACAGAGTGCTTAGTAAATTCGCATACTATTGCGTTTGAGAAGAATGTTGACAGATGGATTGTACTTTGTTGTAAAGAAATAAGATCTAGATAGTAACATTTGCACATTGACAATTTTATACTCGGGGTACAGATAACATACGAGTTATCCGCTTGAACGGCCGGGCGCGCACCCCGGAGCCTCTTACGCGGCCATGTCATTTGACACCTTAAAGGCGCGCCGGGTTTTGTTTACATTGTTTACAGAAACGTTATTTAGGACTCGTCCTCGGCGGGCATGTAGTTTAAGTGGTGTTTTTTTATTCAAGCGGATGCTTTAAACGAAACATCTGCTATGTTAGAGTATTGTTTGGGTTTATAGTTTCGTGTAATAAATAATCACCACACAGTAGGACACAAGTGTTTGTTTTTTTCGTCATTAAATTGCCTATAATTCCAAATTTAAAGGTATGACCTATTTCAAATTACAGTGAAATGCAAGCGCTGCATGGTGGTGCTATGCGGGTGCTGCATATGGTGAGCCGTTCGTCGGCGCGACATCGGCGTCGATCGGCGTCGATCGGCGCAGTGGTGCAATGGTGCGACTCTGCGGCGATGGCAGTGCGGCGGCGGCGCGGTGGCGTCGTCGTGGCGCAACGCAACAGACAAGTAGCCGGCGCTGGTGGCGATAGTGTAGAGAGAGATCTACTGGCATCGCATATCATATGATCTCAATTTGGTGAGCAGTTTTCATTTTGTCATTATTTGTGCAAACAGCACCGAAATGCTCTTTTCCGTTCAATGAACATTCTTTTGTACAGTTTTTGGCACTTTACTAGTTCAAACCTAGGATTACAATGATTGTTAATGTGAGATTTGATTTAAATTGGAATAGTAACGATAAGAGTTCGTATTAGATTGACAGAATATGGGAACATGATTTGATTTAGTTCAGAGGACTAAATGTTTAGTTGGTGTTTACCACATTATTAGTAAAGAAGTGCTGAAGATGTTGATTGTTTTATTGCGTGGCTGAATGAGTCAGCACGTTGTTGTGGTACCATGAGGTAAAGAGGGTACAGCGGAAGCACTTGTAGTATGTACAAAGATTATGTTTTGTTCAATCATTGGTTTTGTTGTTGTTCCATGCTGTCAGTCTAAAACGCGTTGTGATGTGACTCAGTTCAGTAATTTAGACGTACCTAGTTGAGAGCTTTTATTTCCAAATAAAGCTTTAAGTAATAACATTATTTACAAGCAGTTATCAGCTGCAGTGCAGATGCTTTGTTATTAAGTCAAACCAAACTCATTAGTGTACTAGTAACTATTGGTTTTATGTTAGTAATTGCAGAATGCAAGCCACTTAGATTGCATGCATCTCCAGTGCATTCGTAGTCGTAGGCGTAAAATTCGGGCAATATTCTGATTCAACCCGTTGCAGTGCGGTCACGGCAGTGAGTGGCGTGCGTTTAGCGTGGAGATGTAAGCGATCGTTTGGTGTGCCGGATAGAGGCAAATTTTATTGCTAGATGGAGGCGATTGAGAAATACCTGTGAGGGGTATCTGTGTTGTATTTGTAAAGTGTTGCATACTGCTTTTATTGTCTGGTTTGTTCTGCTATGTGACAGATTTATTTGAGTATTGAGCTTTGTTGGACTGATACCATAAGTACTGAGTTTTGTGATCGCTGGTTAAGTTGCAGAGTGCTAGTAAAGCACAAAATTTTACGATCACTGGATAAGTCATTGAAAGTTACTTTAAACTGTAGAGTTCTGACAGATACGTTATGGTGAATTTAGTACAAACTCCGCCAAGATAAAGTGGAAATGGATTTTCATGAGTAAACTAATGAGGAGAGTTAATTTGTGTAAAATGATATTTTTTAACGTTTGCCCTAAAATAGTTTTGGAGTTTGTTCAGTACACCCCTGCCTAGACCGCGGAATGGCTAGCGCAGTGGAAGCTGGTATTACTATAGACTCCGGACAAATCTTGGTTTCAGCCGGGATGTAACTGAACAATTGGACTGCGATACACAGCGCTTAATCTATATTGTGAAGTAAGGAGGATTTTACATACTGTCTGTGGTCCTGGGCAGTGGAGACAGAGGTGGTGTAAGGGAGCGCGCGCGCCCCCTGGGGTCCTTTCTTCGTCTTCTTCTGCAGACCTTACCAATTAGTGACCTCACTCACAACACAAATAACAGCGTTCACAAGACACTGGGCGTTTCAACAATAGATACACAATAACACACGGAGGAGCCTTTTGTCAAGATATATATTGCCCCTGCAACAACACGTGCGATGGATGATTATCCTTCAAAGCATCGCGACCGGCCACTAATCAGGATGGCATCAAAATCGTGGTCGTACAACACGGGATCGGCAGGATAATTTAAGATGTATTCAAAACTCGATATGCCAGGCACATTCAACGCGAGCGATTTTTAACAAATTCAGCAAAATTATTCCGACATTTTCTTACAAGAATTTCAATCAAGTGTCTCTGTCCACTTCAAGTGACAGCCAATGTCAATTTGACGTGACATTAGAGTTGCGTTCAGAAACGTCGATCTTTTCCGAACATCCCCCCGCCCCGGACCGTTAAGAACGGTACGTCAATCTACGGGTAATCGGGAGAGCCCACTAACGGCTCTCTTCAAAACCGAATCTCGAACCAAAACCTCAGCAAAACGAGGAACTCCGTCAGTTCCGGGGTAGAGTTTAACAATGCGCCCCCTTCGCCAACATAGGGGCGGCAGGTTAGCATCCTTAATCAACACGAGGTCGCCAGTCTGGGGTGGGGTGGTTTTATCTGTCCACTTCACGCGCTGTTGCAGGATATGCAAATACTCCATCGACCAACGTGCCCAGAAGTTTTGGGACATCTGTCTCAAAAGTTGGTATCGCGACAAACGATGGGATCCTACATCCTGAATCGGATATTCAGGCAACGCCAAAAGGGGCTGTCCGATCAAGAAATGACCTGGGGTCAACGCTTCCAGGTCATTCGGGTCCGAAGACAACGGGCACAAGGGTCGCGAGTTGAGGACGGCCTCAATTTTACAAAATACCGTATCAAGTTCCTCAAACGTGAGAATAGTTTCTCCAATCACGCGACGCAAGTGTGTCTTGGCAGCCTTTACACAAGCTTCAAAAATTCCTCCCCAGGTCGGACAAGCTGGAGGGCTAAACTTCCAGATTATCCCACGCCGGGAGAGGGTGGTTCCAATGTCTATTTCATTATCAACAAAAAACTTAACTACTTCCTTAAGATAATTACACGTTCCCTTATAATTAGTACCACAATCGGAACGTATCAATGACGGCAGTCCTCTACGGGAAACAAATCTGCTCAAGGCGGCGACAAAGGCTTCGGTAGACAATTCCGAGACAATTTCCAAATGGACAGCCTTGGTGGACAAACACACAAACACGCACAAGTACGCCTTATAGGTTTTAGCATTACGCAGTCTCGAAGCCTTTACAGTAAAGGGACCGGCGAAGTCGGTGGCGACTCCGGCAAAGGCTCTACATTCCGTGACGCGATCAGCAGGCAAATCACCCATCTGGGGCTGCATGGTCGCGGCCTTCAATCGATAACAAGGCAGGCAACGGAAAACCACAGTGCGAATGGCTCGACGAGCAGACAAAATCCAAAATTCACGCTGCAAAATGGCCAACAAAGCATTACAGCCAGCATGTTGTGCATTCACATGGCGATCTGTTATTATCAGTTGAGTCAAATGTCCGGCTTTAGGTAACAAAGGGGGGTGACGAGCTCCATACGGCAGGTTCGCATTTCGAAGTCTTCCGCCGACTCGCAAAAGCCCACTCTCGTCCAGGAAGGGATTCAATCGCGATACCGCGCCCTTCAACTTGCGACGGCCTAAACGCAAAATTTCAATCTCGGACTCAAAACTATCAGCTTGTACTCTCCGGACCCAAAACAAGAGCGCGTCCCTACGCTCGTCCGGAGTGAGAACCGACGAATCACGCCTCGCGCGTGGGTTTCTGCAATTGTACACAAAACGTCTGATCCAAGCGGTAACACCAAGCAGCTTCTGTAAGGAGCTGTACCGATCCAACAACAAATCCTTTTCCCCGGCGGGGTTAGTCTCCAGGACGCATGCCCGCATATCAGGAACGGCTACGTTCGACAACGCTGGAGAGGGCGGCCACTCCGACTCAGGCCGCATCAACCACTGTGGGCCCCACCAGAGGGGGTGGTTAATTAGGGTTGGGGCTACACAACCCCGAGACGCACAATCCGCGGGATTCATGGTTCCCGGCACGTGTCTCCAAATCAACTCGATGTCGGAATTACAAATCTGCGACACTCGATTGGCCACAAACACGTCCAAGGTGTGCGCCGGAGCCTTCAACCAACAAAGGACGACCTGACTGTCCGTCCAAGCATAAACCTCTTGTATTGCAATAGATCGACCTAATGTGAGCCATACGTGGTTCAACAAACGCATTAGGAGGGCAGCTCCACACAATTCCAACCTCGGGATCGTATGACGAGTCCGAAGGGGAGCGACTTTGCTTTTCGCTATCACCAGATGCACAGCAACAACTCCGTCAACAGTAACGGTGCGGAGGTACACGGCCGCAGCAAATCCACGTTCGGAGGCATCGGAAAAGCCGTGAAGAGTAACTTTACAATTTTCAGAAGGGAGGAATAGCCTCGGCAAATGCACTTCATTAATCTCGGGGAGGGATGAAACGAAGCTCGACCAATCTCGGAGTAACTCGTCCGAGAGGGGTTCATCCCACGACACACCCGAAGCCCATAACCGTTGCAAGAAACACTTGGCCATAAACAGCACGGGGCAAATCCACCCATTGGGGTCAAAGGTACGTGCGACAGTAGACAATACTAAACGCTTGGTCCAGACTTTCGGTGGTCGTAAATCCACACAATAAGTGAACGTGTCAGAGACCGGTTTGTACTGTACGCCAAGGACGGTCACCACATGGGGATTATCAACATTTTCGAATAGGTGGGGGTCCTGCTGGTGCTCTTCGGGCAAACCTACCAGTACATCAGGCGAGTTGGATATCCATTTCCTCAACTCGTAACCTCCCGACTTCAAAAGGGCGGTGAGTTCGTCTCTCAGGACAATCGCCTCTGAGACAGATGAGGCGCCCGTGCAAATGTCATCCACATAGACGTCACTGGCCAAAATGGCGGAGGCGCGAGGGTATCTCAAGCGCTCCTTCTCGGCCAACTCCAACAAAGAACGAATCGCAACAAACGGGCTCGAAGCCAAACCGTACGTATTCGTATTCAATTCATAAATCAACAAGGGGTCCCTAGGACTCTCTCTCCACAAAATCAATTGGTACCTCCTATCGTCTGGATGGATGACCGTTTGTCTGAACATCATCCGGATGTCAGTCATAAATACAATTTGGTGCCGCCGGAAGTTGGTCAAAATGTCTGAGATCTCCGTGTGCAGCTTGGGACCTACATGCAGACACTGGTTCAAGGACGCTCCAGTGGAGGTGGGAGCCGAACCGTCAAAGACCACCCGAATCTTTCCGGATTTCAAAACGGCGTGGTGCGGCAAAAAGAAGTGCTCAACGGAGCGCCAATCCAAATCGCTCACGGACATGTGCCCTAACTCCTCATACTCCCGCATGAATTCAACATACTTCTGGCGGAAGACCGGATCCTTGCTCATGCGACGCTCCATCGCCACTAGCCTACGTTCCGCTAGCGGTCGGGATTCGCCCAGAGGAGGTCGGCCGGCACGAAAGGGGAGACGGGTGATCAAACGACCAGAGCGGAGGCGACCAGTGTTATTCTGGTAATACAACTCGCATTCATCCGCTACTGGGTCAACCCGCGGGGCTGGTGGAGGTTCCTCAACCTCCCAAAACTTCTGCACCACTTCGGAGAGAGACACATTAAAAACAAGACCGCGATCCTCATCAAGGGAATCCAAAACGCGGCGAGCAGGGCCCATCACAACTGTACCGAGTGTCGTCTGCAGAGCTACCAAGCCATCTGGCTGCAAAACTCGCTTCCCCGTCAACAAAACTCGCCCCAGGACATCGGCTCCAAGGAGAGCATCAATCGGGCCTGGGCGGAAGAAATTTGGATCGGCGAGTGGGGAATCAGACACCAAAGACAACATACTCGGTCCCAAGTCAACTGAAGGTTGACGGCCTACAACTGTGTCCAACACAATCGCCGAGGTCTCAATGCCTGGCGTGGACTTATTACGTGATGTAAATGTGAAGTCAACATGCCCTAACAACCCGGGGACTTTCACATCGCCAACACCTCTCACGCCTTCCGTGTGGGGGTGCACCTTGAGGCCCAACCGCCTAACTAACCAAGATGACACAACACACCCCTGAGCACCGGAATCCAACAAGGCGCGAACTTCCACAAGGTCGCCATTCAGTCCCCTGACAAGCACAGAGGCCGTGGGCAACAAAACGGTCTCTGGAGGGGTGGCTACAATCGACCGTAAACACGTTGATTGCTAGTATGTGGGGTCCCCAGACGTCCCCCCATGGTAAGGGGGTCGCTCATAGCGATCCAGTGGGTCCCAATCTCCCACATACTGCCTACGTCCAATTCGCCCGGCATCAGGCGGGTTATATCTCCCGGCCCCTTGAAGACGGGGCGGGCGCCGCTCCAAACGCGGGTATTCGGCGAGCGGCGGCGAGAATCGGTGCCTATCATCCACCGTGTACGTCGCCCCATAGTCGCGGGGGCACGGTGACCGATTTTCAGAAGGGGGGTCCCGGGGACCCCCGGCTGTGCGAGGCTCAACACGTTGCGGGGGGCTTCTACGACCTCCCGCAACGCTCGCAAAATCGAACCCCCTAGTTGGGGACCGATTTCCCATTGGGGGGTCCCTGGGACCCCCGCCCGTGCGAGGCTCAAAACGTCGCGGGGGGCCTCTACGACCTCCGGCAACGCTCGCATAACTCATCCCCATCCTTGGGGATCGGTTTCCCATTGGGGGGTCCCTGGGACCCCCGCCCGTTTGAGGCTCCAAACGTGGCGGAGAGCGTCTGGGGCCACTCTGGTGGCCACTAGAACTGCTGCGGGATGCAAACACCGCGGGGGGTCCGAGACCCCCACCCATACGCGGTGATCCTGCAGCGACGCGCTGCGGCGCTCCGCCGCCCTCTGGGCTGTTCATGCAGAGGAGGGGATGGTGGTTGCCCTTACAAAAGCGGCATGGGTGCGCTTGGGTACATTCGCGCTGCATGTGCAGGCCCAAGCACGAGTAGCACCATGTCCGTTGTCGCGCGATCGCTCGACGGCCTTGGACGCGCTGGTCGAGGAACTTATCACAACGGGTCGTGCTGTGACCCGGTTCCCGACAGTACAAGCAGCGGGCGGTCTCCTGGACGGCGGCATAGCGGCCGGGCGCGCGAGGGGCCATACGCCCCCTACGGGGGGGTCCGGTGGGGGATCTACTCTGTGGCACAGGTCGTTCGGGTCCCATAGGACCGGCCAGAGAGGAATTATCTGCCAGTCTACTTTCTCCTTCCAGGAACGTCAAGAGGTCCGAGAAGGGTGGCAGATAAGTCGCACTATCCCCACCATACTGCTGCTCAAAACGGACCTTAACAGAGTCCGGCAACTTTCCCAGGACAATGTGCAGTAACAAAAACGACCACTGCTCCACTGGGAGTTTTAAGTTTTTTAATGCGTTGTATGCCACCAACAGCGGATTCAACAAAGCCACTCTCAAGTGCATCACGCTGGCAACGCGGGGTAAATTCAAAATGGCGGCAACATGGTTGTCCGCCAGACGTCGTACGTTCTGGTACCGACGGGCAATCAAATCCCTAGCAATAGGGTAGTTTTCATCCGAGGGGGCCAAATGTTGCACCGATTCAAGGGCCTCCCCCTCCAAGACGGATAACAAATAAGCCAACTTTTGGCCCTGGGTCAAATCATCCCGGGCATGTACCAGACTATCAAAAATATTCATAAAGCCCTCCCAGTCCTCTAGACGACCAGCAAAACGCCTTAAGTCTAAGGGGGCCAATCTAGCAAAGAGAGGGGGCATACTTTTAGATGTGGCCGGGGACGGGCTCGGTTCATTCTCTCTTGCCACTTGCAAAGGCCGGGCCACCTGAGTAATTCTGTCCGCAAAATCATAACACTGGTCCACATCCAAATCGACTTCTTGTCGCATTTCCACATCGGCCTCAACAGTCCTTTCCAAAAATAAGGCATACTGTTCATCAACAACAGCCAAACGTACGGGCAGATCTACGTATCTGTTCAACAAGGCCTCCGTCCTATCAGGTCGCTCCAACAATGCGACTGCAGACGCTAACCACCGTAACTCAGAACGTATTTTGGCTTTAGCAGAGGAGGCCGTCATTGTAACGTCACAAATTTATCAACAAAAACAACAAATTCAAAATATTCACTATAACACAAAATCTCCAATATTTTGAGGTTATTGATAACCACAAAATTCCAATATTACAACAACAAAGTATTTATAATGACACAAACTCTTAAATATTTGGAGGTTATCAGAAAACAACAAAACTCAAGTATATAATTACAACTCTAACTCTCAAGAGGTTATAACTTAGACACAAACTAACTTTGACTTTATAAGTCAAAGGTTATTCAGTTCAAACAAATCACTGACCATTGAAATTCACTTGGATATCAACACAACAACAAGTCAATTTCAATTATTTCAAGGCACAAGTTTCAATGAGTTTCAATGTGTAAACAATGTCTTAAATCATTTAAGTTTCACTAAGTATTGAGTGCAAACTTATTAGCTAACCTTTTATTAGCTATTATTTAGCAACAAACTTGTCAATATTCACAACTCAAATTTGCTGACAAAACTAAATAATAATTATTATGAACAAAGAAAGGCATCTGTTTACATTTTGGAACCTCAACACATGACAATTAATTACAAGACATGGAACCAATAACAAAGGAATGCCCTTTACTTTTCAAATGCAAGTTAATTACCATTTACAAGTACAAATTAATCTAGTCCGGACCAGACTGGGTCATCAACGCGGCACTGATTAATACAAAGTTTTGGCGTGGGCCTCTCAGGCCTTCAAGCTACGCTCTTGGCTACCAAGAAATGTTCAGTACACCCCTGCCTAGACCGCGGAATGGCTAGCGCAGTGGAAGCTGGTATTACTATAGACTCCGGACAAATCTTGGTTTCAGCCGGGATGTAACTGAACAATTGGACTGCGATACACAGCGCTTAATCTATATTGTGAAGTAAGGAGGATTTTACATACTGTCTGTGGTCCTGGGCAGTGGAGACAGAGGTGGTGTAAGGGAGCGCGCGCGCCCCCTGGGGTCCTTTCTTCGTCTTCTTCTGCAGACCTTACCAATTAGTGACCTCACTCACAACACAAATAACAGCGTTCACAAGACACTGGGCGTTTCAACAATAGATACACAATAACACACGGAGGAGCCTTTTGTCAAGATATATATTGCCCCTGCAACAACACGTGCGATGGATGATTATCCTTCAAAGCATCGCGACCGGCCACTAATCAGGATGGCATCAAAATCGTGGTCGTACAACACGGGATCGGCAGGATAATTTAAGATGTATTCAAAACTCGATATGCCAGGCACATTCAACGCGAGCGATTTTTAACAAATTCAGCAAAATTATTCCGACATTTTCTTACAAGAATTTCAATCAAGTGTCTCTGTCCACTTCAAGTGACAGCCAATGTCAATTTGACGTGACATTAGAGTTGCGTTCAGAAACGTCGATCTTTTCCGAACAGAGTTGTTAAAACTAAGTTTTGAAAGATTAACGAATAGCTCAGAAATATGCCTCAAAGTGATGTATCCTCAGAATTAAATGTTTGTGATGTTGAATCGGGTGTGGACCGTGCCGGTGAAGGCCTGTCTTACTATGTGCAAACACTTACTGACATGGCTACTTATTTGGTAATCCGCACGCTTCAGTCGTAGTCGTAACTGCGATTCAATAGGGTTGTACAGGGCGCGGTGCGGCTGAGGCTGTGGCAATCTAGCGTCTCATGGGAGACTATGTCATTAAGTTGACCACGTACATTGAGTGTACCGATTCCAATGTGGGGATCCGTCTCATGGGAGACTATGTCATTATGATATGACCATGTATGTTGAGCATACCGATTCCAATGTGGGAATCCGTCTCATGGGAGACTATGTCATTACGATGACCATGTACATTGAGTGTACCGATTCCAATGTGGGAATCCGTCTCATGGGAGACTATGTCATTATGAGATGACCATGTATGTTGAGCATACCGATTCCAATGTGGGAATCCGTCTCATGGGAGACTATGTCATTACGATGACCATGTACATTGAGTGTACCGATTCCATGTGGGAATCCTTGCCACCTAATGTGTAGCTACTGTTAGTGATGTGTGTTGCTTATATGACTTTGATAATAATATTAAGATTACGATAACTTACTGTGAGGCATACTTTCTTCCTTATCTATAGTGTACCTACTAACCTTTTAGTCAGGTTAAGCCGAGCGGAATTAGCTCCATTGAAGTAATTTTGTTCCAGATACACATGAGGACATGTGACACGTCAGAATGGCCGTGTCGGAGCGTGAGCGCAGTGCTGCCCTCTTGGACAGCACGATCGATTACTTTAATTTAAATTATAACGACATCTATCGAGTTATTTTGTAACTATCGACTAAAATTATTAGCGCCATCTATTTTGTTGCTTCGTAACTATTAGTTGAGTCAGTTTAAACGTTGCGAAAAGCACTTGGGTGAGTTGGATACAGAGAGATGGCAGGACTTGGACCAAGTCAGTTGAATTGGTCGATGGTCAGCACATTTTGGTGCAGGCGCATGATAAAACAGTCTAAACAGGGACCTACAAGGGGTTGGACGTTGAGGCGGTAGTGGGGCCCGCAAGGGCCACTTTTCTGTATCGAATTTGCTGCGTTTAAAGATTCATCCGTGTATATCACTTGAATCGTTGTTTTAATTGTGCCATATCGATTGTGATTGAAGAATAAGACGTTTGTTATTGAAGAAGAGACTATTATGTACAGACACCGACTCGAACCCATTTTTGTAACTACATATTAGCTCGATAGATGGCGCTGTAGTATTTAGCATCGCGGTTACGAGTGACTGTAATATTTTCATAGGGTGAAATGATTTGTTAATATTGGTAACCATTTTTGAATACACCGTTGATGTACAGAGGTTGTTTTTATTTGGCATCCCTTTGTTGCATCCCTCGTATTCGACCTGTAACTAACCCCACCGGGGTTGTACATGGTCCTTACGAGCCGGATTTGGGAACCCTCATCCCATTCCGGAACAGTCGGTCTAGCGGTATCGCATTTTTTGGAAAAGAGGACTATACGGGAAAAGTACCCTGGGAAGAGGAGCAGATCAGCTTCAGGAGTTGGAGCTGCTGCAGCAGGGGTCCAGGTTTGGTGGTGAATCCGGCTTTGGACTTCGGGACCAGTTCTGATGAGGAGCAGCGGTCAGGATCCAGGTACCAGTTGATGGAAGACAAGGACGACAAATAAGGTGACATCACGCACGAGTGAGCGAGATAGAAATAGTGAGTGTTTGAACTTTTTACTACAGTGAAAATTAAAGGATTTTGAACTTTAAATATTAAAGAAGATTAACTTTGAAGATTAGCGAAAAATATTCAACTTAGAATTTTCGAGGCAAATTTGGACTTAGTGTATTTTGTGTTAGTTAATAAGTAGACTTAGTTAGAATTTTAAGAATTTGGTTGAAACGGGGAACCCATGCCCGATTTTTGCCAGAGTTGTAGTAAGTTCTAAACACTTAGAAAAATTTATGAATTTTTACTAGTAAAAAGACTTAGTTAAAATATTGTAAGTTTTTACTTGGAGATCTAGTAGATTTTTAAAGATAATTTTAGCGTTATAAGTAGTAAAAAGGCTTTATAGTAGAATAGCGTTGCTCAACCTTTTACTATATTTGTTTTGGTTTTATTGTTTCTATTTTTTTTATTGTGAGTGCTTTCTCTGTTGGAGTAAATTGTAAATATACAAGTCTTATTCACAGATATTATATCACAAATTTATCATTTAAAAACAGCTTTTGCTTTGCTTTAATTCTTATACAATTTGTAAACTTTTTACACTTAATATTTGGCAACAATGGATTCCGAAATCAATTTGCAAGTAGATAGTTATGAAAAAATTTCTAAAGCTAGAAGTAATTATAAGAAATCTCCCAAAGAACGTATTACACAAGCTTATTGCCAAACTAGGTTAGAATCACTGGAAAAAATGTGGCTGGATTTTTCTGAAACACATAAAACACTTGTTAAAACGTATGGTGCTAAATTAAAGGAGCATGATTATTGTCAAAAAGATTTTTATGAACAAACTGAAGAGATTTATACAGAGTATAAAACAGAGCTTAAAACTAATCTTAATTCTTTTACTAACAGTATAGCTCAATCTTGTAATAGTAATAAATCAGAGCGCTCTAATGTAGAATCATTTAAATTACCGAAAATAGTTATTCCTACGTTCTCTGGAAAATATACAGAATGGGTCACATTTCGAGACCTATTTATGTCTTTAATTCATAATAATGCCAAATTAGATAATGTGCAAAAAATGCATTATCTCAAGAGCTCATTAGCTGGTGAAGCAGAGCAGTTACTCAGGCAAGTACCAATAGCAGAAGCTAATTATGAACGATGTTGGAATCAACTTAAGTCTAGGTATGATAACAAACGTTATCTATCACATTATATCTTAAAGCGCTTTTTGAGTCAAAGGAGTTTAACTGTCGAATCTTCTAATAATTTGAAAGAGCTAATGGATACAACTAATGATTGCTTAAGTGGGTTAAAGAATCTTGGTATTGATATCAGTAATTGGGATATCATTATAATTCACATTCTCTGTTTGAAACTTGATCCTGAATCTAGGAAACAATGGGAATTCAACATTACTAGTAACACTCAATCAGAGGAATTGCCAACATTTGACCAATTTAAAGAATTTCTTACGAATAGATATAGAGCACTTGAATTTTTGGACACTAAAGTTGTATCAAATAAATATCAATCAAATGCTAGTAATAATAATAATACTGTTAAATTTAAGGCTCTTCATGTTGCAAAAGTTCAGTGCGCATTATGCTCGGATGCCCACAAGCTAAGTGCATGTAGAAAGTTTGCTAACCAAACTGTTGACCAACGTCGAGATTTCGTTCAAACCAATAACTTATGTTTTAACTGTATGGGAGCCAATCATGGGGCGAAAGCGTGTAAAGTTAATTATAAATGTAAATTATGTCATCGTCGTCATCACACTCTCCTCCATCCAAAGGGAAATGAAAATGCGAGAGCTAGTGTTGTTCAGGTTGAATCCGAGGTAAATGATAGTTTGTCTAAGGGATCAGGGCCTAGTATAGAGGCAGGTAACGCTGAAAATGCTTCAGCTTTTGTGGCTTGCAATTTTTCGACAGGAAAAGTAAAACAAGTATTGCTAGCAACTGCACTAGTCAATGCTGAGTCGAAAAATGGCCAAAACTACGTATTGAGAGCTTTGCTGGATCAAGGTTCTCAAGGTAATTTTGTGACAGAAGCAACTGTCAATGATTTGAAATTAAAAAGGGTACCTATACGTGGTAATATTTCTGGAGTAGGGGGAAATAAAGAAATAGTTTCCAAAGCCATAGTCTCTCTAAAATTAAAATCTAGAGTAGATGAAAATATAGTTTTCACAGTTCAGGCTTACGTTCTGAAATCCATTACCTCTTTCCTTCCGGGGAGGAAAGTAGAGAAACTGGAATTTACAGAATTTGATGGGATTGACTTTGCGGATCCTGAATACCATCGCCCTAATAGGATTGACTTACTATTAGGTGCAGAAGTATTTAGCCAGATTATTCAGGAAGGTATTCGCAAAGGGCCGAATGGTACAACCGTAGCTCAATCCACAAGCCTGGGTTGGATAGTATCGGGTGCGGTACAATCGTCAGTTAAAGACACGAGCGTATTGGCATTACATTGTCAATTACAGGATGATGATGAAATTCTAAAAAGATTTTGGGAAATAGAAAATGGTCTAAGTTTAACGAAAGAAGAAAGCCATACAGAAGAAGAAAGAAAATGCGAAGAATATTTTGTTAAAACTACAAGTAGAGATGAAACCGGAAGATATGTGGTCAGGTTGCCATTTAAAACAGATGAACCCGTTTGCATAAAAGGAGAGTCAAGATCGATAGCAGAAAGACGATTAAAAGGATTACGAAAGAGATTTGAAAAAGATAAATTATTCCATGAAAACTATAAAGCAGTGATCGATGAATATTTACAAATGGGTCATATGGTCGAAATTGAAAAATCAGATGCGAATAGAAATAATTCACTCTACTTACCTCATCATGCCGTGGTGAGAGAGGATAAATCAACGACCAAACTTAGAGTTGTTTTCAATGCCTCCCAAGCTGGAAAAAATGGCGTGTCACTAAACGAGGAACTTCTGGTCGGTCCCAATATACAACTAGATTTAAGACATTTAGTTATGAAGTGGAGACTACCTCGAATTGGTTTGACGGCTGATATAATAAAAATGTATCGCCAGATTAAGATTCACGAAGAGGACACCAACTTCCAAAGGTTGTTATGGTTTGATAGCAAAAGGAATGAAATCCGAGACTACAAGCTTCTCAGAGTCACCTTTGGGACAGCATCTGCGCCATTTTTGGCGGTTCGAACTCTCCAACAGGTGGCCGTTGATGAAGGTCACAAATATCCTTTGGCAGCTGAAAAGGTTCCTATACATTTTTATATGGATGACTTAATGTGTGGGTGTGAAACAGTTACAGAAGGAATAGAAATATATAAACAGATGAAGGGATTGTTGGGAGAAGGAGGTTTCGAACTACAAAAATGGGCAAGTAGCGATGAAGAATTAATGGAACTTATAAGGAAAACAGAAACTCATCAAAACAAGGAAGGGGACAAGCAGAAAATCAAGGAAGGAATAAATTTAAGAATGGATGAAGTGATTAAAATTCTTGGCCTTACCTGGGACAGAAGGACTGATACTTTCCGTTATCAGGTAAACCTCTCCGAGTTAAAACCACCAGTCACGAAAAGGAAAATAATAGCCGAGATATCTCGTTTATTCGACCCACTTGGTTGGATTACTCCATGTATTATCGTGGCAAAGGTAATGATACAGAAATTATGGATAGCTGGTATCGCTTGGGATGAAGAAGCACCGGAAAAGATACAACAAGAATGGGGTCAGTTCCGAGATAGTTTGCAAAGTTTGCTGGATTTAAGAGTACCTAGATGGTTAGGCACTCACTTTAATGATGTCCAAAGAGAACTGCACGGGTTTTGTGATGCCTCTAAGAGTGCATATGCCGCGGTGGTTTATGTAAGGACGATAGATTCGGCAGGTAACATTCAAGTGTCTTTGGTAACAGCGAAATCTAAAGTAGCTCCTATAAAACAGGTTTCTATTCCTAGGTTGGAGCTTTGTGGGGCTGTTGAGCTCACACGATTGTTGGGAGAAGTCGCTAAGGTTATGAACATAGAAAGCAGTAAACTGCACGCCTGGACAGACTCCACAATTGTATTGGCATGGTTAAATAGCTTGCCTAATAGATGGAAAGTATTTGTTGCCAACAGAGTCTCCGAAATTTTAACCACCATGAACCCCAATCAATGGTCACATGTTAGAACTAATAACAACCCAGCGGATTGTGCATCTCGTGGAGTGGCTCCTTCAGAGTTGGTAAATAAAACTTCATGGTTGACGGGTCCTAGTTTTCTTTACGACAAGGAAATTAAGTATGAGAAACCACCAGGAATTACAACAAATTTAGAAGCTGTAAAAGTTCATTGCCTTACCGAAGACGAAGAAGAAATTTGGACAAGATTTTCATCATTGACAAGAATGGTTAGAGTGCTAGCGTATTGCAGAAGATTTTTAGAATTGAAGAAGCCTAAACTAGAAAGAAATAAAGGTTATTTGAAAGCTAAAGAATTAAAAGAAACTTTAGAGGTATGTATACGTAAAGATCAGGAAAATTATTTTAATGAAGAAATAAAAGTTTCGAAGAAAGGAGAAGAAGTTAAGAAGAATAGTCCCTTAAAAGCATTAACTCCAATATTAGATGAAATAAAAATCTTAAGAGTTGGCGGAAGGCTACAAAAATCTATGTTGGAACCGAATAGAAAACATCCTATCATAATGGCAAAGCAATCTAAACTGTCAAAACTAATTATTGCGGATGCACATTATCAGACGTTGCATGGTGGTCCGCAACTGACAATGCATTATATAAGGAATAATTATTTTATAATAGGCATCAAGCAGTTGGTCAAGGCTCATATAAGAAAATGTGTTACATGTGTCAAACATAGCGGTCGTACACATAATCCATTGATGGGCCAACTACCCAGTGTAAGAGTTACGCCGGCTCGTCCATTCCTACGCTCTGGAGTAGACTTCGCTGGTCCAATACAAATGCGTACAGCAAAAGGACGTGGACACAAGTCGTACAAGGGGTACATATGCCTTTTTGTATGCATGTGTACCAAAGCGGTACACTTAGAGGCAGTAAGTGATCTCACAACGCAGGGATTTCTGCAAGCGTTCAAGCGATTTGTCGCAAGAAGGGGTAGATGTGAGGACATTTGGAGCGACAACGGTACTAATTTCGTTGGTGCTTCGACAGAAATCAAGAAGTTGTTCGTTGATGAGAAATCTAGTATCCTCACAGAAATCGCAGAAGAATTGGCGAATAATAACACTGCTTGGCATTTCATACCTCCGCACGCTCCCAACTTCGGTGGGTTATGGGAAGCAGGTATTAGATCTGCGAAGACACATCTAAAGCGTGTTATTGGCTCATCTACTTTAACTTATGAAGAGATGGCAACAGTATTAGCTCAAGTTGAAGCCTGCCTCAACTCGAGACCGTTGTCGAGACTGGACGAAGATCTGGATAATATAACAGTTCTGACACCGGGTCATTTCCTTGTGGGTGAACCGTTAGTGACAGCCCCAGATTATAATTATGAGTCGTCCAATGTTAGTTCCATTCGGAGATGGCAATATACGCAGCGCATGAGTCAAGAGTTTTGGCGAAAATGGTCACGGGAATATTTAAATCAGTTTTTCCATAGGTACCGATGGTCAACCCAAACACCACAGCCGAAGGTCGGGGATATTGTACTCATTAAGGAGGACGGTCTCCCTCCATGTCGCTGGCTCTATGGAAAAGTTGTAGAGGAACATCCTGGGCAGGATGGAATCTCGAGAGTGGTCACAGTTCGGAGCAAAAACGCATTAATTAAGCGACCCTCTAATAAATTGTGTATTTTACCAGTCACACAATGAACTTATAAACTATAGAGTTTTAATTTTATATTTTTATTTGTTTACTATCTTAGTTATACAGTTGTAGTATGCATGAACTATTTTTGTTTAATGAACTAGTTTTCAATTAAGTAAGGAACTATATTATACACATGGTTTAGGGTAATATTTTTAATCAAAATGTACTGTTGTAACTAATGAAGTTAATTAGTTAAGAATAGTTTTCAACTTCCAGTTTTAAGATATATTTAGCATGGTGGGCGGTGTTCCCATATTTAAGGACAAGTCTCAGTTGTCCTTGGTGGGCGGTAAATGTACAGACACCGACTCGAACCCATTTTTGTAACTACATATTAGCTCGATAGATGGCGCTGTAGTATTTAGCATCGCGGTTACGAGTGACTGTAATATTTTCATAGGGTGAAATGATTTGTTAATATTGGTAACCATTTTTGAATACACCGTTGATGTACAGAGGTTGTTTTTATTTGGCATCCCTTTGTTGCATCCCTCGTATTCGACCTGTAACTAACCCCACCGGGGTTGTACAATTATTTTGAGGATCCCTCGTCGTAACTATCCTGACAACGAGACCAGACCAGGCACCCCGACCCCAGCGACGTCATATATTATATTTATTAATAAAATATTAAAACGAATTAATAAATTTTATTGGACATGAACTTTGTACCTATCACCAAAATCTGCCTGCCATAAATGTCACTTATTAAAAATAGGTCATCCAAAGAGACAAAAACGTCACTGATCTGATTACATACTCTTTGGAAGCGGCTATGTAGGAAATGACAGTTGTGTAAAGTACGACATTTTAACAATTTTTATTTACAAAATTACCATATTTATTTTAAAATTTTCCTGAATAAAAAGTAGCCTATGTTACTCTACAGCTCTCAAATTATCCCCATACCGAAAATCTCGTCGATCCGCTGCTCCGTTTTGACGTGAAAGACGGACAAACAAACAAACAAACACACTTTCACATTTATAATATTAGTATGGATTAGTATGAATACCTTAATAGTATAGAAGTACCTAAGTATAGTTAAATAAACATACATAAGCTCTTTTATCTTTACCTGTTCTAAAACATTATCTTCTTCTTCGTCTATAAACACCTGTTGGATAGGACTTGGCTGACTTGGAATATAACCCTGGCCCTGCTCTGTTTTTGGTACGCAGACCGCCTAAAACAACGATTATTATTATTAAACATTTGAAAGCAAAAGATATAAATAAATGACGAGAAAGTGCTGTAAATTGTTTCTATCTTATGAAAAACTGTAGGTAACTATCGTTGCTGATCTTTCAGAAATATTGGGTTTCTACGAAATGTTTGGAATCTGGGATGCAGTTTTATTTCGTTTCAAAAATAAAGGAACAGTTCCTTTGAGTGATATTTGCAGAAAGCGTCGGAAACTGAAGCGGATTCTGAATACATTCCGACAATGCATTCCGCCGTCGTTGGTAGCATGAAAAAATTCCAACCTGTTATGTACCTATTAATGTATCCAATTTTATTTACATATCTAAATATCATTCATAAAAACGTAAAATTGTGTCGTACAGATAGTTCTTTCTTACGGACTTACAGATAGTTCTTACACATTTTTTTTATATTTTGACCCGAATTGGTATACTCACAGAAAATCGTTTATTCACTTACATTTGGAGCCGTGTTACATACTCTTGCTGGATGTTGAAGCCCTTTGTGGTATGTATTTATCTGTCTTTTTCGACGCAACAGTTGAAACTTGTCGCCTGTGAAGTAAACATTCCGGTTGGTATACTTACTAAACAACACAAATAACTAAAAGCTATAGGTGTTAGATCAACAAAACGTGTGTAATGCGTTCTGAAATAAAACGTATGTATCCCACAATCATAAAACTCATAAAATATTGTAAAATAACATAGTCCTATGTTGTTTACATGTTCTTGTTCGTGACTGAACAAAAGGTTGAATTGATCCTTAATAAGTACCTAAGTATTTACTGAAAAATGGAAAATGAAGTATCTAGAAAAAATCGACCCGTCTCACAACCAGCTCCGATGGGACGGTTGTGAGACGGGTCGATTTTTTCTAGATACTTCATTTTCCATTTTTCAGTAATAAAAATTGCATTGTGAATGCAAAAAACTAAAAATTAAAATAACTTGTATTTATTTTCTCAAGTTTAAACTCATATAATAAACTCATATCTCTGGTGATATCATACAGCTAACAAATTATTTTATTAGCACCCTAGCGCTCCGCCCGCGACTTCGTCCGCATGAAATTGAGATGTTCACAAAAGTTTCGTACAAACTTTGACCCCCTATTTACTTCCTTACGAGGGGAATTTCCAAAAATCCTCTCTTAGTGCTCTCCTAGACTCCCTAAGGAACATACATACCAAACAACTGAGAATTTTCAAAATCGGTCCAGTCATAGCGGCTCCGCGCAGTTTACCCGCATGATTGATACCCGTCCCCGTAGAAATATCGGGATAATGTAGCTTAAGTAACTCAGGGATAATGTAGCTTTTATAGGTGAAATAATTTACGAAATCAGTCCCATAGTTTCTGAGTTTTTACGTTAGCTTTATTTGGGTGAATTTTTTTTTAAAATGGTCCAGTAATTTTTGAATTTATTCATTATGCCCTTATGGGGCTTAAATACCAAAAATCTTTTCTTATTGCTTAATTACGTCAATGAAGAACCTATGTACAAAATTCCAAGTCGAGTAAGAAGTTTCATTCAACTCGGACCCCATCTTTTACCTCCTTAGACGGGGACTTTAAAAAAAAATATTTATTAGTGCTCACTTGCATGCAAGTTTCAACTGAATCCATTGAAGAAATTAAAAGTTTTATACAAACTCTTATCCCCTTTTTACCCTCTTCGGGGATGAATTTCCATAAATGTTATTTACGAATTTTTATTTTTCCATGCATCCATGTACTTACTTCAATCAATTCTTAAGAAAATCTTTTTTTATGAATGCTCAAGATATTATAAGAAATTTGTAAAAAGTAACAGTTGTGATATCACGCTGTGCTGTGTGGTTAGCATGGTTCTAATTATCTTTCTCAATATCGGGAATACGTATATAAACAGATAGTGCTCATTCGCTGAACAACCTTCCTTACGGCGCTATATTTGTATATCTTAAGCTTTATCTGGGCTCTTGGGGCCATCAGATGTACCAAACTTTAGATAATTGTATGATAATAACTTATTAAAATACTTATTATCACGCTGGACATCTTCTCATAAGACGCTAAAATTGTATCTCTCACATCAGGTGTACCAGCCCTTCAATATTTTTACGTCAATTTAAAATGTTCATCACGTTAAACAACTTTTCTTAAGATGCTATGTTTGTATCTCTCATAGTTTAACCTGGCTGCTAGGGTTTCACATCAGGTGTGCCAGATCTTCAAAATTTGTACTTCAATAGAAAATGCTCATCACGTTTAACAATTTTCCATAAGACGGTATTTTTATATCTCTCATAGTTTGGCTGGACTGCTGGACTGCATCAGGTATTTCGATCTTCAAAATAAATTAAAGCCTATTTCTTTGCGAGGACCAATAGCTTAATAACAAAAAAAGTTTCATCAAAATCCGCTCAGTAGTTTTTGCGTGAAACGCGGACAACAGACAGACAGACAGGCAAAAAATTCAAAAACCATATTTTTGGTAGCTATTTGTTTCATTTAAGAAAACTCTTGGAGGTATTTTTTGTATTTCTTTGTCATGTACAGAATAGGGTATTTTACTGTTGTTGAAATGTAGATATTTAATGATGACGTTAAAAAATATTGCAATTAAGAATACCAAATGTGAAAAAATAATTTGAATCTGTTTTATAATAAAAGAATTATAGTCTGTTTGATTTTGACTATAGCTGTCTCTTTCTAAAACGAAATCTTCTATGGCGTGACTATGATGCTACTAACCCACTGACGTCACTAAGATAGCGTCCTGTCCTTGTCTAATTATAAAGTTTGAAGTCCTATATCTTTGAAAATATTCAAGATAATTCAAAATGAAAACTTGTTTTGTGTAGCTAATATTTCGAAAAACATTTTAAAGAAATAAAAAAATACCAGTAAAATACCGTATTGGATCGTTTACAGTTTTATTATATGTACCTATATAGATTTAACAAGTTAATTTAAACAATAGATTTTCTATTCGCATAAAGTATTATAAAGGCGTTTTTTTCAAGAGTGCACCTCAAGGAAACAAAACAAAACTAAAAGTCCTTAGCACCCTAATACCGACCTACCTGACACCTCCAAGATTTTCGCCATTCTCGTTTTCAACGCTCCTTTCCTTCGAACCAAAATCATTTCACCCAAAACAATTTTCACATTTTCATATTTCTCAGGATTGATACACACCACATCTACTGTATTTAAAGAGCCAGTCGACATAACCCAATGCACTAAGACCCAGAAACGAACCATTTTGAACACAACTTCTCACAACGACTGATAACGGGCGAATCTTCAAAAAGATACCTGTGTGGGGCGAATGAGATTCAATAATTGAAAGGAGCCAGGTAAAAAATGCAAAAACTCGCACCCTTTGTTGGACGAATGGACCGTTTGTAGTACAGAGGGTTCGGAATTACCTTATCTGGATCTATCTTCGTAAACATTCAAAGGAATAATAATTCAAATATGTTTAAGTACATTTTCTCCAATGGAGATCCTTGGGGGAGGCCCAAAGAGTAAAGTAATAAGGAGGCCTATTATGCCCAGCTCTGGGCGTCGTTCGGCTCATCGGATGACATGATGATGATGATGTATAGGTACATTTTTATAATATTTAAATATCACCTGTAGTTGTATGTTGTATGATTTTAATAATATTATTTTTTATAGGAAAATCCCGCCTGAAAGCTACTTATAGGGCTCGTGGTTTTTTACTATCACATTTTTCCTATACTTACCAAATTGCATTGTGAATGCATAAAAATAATATAAAATCTCAAAAAAAATTTTTTTTTGTGTTTTTAGACTTACATAATATTATGTTATTTTGTTATTACTTGAATATGGGCTAATGTGAGAAAACATAAAGATAATGTTATGGCGATATTTAGTACTAGCCTTCCGCCCGCGGCTTTGCCCGCGTGGCCTATACAACGTTATTTGGGGGAATGAGATATTTTTCCGGTATAAAAAGTAACCTACCAAACTATCCCCATACCACAGATAATATAATACTGCCCATACCAAAATTCTCTTCGATCCGTTGATCCGTTTTGACGTGAAAGACCTTGAAAGACAGACAGACAAAAAACAAACAAACAAACACACTTTCACATTTATAATATTAGTATGGGTTAGCGTGTGTACTCGAAAAATACCTAGTGTATCGTGATGATTTCTTTGAATTTTTAGTTTCAAGCATGTCTGAATAATATTTATGAAGCAATATTACTTATTCAACCCGCCCCCTTATTCACAGACCGTCGGAAACGATTCCGAAGTAACGAAGTAAAGAATTCGAATCCGATTCCCTTTCCGGACATTTGTGAATCAGGGGGCAAATTGGTGATGGATAAAGTTTTCTTCTTCACTTATTCAAGTTATAAGATTTAACAAGATAAGCACTTTTGCTGTGTTTTTTGGTTCTGATAATAATATAATTCTAAAGTACCTAGCTTAATAAATTTTATTACGTAAATGAAATAAAAATGCAGTAGGTACCTACATTTCAATACATTTTATAGTAGCGAAAATAATTAAATAAGTTTCGTTTTTGGTCGTTATTTATATAATTAAGTAAGTATATTAGTTTCATTCAGAGATGGATGACGGTGAGGTTTCTTCAGAGGGGGTTGAGTTCGGGGGTCGGTCGTTCTCTCGCTGCGGCCGGCTCTTGAACTGTTGGCGCTTGCGGTACAGCTTCGCTTCATCAGTACACTTGATTGTGATACAGTTCCTGGTAAAAAATAATTTATAATAAAATTGTATTATAATTATAATTCTTATTATAATTCATTATGAATAAATTATTCTGAAAAAAATGTAAGAACAGGTTTCACCAATGTCACCATGAAAATGGGACTCTTCTTTAAACGAAGATAATAAAAAGGCAAAAAATCCAATATACTCGCAAAACAATATTGAGAGTTCTACACATAAAAATAGAAAGTTGGTTAATTTAATAAATTATAATAGACAAAAATTACTAGTCATCACCTTCTCAGACTATACAGCGACTTATTTTTACGACTTTATTGTAATTAATTCGAAATGTAAGTTTTATTATTTTATCTTTAAATTAATTTTGTACCTAGCTATATTAAATCAATAGTTAGAAAACTTGATATTTGTATAAACTATTATAAATTAGTCTTTATAGATTTAATATTCTGATGATTGAATATATTTACCAAATGTAACGTTCTATGCTATAATATGGTCAATAAAAAACTAAAACTACACTTGTGAGACTACCAACTCGTTAACCTATATTATTTATAACTAGCGGCCGCCCGCGGCTTTGCCCGCGTGGACTACACGACGTCACGACTTCATCCCGGGGAATTAAATAACAGCCTTACTTATAAACGTTTATTAAAGTTAAGACACAGCTAAACAGTCTATTATGAAATATGTTTACTTATAAACGCTAATTAGCGCTAACCAACGTCTGCTTAAATAGCTGTCAAGTTAAACAGCGTCGGACCCTTGTTTAAAGCCCTGTTACCATAATGGCGGATCAAATTCGAAAAAGTATCAGCTGTTTGTAGCGTGACGTGACGCCTTCTCTTCCCGCCTCGCGTCCCGCTGTCTGTATTAAACTTCCATATGCAAGGGATGAATGTTCTCGTTGCATGTATTTGCATCCCTTTCTAATTGTACAGTGCCACAACCTTTTCTGTTCCGGTGAAAGCGGCCGCTACGTACGTTTATCTTTTTTTTGTAGCAATTTAACCGGCCCTGACTTTTAAGAACTTCAGCCGCCAGCAGCGGTTTGGTATGGTTGGACACATGAAGCTCGACTTAATACTGAGGTAACTGGAGAGTGCAGTACTAACACTTTTTTGTTCCCAAAAATTACACAGTGGCTGTCTTCCGTCTCACCTACACTTTAAAAAAATACGTATGGTCATATGAGACAACTGACAGCCACTACATACATAAATGTCAAATTTGCTGGGTACACTTTTTTATTCAGGGTGAGAACTCCAGTTACCTCAGTATTAAGTCGAGCTTCATGGTTGGACATCAACTTGACAGCAAAATGACATAAAAAAAAACACGTTAGTTTCACATTTTGGCCACCGGAACAGAAAAGTTTGTGGCACTGTACCTGTGCGTCCGCGCGCACTGAGAGACCTCATAGTAGGTAATGTTTGTATATACGGGTGAAAGACACTATTGTGTTATTAGATGTATCTTTGTTTCGATGACATCTAGTCTATTTAATATTAGGTGGTTTAATAATCTCTGCAATAAAATTCAAAATTATTACTTAGGTAAGTAGGTAGGCACGTGTTTTCATTCATAAAACTCATATAGGTTTATTAAGTAGGTACATAACTATTTTGTGTTAATTTATGTATATAACTGTTTGTTCCTTTATATAAATAAATAAAAAAATAATCAATTAAAAAATACCACGCAAATTCACGCAATACATTGTTGTTGCAAGGATACGGTAACAAACTTTTTCTTCTTCATACCAATTTGCGGAACGGACTCTTTCCATAGTATCTACTCTACCCTTCGATCGAAGACTCGACTCTTTTTTTTTGTTTTCGCTGTGGAAATGCGTTGCGCATTCCACTGCCGCCTGGGGAAGACGTCAGGATATGTGGGACTCCCACCCACTAAAACCACAGCGGTGTACCGTCCACGCAATGAGAGCAATCGGGCCCAATGTGATAGTCACCATGCTCTCGCCCAGAAGACTCGACTCTACCACAAAACAAACTGCAAACAAGTTGTTTGAAACAACAACAGAATTATTGTAAAGTCAAAGTAGGACAGCTGTTTAACTTTTTAATTTGCTAGCAGTATTGCCATTTCACCATGCGTTTACAGTAAAAAATATTGTGTTCTACCAACACTGCGAGCGGTGTTGGGAAAGTAAAAAAATTGTTGGTTCATTAAACATGCATTTAAGCAACGTTTTTAAGTAAAATAAGTTTAAACAATAATTAAGAACTTAAGTAGTAATTAGTTAAGATGACGCTAAGACGTTAATTATTTGATTTTTATAAGTAAGGCCGTAAATGTTTAAGATAAAAAAACAGTTATTGCAGTTTCTTGAGATCTATCTCGTCTTTTTCGTTTGGAGTCTCTCGAATACTGATAAAGACTTTTTTTTCGTCTTGTCTAGGCATACCAGTGAATGTCGCAATAACCTAAAAGCAAAACCAGGTTGATTTTGACAAAAGCTTTAAGGCGATGAATCCCGACCGAAATAGGCACGCTAACGCTTGCTCGGCCGCGCGCGATACACTTCACGCAGACGCAGCGGCAGCCGGCAGTGAACTGTGAACTCGCGAGCGCTCCGCGAATCGAAAATCACTTAAAATTCAATTAAAAATTAAATAATAAAAATTTTACACTTATAACGGCCGGAATCCCTCGGCTAATCAAAGACAATTATTTTCGTATATTTTTCATTAACTAAAACCAAGTATACTGCAAGTAATACGATATTTGGATTACGATTAGACGGATTTTTGGGATTTTATTTGACACAGTAAAATATCACCAATCGAAAAAATACGGCCGGAAGCACTAGATAAATAACTGTAAAATAACATATATTTTTTCCAAGTTTTAAGTACTTGTGTTTTGCGAGTAATCCATAATTTAAAATACCCTATTTTGGGGAATGCCCGCCTTAAAGTAAACGGGAAATTTGATGGCTGCTCCTCTGCGTTACCAGGTAGGTAGGCTACCGTGCCAGATTTGACGTAAGTACACATAAACGATGACAATAACATAAGCCCGAAGATATTTAAAACTAGAAATGCGACGATGCCAACTTTATGCGCATGGCTTGTAGAAGACGATAGAGATGGCTGTGCTCCGATGCATCAAGTTTGCATCCTATAGTTTTTTATAAATGTCTTAAAAATCACTATTAACTGCGGGCCCACGACCTCGTTCAGTGTGTAATAAATAACACCGTTTGTTCCCAGAACGTCAAATCAATATTTTAACACTTTACTCTTAAAACCCAACAAGAGCTATTTTACGTAGCACTCAAATATTTTAGGCATTAAATAATAATAACTTGTACGTTTTTATTTTATGAACCTAATTATTGATATCGGCCAGGCGCCGACACTGCGATCCTGACTTTCACACGTCCTCGTGTGCCAAAGTTAACAACTGTCAAGTTTACAAACAAGACAACTTTAAAGACTTTACCGTTCGGCTATCCTGCCAAAATACAAAACAACAAGTCATACTAAACAGCTTCCACTACACATTTCTATTATATGGTGCATTATCGTATGAGTGCAGTTATCATCAGGCTTTTTAGGTATTAACAATTTCAGCAGAGCGATGTTTTAATTTAGATCATAACATAATAATTGATTCTATTTTACGCTTTTTATCACATAGATAACGTGGTTCACATGACATTCTTACAAACTATCGGAACAATCGATATCAGTCGGTCAGTTTCGGGAAGTATCCTATTCCATCCGGACACACAGTCCGCCATCGGAACACATCCGATATCACAGGACACACAGTCCACCATCGGAACTCTTCCGATATCACAGGACACATAGTCCACCATCGGAACTCTGCCGATATCACAGGATACACAGTCCACCATCGGAAACTTTGCCATAATGTATGAGTGGAACAAGTTTGTAAAAAGTACCAGTTGCGATGTCACGTTGTGTTGTGTGGTTAGCATGGTTCTAATTATCTTTCTCAATATCTGGAATACCTACGTAAACAGATAGTGCTCATTCGCTGAACATCCTTCCTAAAGTCGCTTTATCGTACTCGTATATAGGTATATCTTATTATTTAAATTTTTACTTTTTTGTATTCACAATGCAATTTTTATGGTTGAAAAATGGAAAATGAAGTATTTAGAAAAAGTGAGACGGGTCGTTTTTTTCTAAATACTTCATTTTCCATTTTTCAGATATATCTTATGTTTTATCTGGGGACTTGGGGCTCTTGCCAAACTTTAGATTATTGTATGTCAATAGAAAATACTTATCACACTGGGCAACTCCTCTTAAGACTCTGTAGTTTAGCTGCCAACTGCTAAACTACTGAGTCTTTACCAGGGGGGTAATTGTCTAACTCAACATCAATCGCAATCGCATTCAGTTTGAAAGATATTGCACGGCCATTGCTGCTTTTGTCAACTGAAATTTTGACAACTTTATTCAACAACAAGTGATGGATGCATGATGGATGTCAAACTGAAAGCGATTGCGATTGATGTTGAGTTAGACAATTACCCCCCAGATCCTCGATATTTTTACGCCAATAGAAAATGTTTGTATCTCGTATATAGTTTAGCTGGGCTGCTAGGACTCCACATCAGCCCCTTGATTCACAAACCGTCGGAAACGGAATCAGATTCGAATTCTGTGATTTGTCCTTGTCTATTCTATAGTGAGTGACAGAGATAGGACTTACATTCCGCTGATAATAGAAAATAAATCAATAAAAAAATAAAAATAAAAATAATAACAAGTTTCCAAAATTCTAAAACGCAACTCTCAAATAAATTAAACAACATTCCATTAGAAAACGTAAATAACTTTAAATATTTAGGCAGTATAATAACAAATGTAGCAAAATGCGCTTTAGACATCAAAACTAGAATAGCAATAGCAAAACAAGCCTAACAAGAAAATGCTCATCAATGTTTAAGAATTTTCCTTAAGACGGTTTTATTGCAGAGTCCAGCCAAACTATGCATAGTTTGGCTGGACTGCAATGGTTCCACATCAGGTATTTCGATCTTCTATAAAGTATAGCCTATATGTTGACGAGGACCAAAAGCTATATAACAAAAAAGTTTAATCAATATCCGCTCAGTAGTTTTTGTGTAACACGCGGACAAAAGACGGACAGACAGACAAAAAATTCAAAACCATATTTTTAGTACCTATCTGTTTCGTTTAAGAAGACCCGTTGAGGTTTTTTTAGGGTTCCGTACCCAAAGGGTAAAAACGAGACCCTATTACTAAGACTCCGCTGTCCGTCTGTCTGTCACCAGGCTGTATCTCATGAACCGTGGTAGCTAGACAGTTGAAATTTTCACAGATGATGTATTTATGTTGCCGCTTTATCAACAAATACTAAAAACAGAATAAAATAAATATTCAAGGCGGGGCTCCCATACAACAAACGTGTTTTTTTTGCCTTTAATTTCTCGATATTAATGGCACAGAACAGGTAGACGCCTGAAACCTTCACAGAATATTAAGTTTTATATTTACTTTAAAAAGTAAAAATTAAATTAAAATTAAAATATTTAAGTGGGGCTCCCATACCATACAACAAACGTTTTTTATTATGTTGATGGTACGGAACCCTTTGTGCGCGAGTCCCACTCGCACTTTGCCGGCTTTTCTATTTCTTTTCAATGTACAGAATTGGCTCGTTTACAGTTTTATTATGTGTAACATAGATTTATCTTGTAAAAATAATTATGAGTAAGTAGGTATACCCCTGCTCTATATATCCCTGCTCGATCGAATCAGAAATGATGAAATCCGCAGGAGAACTAAAACAACCGACGTCGCTCGAAGGATTGCATCATTGAAGTGGCAGTGGGCGGGACACATAGCGCGGAGAACCGATGGCCGTTGGGGCGGAAAGGTTCTTGAATGGCGACCGCGTGCCGGACGACGTTCCGTGGGCAGGCCCTCTACAAGGTGGACCGACGATCTGGTCAAGGTCGCGGGAAGCCGCTGGATGCGGGCAGCGCAGGACCGATCGTTGTGGAGATCCTTGGGGGAGGCCTATGCCCAGCAGTGGGCGTCGTTCGGCTGATATGATGATGATGATGAGGTATACTAATAGGTAAATATGGTAGTTTCCACCGATAACGATATCAAATACGCTTGTACATACATACCGTACTAAACGTTTGGGCACTCCGCATTGTGTAGACACGGTTAGCACGATGTCCTCAACCAATCTGGGATCTAGACATTTCTTCGCTGGCTTATTGGCAAACGCTGGAGACTGCTTCCCCGTAAGCGAATGAGTTGCCAACACTCTGAAACAGATAATGAAAATATTACGATTCATATTTTATTAGTGACCCAAAAAAAGAACAGTTCTAATAGTCCAACTGTTAAAAGCTAAACAAAGCCAGTAAATTTTTACTTTTTTTAATTCACAATGCAATTTTTATCATTGAAAACATTAAAAGTAATGTAAAGTAAGAAAAGAAAGTAATAAACTTAGGCTAAACAGCGCGTACGAGGTTATTGGATAAATTCGAAGCTTCTCCTAACGACTCCGTAGCTCAGAGGTTAGAGTATTCGCCCGTACAGTGAAAGGTCGTGGGTTCGAGCCCCATCGAGCTAGTTGTGAGATGGGTCGATTTTTATACTTAACTTTCCGCCCGCGGCTTCGCCCGCGTGGACTACACGACGTTATCCCGCGGGCACGTGATATTTTTCCGGAATAAAAAGTAGCCTAGGTTACTTACTCCTTATTACATCAGCTGTACCTGCCAGTGAAAGTCCCGTCAAAATCGGTCCAGCCGTTTCAGAGATTAGCCGGAACAAACAGACAGACAGACAGATAGACAGACAGACAGATAAAAATTGTAAAAAATGATATTTTGGTATATGTACCGTATACATAACCTTATGCGTGTAGTAAAAAGCGGTTATTTTAATATTACAAACAGACACTCCAATTTTATTCAGTCAGTGGGTAGGCGTTAGCTCATGTAGCTGCGCATCGGCATAACTTGGCTTCGGATATTTTAGATAGCTGACTTAGCTTCGTTTGCATTGTTCGCAGTCTGCACACAACTATGAAAAACTAAAATAACTTCGCTTAGCTCTTCTCTTGATCTGCAACCGACATTTAGGTTTTGAGAGTTTAGTGAAGTTTCTAATGGTGTATACGTTTATAGCGTTAAAAATATATCGGACCCCCTTTTTACCTCCTTAGAGGGACAACTTTCAAAAATCCCCTCTTAGTGCTCCCCCCACACTCCCCTAAGAGCATACATGCCAAATTTCAGCTTCTTGCGTCCAGTAGTTTCGGCTGTGCGTTGTCTATCAGTCAGTCAGTAACGCAAGAGTTTTATATAGATAAAAATAGATACGTAGGTACTTAGCACCTAGGTACTTAGATAGAAAATAAGAAACATAAGCTAAAACCTTCTTGAAAACACAGCTTGTAATAACTGCCTTGTAGCCGAAGTATATGATGACCAATTCATTTCTTTTAACAGCCTCTCTGGTACACACGCATAGCCGTTACCTATCGCCACCTAATTGGAAAAAGAATTTATAAGTTAGAATTTGAAAATGTTCATAAGTACATATCATTCTTTACTCCACAAGGACAGTCGCAGATGCGTTGGCACGAAGATTGCAAATGAACAGCTGAAGTAGAATGGAAAGATGCTGACCAAGATTGTACACAGTAGCATAAACTGAAGAAGGCAACCATGAGGTAGAACAGGGCTAAGAAAAAGGTCGTTCTTTAAACGGTTTGCTATTTGTTTGCTACGTACCATTTCCTGCCGGTGGTTATTATGTGTTTGAATTGTTCCATTAGATGGTGGAGAAATTTCTCGAGAATCTTCTACAGTTTCTTTAGGGCCATCGATTTCATTCTGTAACGATTCTTCTCCATTAAAACTTTTATGTTGTAGATTCTGACAACTTACATCTTGATATACAGGTTCATTCCTCATATTGACTACATTCTGTACAGCCTCTTCTTCATTATCAGTTTCATATCCTAATGCTTGGGATAACTCAGGAAGTTCAGCAATTATATCGCTGAATCCTTCTACTCCACCAAACATACCGACAAAGCCTCTATAGATCTGTTTAAGCAAGTTCTTACAATCTGTTTCTAGAAATTGCTTGCGTTGATTTTGTGTATATACCTCCAGAGGATCAGTCTGTACACTTTGATCTTTTTTGTATTTTGTACCGCGTTGTGAGAACTGATGACGTTGGCTGGTTTCTACAGTGCGACGTCGATTGATGATGTTTACTAGCTCGTGATCTCTCTGTGGTAAAGACAAGCGTTTCTTCTGAGCTGGGTAATCGTTTATGTATCTGCGGTACAGCTGGTTTTTCTGCAATACAAATATTATTTAATTGTGACATAGAACCCAAAACATTAGAACAAAAATTTTTTTTTTATGGTTTAACGTTATATTGACTTCGGCTTTGATCCCAAATTTGAGGAAAACCCAGTTATTGGTAAGGGTTTTCTTTCAAAAAAATGTTGCACCCCTCCAATATTTATTTCAATGACCTGCCCCGCGTGCCCTTTATCTTGCATACGCGATGCCCTTTATATAACGCCACTGAGAATGCAGTAGGTACGTGTGGCGCAGTACTGGGTTAAACAATTGATCGACACGCTAAGAAGAAGAATATTTATTTCGCAACAAAATTTCTACTCCGAATCAAAATGGGTCACATCAAAAAGATTTGATAGAAAAAAGTATAAGAAGTTACCTCTTCGCTCGTTTGGGTAAAAGTAACATCAGCAGGCAAATCTGGCAATGCAGAACTTGGTGGACGGCTGTGGGAGTGCGACTCGTGATCCGTAGAGTCGTAGTTCTGAAAAGGGTGAAACATATATAGGGGATTTTGATTAACCTATGAAATGACTTACGATGCGAGAGAAGAAGTGAATTTTGTAAGTAATTGCCTTTTTATTACTATTTAGGCAGTATATTTCTTCTCTGTTTCTCTGTACGACGCTGAAACATGGATCCTCAAAGCTTCTGATCGTGGACGCATCGATTCTTTTGAGATGTGGTGCGGAGAAGAATGCTAAGAATACTCAGAAGCCACGGCCAGTTAAAATTCATAAAAAAATATTTCTCTCGAGAATTAGCAAAAGTTTAGCCTGAAAACTGCTCATTAATAAATTAACGGTACGTATGGCTCAACCCTGCGAGCAACGCGGGCCTTTCCGGGACGGACGGAAGGCCCGTGTTGCTCGAAGGCTCAACCCTGGCTGATAGTACCGCTCGTATACGTCGATTCAAGGACACTGCACTGTTGCCGCCACAGAACATAAAGTTATGTGGTTGCCGCACTCTCGTTCACTGGTAATGCTGTATAAATGATGTAGCTATATACTGTGTGCTTAGGTATAGTCCATTCGCTTAGATAGTGTCGCTCTGCCACAATGCCGTGCGGGTGTACCGACACTATCTAACCGAACGGACTATATAGCGCCCGCTTACAATATTTTTTTACATTGTTTTACAAATGGAGTGCCCCGTTCCGATTACGCAAGTAACTTCGCGTTGTGATTTTTACCTAACAATGCTTTAACTTACGTGATGATCGTATTCTTCTTTTATTAAAGACCTTGATAGATGATTGCGGAAATTTTTGATTTGGTCATCTAGAAGAGACTTTTGCTCCAACAAACTCTGTTTTATGCCTGAAACGGAAAACATACAAGATAAATAAGCAGGGTATATGAAGTATTACTAAGGCATCAATTGCCACGCTTAACGGTTATGTCGAAGACAAGTGTTTTCCCTCAGTCGAATAAGACTATAGTTAGATTGGCTTAAACATTTCGAAATAATCAGATTTTTTTCAATATTTAAAACAATCTAGTCTTATTGAAAAATTGAAAATGAAGTAAGTATTTTAGAAAAAATCGACCCGTCGCGCAACCAGCTCCGATGGGATTTAATAAAAATTGCATTGTGAATGCAAAAAAGTAAAATTTTAAATAATGTAGTCGTATATTAATACTAGCTTCAGCCAAATCTGATCAGCCTATTTGGCGTGATTGAGTAACAAACATCTAAACTTTCACATTTATTATATACTAGCTTTCCGCCCGCGGCCTCGCCCGCGTCGACTACATGACGTTATCCCGCGGGAATGTGATATTTTCCGGGATAAAAAGTAGCCTATGTTCCTCTCCAGGCCATAAAGTATCTGTGTCCCAAATTTCAGTCAAATCTGTTGAGCCGTTTTGACGTGATTGAGTAACAAACATACAAACATTTAAACTTTCCCATTTATAATATTACTAGCTTTTCGCCCGCGGCTTCACCCGCGTGCACTACACGACGTTATCCCGCGGGAATGTGATATTTTTCCGGGATAAAATGTAATTTATGTTCCTCTCCAGGCTACAAAGTATCTGTGTTCCAAATTTCAGCCAAATCCGTTGAGCCGTTTTGGCGTGATTGAGTAACAAACATCCAAACTTCTAAACATCAAAACATCTAAACTTTCACATTTATAATATTAGTAGGATACACGACGTTATCCCGCGGGAGTGTGATATTTTTCCGGGATAAAAACTAAACTATGTTCCTCTCCAGGCTACAAAGTATCTGTGTTCCAAATTTCAGCCAAATCCGTTGAGCCGTTTTGGCGTGATTGAGTAACAAACATCCAAACATCTAAACATCCAAACATCTAAACTTTCACATTTATAATATAAAATATATTAGTAGGATATAGTAGGAAGTAGGATTAGAAGGATTTATAATATTAGTAGGATTAGTAAGATTATACTATCAACTTTTTATATTAACCTTTTTAGGTTTTATGTCACTGGATAATGTATACTTAGAAGTCTCAAAAGTTAATAAAATTGCAACTATAGTAATATTTTCAAATTGTGAATTTTCCTTAAAAAAGACATCAACGCGATCTCAATATTTTTCTTTTGTTTTGTTTAGCTCAATATTCAACAGTCACTTATTATTTTATTAATTTTTACTTACTAAATGCACTAATTGCACATAGGTGGACTTAATGCCTTAGGCATTTTCTACCAGTCAACCTTAGGGTGGCGTGGAGATAATGTCGTCATAGGGCGCACAATGCACAAACAGTGCTACCTTTTATGTTACGTTATTTATATCCCACGGCGCGGCGGCGGGAAGTAAATATCAATGTAATTTGTACACAAAAATGGTAATGGGGTTGGCAAAATAAAAACTTTGAAACGAATATTGCAATGATTGTATTTAAAATGGAGCAGTATAAATGGTTTATTAAGGATGAGCTAAGCTATTAAGTATAAAGTATTGTTGTAAAATAAATGACATTATATATACGTAACATCAATAGTTGAACTCATTATTTAAGGCGCTACTCGGAAAAAGTATGGACTCTTTGATATAAAACTACGGTTAGAGTTGTTATAAATCTGGTAATAAGATATATATTTCTTCATTTCTTATCTAGAATCGTATAGTTTCAGAAACACGATTTTATGATTTTGGCTCGACAATTTTTATTTTCGAAAATACCTCTTAAAAATAAAAAATATCAAGATTATTCTTAAATGGGGATACATATACTATTGAAAGTTGGTTTAATTAGTGGACACCAATAATATTTAGGATCGTATAGAAGCATTTTTTAAAAATCGCTATAGTTTTGAATACGAAGTGATTTTGTGTTTTTTTTTGCGTAATCGGCAAAATCGGTCTCGCTCCCGCGCGTGTCGTTTTCTCATTGCTATCTCGCTTTAGCATAATTTTTCCGAGTATCTCCTTATTGTGTATTTCTGTTACATTACACGAATTGATTTTAAGGCCTCTGAAGCAAGCTCTAACGATCATCGCTATCTCGAAATCTTCTTTTCTTTGACTTACAGTTTTAATAAGTTTTCTAATGAAATTTTATTTTATAAAAAAAAAGCTATACGCGAACGAAGAAATAAAAGTCATCAATCAAATGCACTCACCAGAAATCCTCAAAATGTGCCCTTGTCGTGGATGTGGTTCACCTCTTTTCAATACCAGTATATCACCTCCTATTCTAAGATTCGCACCATGATACTTTTCAGGGATTATGCTCACTATATCATACTCTGGAACTAAACCGCCTTTATCCACCCACTCCACTAACAGAAACACATAAGACATGTTCTTTAATAAGATAATATTATGTTGATTATTAAGATTTTTTGGCACTGCTGTTGCTGTGCATAGATGCAAGTTGCACTATGCCGAAATGCGAAATGCGGAAGATCTTACCCTAGACCCTAGCTACGAACACAGGTAAAATTTCTGTTCAATAGATGATTCATTTGCACTCACAGTGCAGTAAAAGAGGCAGAAAAGTATATTTTTTTCAGATACTTTACAATAATATGTTTTATTCTGTATGAATATCGCATAACTACTAATATTAAATTAAGTTGTAGATATTTTATTAACCACGATTTTTCGTGAAATTGGGATTGAGTTATTTAAATTTTTACTTTATTGCATTCACAATGCAATTTTTATTACTTACTTATTGAAAAATGGAAAATGAAGTATTTAGTGGGTTCGAGTCCCATCGGAGTTGGTAGTGAGACGGGTCTATTTTTTCTAAATACTTCATTTTACATTTTTCAAATTGAGATTATATAATTATATGATTTGTATTCCTATCTTATTTGAAATTAGGTATCTTGCTAGTTCAAGTTCGTTAAGATATTTTTAAAAATTCTGAAAATAAGTTATTAATTAAAAAGTCTCCACTTACCCATACCCTTGTCCTAAGTTTAGGTATTTCACTACACATTATGAAACAAACTCCTCCGCCGCGTCTGTCTGTCTGTATGTGATAAACTCAAAAACTACGGCACGGATTTTCATGCAGTTTTCACCAATAGATATAGTGGTGGATAGTTTTAGTAAGTATATAATTTATCAAGGTTTTGATTAAATTGATTGAAATATAAAGTTGGAAAATCATCATTATCAAGGCGCACTTGGAAGCTAATATTAGCGAAAACGCTGCCTGAACCCTAATGGATGTTGGGATATTCCTTTATTATAGATCTACAAAAAAGTCCGCGATGGCATATATCTATCTTTTAAGGATAGCTTATTATCGCCATTTTTAACCGACTTCTAAATCAAAAAAGGAGGAGGTTCTCTATTCGTCTGTATGTATGTTTTTTTTTTTTTTTTGTATTTCCACCGATTACTCGAAGACGGCTGAACCGATTGAAATGGTTCAAACGTTATTACATCAGGTTGGTTTCCAAGTTGGTCCCATTTTTTTAAATTTTGAAATCGGTTCAGTAGTTTTTAGGAAATCTTGAAAATACTGACGTTTTCGTTACCACTTTATGTGAATTTAATACGTATCTTTAGGCATAACTCCTTTGTTTATAAACCGATTTAGATGATTCTTGTTTTGTTAAAAAGGGGATACCTCAAGGTATTTTAACCGACTTCGAAAAAGGAGGTTTTGAGTTTGATCACATTCCTATTTACCAGAAAACACGTAAATTGCCTGCACGATGCACTAAAAAGAGTGAAATAAAAATTATTTTTATAAAAAAATAAAACCGCCTTCTAAAAAACCACATCAAAAAAGTAAGAAATAATTCCTCACCAAATAAATAACGTAAGTACTTTGAAGTCCGGCGGGTTTTAACAAAAACAACCAAAAAATTGTACATTTTTCACGCCCGACTTCAAAGTACTTACGTTATTTATTTGGTGAGGAATTATTTTTTACTTTTTTGATGTGGTTTTTTAGAAGGCGGTTTTATCTTTTAAAATAATGGTCACGTACATACAATGTGTTAATTGGAAAGCTATTTACCCGAATACAGTATTAATCATTATAGTACGTTAGTTGCTTTACGCATTTCATGGACATTTTTTACTCTTTTACACCATATAATTTAAATGAGTGTTTTAGGAGTTATCGCAAATAAATTAACGCACACCAAAATATATTCAAGCGCGTTTTTCTCACACCGAGGCGCGATGCATGACGGACGAGACAGGATCACCACGAGACCGTGTGAAGCGATCACCCCCGCCACAGCCTTCTCTATCGTCTTCTACGATAGAGAAGGCCGGCCCCCACCCGCACCCCACGCCCGTCGAGTAGTGCATGATTAGTGATGGGTCGCCAGAAAATTCTCCAAGTGAGAATATTGAGAATATAAATTTTGAATAATTTGAATTACTTATTTAGTTGTTAAATCTTGAGATCTTTATTAAAACTGATAGTTTGAAAATACTAATGTGTCTTTTTTATCGCCAAAATGAATGATTTAACTTTGCAGAAAATTTAAAAAGAACTTACGAGAATTTTCTTCAAAACATTCTCGAGAATATTCTCGCTTAGAAGAATTTAACCTCAGGAAAGACAATATCTTAAATTATCTGTGTGAAATATTTATAAATAAAACAGAAATACATTCGCAGTTCTATTAAGGCGATACTCGGAAAAATTATGCTAAAACGAGATAGCAATGAGAAAACGACGCGCGCGGGAGCGAGACTGATTTTGCAGATTACGCAAAAAAAAAACACAAAATCACTTCGTATTAAAAAACTATAGCGATTTAAAAAAAATGCTTCTATACGATCCTAAATATTATTACTGTCCACTAATTAAACCAATTTTCAATAGTATATGTAACCCCATTTAAGAATAATCTTCGTATTTCGTATTTTTTAGAGGTATTTTCGAAAAGAAAAAGTGTCGAGGCAATATCATAAAATCGTGTTTTTGAAACTATACGATTCTAGATAAAGGTATGAAGAAATATATATCTTATTACCAGATTTATAACAACTGTAACCGTCCTATAGTTTTATATAAAAAAGTCCATACTTTTTCCGAGTAGCGCCTTAATTTAATCAGATTATTGAGATAGTCATCCAATTTATAAATTCTCTTCCAAAAGAATATTCTCGAGAACTTAACAGCAAAGTTCTCACTGAGAGAACATTCTCGGGAATTTCCCATCACTTTCCCAACAATTTCCCATGCATGATCATTCTATTATACGTTATCCCGAATTACACGCGACGCGAGCGAAGCCGCGGGCAAAAGCTAGTGTTCAATAATTTTGATTCTTCATCTTCGAATTATTGCAGATCTGATTGGTAAATTCACCAAGATGTTATACTGCTCCAGACAATATATTATATTTTGGTAAGACGTAACCGACAACAATTGAAAGAACCCCAGCATAAAAAATTAAAATACTTACACTAGACCTTTTTTTTCATTTGCACAGATGGTTACCGTATTTGGTCTAAAGTAGGTAGAGTGCATGTAATGTTACTTGTTTATATTGGGATAACTGTAATGATGATCTTGTTTCAAAATCATTAGCTAAATCGTTTAGATACAAAATACATCATGAAAGCAATGATAATATCAAATCGAAAAACTAGAAATAATTATTTGAATGACTTTAACAGTCATACACTATGTATGACAATTATGTTACAAAAATAATTTATGGGTGTATGAGATAACAGCAATCGCCGATAATGAAAATACCACGGTGCGTGTATTAAAGTATTGATCTCACAGGTTTTCTATTGTTATAATGACTAGAATTTGCAGATCATAACATAATGGGCGCGCCCTCATCGCGAACTTACATTAGGTACATACCTATGTAGTAGATAGAGTGCTTTCGTAGTTCAATTTTCTACTAAACAATTAATACGTACCACTTTAAAATGACTCTGAAATGACAAGAATATTACTACTGTATGTTACTATAGTCACACTATAGTATTATCAAAAAAGTAAATTAAATGTCGTATAGATACTCATCACACGCACAGTTATTATCCTTATCCTACTTTTGTAGGCATTCTGTATTTTTGAACAATAGGATACAATTTTACCTGACTCAAGGTCTTTTCATAGTCCTTTTACGATTTGGTCAATGCTAGGAACTAATAATCTTTAACCCCACTCTTTTGCTTTTGTATAAATCAGGAAACATTATTGTTTGTACATTACTTCTCTTCTTACTTGCGCCATAGTCGGTTGAGCCAGAAATTTAGTGAGATTCAGTGAGACCATAAAGTAGAAGCTTTACTTCTTACTTGAAATTGGTAAGTTTTTGATATTTTTTTATCACAAAGTGTTTTTAAGCAAATGTAATCAAATATGGTTTCTTACAAACACTGGCCTTCCTTATGAATGAAAAAATTAATCGTAAGAATCCACCATCACCATCATCAGCCATTTAATGTCCCCACTGCTGGGGCACTGGCCTTCCTTATGGATGAATAAGGAGAATGAGCCATGACCCACCACGCGGGCTCAGTGCGGATTGGTGGGTATTAACGACTGCAAGTGCAGCCGGGACCAACGGCTTAACGTGCCTTCCGAAGCACGGAGGAGCTCGAGATGAAAAGTTTTTGGTCACCCATCCCGTGACCGACCATTGCGAACGTTGCTTAACCTCAACGATCGCAGGCCGAGCGCGCTATCCACTGCGCCACGGGCTCCTCTGAATCGTAAGAATACCGCTTCATAAATGATATTTGGCTGACTAGGTATGTTGTGCGCAGAGTGATGGGTCTGACATCAAAGTCCTCGCCGATAGCTGGCACTCAAAATGATGACGCAGCACATGCATTGCTGCTTCTAGCGGGGGCTGCTTCTGCAGTCGTTCCATCGAAACGTAAGCACTGCACTCCCAACTGCTAACGAAAAGATTTGATTGTGTTGCTTTAAAAATTTAGTAGGTATTACTACTCATTAATTACCTACTCATTTGGTTACCTAACGAATTCAGTATCTGATCTAAATAGAACAGTTACCCATTGATATAATATGTCGCCTTTATAACACTTATATTCTAAGAGACTTTAACTTTCATTTAGTGCATTCGCTTTACGATGAATAAGATGAATCACAGCCATCTCTATCGTAGAAGACGATAGAGACGGCTGTGGATGTGGATAAATAATATGAGAATATAATTCGAAATTCAAAAAATAATTTGAATGGTATATGTTACGATATCAGTCGTATATTCAGTCTTAACATAAGAATTTTTCTTTTTTACTTACATAACAGCATCATCGGAAGAAATAGAAAAGGGCGCTCGTTTACCACTGACAAGCTTTTACCCAAATACTTCGGTAAGCTTCATAACTTACTAATAGACATCCAATACGTAGTAGGGCAGAAACCCGGGTTTTGGCTACTGTACCGGTTTTGGCCACTATTTGCTCTAAAAGTTTTCTAAATAACTTTTCGCCATTTTTGCTAAAGGCAATTAAAATAAGATATTGTTAGAATTCCTTATGTCATACGATATTTTTTCAATAAATTCCATTTTCTGTTTTAAAAAATGTATTGTGTGAAAATTTTAAGAAATTTGTTGTGGATGAAATCCTTAATAAACCTTTGTTTTTACAATTAAATTGTTGTTTTGTAATTGAATGGTTTCTTACGCATTAGAATATATTAATTTAGCCTTGGTTTGGTTTTGATTTTTCGCTATACTTACAGAAGATTAACTATGAATTAGTGGCCAAAACCGGTACATTTGTGTAATATACAAAAAACTATTTCACTTTTATACATTTGAACAATGTACCTTTGAAGGTAGATAAATTAACTATAATTTAAGATATAATTTGTGTCTTAAATACCTAAAACCCTTTAGTACTTAAAAGTCAAAAATCCATAAGTGCAAAGGGTACCTCTGCCCTACCTACTGAATAAATAAATAAATATTACAATCACACCAACTAGCTCCTATGTAGTTTTTATTAAGAAACTGTGTTATTGAAACTAGATAATGGATAAATATATATACCTACTTAAATACTTTTTGTTGTTAAATACATATCTAAACATATAAAACACCCCGACAAAGACAAATAGATATATTCATGCACACAAATAATTTGTCTTGTTCGGTAATCGAACCCGAGACCTCTGGCGCTGAAGGCAAGTAACCCTGCGCACAAATCGATTGTCATACATAATAGTTTCATAACTTTTTGTAAATTTATAGTTACCTACACAAAAACCTGGCCACTCGCGACAGCAGAAAGACGTGGAAATGAAGCTCTCAAACATAAGTAGCACATCCACTTATTCAGACCAAGAAGCACCATCTACTCATGATGACCGACCACGTCTACACAGAAACACAAGGAAAAGAAAGCTATCTGCCCCTTTTAACTATTTACAAGAGGATGTTAGAAAATCAGTGACTCGAAATTGCGGAAAAATCCTAGCTAACGCAACAGAAAAAACATTGCCGTACTTAAAAGAGGAATTAGACAGATTTATAAAAGGACTTTACTCAAAAGGGGTATGCGACGAAGAACTAGCACAGAGAAGGAGCAATGTAAGTGTTAATAAAAATCATTAAATATCTAATTTAATACACTGTTTGTAACCAATTTCACTTCCTTATTTTTAGGAAACGTCAAAAACGCGTGATCCTATATCGCCAAATATATCTTTTGACGATTCGTCAGAAGAATCTGAGAAAAAATATTCTCGGGTGCTTAGTAGCAGTGTTAAAGAGCCTAGTGGAGATAATATGGTAAGAAAATAAAATTAAGATGCAGTTATTTTATTTAATATTGGAATCGTTTATTTTTAAACAGTTCACATTCTCGTCTTTGTTTCATAGGTCCCTATTGGAAACGGTCATGCAAAAGTTCAGTCTAGAGTTCTGCGGCACATGAACTGGTCATCATACACTGCCTGTACTAGGAAGTTGCTTACTGCAGTTTTCTCAAGAGAGTAAGATTTCTTTATTTTTGTGTTTTTTAAATTAATGAATTAAGCAGTTTATAATTTATCAGTTAAAACAACAACATAAGTTAATGCCATATGCATACCTACATGACTTTTTGTTTTTTCTACTTTAAGATTACAAAGTGTACTTAATATTATTGTATCTCTTACAAGAAAGTGATCTACCCAATCCACGTATCTTATGAGCATTTTCTGCATTTTTTCAGTGTGTTGGCCACGCATTCTTTGACTGGCAAGTCATCACCCGCATTTCCGGATAAGCCAGCGAAGAAGAAATTAGATCCTCTGATAATCAACGATATTATCAAGACTATTGTTGACAAATGTGCTGTGTCAGAAAGTCAAGTCAGGTAAATAAATAATAATAATGACTAGGTACTAAATAAATATCATTAAAGATCCGCCACTTTATTTTACTCAATAATGTCAAAGCGATATTAAAGGTCAAATTACCGGGAATGAAGGCGGAAAAAAAGAGCATTCGTCCGGCCTGTGAAAGGTCCTGGGTTGGAGTCCCATCGGAGCTAGTTGTGAAACGAGTCGAATTTTTCTAATACTTTATTTTCAGAAATAAAAATTGCATTTTGAATGCAAAGATGTAAAAATAATTTAAAAACCTCTTTAAAATATTACTTATTTAATCCATAACTAAGATTCTAAATGTGAAAGTAGTTCTAGCTCTATTAGAAAAAAAACTGTAGGTAAGTACTTACTTTTGTTGGACGACCTCCGAGGCCGAGTGGTGTATGCACCGGTTTTCAAGGTGCCGCTTTCGCTAGAGGTCCCGGGTTCAATTCCCGGTCGGGTAAATATGGAAACGAACTTTTCAATATTTTTTCGGGTCTGGGTGTGTGTGGTAACACCCGTCGTTGTTTCCAATTTCCATTACATTAGTGCTCAAGCTACTATAATATGGTATTGGAACAATGTTTGGAACAACTTTTTTTGACGACCGATTTGGCGCAGAGGTAGGCTATACCCACCTTCTGCGCCAGTGGTTTCTTAATGAAATTAACATGGGCTTAGATAATTGGTGTGAATGTAAGAAGTTATTTATTTATTATTTTATTTAATGTAGGTATGTGATGGTGTCCAATATTTATTTATTTTAAAATCATCTAACTCGTTTTTATTTTTTTATAGGACAAGTATTACAACAAAATGTGCGGATGAAAGCAAGATGTTGCGCACGCGAGAACAAAAAGAAAATAAGGGAAAAGGTCGTGGAAAACGATCGCGTGAAAACTGTCCTCCTTCCACGTCTGACTCTGACAACTAAGAAAAATTAAAGTTACTAAGATCAATGTATATAGAAATATTGTATTGCTTAATAGCCTAACAACATATCCAGCGTTACTTAATGACCACCAGCACCATATCGCATACTTACATTATTGCGCAGTCGATAGGCTATTAAATTAGTTCAGTGGCCAGCCAGTGTAGTTCTTTAAAGTGTATTTTGAATATTGGAACTTGAATTAGTCACTACCTACTTATTATAATTATTTATTAATTTTTTTGTAAAATAATGACCTAAGTAATAACTAATAAAAAATATGTAAAAACATAATTCTGCTGATTTTTATCTTCACTGTAACCTAATTATTCATACGAGGAACGATCACAAACAATTTACCCAGAATATAACCCGCTAGCCCGCTATGCTCAATAAAACATAAAAATACAGTCAATATTTTATTGCACTGGAACGAAACCAGCGGCCAGCAGCGGGGCGATACGACGAAGCGACACAGGGCGGCCAGCAAATTGTGCATTCATTGCATTTAGTCGCATAATTAGTTTAGTCGCATAATGCCCAATTCGCGAAATGACTACAGTCATAGTCGCAAATTGACCAATTCTCGAAATGTCCAATTCTCTAAGCGACCAATTCGCCAAATGACCAATTCTCATAATGACCAATTCGCGAAATGACTAACATTTTCATTGAATTTTACCACACTTTTATTAGCTTCACTTGTAACTAAGTCACAATGTAAGAAAATCTTGGAATTCAATTTTAACCTAAGTAGGGCAGGCGTACCGGTTTTGGCCACTGTACAGGTTTTGGCCACTTTTTGCTCTAAAAGTTTTCTAATCAACTTTTAGCCATTTTTGATAAAGGCAATTAAAATAAGGTATTTTAAGGTAATAATAACAACCGTTAGAATTCCTTATGTCATAAGTTTTTTTTTCAATAAAATCCATTTTCTGTTTGAAATAATGTTTTGTATGAAAATTTTAAGAAATTTGTTTTGCAATTGACTGGTTTCTAACGCATTAGAATATATTGATTTTACCTGGGTTTGGTTTTGATTTTTCGCAATACTTACAAAAGTTTAACTATCAGTAAGTGTCCAAAACCGGTACATTTGGCACATCTCACACATTGTCTATACTAAAATTATAAAGAGGAAAGATTTGTATTTTTGTATGTAACGAATAAACTCAAAAAGTACTGGACCGATTTAGAAAATTCTTTCACCGTTAGAAAGCTACTTTCTTCCCGAGTGACATAGGCTATATTTTATCCCGATATTCCCACGGGAACGGGTACCACGCGGGTGAAACCGCAGGCGGCCGCTAGTGTGTAATATAAAAAAAACTATTTTACTTTTATAAATTTGAAAAATGTACCTTTAATTTAAGATATAATTTGTGTTTTAAATACCTAAGACCATTTAGTACTTAGTGCTTAAAAGTCAAAAAATCCTTAAAGTGGCCACAAAGGCTACCTCTGCCCTACTTCTAATTGTCGTATTGATTTGGAACTTTGCAAGTCTATATGAATCCGATGACAATACAATAACTTGCTACTATCGAGCTGATCTGATGATGGAGTCAAGAGGTGGGCAATAGAACTCTTCAATGGCTGCTAGAAAACCCCTCGAGGTTAGGCTCATTTGTTTTGTTCTGATGAGACCTATTCCCTACACTTGATGGTGAGGGTCTGATGATGGAGCAGGGAGGAAGCCAGTAGCACTTCTTAATGACCACTAGGAAACCCCTCGAGTTTGGGCTCAGTTGTTTCGTTCTGATGCGACTTATTCGCTACACTTGGTGGTGAGGGTTTGATGATGGAGTAGGGAGGAAGCGAGTGCCACTCCTTTATCACCAATAGGAAGCAAATCGAGTTCTGGCTCATTTGTTTCGTTCTGATGAGACCTATTCGCTACACTTGGTGGTGAGGGTCTGATGATGGAGCAGGAAGGAAGCCAGTGACACTCCTTAATGACCACTAGGAAACCCCTCGAGTTTGGGCTCAGTTGTTTCGTTCTGATGCGACTTATTCGCTACACTTGGTGGTGAGGGTTTGATGATGGAGCAGGGAGGAAGCGAGTGCCACTCCTTTATCACCAATAGGAAGCAAATCGAGTTCTGGCTCATTTGTTTCGTTCTGATGAGACCTATTCGCTACACTTGGTGGTGAGGGTCTGATGATGGAGCAGGAAGGAAGCCAGTGACACTCCTTAAATGACCAATAGAAAACCCCTCAAGCTTGGGCTCATTTGTTTCGTTTTGATAAGACCTATTCGTTGCATTTGGTGGTGAAGGTCTGATGATGGAGCTGGGAGGAAGCCAGTGAAACTCCTTAATGACCACATGAAAACCCCTCGAGTTTTGGCTCATTTGTTTCGTTCTGATGAGACCTATTCGTTACACTTGGCGGTGAGGGTCTGATGATGGAGCAGGGAGAAAGCCAGTGACACTCCTTAATGACCACTAGGAAACCCCTCGAGTTTGGGCTCATTTGTTTCATGCAGATGAGTCCTATTCACTACACTTGGTGGTGAGGGTCTGATGATGGAGCAGGGAGGAAGCCAGTGGCACTCCTTAATGGCCACTAGGAAACCCCTCGAGTTTGAGCTCATTTGTTTCATTCAGATGAGACCTATTCGCTACACTTGGTGGTGATGGTCTGATGATTGAGCAGGGAGGAAGTCAGTGACACTTCTTAATGACTACTAGGAAACCCCTCGAGTTTGGGCTCATTTGTTTTGTTCTGATGAGACATATTCGCTACACATGGTGGTGAGAGTCTGATGACGGGGCAGAGAGTAAGTCAGTGGCACTCCTAAATGACCACTAATAAATCCTTCGAGTTTGGGCTCATTTGTTTCGTTCGTTCAATGTTTAAGGGGTGGGCAGAGACATGATTGGACTGTAAAAGCCATTAGCATCCATCGATGGCTTGCCATTTATGAAACTAAAAAGTAAAAAATAAATATGTAGTTTAAAAAAGTAATAAAACCCACTTTTATTGGAACAGACTAAAAAGTACAAAATAACCGTGTATTCTGTAACTGAAATTAAAAAGCGTGGTGCGCTCTTTGCAAAGCATGTACTTGATTGACAACGCGCAATCCCGCGCAATCCAAGAAGTGAAAACATAGTTTCAAGTAAAACTATGTTTTCACTTCTTTCGCCTATGGTCTTAAGTAGGTAGGTACTTACCTATAAAATACAAAATTTATATCTAAAATTGTCAAGAATGTATCTTACACTTTTCTTTAATTTTTTAAATTCTTACAATACAAAAAAAATACTTAAAAAATTTTACCGACTCCTAAAAGTATTTGTCAACCGAAAAGGAAAAATAATATCTTTAATTAAGGTAAGTACCTTTTTGAGGTCGGTGCCAGTCAGTTAATTTTTTTAAATTAAGTACTTTTTTATTTCTTCAGTTTTAGTGTATATTGTACCATAATATTGGGCATATCGAAAACTACTAAACCGATTTTGATGAATCTTAGACTATTCCCAAAGTTAGAATACACCTAATTTAAATCAAATAAAATCATCTCGATATGCCTTGAGATTTCGAGAAATTCGTGGACGCTAGATATCGCTACAGTAAGTATAGTGCCACAAATATATCTGACCCGGTGACAGTGGTGGTGGAGGAGCCACTAGCAATACAAAATTAACTGTCAAAATGGACTGCCGGCAGTTAACAGTATATTTAGTACCAAAAAATAACCACTGTGTGAAATAAGTTTGTGGACATGAATTGTGGACATTTTGGACATGAAATATAAAGCATAAGAAAGAAATACGCGGATACCAAAGGTTCGAAATAAAGAGTATGGACGAAATGAGGTCGCATGCATGATATAAATATAAAATAAGAAAAATTAATCAATTCTAATAACAAATTTTATAACAACGATTGTATTAAGGCGCTATATTTAAATTAAATAATATTAAGTGAACATTTTATCGCTTAGGTACTAATATTACAGTCAATTGCTAAAATCATGTTTGCTTTTCCGAAAAAATGTTGCCTTCAATGTTGTTTTTCTTTTCGGACCTGTAACACTTTTCTCGCTGGTAGAGGTGAAAAGTTGTATGTTTAACACGAGAGCAAATTTTTCTGATGTCTCGTGCCTTTAAATCACTCACTGTGCTCAGTAGGCTATATTTGAATCACTCGGTTCGTGATTTAAAATCAGCACTCGCAGCGAAAAATGATTTTGCTCTCTTGTATCATCATCATCATCATCATGTCAGCCGAACGACGCCCACTGTTGGGCATAGGCCTCCCCCAAGGATCTCCACAACGATCGGTCCTGCGCTGCCCGCATCCAGCGGCTTCCCGCTCTCTTGTATAACAAATAACTATTTCTGACTTTTTTGAGCATTTTTTGGGTCGGGGGTTCTTAAAATTTTAATTTTTCCGTAATATCACAACTGTTACTTTTTACTTTCTTATAATATCTTGAGCATACAAATAAAAAAATTTCTTAGTATTTGATTGACGGAAATGGATGCATGGAGAAATGAAAAAAACGTAAATAACATAAGCTGGAAGCACCTCCACCACGTGGTGAAGGCGGAAACAGTATAAGTACTGGCGAAAACTACCATTTTAATACTATCTATTTAGATGCCTTCGGGCTTATGTTATTGTTATCGTTTACGTATAGGTAGGTACGTCAAATTTGGCACGGCAGCCTACCCGGTGACACCGGGGAGTAGACATAAAATTTCCCGTATATTTTAGAGATTTAGTCAACATCAACCTGCTCCCTGATTCACAAACCGTCGTCTCGTCGGAAAGGCTCACTACAGCGGGACGAAAAAAAACAAGTCTTTCTCAGTATTCGAGAGACTGTAATTTATTTTGAAGATCGAAATACTTGACCTTTTTTAGGGTTTCCGTACCAAAATGGTAAAAAGAAACCCTTATGGTGAGACTCAGTCTGTCTGTCACAACTAGACATCTCAAGTACAACTAATGCTATCAACTTGAAATTTGGAATAGTTTTAGAATACGTTTGCCGAACTATTTTGCAAATAAAGGTAAGACCGCACTAGGCGGAACTGCACGGCAGCGGAACTGCGCGACACGGCTAGATGAAGTTCGGTATATCGCACTGAAACTGCAGCGACGCGACACTTTTGTGTGTTAGTCGGTCGGGAACCACTAAACTCGATGGATGAAATTGATGTAGAACCTGTACCTAACTTCTAATATGTACTTACCTACTAAAGCGAAATATCTATAGATACCCCATACGAATATATTTGATTAAAAAACATTTTACCGTTTCAGTTCCATGTATGGAAAGCCCCTTATTTTTTTTTATAATTGTGTATTAAAATCGTAAAGCGGTTCACAGAATACATAGCTACCTACGTAGTTTCGACGCTCAAGTCTTAATAGAATAAAATGGCTGTGGCATAGGGTCGGTCGGACGGACGGACAGACAGACAGACAGACATGAGCATGACGAATCTATAAGGGTTCCGTTTTTTGCCATTTAGCTATGGAACCCTAAAAATGTAGAATAACTTTCAATTATGAACATCCCCCGGCCGCGGCTGCCCCGTCTTCAGCCGGCAATTCCTATTTGTTTAGAAAGAATAAAATAAAAAATCTTTTGACTAATCTAATAAGCCCTCGTCCTTATTAGCACCCTTTGTCTTGGGGAGGGTCTTATTAGCACCCTATTGTAAACAAATAAGAACAAATGAATAAATCACACGCAGAGATAAAAAAATAAAGATTTTCAGACTTTAGAACAAAAGACATCAACGCGCGTGGTACTTTAGTAAGAATAAAAAATTATCGCACAATAGAGTTAGTAGTAAAGTATTCCGACTACTCCGACCTAAAGGGATAATATTTGATAATACTGGCTGAGATAAAATAAGACATTCTCTACGCCTTTCAACTGCCTTTTCAAGAGACAGTTAAAAAGGCGAATTCAATGATTAATAACTAGATATGACAAAGATACTTTAGGTATTTTTTTTTCTTTTGGTAGTTTTTTCTTTCTTGATTACATAGCTAAAATTGCTTAAAGAATTCCATTAAACTAGGATTGTGCTAACAAACAAGTGTCTGGAAAAATCTAAACAAAGTTGTGTAACTGATAATTTTTGTATTATTGTTTAAATCATGATACTTCTGTCTTGGCTGTCTCCTATCCTTAATATGGTTCTGCTAAGAAATCTTTATATATGTCGCAGGCATATGAGGAAATCAGAGATTTCACGAAATCCCCAGGGATACCACGAACCACGAAATCACGGAAGATGTGGAATATTGTTATTTACGACGTCTTCTTCCTAAACAAGTTCAGTGATATGTCATTTCACTAAACTAAATCTAGTGAAATGAAAAATGATTGAAGAAAGACAGTAAGCTCACGGCTGCAGGTGACAGGTTTTTTTTTGTAAAACAACTTTGGATTGCTTTCACAAAAAAAAATACCACGAAATCTAAGACGATCGCGAAGCGCATCTGAAATCCACTTTTCTGTCATTTCACTAGATTTAGTTTAGTGAAATGACAGATATGTCATGTCAACAAGTTCAGTGATAACTGGCCAATGCTCTTCAGAGCCTATACTACAGAATTACATTGTGAGTGTATCAAATTAGTTTGAAAGCATAAAGGCACAAATTGTTTTGATTTATAAGACCCATTTTGATCCAATATTGACATGTGAGTAAAAATTGTTCTATTAATAATATAATAGAATATATGCCCTGCATTCTTACCTGCATTTGCAATAACACCGTGTTTATTGTACAGCTCATAACTTTATTACTTCATACTTTAAGTAGAACAATGGGAGGCTACGTAGTACGTACCTGCGTAATCCCGAAACAAACAATAACGTGGTGTATTACCCCACTATCTTTAAACTAGGGCGCAATGTGAGAAGAACACCATTTCTTCAGTCACCTTCAGTTTAATACATAAGCTCGTAATGTGCTCGTCAAATCGTAGTCTTAAGTGGGAGTATTCCAATATAGTGTCCGTAAAGGAATAAAATAAAACGTGAAATTGTGATACTGATATTTGTGATATAAATGTAAGTAAATATTTCTTTCTTTTTCAACATTTTGGGTAGGTAGATATGTAAAACAAAAACGTACATGATTTACTGTTTTTACACAAGTTAGTGAATGGCATCCTCGACGCTCCTAAACTACTGCAAGTTCTTACATTTTCGGCACCTCTGAAACTTCCTCGCTCATCGAGATTTAACAGAAAGTCGTAGCTACTCCAACCTCGGGCTTAATGCACCAATAACCCGTCTCGTGTGTGATTTCAAGAGTTTAACTAAGATCAAGGATGTTGATTTGTCCGCGGGTGTCATTCGCAGCTTTAAAAAGTCGCTTTTAAAATGCTTTTATACTAGTTATTTTGAATCGTTCCTAATTATTAAATTCCTATTAGTTCCTATAAAATTAAATGTAATGTTTTAGTATTTTATAATGTTCTTTTATTATATATTCTTTTTATGTAAGTAATTTTAATTTTCTAATTAATTCGTAGGTTTGCGTACTTATTTTTTATTTTAATATTTATATTACATATCATTTGTTGTTTCTTTTACGCATGAAGTCTACACCTGTAACTGTAATAACATTAAGATACTATACCCTATACTTTTCGTCTCCATTATGTTAATGTTTATTATGTTGGTGTTTAAATAAATAAAATAAAACAATTTCAAGTGTATTTAGAGACCCGAGCTCGCCAACAGTCAGTTACGCTTACGTTAACGGTGGTCCGATTAAAATTTAATATTCGCACGCGATTGTTGTTTGTATGGATTAACCAACGGTTAACTTAAAACAGTCTGTTACGTTAACCGTTATTTAGTTGGTTGGTTACCGCACGTAGTTGGTGTTAGGATGGGTTAACCGACTGTTAATCAGCGGCTAACTTAACCGACTGTTGGCGAATTCGGGCCTTATTGTATCAAAAATAGAAGTTATTTTTAGAAGGATTCCATTAAGAAAAGATGAAAATAATGTATGGGTACTTACCTAATAAACAGCCATCGAACACCTTGACATTATTTTTTAGCAATAGGTCTGTATCTGGTTTGATAGAATCAATTAATTCATTGTTTCAGAGCCGCGTATCCTGCTTTGATAAAAGGGTGTGATTTACTTAATAAGTGAATCTATTACTTTTTTAGCTTGGCGTGAAGTCCACTAAAATTCTTACCGTTTTAAGTATTACCTAATCGATTTGGTTGCATTGCATTTTAGGAATTTTGTTACGTTTTATACGACAACACAGAAGATCAATATTAACAATTTCAGTTTGAGGGTAGGTATGCAGAAAATTAAAAGAACACAGTTTTAAAATCTAAGTTAGTTAGCATAATAACACTTAAGTAGTTATAGTTTAGAGAAATTGGAGAGCCAATGGATTATAACAGTGTTTATAACGAAGGTTTACAGTATTTTAACCAATTGATGGCTTACAATTATCTTCACTACATTAATAGCGTAAGTACATATTTGTTTATTTTTAAATAATAAAATAAAAACGTTTTGTATTTCTAGTGATAATTTTTATTTTAATGAAAATCTTATTCTAGTTCCGTAAAAAACAAAGTTACTTACCAAAATATCACATTTTGTTTAAGTTTCAAGTCTGTTTTGTTTTATTCACGTTGCTATTGTTTCGTTATTAAATTAATAGGATCTGTTTAAAGCATTATCTACGTTTTGAGTTAGATAAGAGTGAAACAATATTATTTCAAATAAGTATGAAGATTATTTTTCTTATTTGATCAAAATAATGTCAAGGTGTGATAGTCTCGTGGGTTTTTAAATAACTTACATATTGATATTGACTGAATAGATAAGAATGTACTTTATTTGTATTTTCTAGCAAGTACCTTACGCAGCCATGGCCAACTTCACGGCACCTCTTTACTTAACACCACCGCAATACATGCCGCAAATGTTAAATGTTCCTCAACTGCCTCCAACGCATCAAGTAGTGCGCCTATTCGATTCGACAAAACAAGGTACACATACTATTACAGCGACAACAGGTACGAACAGACGTAGAATCTTCAAACAAAAATGCCAGCGTTATGTGCCTCCTCCTCATACCGATACATCAACAGGAGTACAGGCAAGCAGATTACCATTACCCGAGGTAGTATCTCCAGTTGATACTAAAGGTGTTTTCAAGAAGTTCTCTCAAGCTGCGATAATACCAGAGGTAACAGCAAATAGTTATCGACATATTCCAACGGTACCTAAGAATGTCTTTATACCACCGAGGACTTGTTCGAGTCCGGTCATTCAAGGAAAAGAAAACAAGTCGGCAATGGTTACTTCAACACCCAATACTGTTGGTCGGCGTCATATATTTAAGAAGAAATGTAATCGATACGTCCCCAAAGCTTTAGAAGAGGTTCCAGCAGGAGTAATTGAAGGTTTGAATAATGTTACTGACGAGCAATATGAAGTTGGAAGAAAATTGTTAGGAGGACTGGCAACAGAAACCAGAGAGCTTATTGGAATTGTACCTGAAAAACAGAATACACTTGAATTGGAAAATCCTAACTCAGTCGGGAAAAGTCGGCGCAATATGGAAGAAACGTGGACCCATAAAATTGAAGAGTTTATAAAAGAAGTTTCTGATAAAATATCTCTAGGAGCAACGACACAAACTATAGCTCATCTTAATGATGAATTTGAAAAACTTGTTTATACACTTCGACACAAAGGATACGACATAGAAGACAAAAATGCGAGTAATCAAAAGGTAAAATGAAATATTTGTCCCATATTTTTAAACATAAGCATAAAATTCAATAGGCAATGAATGATGAACATTCATGTCAATATTTACATACCTATTTTATTATTTTAAGGCGACATCACCAAACACTGCTATACCAGACTTGCCTGAACCAGCAAAAATAAAATATCCTTTGGAACCTGAGAAAGTGAAGAAAGAAAAGCCGATGAAACAATCGCACTATAACTACTTGAAACCATTGAAAGCACCGCGCCAAAAATATTCAGCTGACAAAAAGGTATGTCTATGTCAGAGGTAAGTATTGGATAAATTCGACGCTTCGGGCGTTTGTGCACTACACTGAATTTTACCGTCCGGCAGTCCGATTTTTTACGGTCCGATATGGCTGGCCATAAAATGTATATGTGCGTTTGTGCACTACACGGAATTTTACCGTCCGACATTTTACTTTTCCCCATTCCGGTCCGTTTTTTTCCGTTCCGAGATAACAGCAATGAAAAACGGGCGCTTTTGCACTACACCTGTGACTACACTGAATTTTACCGTCCGGAAAAAAACGGATGGTCGTATTTTAATTTAATTTATTTATAATACATAGTAAGAATTTATTTATTTCGTGTAGTTTAGGCTTTGAAACATTGAAACTGTGATATTGAACTGAAAACGTGATATTCATGAGTGGGCGGGGCGGGGGAGGGGGTAATCACTGCGCTGCCCCGGCGAGTAAAAAGACGGACAAGTGCACAAGCCAATCATCCGTGTTTTTCATGCCCGGACGGAAAAATTCAGTGTAGTGCACAAACGCCCTTCTCCTAACTACTCCGTAGTTCAGTGGTTAGAGTATTCGCCCGGACAGTGAAAGGTCGTGGGTTCGGGTCCCATCGGAGCTAGTTGCTTCATTTTCAATAATAAAAATTGCATGAATGCAAAAAAATAAAAAAAATATGTTGAAACGATATGTATAATATGTATTTTACTGATATTCTGATCACCACGGGTGTGTAGAAAATTTTAAAGTATTTTTCTTTCGTTTATTACCTACGCACTTAAAATTTAAGTAGTTAGTTTATTTTAGGTTCCAATTGGGATGGGATATGCACAAGTTCCGGCGAGACTTCTCAAAAGTATGAACTGGAAGTCATATTCAAATTGCACACGTAAATTGATGACAGCTGTTTTTCCACGAAGGTAAAACCATTGCAATAAATTCCCCCTCACACGTGTGAAATGATTTACTTTAATCTACTTTTTCCTAATTTTATATTTAATTTTCAGGATTTTAGCAACGCATTCATTAACCGGAAAAGCTTCGCCTGCGTTCCCAGGTAAACCAGCTAAAAAGATGCTGAACCCAATGCTAATCAACGATATAATTACTACTGTTATGGACAAGTGTGACGTATCAGAGAGTCAAGTACGGTAAGTTTTTTTTAACTTCTCCGTTTAGAGGACATATTCAATCGATTATATGTAGGTACATTAATCATGTCTAACTTAATCAATTTGGAACCTATCAATCAATCTAATTTTCTGGAAATTTACCGGGAAATCCTTATTTTACTGTTGTTTTAAATATACATACGAATAATATGGCTTAGTTTGTACCGGCGTTACTATTGCCACAGCCTTCTCTATCGTAGACGATAGAGAAGGCTGTGCTTTTGCATATTTTTACATGAAAAAATATTTATTGTGACGTAACTGCAATAGTTAGACAATGGTATTGCGGTCGTTTTTTGTAGATATTGATGTCTTCTTCAAAACTGTAGTACAATACTTTGCTCTATTGTCAATAGTTTCAGCAGCGTACGCTGGTATCTTTTTTCACACCTTTAGTTATATTATCGAAGTTTTCATACGAATCCCTAACTTTTTTCAAAATATTCTATAGCCTATGCTAATTATGGGTAATGTAGCATTCTAAAAGTGAAGGAGTTTTTGAAATCGGTCTAGTAGTTTTTGACTTTATTTGTTACATACTTACCTGAATACATACATACATGAACACCTACATACAAATCTTTTCGCTTTATAATGTTTTTATTATATAAGATGGTGTAAAACAAACTGCAAATAGAGCAGGAGGTGTTCAGGTCAAGTGAATAGAACCTAAAAAAATAGAAAAAAATATCCAAAATTTTTTTTCTGGCCGATCAGCTGTGAGACCGCCGGGGTTGATGACCGCGGCGCCCAACCCGCGTGCGCTCTGAAATTACTTGTTTTCATCGTAAAATGAAATAATTTTATTAAAACGTTTGGTATTGTACATATTGAATTGATATCAAAAAATAATATTAGAATTTTAAGTAAAATTAAATTAAAAAAAAAAAAGGTTTTTTTTCTATTTTATTTACGTTCTAAACACTTAACCTGACCGCCCCCTGCTCGCTTTGCAGTTTGTTTCAAACCATCTTATATAATAAATAGTATAGATGTCAAGTTTTAATAAAGCTTTGTTTTTTAGAGTATGTGTCACTACAAAATGTGCTGATGAAAGTAAAATGCTTCGTAGTCACGAACAGAAGAAAGTCAACCCGCGGGGAAATCACAAAGAAAATTATCCTCCTTCATCCGCAACCGACGACGATAGTGTTTATGGTGCTTCTGATTAATAATTTTATTTATCATGAGAATCTAACTAAACTCACTCTATTAAAATATGACTTTAGTAAAACTATTCTATGACTTACTACGCCCGAATACTCGAACGCTATTCAGTTTTGGTAGCGTCTTAAAGGCTGACGGAAAGTGGCGCCCTCAGAGGTTTTTATTTAGTAACTAGCTTTCCACCCGCGGCTTCGCCCGCGTGTACTAGAAAAGAAAGAAAGAAAGAAAGAAAAACATTTTATTGACGACACATTCTAAAACGGTAATATGTACAAAAAAAAATGAAAAGAAAAAAACAGCATGTCGCCAACTAGGCCCCATCCTCAGCATAACTATATATACTACACGACATTATCCTAAGTGAATGTGATATTTTCCGACATAAACTACGTCACTTTCCAGCTCCGAATCTATCCCCGTACCAAAAATCACATTGATCCGTTGCTCCGTTTTGACGTGAAAGACGGACAACAGAAACCCTAGGTGCTTTTAATTGGGAATTAATTGTGACAGTCTGTTAGCTAATTTTAATTTTGATTGGCGTTTCAGAAACCGGCGGTAAGTCTAGTACTTTTAGAAGGTACTTATCGCTACATTCCCTCATAGTCATTCGTAGAAGTAGATAGCAAATGTGTCAAAAACAGCCACTTTTAGCAGTTTTGCTATCTACTTCTAGCACAGAATATATAATAGTGATTCTAGCAGTGACTACGAGGGAATGTAATGATACCGTCTAAATATACTAGACTATGGGGCCTAATAATTCCCCGTAAAGTTTCAATTAAATTGTTTAATAGAATTACAAAATTAAATAAAACACAACGCGGGGCGCCACTTTCGGCCAGGGTACCGCCTTAAACCTCATGGCGTCTCTTTCATACGTAAAGCGATGTTTGAGACGCTCCTAAAGTTGAGTAGCGTTCGAGTATTCAGGCGCTAGTCGATTACGTTGACCGTTAGTCAACCTTGGTTCTGCCAATTAACCGAACAGTTAAACGACGGCTAACCTACCTAACCGACTGTTGGTCGGTGATATAATGATGGTTATGCTAGGCAGGCAGGCTGTACTACTTAACCGATTCCTTGCGATGTCTAATTTTGCAAACTTCTAGCTGTGGCGCTGAACAAAAATGACGTGACAAGGCTGCCGTGCCAAGCGCCATACGATTAGATGACACGCCTCCTGCGTCTTCAGCCATGCGGAAAAGTAAACAGTATTTTTACCATTTTTTACATGTTCTAAGCTTGAATACTTTTAGATCACATTCGAAATCTAGCGTGAACTGTCGGGAACGTTGTTTCAATTGATTAGAAGTGCCAAAATAGGTGTATTTTAGGAAATGGAGGTAAGTGACTTTTTTAAGACAGATGTGCTAAACCTTTTCAACTTATTTTTTATTTCCTAATGGTTTGATTGATTATGAGGTATTAAATTAGTTTTATAAATATCGTTTTGGTTTTCCTCATAAGAAAGGAGACGTTTCACGAATGTATGGATTAATAATTAATTAATTAATTTAAAAATTAATAAAAATATTGAAATGGTATTTTTAAAAGTAATTGTGTTTTTTAAGAAAATGCTATTTATTTATAGTATTATGTTTTGTAAAGATAAATATTTACACCATATTCCATCGTTATTATCAATTATGATGGTAAAACCATAGTAGATTTTTTTCTACTGTGGTAAAACTGAACTAATGCGACAGTTTTTTTTATGTCAATGCAGCGGTCCATATAGACTTTTAATGTCCTCTCCGCTAGATGACGCTAGTTTCTTTGTAAGTTAATTATAATAATGATTAACATTCGTCATTGATGATGATTATTTTGATTTAAAATAAGTATTTAGGTACTGGTATTTTTATTTGATGATTGCAAAAAAATTGTGGGAATAAATCGGAGCTATTGGAACTTCAGTAACAGTTGAGTACCTACTGGTACCTATTTTAGTTGTTAAAAATTTAGTAAAACAAAACTTTGTGAAGACTCGCGTTCGTATGTTCATCATTGTTTTATTTTTTTAAGCCCTATTTAAATTATTGTACAATCTACATACCTACCTACAATAATTTTATTTATCTTTTATGTCAAAATCAATGTAAGTGCCTATAGGTAAAATATAATCTATGATTAGTAAAACTTTGTGTTATTTTTATAAAAATAATTTATCGTTTTAATCAAATTACATCTATAGTCGGATTTTTAATTAGACGAAGTAATCTGACAGTTGCTAATGTCACTTAGTGAAATAATGCTGCCATGTCATGTTCAGTGTACTAGTGATGTGTTCTATTTGTTCATTCACAGGAATGAATAATGATGAATGAATACTTTAATATAGTTTGTCGATATCTTCTGTGTTATATATTATGTATTAATAATAATCATATTTTTATAGATGAAAGTCGGTTTTTGGCACTATTTTGACTAGAAATCTGCAACGCAATGTTATAAATATTAAAAAATCCAAGATGACGGACAACTTTTTTGTTTGTGGGTCGATTTTGATGAAACTCTGTTTCCGGTATTATTTTGGAAAGAAAACGGCAACGCAATGATAAAAATATAAAAAAATTCAAGATGGCGGCCAACTTTTTGTTTGTGGGCTGATTTCGATGAAACTCGTTTTTTGGTACTATTCTGTCAAGAAAACAGCAAAGCAATTTAAAAAATATTAAAAAATCCAAGATGGCGGCATACTTTTTTGTTGGTAGACCGATTTTGATGAAACTCTGTTTTGGGCACTATTTTGACGAGAAAACTGCAATGCAATGTTAAAAATATAAGATTTTAAACTTTCGCGTTCCATTATAATTATAAACAAGAGTAACGGGACTCAACGCGACATTTATTATGAAGTACATATTATTATGTACTTACAGCTTGACGTTTCGGCTGTGTTGCAACAACCGTGGTCACAAGCAGACTCCAACGTCAAGCTGTAAGTACATAATAATATGTACTTCATAATAAATGTCGCGTTGAGTCCCGTTACTCTTGTTTATAATGTTAAAAATATTAAAAATTCCATGATGGCGGCCAACTTGTTTTTTTGTGGGTCGATATTGATCAAACTTGGTTTTTGGCACTATTTTGACGAGAAAACTGCAACGCTATGTTAAAATATTAAAAAATCCAAAATGGCGGTCGATTTTGATGAAACTTGGTTTTTGGTTTCATCAAAATTAGCCCACAAACAAAAAAGGTGGCCGCCATCTTGGATTTTTTAATATATTTAACATGGCGTTGCTGTTTTCTTGTCAAAATAGTACCAAAAGCCAAGTTTCATCAAAATCTTCCCACAAACAAAAAAGTTGGCCGCCATCATAGAAATCAACCCAACAAAAAAAAAACTGCCGCCATTTTGGATTTTTTGATATTTTTAACATGGCGTTGCTGTTTTCTTGTCAAAATAGTACCAAAACCGAGTTTCATCGAAATCGGCCTACAAACAAAAGAGTTGACCGACTTCTTGGATTTTTTAATATTTAAAACATTGCGTTGTTGTTTTCTTTCCAAAATAGTATAAAAAAACTCAGTTACATCGAAATGAACCCACAAACAAAAAAGTTGGCCGCCATCTTGGATTTCCTAATATTTTTGACATTGCGTTGCTGTTTTCTTGTCAAAATAGTACCAAAAGCCGAGTTTCATCAAAATCGTCCCACAAACAAAAAAGTTGGCCGCCATCATAGAAATCAACCCAACAAAAAAAATCTGCCGCCATCTTGGATTTTTTAATAAGTATATTTAACATTGCGTTGCTGTTTTCTTTCCAAAATAGTACCAATAGCAGTTCCTCGTGGTTTTATCCGCGTGGTACCCGTTCCCGTGTGAATATCGGGATATAATATAGATAGACTATATTATATCCCGTCACTCAGGAAGAATGTAGCTTCCTAATGGTCAAAGAATTTTCTGAATCGGTCCAGTAGTTGCGGAGCCTATTCGATGCAAACAAACAATCAAATCTTTCCGCTTTATAATATTAGTATAGAAAAACAGAGTTTCATCAAAATCGACCCACAAACAAACATGGCACGACTAGGATTCGAACCCGGGACTCGATATCGGTAGCCTGTTGTACTAACCACTCCTTAAACTACCGAAAAAACTAAACGTGATATTTATATAAATAATTATAATATTTTTGTGTCATTCATTCACTTTGCCGCGTCACTATTTATGTTTTGTCAAAACCTGACAACACTGTAAACGTCAGATTACTTCGTCTAATTAAAAATCCGACTTGTCGGATTTTTAATTAGACGAAGTTATCTGACAGTTGCTAATGTCACTTAGTGAAATAATGCTGCCATGTTCAATTTAATAGTGATGTGTTCTATTTGTTCGTTCACATGAATGAATGATGATGAATGAATACTTTAATATAATTTGTCGATATCTTCTGTGTTATATATTTATAATCATAATTATTCCCATCGGAGCTAGTTGTGAGACGGGTCGATTTTTTCTAAATACTTCATTTTCCATTTTTCATAATTATTATTTTCTATCTATTTAAAAAAAATCACTGACACGGCCCGGTGACTGTGTGTAGTTGTAAAACAACCGTTTAAAAATATACAGCGGACAGCTTTTCTGTTTGTAGGTCAATTTTGATGAAACTCTGTTTTTACCACTATTTTGACAAGAAAACTGCAACGCAATGTTAACAATATTAAAAAATCCAAGATGGCGGCCAACTTTTTTGTTTGTGGGTCAATTTTGATGAAACTCTGTTTTTGGTACTATTTTGACAAGAAAACAGTAACGCAATGTTACAAATATAACAAATCTAAGATGTCGGCAAACTTTTTTGTATGTGGGCCAATTTTGATGAAACTCTGTTTTTGGTACTATTTGTCAAGAAAACAGTAACGAAATTTATTTTAATTTTGAGTTTTTTGCATTCACAGTGCAATTTTTATTATTGAAAAATGGAAAATGAAGTATTTAGAAAAAATCGACCCAGAATTTCAGTAACGCAATGTTAAAAATGAGATATGGTCAAGATGGTTGCAAACTTTATTTTTTTAGGGCTCCGTTCCCATAGGGTAAAAACGGGACCCCATTACTAAAACTCCGCTGTCCGTCTGTCTGCCTGTCACCAGGCTGTATCTCATGAACCGTGATAGATACAGTTGTAATTTTCACGGATGATGTATTTCTGTTGCCGCTATAACAACAAATATTAAAAACAAAATAAAATAAATATTTAAGGGGGCTCCCATACAACAAACGTGATTGTTTTGCCGTTTTGCCAAGTTGAGCGAAATCGACGCCTGTATAGGTTTTTTCGTAAGTATGGAAAGTTTGTCACAAATTCAAAATGTGAAGGTGGATCTTTTACTACCCCGAAGAAATTGTGAAATTTTAGTTCAACAGGGAAAGTTAAATTATTATAACTAAAAAGCAAAAACGAAAATAAAATACACTAGTCTCATCTCATCGGAGCTAATTGTGAGACGGGTCGATTTTTTCTCAATACTTAATTTTTCATTTTTCAATAATAAAAATTGCATTGTGAATGCAAAAAAGTATTTTACAAGCTTTGATGATGATGATATGATGATGATGATGATGAAGCTGTTTCGTCTATATCAAAATCATCCCTTCACACAATTAAACACATATTTTTAAACCCTAAAACATCATAACTATAATTTTTTTTTGTGTACTTATCACTGTCTCAAGCTTCCAAATAATAGCGTGTTACATTATAACAACAGCAAAATGAGAAAAAAACAAAATTTGCAACCATCTTGACATGTTTAACATTGCGTTGCTGTTTTCTTGTCAAAATAGTACCAAAAACCGAGTTTCATCGAAATCGGCCCACAAACAAAAAATTGGCCGCCATCTTGGATTTTTTAAAGGTTTAACATTGCGTTGCCGTTTTCTTTCCAAAATAGTACCGAAAACCGACTTTCATCAAAATCGACCCACAAACAAAAAGTGCCTACATGGCACAACTAGGATTCGAACCCGGGAATCGATATCGGTAGCCCGGTATTCTAACCACTCCTTAAGCTGCCGAAAGAACTATACGTAAAATTTACCTTTTTTTTTTGTTGTTTGTGGTGTCATCTACAATCAGCTGTTCAAGCCATAATCAGATGGTTTGTAAAATAAATGAAAAATTTATCTAAATAAATTATAATATTTTTGATTCATTCATTCACTTTGCCGCGTCACTATTTATGTTTCGTCAAAACCTGACAACCCAGTAAACGTTTACAGATTACTTCGTCTAATTAAAAATCCGACTATACACACTTAAATTAATTCCTGCTGTTAAAACTAGAGCGTTTGGGTGTCCGCGGCTTAGTATTGAATCTGTTTCAGAGTTATCTTAGTGACAGATGTCAATGTGTTACTATTAATGGTTTCACAAGTGATGAGAGACCCCTTACGTCCGGAGTTCCGCAGGCAGCGTGCTCGGCCCAACTCTGTTCCTTGTTTATCTTAACGGCCTGTGTAATTTGCCTTTACCAAACTGTAAAATAGTGGCTTATGCCGATGATACAGCGATTCTTGCACACGGGTCAAGCTGGGAGGAAGCTCGAATTCACGCGGAATATGCCCTGAGAATTGTTATTGCTTGGCTCTCTGAAAATCTGCTTCAACTCAACCTCAATAAAACCGCATTTGTCACTTTCGCGCCACGGCATCTGTCACAGCCGGACTCTTCGTTCAAATTATCGGCACATGTGAGTCACTGTCCCACCATAAATGTGTGTGATTGTTTTCAAATCGTGCGTCTGAATCACGTCAAGTACCTGGGTCTCGTGGTCGACAGTGTTATGTCTTGGATCGAACATATCAAATCGGTCTCGTCACGTATTAGAAAACTAATATATGTTTTTCGGAAACTTCGATGTAGTGCTGACGTTGGTATTTTGAGGACAGCCTACATAACCTTAGCCGAATCTATTCTGAGTTACTGTATAACGGTCTGGGGCTCCTCATGTAAAACAAATCTCTTGCTGCTTGAGCGGTCACAGAGAGCGGTGTTGAAAGTCATGGCTTTTAAACCTACTCGGTTCAGTACCACACTTCTTTATGACCTCTGGAAGGTTCTCTCTGTACGTAAGCTCTTCGTTTCTAAGGTGGTCCTACGAAAACACAAGACATGCAGTTATGACCCGGAGTTGGCTGCCAACATTAGACTAGCCAATAGAATTTTTAAAATTGAAAAATGCACTACAGATCTAGCTAGGCTTCATTATGTACATTTTAGCTCAGTGTTATATAATAAAATCAACAGCAAACTGGGAATTTACAGCTTAACTGTTCGCGAATGCAAAAACCTCTTGAACGAGTGGCTTCTTAGTTTAAAATATGACGAAATTGAGAGTCTTGTTCTGTAATTCTGAAACTTATGTTTCCATATAATATGTATATACATTCACACACGCCCGAGTCCTTGTTTGTAATTTTATTTGATTAATTAGGTAATTTATTTAATTTTTTTGGAATCTGTCTTTATTTTATTATGCTAACGCTTTTGTATTGTGCTTTGGGTGGGCGCTAATAGCTGCGACACAGTTTGACTATTGCAGTTATTAACGTTTATATAGTTTGTAAACTTTTTATAGATGCTCAATAAAATATTTGTATTTGTATTTGTATTTGTATTAATTTGCCGTCGCCATATTGATGATGTTTTTATTTTTATTAAAATTGTCCAGACGCAAAGTGTTGCATATTTATTATAATTAAATCTACCATAACACCGACTCTTACATTAAAAAAATAGTTTTTCAAGGTTTTACATAATACAAATGATATGGTCTTTATTATTATCAGCTTAACATTCCTTTTAATTAATTAATATTTTGAAAATTCTCGAGAACAGGAAATATGAATTTGAATTAAGATCTACTACAACCAAAAATATTTCATGGTGGCAGCCCAGTAGACAGGGATGCAATCCTATTTAGGTTAGGAGCCTCTCGCTCGGCTCGTTTTTCCGTTTATCGTAATGTCATACGAAAATAAACCTTATTGTAACTGCTTAGAATCGAATTGACATTGCTTTTATTTTCATAGTGCACAATCTTGTTATAATAAAATATCTTTGCATACAACACAACAACATGACATTTATGTATGTAGTGGCTGTCAGTTGTCTCTAGGGTTGCCAACTTTTTATTACAAAAGAAAAGTATATTAAGGTCGGAAAAGAAAAATAAACAGTATTTTAGAAAATCGAGCAGTATTTTATTGTTTTTAATGTTTTGTTGTTTTGAAGACATATTTATTTGTGCTTCTCGCACAACTTATCAATTTTGAGTCATTTTGGAGAGCTTCGTACAAGCATAATTACAGGAGAGGCCTTAAAACGCAGTGTTGGGCCTTTACTTTTTGAATAGACCTATGGATACCAGTGACGTTTGCTGAAAACAGTATATTTGTATACTTTTTTTTTGTTCAACAGTAAAAAGTATAATGTAGTGAAAAACAGTATAATACTGTTTTTAGCAGTATAGTTGGCAACCCTAGTTGTCTCATATGAATATGACCATACGTATTTTTTAAAGTGTAGGTGAGACGGAAGACAGCCACTGTGTAATTTTTGGGGACAAAAAAGTGTTATAGTACTGTGCCCGTAGTGTAAGTTTTTATGTCAAAAAACGCAAACTATTTCAATTCCGTATTTATGTCAATTTGTATGAAAACTGTATTAGCGCCTCTAGCGGCGAGTAGCGCGGTTATACAGTTTTCATACAAATTGACATAAATGGGCATTTTTCAAATCTTTTGACCATTGCCAAAACACAATGTCCACTGACTTCTAAATTCTCTTATTTAATAATTATTAGTGTAAACATCATGTTTAAAATGGCAATCGATAGCAAATTTAAACACAATTAAATTAAAATTGAAAAAATATTTAAAATAAAATCCTAATAAAAAATAAAAATAAAAATGTAACTACATGTACCCCAATTTCGCTATGTCCCATGCATACCTTCCAACTTTGAAGTGTCATAATCCCCAAATATTCTCATCATATTCACACTAAAATCACTTAATTTGTGGTAAAACAATATGAAATTACGTTTTTTAATGTCTTTTAATTGGTTGTCATATCAAAATCAGTAGATAAATCAAATTTTCTTTTGTCCTGGAAATTTGACGATACCGGAATTCCCAGTTAGTAACGACGATTTTGTCGACTTTAAATTAATACCAAGTATTCAGATGTTTTTTTCTGTGGCAACCATTTTTGGACGGCTTAGCATCTATTATTCGTTTCTTTTTCCGACTTTTAGCATTGGTTATTTGCCGTTACTAACAGTTCAGAGCAGTATGACGTCAAAAACATGTTCCGATTAGTACATTGATTTTTAAAGATACATATTATTGTTTTAACACGAAAGTTGTTTAAAATTTTGCACCAAGTATCTAAAAATAATTGAAGTTTATTAGAATCATAAGTTTTAGTGTATTTATATAAAATATTGTGATGTCAAGTCATAAAATATACTTTCGTAACGTTCAGGAGAGTAACGTTTTTGTATACGGTCAACTTTTTTGAAAAACGCCCAAATACGGAATCGAAATAGTTTGCGTTTGCTTGACATAAAAACTAAAGCTAGAAACACATTTCGCTGGCGCAGCGCAGCGCAGCGCAGCGCAGTGCAGCGCAGCGTCGACCGGGGTGTGCACACTTTACTAGCGTGGCGCAGCGTTTCCTGACGAAATTTTTGATCAGTGTCAATCGAGTCGTTGCCGAGCTAACATCTGCATTATGTTTTCTTCTAATTTTGAAAACAATTTCTGTTCTTACTTGAACATATTAAATCCAAAAAAAAATATGTTGATGATTACGATGATAAGATGATGATGAATGATTACGAGATGCAATTTATATCTATACTAATACTATAAATACACTTTGTTTGTTTGTAATAGATAAACTCAAAAAATACTGAACCGATTTTAGAAATATTTAGTGTAATTTATTTTCAAATCAGAATTATACATTCAATTTGTTATAAAATTAAAAAGTATAGTGTACTAAAAACACTTTAATACTGTTTTAACAGTATATCTAACAACCCTACATGATAATGAATTGGTGACTCTTCTAAACAAAAAAAATATTTTTTAAATTGGCCCATTATTGACGGAGAAATCGGAAAACATAAGTAGTAAAAAGCAAAATGCAGAGCTCCGCTACCACAAATTATATTCCGCTACGCAGTCCGCTACCGAGCCATCTGACGATACAATGCTAGAAAGTGGTGGGGGGCCTGGCGCAATCGGAGCCGGGCGGAAACGCTGCGCTGCGCTGCGCTGCGCTGCGCTGCGCTAGGGAAATGTGTTTCTAGCCATACTAAATGTATGAAACCGATCGCGCTGCGCTGCGCCAGCGAAATGTGTTTCTACCTTTACACTAGGGGTACTGCACTCTCCAGTTACCTCAGTACCTATTAAGTCGAGCTTCATAGTCAGTGCATTCGAATCTTTGATTTTTGAATCTTTGATTCGAATCTATTGTAGTATCTTTGATCTAATTTAATTTGTGGCCATTCGTCCATAAAGAAAGATAAATTAAATTGCATTCATTCATTCGTTCGTTCCAGTGTTGCCAGACCGTTGGAAATTTCCCACGCCATGAGCAATGGGGGATTTTTCTGACAGCTATAAAGAAAAAAAAAGTTAATTTAAAGTGGCGACAGATGGCGCTCGCAAATAACGAAATGATCAAAAGTAATATAAAAGAGTAGAAGTTAGGTCAAAAACACGCACGCACGACGTTGCCAGGCTATGCTTGTCATGTTATGTCAGTCGAGCTCGAGGATTTTACACACTTTTTGATTGCCTATGCTTCAACTAATAGATTTGCTTTGCGTTCTCTCTCACTCATATTTTTGTTACTTCGTTGTTATTTTACTGTTTTAATATTAGACTGTGCTACCTACTAATTTGAAAACAAATCAAAATGTTATCAACTCGTTATTTTAGTTTATTTCTGGTCATACCGACTTAGCTATTTGTCAGCGCCATCTCGTTTCATTACTAGAACTAATTTTTTTCTTTTTTTTCTGTCCCTCAAAAATCTCTCATTTTAGGCTTTTTATGAAAAAAGGGCGGAATGTTCTTGGAACCGGTAAAATATGGGCAATTTTGGAAAAGAATTATTGTTCGTTACCAAAATTGCCCGATATTTAGAGTGCCATAGACTAAACTAATTTGTTTTACAAGATAAATAAAATTGATAATTTATGTTAGTTTACAATTTAGGTACATAAATTAACAGTTTTATTTCTCTTGTAAAACAAACTACATTAACTTTTTCCTATAGCACTTTGAATAAAATAGGCTTAATGTACGTTAGGTAAGTAACGTAAGTAACTATTAAAAAGCCAAGCATAAAATCGCTTGAAAGGGTCGTAATTAACTTAACTTAAAATAAAATCACATTGTATTAATAGTGATTTTCATAAATAGTTTTGTTGTGTTTTTGAGGTGATCCTCAGTGACCTCATATTGGTAGCAACCTATCTGCTTTTGCCGCTTATCAGTCAAGTTATATGAAGGCTATTTATTTATGTGATCTGTGGGTTGTCTCTGGAAGTCAATCTATTCTGTGGTTTGTATGGGCTAGGTACCAAACTACATCAAGACATGGCTTAAACTACTTGAATCCAAGCCAAAAATCTTAAAAAAAGGTACCAAACTCAAGTCAAGACACCACTTATCGGGATAAATTTGCGCTTTTTCTCCCCATTTAACGATTAATGTAATGGGCGGTTTTGTGTAGGAAAGGGAAATTTTAACAATCTGTGTGGGCAAAAGCTTTGATCGGGTCTGGCAACACTGGACTTCGTTCGTCGTTCGTCTCGCTACTACAAGTCGTCACAAAATAAGATGCCCGTTTTGACACATGCTAAAGTGACGTGATTAGGCATGTCACCATACGAGTCTATGATCGATTCTCGCGATTAATCGATTAAGGTTTTGAGTATCTAATCGATTATAGTAGGTTTGCAACTTATGTGGATTAAGACTAAAGTTATTATTATAAAATGTTAAACTTACTATATAGGTACTTATACTTTTAATAAACATATTATTAAAGTATAAATTGACCTTTTATGTTATATAAACTTGAATCGAATCCACTTAAATTGCATAATTTATATAAGAGCGATAGTGATTTTTAATCGGGTGATTGTTTGGTCGTTCTCGGATTCAGTATAGTGTTATATGGCAGTGGCAATCGTCAGTGCGCTTAAACTATCGACCGATCAAACTATCGAAAATGACTGGCCGATAGTTGTACGTTCAAACTATCGCACAACTATCGGCCGGCCGGGCGGTAATGTGCATGAAGGACTATGTGAGCGCGCGCACTGCATTCAACTAAACTATCGCCCAACTATCGGTAGACTGCGCATTCAGTATCAAACTATCGAAAATGACTGGCCAATAGTTACTACAACTATAGTTATAGTTACAGTTATACAACTATCGGACAACTATCGGCCTGTGCATGAAGAACTATGTGAGCGCGCGCCCGGATTCAACTAAACTATCGACCAACTATCGGTCGTCTAAAAATCACAAGTGCTCGCAGGTTCTCAAAACCAAACTATCGGCCTACAGTTTGATCACCATCATCTTACGATTCCGACTAAACTATCGGTCGACTAAAAATCACAAGTGCGCGTTGGTTCTAAAAGTGCAAGTTTTTTAACTACAGCTCACAGCATAGTCATAGAGTAACTGCATTACTTATTATAGCGGCCTGTACACGTTGGCCCAACCATTGGCCAATACGTCGTATATTGACACTTTTGAAAGAACCTTTTTAGACGACTTGTTCGTTCAAAAGTGTCAATGTACGATGTATTGGCCAGGGGTTGGACCAACGTGTACAGGCCGCTTAGGCCACGTTCGCACGGGCGTGCAGAAAGGCGTTGCGTTAGCGGGGCGATATCGCAACGTCAACGCCTAGGAACCAGAGGTGTTCGCATAGACGTAAAAAAATCGCTTGGCGTTTTGTGCTCACACGGTGCGGACTGCAGGCGTACCTATCATGAATTCGGACGACATCTTGGCAATCGCCGTTTGGTATATTAAGAAACGATAAGCAAATAGAAGGCAGTACTGGTTTTATCCTCTTCATTCAGAAAGAGTTATCTTACTGGTAAATTTTACACTCGGTACAGCAAGCTTCAACGATTTCCTCAAAAATTCTTCGATTAATATGAGAATGTCAATCAGCTCATTTGATGAACTACTGCTTATTTGTTGGCCCTAATAAAATATAGCGACAAGATTCCCGAATGAGTCCTTGGGTTATTTGGTAGGTTTCACCTAAATGAAAATAAACCTAATGACGTAAAAATAGTTACCCACTGACAGTAGGTAGCGTTAAAAAAACGCTTGTATGAACGCCAATAGGGCTGCCCGTATGTTGTATTTCCATCGCGTCCATCGCGTCGCGCCGTCAATCGGGCAATGTGCGATAAAATAACGCCGCGTAAAAAAATCGCTCGCGTGTGAACGGATTAGGGAAAGTCCATAAGTTCTGTTTCAAGGCGTCAAAAAATCGCTTCAACGCGCGATAATATTACGTCCGTGCGAACGTGGCCTTATGGTGACCGCATGCTTGTCCGATGCGAATGCTTCGAACAAGCCGAACGAAACGTGTTTTAAGAAATCTCTGGAAGGTGATCGTGACGATTCGACATGGTCAGGTGTGCAAAGTTGTTTAGGTTTTATTTAAAGATCTAGCGCCAATCTAGTTTTCACACAAAAAAAGATTAATTTTACAAATTAATCTATTAGTGGTTATAACGATTATTTCGATAAAATTGAATGAAGCTGGAGAAATCCTGCACGCAACGGTTACAACACTAGTATTTAAAAAAATAAAGACTGAGAACGTAACTGTTTTTCGAGACGTTTCGTAGTTAATCGAATGTGCGTTTACTTTAAAATAAACGCAAAAATAATTCGCGGAATACACTTTGCCTTAATTTATGATGCGTTAAAAAATGTAACATTTTATTTTCATACACCCTTGATAAGTAATCAGCATATATTTTATTTTTTGGTTTTCGTAACAAGTTACATTCTAGGGTCATTACCATGTGTCAAAACGGGCATCTTAATTTGTGACGACTGTAGTCTATACTACACTCAACTACACTATATAATTTGTGGTCTCGCTACCTACTCTTCGTTCGTCGTAAAATTATTTGTGTCGCAATGGAAGGCTGAAATAATGTTTTGACGCGAATTATGCAATTAAATTGCTATAGTTTCATTCATGTGACCCGTTAATGCAACTATCAATTCACAATGTCTCACGATACAGATCTGTTAATATCAGTGCCACGTTCTTGTTTATCGGAGTTTTACAATAAATATCTGAATTTAGTTGAAACTTTTTACTATGTCACTTTATCGGAGAATAAATTGACTCTCTACAAAGAGAAACCCGAGTATGTGTATTTCAATGTTATTTTCAACTTGAATCCTGCTGATGGGAGCTACAATCCGCGTGAATTGGTTGGGCGTATACAGGTGAGTTCAATTAAAACCATTTCGACGTAAAGCTGTTGTGCTGTAAAAAAAAACAAAGGAATCTCATCGAAAATAGATTCAGCATCAGGTAATGATAGTTGACAGCTGTTTTGCATATTTATTTTGGATCGAATGTTATCTAATCAATCAATAATTTAAGTGGATGGAGTGAAATTTGGCTATTTTAAGGGTTAATAAAGTATCACCAAATATAGTAAAATATAACGCCAAAAAAAAAGATTTTTACTACCGAAAATAGTAAACAATCACCAAAATTAAAACACCAATTTAATGTAAATTATAGCCAAAAGTTTAACATAATATTACTATCTAATTAAAGACAATGTCCTTAAACATATCATTGACCCAAAAATAGGTACCTAATGAGTGTCAAAATGTAAACTCCTTTTTTTCCAAAATAATAACTCAAATTATAACATCTCGCTATCCTATTAAAACATGTGACTCCAAACTAATCATTGTAAACCCTAAAATGTTATATGACCACCAGTATTTTATCCGAATTTTAATCTAAAATGTCAAGCAAATATTTAACATCTCATTATCCTAGTAAAGATACTTATGCTATGTAAATCATTATTCACCCAAACAAAGTAAATACCTAGTCTCCTTAAATTTGATCCTTTACAAATATATTGCTTGATGTTTACTAAACTGATATTTTATATTCCCTAAATTAAATTACCAACGCCAAAAAACATAAGTGGTTATTCAATCAAATGCCTATCAGGTTAAAAAGTAAAACTCCTGGAATACTTACCAATAATTCTTTTATTAAATTAAAAAAAACAAGAAGATGGTTTCCCATAGATGGGCGTTTTTCAAAAAAGTTGACTGTTACGGAACCAGAATATTATTTTTCTTCAAATAAATGCTATACAAAAACGTTACTCTCCTGAACGTTACGAAAGTATATTTTATGACTTCACCTCACAATATTTTATATAAATACAATAAAACTTATGATTCTAATAAACTTCAGTTATTTTTAGATACTTGGTGCAAAACTTTAAACAACTTTCGTGTTAAAACAATAATATGTATCTTTAAAAATCAATGTACTAATCGGAACATGTTTTTGACGACATACTGCTCTGAACTGTTAGTAACAGTAAATAACCAATGCTAAAAGCCCGAAAAAGAAACGGATAATAGATGCTAAACCGTCCAAAAATTGTTGCCACAGAAAAAAATATCTGAATACTTGGTATTATTTTAAAGTCGACAAAATCGTCGTTACTAACTGGGAATTCCGGTATCATCAAATTTCCAGGACAATAGAAAATTTGATTTATTTACTGATTTTGATATGACAACCAATTGGGTATTTGACTGAAATTTTATTATTGACTTAAAATGTTTATTGACCTAGTAGCAACACAACATAAGTATTTATTTTTAAAGGGATTAAATTTAATGACCACCAAAAAAACAATCGTTACCCTAAACAGCCTCATCCAAAAAAAATATAATATGTACAAATAAATAAAAATTTGACGACCGATTTGGCGCAGGGGTAGGCTACCCACCTTCTGCGCCAGTGGTCTCGGGTTCGATTCCCGAACAAGACAAATATTTGTGTGCATGAACATGTCTATTTGTCTTGGTCTGGGTGTTTACTATGTATATTAAGTATGTATTTACAAACAAAAAGTATTTAAGTATATATTTATCCGTTATCAAGTTTTCCATGATACAGTTTCTTAATGAAATTAAAATGGGCTTAGATAATTGGTGTGAATGTAAGAAGTTATTTATTTATTTATTTAAATAAATGAAACCTGTACCAAAATCTTTCGGGCTATTTAAGTCATGCCTGCACTACAAAAACTTTTCATAACCCAAAAAGGCCACGCGTGCACCAAATTTTAACTAGCAAAGTTTTGTGTCATTACTACCCAAATATATCACTACGTTTGCCATAAAATGTATGTATCACCGGAAAATAACAAGAACCGCAAATTTATAATATTCCTAGTTTTTTTTTTATAAAAACTGGTTAAGCATTGGACTGCCATCTTGCTAAACAGACAGGATGCAGTCTAGGGTGTAGCATGCTTACCCAGTAGGTGCCCATTCACTCTTGCCTTGAAGAGGCCAAGGTTGTAATGATCGGGGAATACATGCGCAGGCAGCGTATTCCAATCTTTAGCAGCTCGCATTAAGAAAGAATTAGCAAATCCATACTAATATTATAAATGTGAAAGTGTGTTTGTTTGTTTGTTTGTCCGTCTTTCACGTCAAAACGGAGCAACGGATCGACCCGATTTTTGGTATGGGGATAGTTTGGGAGCTGGAGAGTAATATAGGCTACTTTTTATTCCGGAAAATTATAAAATAAAAATGATTATTTTGTATAGAGAATCGATAAACTGTCGTTCTATAAAAAACTGTCATTTCTTCCATAGCCGCTTCCAAAGAGGTATGTCAAAGAGTATTGTAATCACTGACGTTTTAGCCGCTTTGGATTACCTACTTTTAATAAGTGACATTTGTTGCAGGCAGTGTATAAAACTTCTTCGCGGTCATTTATTTTCATCTGTCTATCTATAATAGATGTTGGTGATACGAAGTTTACCGGGCAAAACAACGTTTGCCGGGTCAGCTAGTTATAAATATACGGAAGTCCTGTAGAACACGTGATAGGTTAAAAATTTAAGGCGATCGCGAAGCGCAGCGAAGCGATTTTTTTTAGGAAATTTATAAATTTTCGGTTTTTATTATTTTCCGGTGACATATGCATATAACCAAGTAAGTAAATTATATTGATGGCAAATTGGTTGAGTCTCGCGGCTTTATTCCCACCCCTCCCACCCGTCGCTACACCGTCACCGCTAATTTTAAAATTACACTGAGGACTACCTTATTAAGTTTTAAGTTTATTTGTATGTAAACTGCCGCTTTTAATGGTAGCCATTAATAAATGAATGCAAACTAATGTTTTTTTTGGGGGCCGTTATTTTATTGAAAGCTCTATAAGGAGCTCAGCCTTTAGTAAACATTTTACGGTAGTATCGGTAAATCTTTAGTACTTCATTTATATTTTTTGGGTAAACAATGATTTTTATATATTAATTTACTTTATTGGGGTAAAATTGTGTAACATATTTGGATGAAATTTTTAAATAAAATGCGAGTACATAATTTGGTGCATGCGTGGCCTTTTTGGGTAGCTCAGCGATTATTCTGAAGATACTTGCCTTTTTTAGGTAAGCTGACTTTACGTTTATTGGTGATAAGTTCATATTAAAATGGGGATTAAATTCTGGTAAGTACTTACGATTTTTTGGGCGTTATATTTCATTATATCTGGTGATTGCTTAAACCTAAGCCATTTTTAAATATCTTGCATATTTTCAGCATATAGAGCATCAAACTTTCTAATTAGAAAAGGAGAGCACTATAGAAACGTGACGTCACATTTCTATAACGCCATACTCTCGCCATAGAAAATTTCGTTTTAGAAAGAGATAGCTACAGTCACAATTAAGTAGCTCATAATTCGCTTGTTATATTACAGGTTGAATTTCTTTTTTCACATTTGTTATTCAATAATGTTATATTTCTGAATGACATAATTAAATATCTACATTTCCACAACAGTCAAATACCCAATTAAAAGACATTAAAAAACGTAATTTCATATTGTTTTACCACAAATCAAGTGATTTTAGTGTGAATATGATGAGAATATTTGGGGATTATGACACTTCAAAGTTGGAAGGTATGCATGGGACATCGCGAAATTGGGGTACGGTACATGTAGTTTCATTTTTATTTTTAATTTTTTATTAGAATTTTATTTTAATTAATTTTTCTAATTTAATTTAATTGTGTTTAAATTTGCTATTGATTGCCATTTTAAACATGATGTTTACACCTTTGGTTTACACTAATAATTATTAAATAAGAGAATTTATAAGTCAGTGGACATTGTGTTTTGGCAATGGTCAAAAGATTTGAAAAATGCCCAGATAGTAATTTCAAATTCTCAAGAACTATCAGTCTACTGCAATCATACACTGCACAATGCTTTCTTAACTTTTACATACAAAAATAACAAGTCTCTCCACTCGGTAATTAAAACTATATTTATTTAGAATTATTTTTCCTAAATTTGGGATCATTTTACATTACTTGGTAATATGGATGCATATTATGGCAATCATAGTGCTTTATTTCGGTAGAAATGGTGTAGTTTGCTCGCTAAAATTTGGTGATCATTTACTAAATTTGGGCTTAGAATACAATTTAATGTGTAGTCGTTATTAAAAATGGTAGATTTTTGTTTTTGTTGTTCAGTATCTTTTTTTGATAAAAGAGCTTTGGGTATGGAAGTATTTTTTGGTGGTCATTATATTTAACCCCTTCTCCAGAAAATTTGCTTCAGAGATTTGTAATTTGAGATGTTACCTAAATGACAATACAATATTAAAGTACAGTCAGCAAAAAAGCTTGTCATAAAAAATAAATTTTTACTAAAAACTTATTTCAAGTTATTTATGAAAATTTAGGTGTTCATCACATTATGTAAATAAGTTTTTTTTAACTTATTATTACTTAATATTGTATTGTCATGCAAGCCAAACCTGTATGCAAAATTTCAGTTCAATCGGACACCAGGAAGATTTTTAATATTATTAAAGCTTTATTTATTCAAACTATTATTAAGAGCCTGTACACACTGGGCGCTTTCGAGCGCGCGCTTTGCTAACGCGCGCTCTGAGAACCTATCATCTCATACATTTTTGATGTTTCGTACACACTGAACCGCGCGCTTTTTGACAAGCGCGCGTCAGATGCGAGCTGTCAGTTTTGGCGTTAGCCGAGCGCTCTCAGATACATGGGCCGCCTTGGGGCTGTACATGTGATCGCGCGCTATCCTGTAGAGTGGACACACGTTGAGGAAAATTTAAGGGAAATTGACTATCTACATTTTTATGAATCGCCCGTAATTTCAGTTTATAAAATATGCAGAAATTCATCAAATGGTTTTATACAACTTCTATAACCATTGAAAAAGTTAGGTCCATGTATTGATACAATATTACAAAAATTCCATGAGTCTATTTTATCTTTTAGTATTAGGTGCACCCAATGTTCTTTTTTCTCCATCGTCGTCGTCTTTTGAAGTGATTGTAGAGGAGCCACACACAAAACAATTACTTTTTTTTTTTTTTTTTTTTTTATCCACAACGGGGTAGCACTTAGCCTTCATCAACACACATCACTTCACAACCCATATCCGCACTAAGCCAGAAGTATACTCGCCCTAGTAACGCTCTGGTCGAACGCCATGCAGAGCGCTGAGTGTGTACGCTATCAACGCTCGCCAAACGCAACGCTGAGCGACTAGTGTGTACCAGCTCTAAGAGTGTTTACTACAATTATCTAAGTAAGTTTCCGGTCCGGCATACGACAAGTGAAGTGCGTTACTACTAACATCCATAGTTTTTCGAAAATTTCTTCTTAAAAACTCAGTTTCACAACAAATATCAGTGAATTCGTTAGATGAAACACCAGACTACTTATAGTGTGCAGTGAATTACGGCAAGACTGCGAAGAATTGCAGAATTTTTTTAAACTGTAGTTAATCCAACCACTTCCGACAACTGACAGTGACGACATTACCATCAGTTTTTTTTTACACAACGGGGTAGCACTTAGCCTTCATCACACCTGATATTAGTTGGTGATAAGGCTGAAGGTGGAAGCGCACTACTCCCGGAATCCTCAATCACTGAGGAACTGGCTATCTTATCTCTAACTGCCGGAACACAATAATGCTGAAAACATCATTGTTATGGCGTCAGACTTAGATAAGATGGTGGTAGCTAGCCAGGCGGACTAAGAACAAGTCCTTCCACCAACCAAACCGAATACAATATGTACCCCCACTGGGAATCGAACCCGGGACCTCTTCGTCTGAAATCGGTGGTGTAAACCACTAAACTACTAGTTATTTATTTATTTATAGTATAAGAAAAGACAAAACTGAGAGAGAATTTGAGGGGGGGAAAAAAGCCCTTATAGAACTACAAGAATCGAAGCCTACTATGAGGAATTATTATCGAAGTCGCAGCAAACTTCAACAGCAAACAGAGATCTATACTCAAGTGGTAACACAAACATAACAACCGACCTGGACGAAGAAAATGAAGACTTAATTCTACCTATACTCAAGAGTGAAGTAATAATGGCCATCAAAACCCAGAAAAATAACAAGGCACCAGGCTTCGATTACATAACTAATGAGACACTCAAACTAGCTAGCTAAAATTAACTAGCTTGTTTAACCAGATTCTAGAATCCAAATACATCCCTATGCAATGGACAAATAGTAACATTACTGATTCCCAAAAAGAAGACAAGGATGACATAGCCAACTACCGGCCTATTAACAGGGGTCTCTCACTCGATGTACTTGCGCGCGTTACTAGCCTACTCTCGCCCCCACCGCCGGCGGTGAGAATTCAGTGGGCTGCCAACAACCGTCAGACGCGCGCACGCACTGTCAGGGGGGTGTCACTCCGCAGTTTAGGTACGTTCGGCCGGCGCGCCTGCCGGGCAGGCGTATGGCAGAAGGATGCCGCTCGGCTCGTACGCTCGACGTTCGCGCGTAAAACGATCGATCATTTCTGTGATTTTTGTGCACCGAACAATGACTACTAAACGTTCTTATAATCCGTATATAAGATACTGTTGTGTTAACGGGTGTATAAATAACAAAAAGAACAAAATAAACAACAAAACCGAACTTGCAAGTCGCTCGCAACCCGAACCAGCGAGCGAGCTGTTTGAGACATTCATAGAAATAGAAACGATCGCGCGTAGCTATTGGGTACAGTTTTGCTTGAATGCGCGAACTCTAGGTTATTATAACAGTAGGCAAGCGATGACAAAGCAACCGGAGTTGGACTTTATTCCCACGCAGACAGATTTATTTTTATTTGAATGAGCTTGCAGAGTGAGTCTTCTGTGCCTTAGCACTATTATTTATTCTGTGGCACTGTATTCGTGTTACGCTCGGTCAATTAGTATTCATACGAACCAAATAAGTGATCTCTGCTTGTTAAACGTTAGTTTTATTTAAGAAAAATGAATTCTGGTGGTGGAAATTTAAGTGCTGTTGATGGGTGTACGTCGAATAATAAGAGAAATAAAATGATTTCTTTTTTTAGTCTACCAGCTTATGTAGAAAGGTAAGGATGTATTAGTTTTTTTGATAAAATAATGTAAATATTACCTGGTAAGTTAGTAATTTATTTACAAAATATATAAACAAACAAATTAGTAGGTACTTAGGTAGGTACGTTAATTGGTTAAATTATGGTTCGGCTTTATTCTGGGTGGGTACAAAATGAAATACCTATAGTGAAACATAGGTCAGGAATTTATCGAAATAATACCTAAGTATTAAATTAGTCTACTTTTTATGGGCTGTGTATATAATATTCTTAAAAATTAGTAGTTGATTTTTTAAAAAAAGACACGAAAGTAACCTAAATAACGCTTTAATTTCACATGTTTTCACAATAATCAACAAGCACTAGAGAGCACGTCCTTCCCGTCCGAGCGCCGCAGCAAAAGTGAAGCGCCGCCGTCGCAGCTGCCGCCAAGTGAAGTTCCCCTTCCACTCTGGTGACGTCACTTGTTTGTGCCGTCAAACCGGAGCCGAAGCGGGGGGTGTTTCTAACACGGCCGTTCCTGACGGTGCGGCGTCCTCGCCCGCTGGTGGCTGGTCGTTGTCGTCTGGCAACTGGTTTGCCAGGGATTGGTCGGCTGCAGGCTGGACTGCTGAAGATGGACCCGGGATTTCCTGGTCCATTTCATTAAGTTCATTATTATCTGAAAAATACGTCAAAGTTTTAGTTTATCTGTTCAGTAAGACATTTTCTTATACTGAGCTGAATTCATTTATAAGTAATGTAACATTCAACGCAAGACCACAAGCGTGCACTCAAGTGATCAAACGTTGGATGCAAATAAGTTATGTAAAATCTTAGCAAATTTGTAAGGCACATTAAACAAAAATTTATAAACAATGGCTCCGGAATACCATCGTTTACAAATACTGAACATGAGAGACATAATAGCGAAATATAATTTTCGCGTATTATGATCGCTCATTCGTTAGCATTGACAGAAGCCGTACTTGCTTGTCAAGCTAACAATACGCCAGAGGCACAAAGTTAGCATAGCGTCTGCCCGGACTAAGCCGAAATTGATATCTACGCCAGAGGCCCAAAGTTAGCATAGCGTCTGCCCGGACTAAGCCGAAATTGATATCTACGCCAGAGGCCCAAAGTTAGCATAGCGTCTGCCCGGACTAAGCCGAAATTAATACGTCAGAGGCCCAAAGTTAGCATGACGTCTGCCTGGACAGCCAGAGCCACCTTCAAAGAAAGCCTGGCAAGTTTCCGGGCTCCATTCGCCTTGCCACCGGATCATGTGCTCGGCGGCGGCTTGGGTCTTCTTGCCATAAAACCCGGCCAGCAGCTCGAGTTCGTAGCGGTGGTGTGGTAGTGCTCGCATGACCCTGTAAGGGCCACGCATGCCAGAGTCCAATTTCCCGGTGCTCTGCGAACAAAAACATAACAAAAACATAACTGCCAACAGCAAAATTACGAGGCACTCGACGATCTTCATTCACCTAGGCGTCCTGGCGCTGTTGTTGATTAGCAGCGAGCAACTCGGATGTTCGTTGCCTCCGTAGTGTCATCAATCCCTCTCGGTTAGGATTGGGATTGTTCAACGCCACATCCCGCACCAAGGACCGTAGGACTGGAGTTGTCCCCTCGATGCCAGCCAAAACCTGAAGCGATGATGTCTGCGTCGTGGCTTGCTTGGTAATATTCAAAGTGGTGATACAAACTGTTTTAGATGCATAGCCAGCAATGTATTTACGGAAATAGCCAGCCAGCCCCAGGAATTGACGAACTACTCGCACGTTGGTTGGCTTTGGGGATCTTACCAAGGCCTCAGTTTTACTCGGGCTCGGCCGAACCTGACCATCACACAAAACAGAGGCCATGTCAACCTCACGCGGACACAACGAACGAAACTCGATTTTGAAATTTGTCCACGTGCGTCCAGTGGTGACCCAATCACTAAGCCACGTTCGAGCATCGCCACGCAGGCAGTTACTGATACGTCCTAAACATTCCCCATCATCCCAGTGATTCAATTCACAACCGCGATCTACCTCTGCACACCACACGTCAAAATCATGGACATTAGGGTCAAAGTTAGATGTAGGTAGTAATGCTTAGATCTTACTTCAATTAACGATGACAGTGCACCAAAAATCCTGTCCGCCGGCATCCACGCTGGCATCACACGAGGCCTCGGCGAGTCCGCCCGCAGCACGCATCTCCGTCATACCAGCAGCTGACGTAGCGGCGATGGACGCCGCCTCCAACGGAAGCGTAGAGGTCCTAGCGCTCGAGCGCGGTACGGGAGTAGACGATGATGCGATTGATAAAAGCATCCGCTCTTCTAGTGCATCTAACCTCTTAAGAATTCTATCCATAGGATCGCGTCAAGGGCTGTCACGCGCGGCAGGCATACGAACGAACCATCGCGGCGCCGCGCCCGTCGCGCATTATCGAAATTAGGAGACCTACAACGACGTCTCGGTGATCTACTATACGAATCGCGAGAACGGTTCCGGCACTTAGAATAAGAATCACGATTTTCACGAGAAACGCGCCTTTTATTCCATTGTTTACTAACATTTGCACGATTACTTAAGAGACTCGCAATCTGACATTATCACAACTAAACTATCACTTAATAAGTACTTACAGAGAAAATCCAAACGGTCACACAAAAACACAAACACAATTTTCTAAAAGAATCTACCTCACACACGTATTTTATTAAAAATAGAAATAAAAATTTTAAACTTCAACGTTTTTCTTTTTCTGCACCTATTTCCCAAAACGAACGATGGCGAACGATCAAAAACGCGCGAACCAATCCCACTTCTGATCTTAAAAACCAGAAGTGTAGTTGATTTTTTAAAAAAAGACACGAAAGTAACCTAAATAACGCTTTAATTTCACATGTTTTCACAATAATCAACAAGCACTAGAGAGCACGTCCTTCCCGTCCGAGCGCCGCAGCAAAAGTGAAGCGCCGCCGTCGCAGCTGCCGCCAAGTGAAGTTCCCCTTCCACTCTGGTGACGTCACTTGTTTGTGCCGTCAAACCGGAGCCGAAGCGGGGGGTGTTTCTAACAATATATATACCACCTATGAGCTGTGCGTATCGACTAATGACCAATTCGCGAAAAAACTACCTACGTAGTCGACAATGAGTGTCTAAATATGCTTTTTATTTTCCTAAAACACAAATTAGAAACATGTGGTTGAAATATTTTTACCGAAAGAATCAACCCTAGTCCGATTGCCGCTCGCTCTGACGTCACGTGGTCTCACGCAGCTGCGAAGCACGCTATAAAGTAGACTAAATTTGCAATAAAAAGAGAATAATCTGGTTTTTGTAAGTCAAATAGTTTTTAAGACAGGGCTATTTAAAAGTTTACAAAAGTTCAAAATAAGTAAGTATTACAGTTTTTTTAGTTTTCGACATTTTGACCCATAGTAGTGGGTTTTTGGAAAATTTAAATTATTAGTTATAGTCCATTAAATTTCCAACAAAATGAGACCAATTAGTAATGTCAACTTACACTTGATAGTTCCTGAGACAGCTGTTCAAAGTTATTGAGGTAAGTAAATAATTATGTAATAAAAGGGTTTGCAAAATGAAGTACGCCCTAAAGGAAGGAGGATATGGGAGGTGGTGGGATCAATTAGTACATTCTATGTATATTTTTGATAGACCAGGCACGTCCTCTGAATCCACAGCACACTTTTTGGGGGCAGCTTGCTGAGGTATAATTTCTTCATCGAACTGCTCAGGAAGGTCAAAATCGTCCTTTGATGGTGGGTTATAAATCAATGGTCCATCAATGTCATCACACATCAAATCTGGTATGTTCTCGCATGATTGGCCAATGCAGTACCTAGCTGCAAACACCGAACATTTGAGTTCTGCTTTCCTGCAACCACATCTGCTGGTACAACCTTACATCTTTGGTATGCTTTCAAGGTGATTAAGGTTTGCGTGTCATTAACAGGGTAGAACGGGAATACCTCCCAGATCCTTCTTCCTTTAGGGCTTACTACCTTTTGCAAACCCTTCTATTACATAATTGTTTACTTACCTACCTCTATAACTTTGAACAGCTGTGTCTCAGGAACTATCAGGTGTAAATTGGCATAATTAATCTCATTTTGTTAGAAATTTTATGGTTTTTATAACTAATAAAAAACTTTTACCATAAACCCACTACTAAAAAGTTGACGAAAAATAAAAAAACTGTAATACTTCCTTTTTTGTGATTTTGCAAATTTTAAAATAGCCGTATCTTAAAAACTATTTGGCCTACAAAAACAAAATTATTCTCGTTTTATTGCAAATTTAGTCTACTTTAAAGAGTGCATAGTAACATTTGCCGTAACTCAGAACCTTGGTGGTAAAAATTGACAAAAACTGAAAAATATCCGAAAATTTTATGGATTTTTAAGTATTTAACAATGATTCAAAAGGCTTTCGAGGTGGAAAACTTGGATTTGTCATTACCATCTCATCACTAATAACATATAAAAAAATCAGAACTATCTCATTTAATGCAAGGCAACACCACTTATTTGGTACGATTTGTACTATAATTTCAACCTTTTGCATTGCGTATAGTGTTCATAGTACAATAACTGTCTGCCGTCTCGCTTTAATCTGCTAGGGCTGTCAGAGGTACTACTTTATCTGTGAAAGTAATACACGCGTAGCAAGACAGACGGCGACACATGCGGATGCGTGCGCTGCGTGTGCGACAAGTCGAGCGAGTGCCAGCCTATTGAGACTAGTCCGGTGACCGGACGCTTGCGTTTTTATCATACTTAAACTCGGGAGTGAAATTTCTGTACCGTAAGGTACTTATATATATTATGTGGTATAGTGACTAGTCTTGAGTAGGCATGCTACTCTGCGAGTAGTGCGTGGTAAAGAACTAGGTGTTATTGTTGATCGAAGGTGGTAAAACGTAATTTCAATTTACTCACACGAGTAAGTGGCCTTTTAGTCTATGAATAAAATTTATTCTCGTTTGGTCGAATCGGCCCTTAGAATCTTAGAGCTGGTACACACTGGGCGCTCGGCGTTGCGTTTGGCGAGCGTTGATAGCGTACACACTCAGCGCTTTGCATGGCGTTCGACGAGCGTTACTGGGGCGAGTATACTTTTGGATTAGTGCGGATATGGGTTTCGAAGTAAATTGCTTTGAGTGTAGCTCCTCTACAATCGCTTCAAAAGACGACGACGACGGAGAAAATAAGAACATTGGGTGCACATAGTACTAAAAGATAAAATAGACGCAGGGAATGTATTTTACATTGTATCAAATATTGACCTAAGTTTTTCAATTGTTTTAGAATTTCTATAAAACCATTTGATGAATTTCTGCATATTTTATAAACTGACATTACGGGCGATTCATAAAAATGTAGAGAGTCAATTTCCCTAAAATTTTCCTCAACGTGTGTCCACTCTACAGGAAAGCGCGCGATCACATGTACAGCCCCAAGGCGGCCCATGTATCTGAGAGCGCTCGGCTAACGCCTAAACTGACAGCTCGTGTCTGACGCGCGTCAGTCAAAAAGCGCGCGGTTCAATGTGTACGAAACATCAAAAATGTATGAGATGACAGGTTCTCAGAGCGCGCGTTACCAAAGCGCGCGCTCGAAAGCGCCCAGTGTGTACCAGCTCTTAAACTAAAAATATCTTTTTAAGAACTAATAAATCAATTCACATTTTTGTTTGTCCGTTACCATTAGTTTAGTAACTTAAGGTTGTCTATATGTTTTTTTTACACTAATCACCATTTTGTAACCGAACTTACACAACAACTCCAACAGTTTAATGTCAGTCTCATTCTACCATATCATGTCAATTATTCATTTTTAGGGTTCCGTACCAAAATGGTAAAAAAGGCACCCTTACGTACGCGGTACGAGTACGACTAAGTCTGTCTGTCTGTCACACCTGGATATCTCGAGAACTACTAATTCAACTTGAAACGAAAAATGAAAAAATCCCCCCCCCCCCCCCCCCCCCGCCCCCCCATATCTCCGCAGTTTGCATAGAGAAAAATCTGAATTATTTTATGTGATAGAAGTTTATGTAAGGATTACAGGAAAAATAAAACGATGTCACTAAATAGTAACTTTTTCAGAAATCGGCGACAATAATTACATTATTTCTACTATCGGTCAAGAGATGGCGCTGACCTAAAACTGCAATATTCTACACCGCAATTTTTTTGACGAATATAGCCTCGCCGGTGTCTGGTTGCCTTACTTTTGCATTTGCAAGTTAAGATCTCTGTTCCCTGTTTTCCTCTGTAATTGACCAGAAAGGTATATTTCCCTTATCATAGTACCTATATTGTGGGTATGTTTTGTCATCTTGTGATATCCACCAATTTTCAGTTATGTTGTGGATGTCTTTATGCTCAATATCTGTGAAACTTAAATTTGATAATCATGTGTGTGGTTAAAAATTAAGCAAAGGCTCACAAATGAAAATATTCACGTATAATCTGGAACCCAACCAAACTGGCATTATAGATAATAAATATTATTCCATATAAAAATCACAAGCTTATCGCGGCAGATACGGCCGGGTCACCATCACTTTACGGGTCGCGGCATCATGCAAATTCGAATGGGTCCGTTTGTCTTAGTGCGGCGAGACGAGATTTTCGTTTTAGTGGAAGTTTGTTTGGGGGCCGCGGCCGCGGCGCCGGGTGCAGTGGGCGCAACCCGGATCTCGCTTGCCCCGCTTCCCCTTCACCGAGCGGGCCCGTGCGTGGAGGTGTGCAAGAACCACATGCTACGACACTACAGTAGTCTTGCCGCGACGCACCGCGTTCGCACGCGCGCGTCATGACATCCGACGCGCGATCACACTAAGCTCGTATTATGTACGCGGTTGACAACACTCAGGTGAGCGCGACCACCCTTCGTCGTAGGGCATCTCGCTCCCTAACACTTGTAATTCGCACTGGAACTCAACAGGCGATCGCTCGCAGCGCATTGTATCTATCTTCATTCATCGGTCGATAACGATCCCGGAAGTAGAGCCGGTTCGTTAACGTCACGTATGCTAATTATCCTCGTCAGAGAGTACTCGCGCATATGATGGAATTTTCAGATTACTCTTCTAATATAATTGTTCCAACAAAAAAATTGTGCCTCTGGTAGGAGGATTCTCACGTTTTGAATGAAAACGGCGATATCTTTTGGATGGCAGTGGTTAGCTGGTGATAAACTGTTGGTAATAATGTGTCGAATTGATTAGATTACAAATTTTGCAGTCTTTTGCGATTGCGAGCTAAGTCGATCGATGTTTGTCTTGTTTGCGGAGTTTAGCAAGTTGTGATGTGTCTGTGGTAATTTATTTCGGTTTTACAACAGTTTATCATGTTACGTTTTTTACAACGATGTTGTTGTTTGTGCACCGTGAAAGCTGCAATGGCCAGAGGCTTTAATTCATCTGCTGGCGCGAGAAGTGTCGCACGCCCGGCTCTGCTTGAGTATGGCGACTGACTTTCACTTCGCCGTGTAGACGGCGGCGGGTGAATTATATTAATTAATTCATTATCTGAGACATCACGGGTTTGAATTAAGTAGCTCTACGTAATTAGACTGCTCCTGTTTTCTTCGGAGTTACCAATGGTAATTATCAAAAAGTAAATAACATTCATATTTTGATTTCGTCTTGATCGGATAAATTAATATTTATCTAAGTTGCTTGTGAATTAGGACATTTTGCCGGTGAGATAACTTATCAATATTACTCTATTAGGCTAACTAAAATGTCTTATTTCGTCGTTCATTGTTAAGGTATTCATTGTTTCAAGTTTTGATGACTTTCGATTGCCGCAAGATGAACCTAGTCATGTGAATGAAGGTTAGTTCAGCATTTGCTCACGGATGTAGGTACTGCGAGACCGCGAGTAAACATACAGGCAATTTAAAATGCGCCAATGAGCACATATACTCGGGTACCATACCATAGTCTCTTATTCAAACAATCAATAATTTATTCCTCATAAAAATTAGTGTTTTATTAAGTTTGTTATTTACTAATATCGGTATTTTTTTTAAATGTTAAAGTCATGTTCATAATATCCTTAGCTGAATCTTGCGTTCGAGGTCTCCGATATGCTTAAACTTAAAGTCAAACTGCTTATACCTTATATTTTGTGCTATTATAATATTACAGGCAGACATCGATTTTATTAGAAGAGTCTTAAAACTAACTAAAATAAATCACCAATGACAAATCGATGTTCTAATAAGGTAGGTAAGTATAATTTTTCAATCCTCAGATAATAATAATAGTTATGTGTCAGTTAAATTAATAAGCAACCAAAATAACTAACGAACGAATGTCAATCTCAAAACAGGAGAGATTTGTATGACAATGTTGCTTTTCAATTATTTGATTATTGGAGGTATTAAACGAAGAAAGGTAATTAGGAAATGGCTCCGCTGGGGTAATGGGGTATCGGCAACTGTGACCACTGCCGGTAGTGAGCGAGTTTGCCTCGGAAGTCCAGTAGAAAACATGATAGGTTAGAAATTTCGAAGCTATCGGCTTAAAAGAAAAAAAAACGCTTGACAAACAACAACAAACAACAAAACACAAAACAAGACAGACAATTTTTTTTATTGGCCACTATCGGTTTCCGTCCCAATTTTTTTCGGGAACCGGGTACCGGCAGCGGAGGAACAGCCTAATTTTTATCCAGGCATTGAAAGATCGGACCTAACCTAAGTCTGCAAATTATAATAATACCGCTAATACCGTGAAAAAAATATTTTTTATTGTCATGCAACATAAAATTTTGAATAAATAATGTTTAAAGCAAGGCTCTACGTTATCGACTACGAAATAAAGTCACATAAACCGAGTTATCGATATTGGAACCATAGTTATCAGAGAATTGCAGAAATCATGCTCAAAGCCATACTTTACGATAGTTAGTAAAATATATATCAGAAACGACTTTGAAGTGAAACAACCAATACACCGACGTTTAAAGTAAATACTTATAAATAGAAAACGATTCTACAAAAAATACACAACGTTGATCTAATCACCCAACACGAAAATATCGCACATCCTGTTAGGCACATAATTAGAGTCAGACACTTGCGGTAAAAAGATAATAGCCTATCAAGTTAAAATGAAGAATCTTCTGCTTTAAAGTTTGAACTAGTTTGGTTAATGGTAGTTGGGAATGGGATAGATAGTTATTGCTGTAGTAACCAAACCACGCGTTCAACTTTATCGATCATAAACTTGAGATAATAATTATGTGTGCATAAAGTAATGCAGTTTATCTTGCCAGTAAGTTTTCTTATAAAACTAAAAATAAATAGGTATCGTCTTTCATTTAATATACTAATTTTGTTTAATTCTAACGAATTTAACACGATCATATTGCCCCTCGTAACGTGTTGACAAGGTTTGTAAAGTTTGTATATTAATATAAAAGTACCTAAGTACATATAAGATCCTGTAGAATACAGCAGTCTCGAGAGGAGACGTGTTGTGCTCTCAGTATTATTAGTCGTGTTGTAATTTCCTTTAAAAAATATATGATTAATTCGCCAGGCACACGACCTAAACGCATTAAATTAGTTAATTCTTATCTGTCCTCCTCATAACACCAATAGATTTCTCATAATTCGCTTCCACCTTCAGCCTTATCACCACTTAACATCAGGTGTGATGAAGGCTAAGTGCTACCCCGTTGTTGATAAAAAAAAACTACTTTTAATTGCGAGTCATTAAAGTAAATGTTCAATAAAATAGCGAAGACGGAAAAAAGGAAATCAATATAATCTCTATTCTTGCCACGCTGACATGACAGACGGACTGGACTATCTTTTACAAATAATTCTAACGCGTAAGTTCGATGGTGACCACTGTTTTGCTTAACAGACAAAGCTGGAATTTAGTCTTAACAATCGGCTTTCCTCTCCCCCTTTTATTTAAAAACCATTAAAATAGCTTAAGAAATAAAAGGGATCACTGTACTCCGCATTAAATGAACTTGACGAATAACACTACAATTTATACTGTTTAACAGTATAGCACCATGTCTTTTTTTTATTCAGAACATTCTCATGGCTTTCCTTTTAAAGGTTGTCACCTTTGCACCGTTAACTACCATAGGTGGCCAAATTATTAGGGACAGTACTGAGATTTTTTATTTTTACAGTTCAGTTGAATTTCTGTAACAAATGATTGGTTGTAGGTATCTTATGTATTTTTTAAATGATTTTGTATTCTATTGAGATCATAAAAACTAAAAATAAATTTACAAAACTGTTATAGTTTCTTTGTATAAGTATATATTATACTGATAGACGTAACTAAAGTAAGTTTTAAGTAATATGTATTTTGTAATGCCGCCTTTTGCTGCAATGCTCTTAATGCACGCTTTTGCATTTTCCTGTAGAGTGGGGTTGTTTTTTTCATTCTCGGATGATAGTTTCTATCAACTGCCGCTTGGTGTAAATTAGTTCTTTCGCCATCACCAGTCTGGTGGGAACTCACCATATCACTCACATAGAGAACTATGGGGTTTATTTCTGGCGATTTCCCAGGCCGTGGCAAAACAGAGAAATTTCTATTATCCAAGAATGCAGTCACACTTCTGGCTTTATGGCAAGATGTAGAGTCATGCATAAAGATGTAGTAGTTATCAGGTAGCCATTAAAAAACCTACGGCAGTAGGTGAGTTTCTATGAGTTGCTTGTACTTGTTGTAGTTGCTTGTTGCTTGTTCATGGTCCTTTTAACAATGTATAGGCGCCCCATGCCTTTGGCTGAGATGCCAGACTACACCATGACACTAACCGGGTGTTTAACCCTCTCCACTCTCCACTAGGCAATCTGCGTGGATTTTTTGCAGGGCGTCGTCGTCTCACAAAAGAACTTTTGTCAACCAAAACTTGAAATGTTGACTCGTCGGAAAAACACACCTGTAAAATTACAAAATTTATAGAAGAAAATCGTTAAAACCTATCTAAACTACCCAAAAAAGTTTTAATTATTCGACTCCAACCTGCAACAGTTATATTTTGATGTTGTCTAGCCCAGTGCAGTATTTTCTTTTTCATAGGATCGGTTAGGGCTTAGGCGTGGTTTTTTGGTAGGTCGCCCCGACCCATCAGATTCTGTTTGACCAACCGCCTTCGTATTGTCCTTTCCGAAATATTTACACCATCGTCGTTCATCATCATGGTCAAACGAGCAACGCTCTTTTTATGATTTTTGAGGCAGATGTCTCTGATTTTTCTATCAGTATGAAGAGTGGTGATTCTTTTCCTGACACATTTGCCATCGCGATTTGCTTCTAGAGGTTTTCTGTTGTAAATTTTAGTTTTTATTTTAATAACGGCAGACTTTGAAACCCCAGCAATAGCTGCTATGTCTATTTGGGAATGTGTAGAATGCTGTGACAACGTTTGTATCTCTCTACATTTTCTTGGAGACAATTCAGCCTTAACTTTTCAAAAAAACTAGAAAATTAAAGTTATCGCGTCGAGAAGACATTAATACAATGTAAATTCATAGACAAAACAGCAAGAATGTTGTTTTATGAACAATTAGTTACCTTATATGGTTATTTAGGACACGAAAGTCGGTTAAAACTAATAAAAAATATAACAAACAAAAACACTACAAAACCGCGCATTTTTGAAAAAATATCTATATGGGGAGAAATGTCACATTATCGACAGCTGAATCGCATATCCTGTGTAGTCACTTGCCAAAAACAATAATAAAGATACCAGTAGCAATATCAAACAAAATAAACTTTAAAAAACAACATAATTTACAGAAACTAATATTACAAACTATAAATTACATAAATATGAGCACTGTCCCTAATAATTTGGCCACCCACTGTAAATTCATTTACAATCTATGTGCTTAGTCTACGCTTGAGTAGTCTACTTTGCTGATATTCTTGAGTTAACAGTGTTACGTCACAGTGAGTGTTAACATGGTTAGGACCATGTGCCAATTTGTCAAAGCGAGGACAACCGTTGATTGTTTTGTAACCGACATTGTCAATACCCTCATGTGTAAGTTAAAAAGGTTACTAGATATGTTACAGGTTGTTTCAGACTTAGCAAGCAATCTTTCGATGATTTGTACATTCGGCAAAGTTTAGTGCGTGACAATAGTAAGACAAATAATTACTACTATTTATTTAACACTGACAAGGCATAGGACTCGTATTTGCGTCAATGCACTGAATCATAACATCTGCTATCAGTTGGTTCAGAACAACTCTAATTAAACGCGCAGTATTGTGGTTAGACTTTTTATCGACATAGTGAGAGTGGCTTTGCATGGGCGACCAAAAATCTCAAGGTTCATGTAAGTGTCACGTTACGTACCTATTCATTACATCACGCTCACCGCTAGGTGAAGTTAACTGTTATTTAACTGTTGCTGTTATATTTATTCCTATTCGGGATGAATATCTAAATGTATCAAGATTCAAGATGTAATTTATCATCTGAAATCCCAATATCTTCAATCCGGTTTAAATGTAGACTTTGTCAATTTCATAAATGATACCAGAGCGCCCTCTGTTTACGTATGTAAAGTATTTGGTGTACACGATGTTTGTGTGTAAAGTGTGTCGCGTGCGCATCCTGGTCGGCATTGACGCCACATGGCGCGACGCCGGCGTCGATCCGATCCTCTTTCCCTATTGGTCGTCGTTATCTCTCCCACAAATGTGCGACAGAATTTCTCCTCTACAAACGGAACTAATTGTACTCGCTCGTTTTTATCGGCCATGTAGACGATGTAATCTAAATCCGCTTAGCTGTTTGCTTAGTTTATTTGACCGATTGTTTTGTTTTATAATATTTACGAAGATCACACATCAAACTATGTAGGTACCCAAATAAAAATCAAATGCGTCTTTTATCAGGAAGTCCAACTAATGCACTTAGAAACTGACGTCATCTGTTTCAGTTTTGCGTACATTTTCCCAGAGAAGAGTCATCCGATAAGATTGAAATTCTATCTTTGGAATTACATTTGTTCAGTTGCTATCCTTAATGACATTTGTGTTGATGATTACTTAATTAGTCCCGTTCCCATACAAAATCAGTTGAAAACTTTTTCATTGCCGATGAGGTAACTCTATGGTTGACTGTAACCAAATTCAGTTCTATTCTTAAAATTCATTTCCACCCTAGGGTGAAACGGATAGTTTTGAACCCGCTGCTCAGTTTAAATATACATCACTTTCCGAATCTGAGAGATGAAAACCCCTTTTTTGTACTTCGACGCAATGATTTTCAAAATAAAGGAGATGTCCAAAAATGTATGAGGTCTAGGCCATGTCTTTGTACAGTATACCAAAAAATAGATAAATATACGATAAACAGTTTCTAATTATTCATTTTCCTTAAAATCGCTTTGTTTTCTGGAAGGAACATTAAATAAAATGCAAAAACACATCAACACTTCATCATGGGGCGGAAGAATGAAGATGTAATTTTGAATTTTTGACGTAGTTTGTCTGGTCTGTCTTGTCCTGTCACTGTCAGGTCAGCTGTCAGTCAATTGAATAATGACAAAAACTAACAGCACAGAGCAGAGTAGAATAGAACTCAACTCAATGACAGTGACACTGACAGTTTTTTTTACGAAAAATTGTCATATTTGATGCCTTATTTCGAGTAAAAAATATTGATTTGTTTTTATTAATAACCATTTAACCGTGCATTCTATAAAATTATTTATATTTTTCTCAGAGTTAGTATTTTTTTCACCATCTTTGGGGATGGTGTACAAAGACGTGGCCCGTATTGGGACATGTCCTTTATTTGCAATAAAATAATACAACTGTTGATATTGTTGGTTACCTTTATCTTGTTTTAGTATTTAACTTTGTACAATTTACATAGTTATTTCATTATTGACGTCGAAATAAGAATCAGAAAGAAAATAAAATCAGTTATGTAAGTTATAAGTATTTACTTACAACAATAGTTGATTGTACAACAAGTGCATAAAACGTACCATTTTACCCAGAGCCGTAGGCGAGGGTGGATAGGTCAAGTCGAGGGCAAAATAGGTTTTATGTACGAGTTATACATTCAGCTTTTCACTTCGATTGTGAGGAAATTAAATAGCAATAATGCAAAAAAGAAAAAAATAAAGACTTCGCCATATTAGCGGGAAAACTTTTTTCTTTTTTTATACGCGGCAGTGGCAGCACAATGACTTACCATAGATCGTAGTCCATAATGCTCTTGAAATACTTATTTCTTAGAAAACTCATTAATATTGCCTTCTTTTATTAAGTATATTAATTTAGTATTATAACATGGATTATGTACAAAATTAATGAAACGGAATGAAATAACAAGTTTATTTATCGAATTTTAATTTGCGTGTGTGACTGTTTAAGTAGGTACCTGACGACCTTTCTCTTAGAGTCTGAGACTTAGACGAAGATTTTACTTTATGCACTAGGGCATAAAAAGCGATTTTATTTATGCCGCCTATACCCTAAAGACGAACTTTACGAGCATGAGAAGTGAAAAATAAATTTTCAAATCGATCCTAGTCTTTAGTACTTAATTGGAATTTCTGAGCTGACTGCCATAGAATACAACATAAAAAACTTTATAAAAATAATAACTTTAAAATCGTGGCACATATCGTCTGGAATGGTAAGGTAAGTACATTAAGAGCAAACTCATTTGAGCGTCGATATAATCCGTGATGATATTGGTAGGTATTCAAAACCAAATACCAGACAAAACAGCCTGTTTGAATGAAACCAACGAAAGCGGACTGCTTACGTTAGATTGACAATAATTGCCTAATAACCTTCAAAAGCTAATGTACGAAACCTATTAATTTGACTATATCCTGACCTTCAAAATTAGCCTAGGTCACACTCACAGACCATCTCGTACTAGAATAACGTCACTTTTTATAGCCATTGTCAACAATGAAATGATAGAATACACAAGCGAAGAAAACTTTGTGCTAATTTAACGCCACAACTTGATTGGGCATCGCCATTAAACCCCGGGAGTTTCCAATGGTTTTCCTGTTTCGAAGCTCTGTTCGTAATGAGGAAATTGTTTGATGCGGCGGCGTATAGTCGACTAGTTTCTTGTCTATTAAATAGAATTGATTCAAAATAGATCTTGTCCAGCCAATAAACGACTATTCTAAGTGCTACGAATGAGGACTTAAGACATTTTTTAAAGGCAATTCTCACATTGTGTGATATGATAGTCCGTAACGATAATTTGTGCAAAATAGATTATATCACTAGGTAATAGGAATAGCTACAACAAAAACAAAACATTACATTTATAATAAGGATATAATATCAAACTATCACCCGTTCGTTTACCGTTTGTTGGTGCTCTATGGACATTACCGTTTTTTGTTGTAACGTCAACTTGGAACGCGGTTTTTTATATAAATATATACTTATGATGAAATAGGCATTATCCTTGCATAACAACGTTTGTGATTTTGACGAATGATTTGAATAACTTGTAATTCAAATACCTAATACATTCGTTATTATCTAATACCAACAAAATTTGGCTAATATCATAAATTCCAAACAGACAAATATGAGTTAGGATTCTATCTACCTAGGTCACTAAACGACTGTTGCATCGAATATATTAATTTTACCATTATTAACAGTCAATATTAACCAGAGAACCGGTAAGAGCAAAATTATTGAAATCTACAAATCTGTAGTATACTTAAGTAAAACAGTTCGGCGCGATTCTAAAGGCAGTTTGCGCGCACCATATTTTTTAGAAAGTCGTATCCGGCTGCGCGGAGGTAGCAAGGCGGGGCGCTTCCGTACTCGCGCCCGGATGTGGCTCCCATCGAGACCTACTAACTTGCCTATCTACAAATACCATCCGAATAAACATTCACTATCAGTCAAACTACAGCCGCTATATCTAAACCGTTTACAGGCACGCAGCAACTAGGTCTCTACACGGATGTTTGCTATGACTAAGCAATATTTTTGTACAAGTATGCAGGAGAATGTTAGATCGATATCACCGATTTAAATTACAATGTAAACAAGACAAGTTTAACCATAGATTTTCGTGTAATAATGAATTACAACCGGTACAGTCAACAGTTGCGCACACGTTAAAGGTCAATGATCATCCGTAGATCCGCTTCGACGCCCTGATGACCCTGTGCTGTGCCGGCGCCTCCGCCGTTTGTGTGAAATATACAATATTCAACAAAAAATTAACATGGTATAAGATTAAAATGACAATATCGGACTCGTTTTAGAATCGGATAGATAGACCCCATTTGATTCGATCATTTTGACATGATTATGTAATCAATGTTACTTTTTATGATTCTATAGTGAACAGGATGTTCTGTAATGGGCTTGATAATATTTAATTTACCAACATCGCCGAGGACGTGCATTTTATAATTACCTACCTACACTACTACATCAGTCTACTAATTTGTCAGTGTCATATTATATGAAATTAACGAAGCGTAACAAACTTATTCTATCTCATAATGTTGATAACATATTGTATGAGGTACGAGGTACTGAGTTCTACATAAGTACTTGTGAGTGCGTCCCAAGCTGTTCTCAAGTAAAACCTTAAACCTATAGGAAAAATGTGTGATAGTAAAAAACCACGAGCCCTATAAGTAGCTTTCAGGCGGGATTCGAACCCGCGCCTCCGGGAATCCGGCCCGATGCTCTGACCAACTAAGCTACCGAAAGGCTTACACGACTCGTCGAATTTTGCTATTAGCCCGAGAGCCAAACTAATTCGCTCTATGGAGACTCAACAATAATTCTATATCAGTAATTTCTTAACATTGAAAATTGGGTTATCTAGTTTAATAAATAATTCATTAGTAATCCACCAATATTTATGACAGCGACATTAAAAAAAAACAAATACAAAGTTTTAAAAAATCTATAAAAAATAGGCAAAAATGGTATAAGTGTTATTCACTTAACATTTGGACACATTTATTATTATCTTTCGTAAAAGTATATAATCCCCCTATATTTGTAAATGAAAAACAAATAAACTTAAAAAAAATCTCTCTACGTAAACTCAAATTGGCATTACATCTATGTTAAAAATGCTATCAGAAACAACCGACTTCTTCCTAAAGTATTAGTTTCCCGTTTTATTTATTTATGGATTTCGACTTTGGTGCTTAGATATGGTGAACATAATCACATGTTAACGATAAAATTGGTGATAGCATATTTGCTGAAAGAATTGCACCATTTTCGGGGTATAACTTTTTTTTTATACCTTCCAATGCGATATTATGTTGGATTCCAAAATATAGGCTCTTAAAATTATATTTAAGGGCCGTTTACAAAAATTTGGCCTGTTATTGAATTTTTTACAAAAATATCGGATAGCTCTTGGGGTATATCACTTGTTACGCTGTAGGCCAGCGTTGCTTCATCAATGTGAGGAAACCCTCGCATCCGAAAGAAACATTTTTACAAATGTTTAACATTCGATTAAGATGAAACAGCCATATTGAGATTTTATATTATTTTTATGCATTCACAATGCAATTTTGTAAGTATAGGAAAAATGTGTGATAGTAAAAAACCACCAGCCCTATAAGTAGCTTTCAGGCGGGATTCGAACCCGCGCTAATAATTTTTCCTATACTTACAAAATTGCATTGTGAATGCATAAAAATAATATAAAATCTCAATATGGCTGTTTCATCTTAATCGAATGTTAAACATTTGTAAAAATGTTTCTTTCGGATGCGAGAGTTTCCTCACATTGATGAAGCAACGCTGGCCTACAGCGTAACAAGTGATAGCAAAATTCGACGAGTCGTGTAAGCCTTTCGGTAGCTTAGTTGGTCAGAGCATCGGGCCGGATTCCCGGAGGCGCGGGTTCGAATCCCGCCTGAAAGCTACTTATAGGGCTCGTGGTTTTTTACTATCACACATTTTTCCTATACTTACAAAATTGTATTGTGAATGCATAAAAATAATATAAAATCTCAATATGGCTGTTTCATCTTAATCGAATGTTAAACATTTGTAAAAATGTTTCTTTCGGATGCGAGGGTTTCCTCACATTGATGAAGCAACGCTGGCCTACAGCGTAACAAGTGATAGCAAAATTCGACGAGTCGTGTAAGCCTTTCGGTAGCTTAGTTGGTCAGAGCATCGGGCCGGATTCCCGGAGGCGCGGGTTCGAATCCCGCCTGAAAGCTACTTATAGGGCTCGTGGTTTTTTACTATCACACATTTTTCCTATAGGTACTTACAAAATTGCATTGTGAATGCATAAAAATAATATAAAATCTCAATATGGCTGTTTCATCTTAATCGAATGTTAAACATTTGTAAAAATGTTTCTTTCGGATGCGAGGGTTTCCTCACATTGATGAAGCAACGCTGGCCTACAGCGTAACAAGTGATAGCAAAATTCGACGAGTCGTGTAAGCCTTTCGGTAGCTTAGTTGGTCAGAGCATCGGGCCGGATTCCCGGAGGCGCGGGTTCGAATCCCGCCTGAAAGCTACTTATAGGGCTCGTGGTTTTTTACTATCACACATTTTTCCTATACTTACAAAATTGCATTGTGAATGCATAAAAATAATATAAAACCTTAAACCTCTTCTTTTTGGGATGACCTTATTGTCTTTAACTTCGATTCGGAAGTTATTGATTGCTATAACAGATGTTAGGAAGAGATGATAGCTCACCTCTTTAGGAATCCTCATTACTTTCACTTCACGGAGATCGCTTCTGATCCGTCATCAATAAACATTATTTTATCTTCAGAAATATGTCGAGTCATCGTTGGGATGGGCGGGCGAGCGTGGCGAAGACTCGAGCTACGACTCTGAATGTGAAGATGAGAGTGCCCACCGCGCCGCCTCGCGCACGCCTTCGGACACGCTCGCTGCGGAGTTCGCAGAGTATATCACACTTGCTCCACCACAACCGAACCAGGTGAGATTCGCAAATTGATAGACCCACTGCAATAGTAAAACATTTGTTAGAGTACAGATTATCCGCTTGCTGGTCCAATAATTGTGGTTTAATCATTTTAAGCATTTATTTTGTCAAATTCCTTGAATTTTGGATGTAGATTATGTCAAATTCCGCCCCATACTCATACCTTGCATATATTTTTTGTTAAAATGTCTTAAGACCACGCCTGTGCTTGTGATCTTAGAAAGTTTGGGGAAATTTAAAAACAGCGAATGCTTCAGTTTTTATAGTTAATGATCTTGTTTATACTCACCTATTAAGTATGTTCCTTCCATGCACCGTATCATTAATCCAAAACATTGAAACATAAAAAAAAACTGGCTTACATTGAATTTTAAAATTAGGTATAACTGTTCATCTTCTTTTCAGGCAAAAATCGAATTTGCGGTAAAACTGGGATATTCAGAACGTCTAGCGCGCACAGCCTTGATGCGGTTGGGCCCGGACCCGCCACGCAATGAGCTCCTGGCCGAGCTGATCAAGTTGGCGGCGAAGCAACCGCCCCGGGCGCTGTCGCCGCCTCCGCCCGCGGAGCCCGACCCGCCGCCCGACCGCGCCGCGCTCAGGCATATCGTCATTGACGGCAGCAATGTCGCTATGAGGTATGTCCTAACTTAACTTACTCTCATCTCATCGTTTCGCGATCAAAGACCTACCTTCATTTCATTCGTACATGTACATAGGTAAGGTACATACCGAGTATAAACGTTAAAATGGGCGGGGCACGAATGGAAAACGCTTTGCTCAAAACACTCCATACATTCACCTAAGATTCACCTTCATGATTGATGATGATTTTGAATTTCTTAAGTTGTACAAATTAAGTACTAAAAGCATGTATTACTTGGTTCAGTTCTAAATGCGCGACATAGATTTTAGGTCGCTAAGTAACCTTAAAGTTAATCTGGAACACTCTCTAATTATATTTATTTGTTACAGCCATGGCAACAAAGAAGTTTTCTCCTGTCGGGGTATAGAAATATGCGTTGACTGGTTCCGCTTTCGCGGTCACAAGGATATAACAGTGTTTGTGCCTAAATGGCGTAAAGAAGCTTCTAGACCGGACAACCCCGTCGCCGACCGTGACGCTCTCGAAAGACTAGAACGCGAACGTGTACTCGTGTACACTCCCAGCAGACTCGTTGGCGGCAAACGCCTCATTTGCTACGATGATAGGTACATATTAAAATTGGCAGCCGAAACCGACGGAATAGTGGTTTCTAACGACAACTACCGTGACCTCGCTGCTGAAAGCCCAGAGTTCCGCAAAGTGGTTGAAGAACGCATTCTTATGTATTCGTTCGTAAACGACCGATTTATGCCACCTGATGATCCACTCGGCCGGTCTGGGCCCACTCTCGATGCTTTCCTCCGGGCCCCTCCGTCGCGCGCGCCTGCTTGCCCTTACGGCAGAAAATGCACATATGGAAATAAATGCAAGTACCATCACCCTGAACGCGCGGGCCGTCCACACAAGTCGGTAGCGGAAAGACTTTCCGAAAGCGCAGCACGAGCGCTACGAGCACGTGATTTACACACGGTCAGTTTGCCGCCAGGCGGCCGTCCGACAACAGACAGTAAACGTCCCTTGGCGCGAGCCCACTCGGCCACTCCCAGATTAGCGGATACAGCTCTAACAACACACTTCGAAAGAGCGCAAATGCAACTGGCTGGACCATCCCAACCGCAAATGCCAACGTTGCAGCAACCTTTGCCGCAGCCTGAAGTGAATTCACATCGTAAACTCGCCCGACAATTGACACTGAATCCGGCGTGTGATCCTCGACTTTCGCATACGGCAGCTGCTAGAGTCGCTTCTGCTCCGGTCGGGGTAACTGGAGCCGCGGGTGTGCCGATGTCGCCGTGTGCTTCCGAAGGGGCCTTACACCATTGGGATGCTCGACGGCGTATGCACTTCCACCTGACTGGCATTTTCCCTGAAGCCCAAGTTGCTGAAGCAATGGCTATGTATCCCGAAGAGACAGACGCACAAAATATGTGTGCTATCATTCTAGCGCGATACAGGCCAAGCGAAGCGCAACTTCCTCGTCATCTTCCACATTGATCGCGCTGATTATGTATCGTATAAAGCCTTGACCCAATGGATTGATGGTTTGAATTTTTCCAATTTTTCTATGAAAATCGGATTTTATATTCAATGCCAGTCAATATTTTTATGTGACTTTGAAATTATTTGGATCTTTTTAGAAGAATATTATCATTATAATAATGTCAAAATTAAAGGCATTTTACAGACAAGGTAGCCTGTTTCGTGCCAATAACAACAGTCCAATAGATAAATGTTTCATTTCCAAATTAATTATTTTATACACATTGTATAATTTCAGTATGTGTGACTTATTTCTATGTTATATGCGCATAATGCTATATCGCTAGTTAAATATATTTTTAGACAAGATACTCTTAACATTGTACAAAACAATTCACATATTTAGAAGTAAACTTAGCTTGATATGCTAAGCCAATTTACACCATAACCAATTTAGATTAAGGCTTAAACTTTCTTCTTATGTATAAATATGTTCCAGTGATCATGTTTTAGCATGAAATGCTAACAGGAATTCACATTTCTTTATGAAGTATTTGACTGTTTCTCTTCATAAAAATAGTAAAATGGCGTCAATATTGGTACTGTGTACCAAATTTACGTCAAAATAAATTAGCGGAGCTATTATCTATTTAGTTAATTAGGTCATCCATTGTCCATTCACATCACAATTCATCGCCATACCCCCTTAATAATAAGCGTGGTGTAAAGTTAAAGCTACTTTAAAACGGGTTGCAAATAATTGATCACCAAACTAACCTAACCTAACCCACAAAAATACTAAGCTAGCACCTAAAAATACGACATCTAATAAGTGCTTACTTAGTACTTTTTTATGGGTCAATTATTTATTTCTCCTTTAAATTAATGTCGCTTTTATAAGCTTAAATGATAATAGATAACAACAGATTTACACCAGATTTAACTTTGTACCTCATTTATTATTATATTTGGTAGTGTTTTAAACACTCAAAACCTGTAAATATTTTATAATACTACATTGTGATTAGGGCCTGAAGTAACTTTTGTAGATCTACAATTACAAAATTTTATTGTTTTTCATCTAGCATGGTCATTTGTTATTAGTATATTTTTTATGAGAAAAGGGCCAGATATCATGAACTAATAGTCATTATAATTAAGTGTTTAATGTTAAACACAAATTTGTTGTTTGATTTTTATTAAATTGAACTGTTAAAAACTATAAATGCAATGCATCAATTGAAATGTAAGATACATATATCTACTTGCATGCTATACTCCATAAATTATTGTATATTTAGAATTTTATGGAGCATGGCATGAATTTTAGTCTAATTAATAATTAACTGACAATTTTTACCAATGTCCATCAATGAAATAAAACTTGGTAAAATTTGATCACAGTATGCAGGAACACAGCCCTGTGAGCGGAGTGTTTTTGTCTATTGCTAGAATTATTTACATTCCATAGGGGATGCTTAACATAATAAATGTCTTTTTTGACATTATAGACATTAAAATAACTACAATAAAGTTTGTTTCTCTACACCAGTTTTTTAAATTCTCCCTGTTTTGGTTTTGCTCTATTTGGATTATTTGATATTCTTTTGACAATCATTTTCAAGTAGGAGTTTCTTTCTTTTTGTTTATTTGATTCTCCATTGAATTCTATAAAATCTTGGCCTTTGAATAGTTGAACATTACTAGATAATTTCACTTTTTGTTCTGTTGGCACAAACACTCTAGATTTTTTGTCAGTTCTGTAAAGATATGGGAACAATGTTGTCTCTACTTCCATATTGTCAACAGATTGTTTCATTGGTGTATTTTCAGTAAGTTCTACTTTAAGTAGCACTTTACTTGAAGGAAGTGCATGAGTCTTGGCAATTTCCAAAACCACATTTTGAAGATCTGTTAGGGAATTACTTTTTATACCAAGACAGCTAGTTGGAATGTGGAAATTCCGGGCAGTGATTGTCCTTAGATCACCGACACAAATAACTGGTATTCTTGTCTCTATGCATGTCTTAACAATAGGCTGCACAATAAGTTTAGGATTGACAGAAGCTCCAATTAAAATTGCTGCACATTGCTGCGATTTCAATGCATCAGAACATTCTGATATGCCAAACAAGAGTCCTTCCACCTTTCTGCAAATAAATAATAAAATCGTGATAAATTTAAGTTAAATAAGAACTATAGGCCAGTCACTATCTTTATTTACATACTTTAATTTGGGTGGTTTTGGTCTTTCCCCTTTCGGAATCAGTTTTATTTCTTTCCAATGAAGTTTTACAAAATCTGGCATTTCTATTCTATATTTGTCAAGGGATTTTTCCAGTAACTGCTTGTGATCCTCACTTATTAAAGGCCTGTAAATATTTAAAATTCTATAGTATATTAGTAGGTAATAAATCCTAACAAAACTTTTATTTTTAACTTATGCGACTTACCAGAATAAAGGATCGGGGCGGCACAAAACGTTTTTTATCGTTTTCTTAAGCTTTCCTTTATTTATTGCTTTTTTCGATTTTACGGTAGCAGCCTCCATATCGAATAATAAATTATTATTACAAAAACAAAGCTTCGGTGGGCAAGACAAAATAACAAATAACCACCAAATAACCTCAAAAAAAAAATGACATTGACAGTAGTAAAAAGGTTCGTTCTTTTGGACAGGCGAAGACATTAAGCCATACTGCCAATTCTTGAGTATTAGTAGTAGGTATGTTATTATAGTTTCTTATGTTTTCATTAGAATGTAGGTGTGTTACATTCCAATGCTTCTATTTGGCGTCGTGTGTCGTGTCGGTCTTCTCGGTAATTCTTGCTGAGGTATTTTAACATTCCACACATCGTCCAGTTGCGTAGGCACTTGGGGCACAAAACCAAACCTTTCTTGAGTCACAAAGTCCACTATGAAACATATTGCGATTAATTAAAATATCCACTTAACCTCGTAAGGCCCAAGCCATTTTGACCAAATAAGGGCTTGCAGCCCAGATGCCTTTTTATATGTTCAAATGGTTCAGACCCAGAAGTTTCGATGTTCATAAAAGTGTCTTAGGATCTGAGCTAAGAACGTGGGATTTTTTTTGTATATAAATGAATACCAGTAGAAGGTTTTACGTGACTAAAAAAGCCCAAATTCAGCATCCTTTGTTTAGGCATATGGGCTTCATGTATACCCAAACCAATTTTTGTAAAATTCGCATTTTTAGGCTAATTGAGTAACAGTTGACGCTTTAAGGTATATTTATATTACAGAAAGAAAATAATATAGATATTTGGAATATGGCATGCTTGCTATATTTTTTATGACCACATGTCACGAAAAATCAATTTGTATACAAAATGTTAATTGCTGTTTGTGTTAACTATATTAAAAGGTTCGTATGTTATATGTTTTATGAGTTCAATCAGTTCGTTCCACATTTAAAAGAGAATTAGAGCATAAATAGACCAGTTTTTGTAACAAATCCCAAAAAACACCTAAAACACGACAACAGCCCATATGCCTTTTAAAATCAATATGGTACCTAGTTTAAAAAAGATATTTTTTTTAAATTAATATGTATAATGTAATGCAAAATTTATAACTTAGTTATTTTGAAATGTATATTCTGTCTAATATTCATGAATATTAAATGAAAAATGTTAAACTGCTGTGCCTAAACCGGGTTCATGTATGGTACTAGTATAATTTATTATAAGACCTTTGTATACTACATAATGCTGGCAATAAATGATTTATGATTTATGATCTTTACCTCTTGAGAAGAAACCGCTCAAAATTAATGTTTTTTTTAAACAAATCCAATTGATTAGTTGTAACTACTTACATACCTTTTAAAATCTAAGTTTATGTAAATTCCCGCATACCTTCTAATAGGTACTCGGATTTTGCAAGGATATTATAAATGCGTATTCATTATTTTCGTGTAAATCTTTATGGTATTGTATAATAAATATAATTATTATATATCTGTTAGTATACAGAGTAAGACACTTTAAAAACCAGCCTTAAGATCATGCTAATAAACATGGATATACTTACCACGTCTACTACGTCTGGCCATCTTGAATGAGATTTCGCCAAAACTGTCATATCCATTAGGTGTTCAGAAACTTTTTTTCACTTTTGGCTCGTCGTTTAAAAAGTTATGGCGCATACAAATCGAATGCCTTTTAAAAGGTGGTTGGGTGTTTACCTCATAATATTGGATAACATCTTGGGTCCGCACCACTATCACTCGCATTCGCATACCTTTTAAAAGGCATTTGGGCCTTACGAGGTTAACCTAACCCGCCAAAATGGCGCCAAAAACTCTGACATTGACAATTTGAGAGTAGTAGTAGTAAAAAAGTTCGTCCTTTTGGACAGGCGAAGACATCAAGCCATACTGCCAATTCTTGAGTACTAAGTAAGTATGTTATTATAGTTGCTTATGTTTTCATAAGAATATAGGTGTGTTATATTCCAATGCTTCTTGGAGTATTTGGCGTCAAGTATGTCGAGTCGGTCTTCTCGGTAATTCTTGCTGAAATAGTCACCACTACAATAAAACACTCTGCATCGCGTTAACGAGATAGCGCACATTTTAATCATTCCACACATCGCCCAGTTGCGTAGACACTTGGGGCACAAAACCACACCTATCTTGAATTCTTGAGTCACAAAGTGCCTCGTCATTAGAAGGTTTCCTTTCTTCAGTCTTGGAAATATGTCTTTATTAATGCTTGTTCTTACGTTTTTTTTATTAATTATGTCTTCATCAGTAATCCTATGACTTGCTGACCTAACCTAATAGACTAAGCTCCCGTTGTACGAAACCCTACCTCATAAGGTGGCAGCTCAAAAATGTAATGCAGTGATAGATACTACTTAGGAAGGAACACTGGATTTTAGTAGGTTGCCGTCGAATATCCTGGAAGAACTTCTATTTTTGTTCGTCTTCAAATCGCTATTTTGATCTAAAATTACATCATAAGGTGGCAGATCGAAACGTTTACGCATCGAAAGAGACACATTTGGACATAACAACCCGCATAGGTTGCCGGCCCAAACCCTGGCAGGTTTCAAGGTCAGCCAAGTTTTATGAGCCCCAAAAATGGGATAAATTACCTCATCAGGTGGCACACTGAAACTGATGCAGATCGATTGCCCTAGACTTGCCATTCATTAATATATAGGGTTGCCTGCCTTCAGCTTGGCAGTTTTTCTGGTCAGCCACCTCGAACCAAGTATTACAAAATCTTGGAATAACGAGAAATTCTTGAATAGATGCTATGGTTCAGGGTATAATTTAGTAAAAATCGTGATATCAACTTAAACTCGACGTACTAACAGACTTGCGTCTTATGGTGTTGAAATAATAGGGTAAATGTACCAGTTTTGGTCATTTCTCATAGGTACCTTATATCTTTAAATATTGAAAAAAGTGATGTCGCCTTTTACGTTCAACGTGATATAGGTAGTATAACGGGCAATTTTGTGCTGTATAACAATATTTATTATGTTCATTTCAAATCACAGGTGATGATTTTTATGAGTTGAGTTTATTTTTATGTTTTACTAGCTTTGTGCCCCGCGGCTTTTTCCGTGGTAAAATGTACCTACCATATGTGCTATTCTGGTATCTAAGCTACACAGTAACGTTTTGATGCAGGACGTTTTCCATTTTTGAAACAAAGTTGATTAACGATTAATTATTTCATATTATTTCTGCATAATAAATTGCAAACCAAAATTGCTTGCTAACTATATCACGTTGAATTTAAAAGGCAACATCACTTTTTTCAATATTTGAAGATATGCTTATGAGAAATGACCAAAACTGGTACATTTACCCTATTATTTCAACACCATAAGACGCAAGTCTGTTAGTACGTCGAGTTTAAGTTGATATCACGATTTTTACTAAATTATACCCTGAACCATAGCATCTATTCAAGAATTTCTCGTTATTCCAAGATTTTGTAATACATTGTTCGAGGTGGCTGACCAGAAAAACTGCCAGGCTGAAGGCAGGCAACCCTATATATTAATGAACGGCATGTCTAGGGCAATCGATCTGCATCAGTTTCAGCGTGCCACCTGATGAGGTAATTTATCCCATTTTTGGGGCTCATAAAACTTGGCTGACCTTGAAACCTGCCAGGGTTTGGGCCGGCAACCTATGCGGGTTGTTATGTCCAAATGTGTCTCTTGCGATGCGTAAACGTTACGATCTGCCACCTTATGATGTAATTTTGATCAAAATAGCGATTTGAAGACGAACAAAAATAGAAGTTCTTCCAGGATATTCGACGGCAACCTTCTAAAATCCAGTGTTCTTAAGTAGTATCTATTACTGCATTACATTTTTGAGCTGCCACCTTATGAGGTAGGGTTTAGTACAACGGGAGCTTAGTCTATAACTCATTAAAATGCGCGGGTGGTTCGTACACATTTCAATGCTCATGGGAGTTTAATATCAATCTAAATCGTACGGAGCGCCTTACTTTATTTCTCACTTTTACTTCATTGTTCTTCATTAATGGCACTTTATTGCACTAATTCCACCACACTAACACAATAAAAGCACCGAAAAACGAATTTTGAAAATTGAGAAATAAAGCCCGTCCTTTTCTTCTCGCTTCCCGCGCAAAAAACTCTTGACAGTAGTAAGTAGAGTAGTAAAAAATTCGTACTCTTGTAGGACAGGCGAAGACGTTAAGCAATACTGCCAACTCTTGAATATTATTAAAATTTCTTAAATTTTCATAATAATGTAAATGTTACATTCCAAAGCTTCTTGGAGAACCTGGAGTTTTATTTTTGAACAATACTTTGATGCGGCTAAGGATAGTGAATGCCCACTACTGTACAATACTTATTTCTATGTAAGTATACCTACTTAAAAAAAATATAAATGTGGAACATATAATTTGAAATGAGTGTTTCATTTGAAAATCTGTTGTTGACTAACGGCCAGAATTTATAACCTATCCACAGATAGGGATAATTCAAAGCCATCTTCTATCTCACTCGTTGGACTTGTAACGCAAGCAGCCGAGAAATAATAGCGGGCCATGGATAGGTGCCCCTTTTTAATATACTATCGGCCAGAATTAATAACCTATCCACAGATAGGGATAGTTGCGATCCAGATTAGTTGCTAGGCAACACCTAGCAACACACTGGCAACTGTCGGTAATTCTATGTTAATATCAAGCGTTAGCAACTAATCCGGATCGCACCTATCCCTATCTGTGGATAGGTTATTAATTCTGGCCGTTAATCTATGGATAGGTGCGATCCAGATTAGTTGCTAGGCAACACCTAGCCACACCCTGGCAACTGTCATTAATTCTATGTTAATATTTGGTTAATATCAAGCGTTGCATAGCAACTAATCTGGATCGCACCTATTTCTATTTATCATTCAAAAAGTTTTTTTTATTATTTTTGGTATTTTTCACACCACATGCTCGAGGAGAAGATAACAGGGTTACAATATTACACTTTTATAAATGTAGAACTTATTTGAAATAAACTATGTCACACCTTTTGTCCTGTTCAGCGGCCTTTCATCTTGCACTCGCGAGGACCTCTATAACGCCACTGAAAACGTTATACTTACGTGTGGCGCAATTTTGGTCTAACAAGATCTAAAGCCGAACGATCGACACGCTAAGAAGAAGATTTGAAATGATTGTTTTCATCCCATCGATTCGAAAAGCGATGATTGTTTATCTAATAACAGGGTCCAAAACGATTCATTGTTTACCTGTTATGACAAGAGGGTATAAATGAGATTTGAATTTTGAACAGCTTCATAACAGGGTCCAAAACGATGAGATTTGAATTTAGAACATAATTTAAGAAGCATTGGTTGGAGTGTAGCAAAGGGTGTGCAGCTATCGTAGTGATTACATGCTCTTTGGCTATGCAATTCTCTAAGCAACACATCGACGCTGCACGCAGCGCTGAGATCATGGATGTTACATCGGTCACATCGTTCGCTGCAATCATGACGTTTCATTTTGGTATTCTGTAAGCTCTACTAGCTCGCCCACAAATTATATAGACTAGTAAGCTCGCCGACGATCTCTCGGCTGCATGAACGCAAGGCTGATCGCAAGGATGTACCATAGAGTAAGTGCTAGAGGGTATACTTTAAGTCTACTCTCTGGCCTCATGTCACTGACCTCTATTATTACACACTGGACTGGCTGCTGTCATATTATTTTTGTGGTTATTTGAGTATCGCCATTTTGGCGCTGTAGACTTAACTAAGCTGTAGGCAGATACGAGTGTCCATGTAACTAAAAATAGTGATGTCCCTATGTCAACTCTGTGACTGTAGTAATGATTATGTCAAAATTAGTTCTCGGGACACTCGTAGTGGCGCTTCAAATTGCCACACAAAGGAGACGGAATAAAACCCCCCTAAGAAGCAGCTGGCATAATGAAACTTGTAATCGATAAAGCCTTTAAAACGTAATGTTCTTACGTTATTATTTAAATTCTAAAGCTAGCCCATTATTTTATATTTAATTTTCAAAATACTCCTAATTGCGTTAGGGAAGGAAGCTATTCTTGGCTTGAAGATGAGAACATACCCTATTTTAAAAAAGTGAGTGTCAAATTAAGTGTGATTGAGCGTCTGATTGGTTGACAACATAACATGTCAATGCCACTTTAGTTGAATGAACAATTTGTTAGAGATGTGTCAAATTCAAATATATCCATATTACTCGAGTTGAGTATCGATTCATTATTGATTGGGTATCGATTCATGCCCGATATGCGGTGACATTATATTAATTCGCATAAAAACTCATGCTCTTAACTTAGTTTTAATAACTCGAAACATCATGCATAATATTATCGCGTTGTTTTTAATCTCGTAACGAAATATCGAATGAAATACAAAAGTGTTGCAACAAATCTAAAATCGATACAATTTCCCGCAATACATATCAATACTGTACATCAAATCGAGACACACTATTAATTATTGACTCCATCTCTTCTCTACGGCTTGTGCTAGTGCTGCTATTTAAAACAAACAACATGGACATGTAAAAAAATGAAAAAAATATTTAATTTCCAAAAATTTATTGTGAAAAATTGGCTAGACTAAGATTTTTTTTTTCAACTCATACGAGTTCTGGATATTGCATTCTCCCTATTTTCATTCATTTTGGTGCAGCTGCATTTTAGTGAAGACCTTGTATGGAAATCTAGACCGTCTCCTTTATCCTCGAGTGAGTGTCAGATACAGTGCCACAAAATTTTCTATTCCGGTGGCCAAAATGAGAAACTATCATGTTTTTTTAAATGTCATTCTGCTGTCAAGTTGATGTCAAACCATAGCGTTGCTGGAGGCTGAAGGTCTTGGAAGTCAGGGCCGGGTAAATTGCTACAAAAAAAAGAAAAACGTACATAGCGCCGCTGTCACCGGAACAGAAAAGTTTGTGCCACTGTGTGGCCACTGTAACTGCGCGTGACTGGGGCGATTTTGGCGCCAGTTACAATAACACTTATGGTACCTAATTGATTAGCAATATTGAGCGGCGGGAGTTATTCTGTCCCAGGCGTCCCAGCCGATATCTGGGATACACACTTTGTGCAACGTTATCGACTCTCAAAGGCGGCCTTTACATTTCTATGTAGCGTAGCACATTAAGGAGTTCCATCGACCTTCGGAGCCCACAAAGAGTCCCACTTGAGACTAAGGTATGTTTATTTCACATCCTTGTTGATTGACTTTCTTCTTGACTAGTTACTATAGGCAAAATAGGTCTTACCTACTACTTACTTACCTAGGTGTTACATTATTTAGAATTTTGCTTTTTAGGTGCTGTATGCGTTATTGTTTTATGCAAACGGAGACTACCAACGGCTGGTTCGGGTAGCCAACCGCTTTACGCTAGAAGCTATGCTACAAGTCGATTTATGTATCAGCGAGGTAACTACAGCCCTTACCCACCCTCAAGTCATTAACATAAAATTTCCCAATGCACAAAAGTAAATTTAGAAACTTATATACTTTGTTTTATTTATGTTTTTATTTTTATAGACAACAAACTTAGTTCCTAATCTTCTTTATTTCAGATTTTTTAATTCATATGGTATTCCTTGCTTCGTAGGTTCTGTAGATGCCTCCATGCCACCACCTGTTCCACTGATAGAGCGGTGGATTTTGGCTGCCTTCCATTTTGTATTTCCACACCTTTACATGCAAACAGAAAAACTAATAAATAATTAAACAAACTTGTTAACATGCAATGATGTTTGTTTTTGACATAAAAACCATACATAGATATACCTTTATCCACTTTTCAACCGGCTTGGAACGGTTGTGTCCAAATTAAGGAAACTTTTGAGTTCTACCCACTTACTCATCCATGGGGGCCCTCACAAAATTGATTTAAGTCACCATTTCTGAAAAATCAAGCAATATTGTAAACCGCTTTCATAAACAAATGTTTCAAAATATTTCATATTCAAACAATATTGGATTAGCGCGAGCCGCGCGAGCGAAGCGCCAGAGTATCTTACCGCACGAAGCCTCTCAGCCTGTAACTCGAAAACTATACATTTCCTAGAGTTGGGGTTTAGACAGGGGGGTAGCCTCCTCCCCCTCCCTCTTACCACTCCCCTCCCCTTCTCCCTCCGAGTGGCCCATAATTGTACTTAAGTACTAAAAGTTTTATAACCCAAACTACGCACTTAACTTTTATTGGCTCGTAACACAGACCATCTAAGCTCAAGCAGAGAGGTTGGCTGGGCTGCTGGGAGAAAGAACAAACTCGCATCTTGCCACTGGACATGCTCGCACAGCCAATGCTAGGACCCGAATGCGTAATGGATGGACAGAAATTGCTAGGGTCTGAACAGGAAGGCATCGGGTGTGTCATAGATATCAGCAGTGGAAAAGCAGTGGGCTAAGGTACAGACCTATGAAAAATTCGTAAAAAAATAGATTTTATCACAAGTCAACAGTATGCGGCGGATACTTACAGATTTTTAACCCATTGACGCCTGAACAGACGAATAGGGCCGGAGAACAATGGGAAATCTATTGTGTCTCATTTCTGGGGCGTTGAAGGAAATAATCCTATATTACTACTTGAATTTTCACTATTACTATTAGAAATCCTTGACAACATCCACAAAATATAAGCTTTTACGTTTGACAATGGTTTGACATTAGAAATCGTGGCTGTACGTCGATGGCAAAGCCATCTTCTATCTCGCTCGTTTCACGGGAGCGCAAGCAGCCGAGAAATAATAGCGGGCCATGTCGATTGTCGATGCTGCGGTCGAAGCTGAGGCTGTTTCACTTAGAGAATACCAATTTCATACAAAAAATTTAAAATAATTGATTACTTATCACGCCGCTTACAGCCGTGAGGCGCTAGTGTCGAACAGCGTTGAAAATTATTTTAAAGAGTACCAATGTACACGTTCACCGCTGTTGCAGCCGCTGCCACCAAGGCTGTACGATGTTTGCGCTTAGAGAATCGCACTGCAGTACTTTAAAAAAAATTCAACTGATTTTGTATGGGGCCGGGACTTTTTTCGAGACCCAGAAATTTTTAAAAACGGAATTTTATAAAATTGAGAATATCTCGTAAACGGTGAGTCGTAGCTAAAGTCCAACAAAATTTTCAACCCCCTTACGGCACCCCCGGAGATACTTATGAGGAATCCATGAAGTTTGACTTAATACTCTGAGGTAACTGGAGCTCTCACCCTGAATAAAAAAGTGTCGCCACCAAATTTGACATTTATGTATGTAGTGGCTGTCAGCTGTCTCATATGACCATACGTATTTTTTTAAAGTGTAGGTGAGACGGAAGACAGCCACTGTGTTATTTGTGGTATTCAAAAAATTGTTCGTACTGCACGCTCCAGTTACCTCAGTATTAAGTCGAACTTCATGGAGGAATCTGATGGACATATTTTTTTTTATTTAAGTTTTTTTTTTTAATTTCAAAACTCAAATTTTTTTTCTTGCCCGACTAGCGCTATGATGTATCCGAACGACAAAGAAAGGTAGGTAGTTTGAGTTGTCTTTACTGCTTTTCTTATAGAGGGGGATGAAAAGCAGAGTGTATTACTCGGCCGCAAAATTATTTTCACCTCGGGCGGCGTATATTGAATCCCTCGCTGCGTTCAGGATTCTACTTTAGAATCCCTCGCTGCGCTCGAGATTCTACTCTAGAATCCTTTACTGCGCTCTGGATTCAAAATAGCGCCCTCGCCGTAAATATATTATTTTGCTCCCTTGTAATACAATCTACTATTAATTTGAAAATCTGTTGTTGACGGTTGTTGACTATTTCTATTTATATCATTAAAAAGTTTTTTCATTAGGTATTTTTGGTATTTTTCACACCACATGACAGATAATAGGGTTACAGAGACACGTAGAATTAAAACTCTATAGACCATTTACATTATTCGGTGCAGTATTACTGAAGTTATAATAGCTTGCTACTACAGGTGATCTGTGAGTTATAAGCGTGGGAAGTTTACATTGGTTTTGAAATCTCGTCAGCGTTTGCGAGTAGCGCCTGACGTGACGTCATCTCGTCCATACATACCCCAAGAGCTATCCGATATTTTTTGTAAAAAATTCAATAACAGGCCAAATTTTTGTAAACGGCCCTTAAATATAATTTTAAGAGCCTATATTTTAGAATCCAACATAATATCGCATTGGAAGGTATAAAAAAAAAGTTATGCCCCGAAAATGGTGCAATTCTTTCAGCAAATATGCTATCACCAATTTTATCGTTAACATGTGTTTATGATCACCATATCTAAGCACCAAAGTTGAAATCCATAAATATATAAAACGGGAAACTAATACTTTAGGAAGAAGTCGGTTGTTTCTGATAGCATTTTTAACATAGGTGTAATGCCAATTTGAGTTTACGTAGAGAGTTTTTTTTTAAGTTTATTTGTTTTTCATTTACAAATATAGGGGGATTATATACTTTTACGAAAGATAATAATAAATGTATCCAAATGTAAAGTGAATAACACTTATACCATTTTTGCCTATTTTTTATAGATTTTTTAAAGCTTTGTATTTGTTTTTTTTAATGTCGCTGTCATAAATGTTGGTGGATTACTAATGAATTATTTATTAAACTAGATAACCCAATTTTCAATGTTAAGAAATTACTGATATAAGTTATTGTTGAGTCTCCATAGAGCGAATTAGTTTGGCTCTCGGGCTAACAGCACGGCGACGGCGCCCGGCGCGCGTAGCGCGGACCAAAGTACAAGGGGCGTGTGCACATCTATGAGAAGGTATCTGAGCAGCTAGGTTTTCCCTGAGGATCCTGTCCCGGAAGATTCCGAAAATAACAAAGGTTTATGACATTACATTTATCGCATTCGGGATCCTCCGGGACAGGATCCTCGGAGAATGGGATTCAGGGAATATCCCCCCCTCCCTACACAGCGGACGCTACTGACATTGAATGTTTTGACATTCATATTTATCGCAAACACTGACCTCTATTTATATAACTAATAGAGATCAGTGATCCCAAAATATAAAAAAAATTCCACCCGTGCCGTGCGCGGGCCGCTGCTGAATCGTTAAACTATTACATACGTTTGACGACACGTTTATCTATTTGTTAAAAAGGTTATTTGAATAATTATTATTCCATTTCATTAATGCAATATTTTCTGAAAAGAAAAAACGAAGAAATAACTATTAAATGAGAATTTTAAGGAATTCAGATTCCTAAAAATTCTGGGACGATAACCATTATTAGAACTTGTCTATTTATAACAAACCATGATGGTTGAAACAATGCAATAGGAATAGTTTTAGGAATTTTATGGCGCTGAGTCTGTCTTAACAATGCATTAGAAACTAGCAGGAAACGCGTTGCAAAAAAAAGGTGCGTTTTTTGTATGCATTTCGGGTCCGTTGGCGAAATGTTCATTGTTAAAGGGGCGGGGGACGGTAACTGCAGTTGGGGTGCGCAATGAAACTTTTACCTGCGACCGTGATTGTAGCTGGTACCTTCGGGTATAACCAGTTCCTACTTACTATCCGTTCCAAAAGCATGTCTTTGCTCGATTCTGAACAGTGGTTGTTAGTGGAATGGGGCAATGGTGCGCGCGGCGTTGTCCATTCGAGGTACATGGTTAACAAGTCCAAATCTGACCTGAAAGCTGGCTGCACGATCACCATCAGCAAAAGAGGCGAACAACAGCTGGCTACTTACATAGCAAGATCGAGTAAGTACCTATAAGTTTTCCTTGTAGTGTACCTACCTAATCAATCACACATGTTATTGTAATCCGGTTTGAATTACTGGAATCGGACATCATTGTAAAGAGTAACGGAAAAGATTTGAACTAAAAACTTATAGGGTAACTACCTATTTATGGTAAAGGAAAAATTAAAACGTTCTTATTCGATTGTAGGTATGCAATGCATGTGTGGCCAATCTTGATTCACATATCCCTACAATGCACAATGGCGCGAGACCAGAAAACGCGTGAATATTTTTCTGTGTTTCGGAGTATTTCCCGGCTGGTTCAACATTTCATAAAATTCACAGCAAGGCAGTAGCTACTGTCATCATTAATGTTGTTGACACTTTTAAATTTTTTCTAAGTACCTACCTACTTATGACATAAGTAAGTCTATTGGAACGCCTGCCCCGATTCAATAATTAATACTATAATACCAGGTTGTCGGTCCTCCCGTCTCATCATCTATGTTTGGTTCAAAATAAATTTCGCGCTTTTGTTTGTCTTTCATCGCTTTATTATTACCTATTCTATTAATATTCGTTTTTAGGGTTCCCTCCCAAAGGGTAAAAACGGGACCCTATTACTAGGACTCCATTATCCGTCTGTCACCAGGCTGTATCTCATGAACCGTGATAGATAGCTATACAGTTGAAATTTTCTCAGATGATGTATGTCTGTTGCCGCTATAAAAATAAATACTAAAAGCAGAATAACAAATATTCAAGTGGGGCTCCCGTACAACAAACGTGATTTTTGCCGTTTATTGCGCGATATTAATAACGGCAACAGGTAGACTATATAGTGTGTAGAATATAGCACAGTGTCTAATGTTGTATAGATAATGGTACGGATCCCTTCGTGCGCGAGTCCGACTCGCACTTGATCGGTTTTTTTATTGTAGGTAACATAATTCGTCTCTATTAAAATGATGAGGGCTTTTTAGTTCTTAGTACCAACGTGTTAATTTTAAATGAACATAATACGCGTTACATTTTGTCTGTAAGAGACAAGTAAGAGCGAGAGAAACAGGGCTCGTGCGCAGATCTGATACCGTTCAGATTTCTGTCCGGAATGGAGATTCACGGATGACGGATAGAAATCGGATGACGAAATCGGTAAATCGTAAACTATTGTAGGTAGGTACTTACACATACAAATAGTTCTATGACTACGCCGCCCGACCGTCATTTGACTGATTCGAATCGGATTTGGATCGGACGTAAGTATTGCGAAAGCAATATCAGAAGTCTGTCAGAATTTTTTAGATCAGTGTTTCGACTGATTCGGATCGGACGTACTTTTTTGGGTAGTCGTGTAATAATGTAATAAACGATACAGCCCCCTTCGATCAACAATAACACGTACTATTGTTGATCGAAGACAGCCCCACTTAATATAAATAATATACTTACATTATAATTTAATTTACGCAGACGATCGCAGGTTGTTGGAGCAAATTGCAGGCAATGAAGCCGGGCCGAGCGTGCCTCCAGAGCCTGACGTTTTCGACTTCTCACCCAGCGCTTCTGATTGGGAACCAAGCGGGGACGAGGCTTCCGATTCAGAGGTAAAAACATGCCGCTAAAACACTGACATAATATTTATAGTTCAGTCAATTCATGACCCAAAAGGGTGTGTAGAGTGCATGACCTACCTAATTGATTTCTTCTGAAACTTGTTCAGGGTGCTTTGGAAGTAAACATACACCTACAGTCCTGACATCTCGGAGGTGAGCCGGAGTGGGGGGGGGGGGAGGTACCATTTTGGGGTTTTCGCTAGTATCTTAAAAACGGTGCGTCATAGGAAAAATGCTAAATTAAAGCTCTTAAAATTGTCTACTAATTTAGTTTTACACACTTTTCCGAATTCTCAACCGTTTCCGCGCCACACGCTCCGGAAAAAAGAAAATATTAGTTATTCAGCACTTCGGCGCATCTCGCCCGCGTGGAATTTGATTATACCGCGAACATTAAATCGGGATAAAATGTAGCCTATGTGTTAAACCAGTGTGTAGCTACCTCCATACCAAATTTTATCAAGATTTGTCCAGCCGTTTGAGCGTGTAGAAGTAACAAACATACACAGTCACAAACTTTGGCATTTATAATTTATTAGTGTGGAGTGTGATGATGGGCAGAGCCTGACACGAAAATCAGCTAAACGATCAATTCATCATCATTTCAGCCGTATAACGTCCACTGCTGGACATAGGCCTCCCCAAGGATTGCCACTATTAGTGACCTGACCTGATACTGCTGATCCCCCATATTGGGGGATCTGCCGTAGCGGCCTGGCGACTGCAGTTAGCTTGATAGTTTAATTTATTTATTTTATTTATAACTAGCTGACCCAGCGCGACTTCGTTCCCGTGGCCCTACCCCCTACTCCACCCTACCCTACCCGTACTCTACCCCTACCCTACTCTACCCCTACCCTACCCCTACCCTACCCTACCCCTACCCCTACCCCTACCCCTACCCCTACCCCTACCCTACCTATACCCTACCCTACCTTTACCCTACCCTACTTCTACTCTACCCCCACTTACCCCCTCCTCCCCTATTTTCTCACCGTAAGAACCTTCCTTGGACTTCCACGAACATTTCAAGACCAAAATTAGCCAAATCGGTCCAGCCGTTCACGCGTGATGTCGTGACCAAGGGAAATAGGGATTCATTTTTATATATATAGATATAAGCTGGGCACTTTTTCAATTGAACAGGAGACCACTTTAAGGATTTTTTACTTTTAAGCACCACGTACTAAATGGTCTTATGTATTTAAAACACAAATATCTAATATCCTAAATTATAGATAACATTTTTCAAATTTAAAAAAGTAAAATATTTTTTGTACTTAACACAAAATGTATGAGAGGTTCCAAATGCCTCGGTTTTGGTCACTTATTGATAGTAAAACTTTTATATAACTAATCGAAAAAACGGCCGGAAGCACTAGATAAATAACTGTAAAACAAAATGTATATATTTTTTCCAAATTTTAAGTACTTCTGATTTGCGAGTAAGTAATCCATAATTTAAAATATCATATTTTAGGAAATCCTAGCCTTAAATCAATATATTCGAATGTGCTACTAACCAATCAATTGAAAACCAACAATTAGATTGTAAAAAACAAAGGTTTATAGTAAATTTCATCCATAACCAATTTCCAAAAATTTTCATAAGTACAAAAAAACCGAAAATAATGTTTATTGAAATAAAAACTGATTCGGAATTCTAACGATTGTTATTAACTTATTTTGATTGCCTTTGGCAAAAGTTATTTATAAAACTTTTAGAGCAAAAATGGCCAAAACCGGGGCTTTTGCCCTACTAGGTGCCGTAACAGGGGCTAAACCTGATTGGTGAGCCATCAAGGCTGAGTTGGAAACAAGGAATTTATAAGTACTACGTTGGAAAGCAAATATGGGGATAGAATACGAATCACTCCAGGGCATAGACAATCGACATTATGATAAGGTTTTTTTTGCAATGTTCACTTTTCCGGAGCGTGTGGCTCGGAAACGGTTGGGGAATTTGCAAATTATAGACAATTTTATGAGCTTTAATTTAGTAGAAGAATATTTTTTCCTATGACGCACTGTTTTGCAAAGTGGTACCTTTGCCCCCTTCCCACTTCGGCTCACCTCTCCGAGACGTCAGGAATTTCTGTCTGTCTGTACTTATATTCTTATTGCCTAAACGAATCAATTGATAACAATGCAGTTTTTTTAAAATTTTGTGTGTAATTTTAAAACGATGACATAAAAATACCAAAAAAACTCAAAAGAGACAAAAAATAAAATTTCTCTCTCGGTTGGGGGACCACAAAAAGTATTATATTTTGGGGGTCCCCGAACGAGAAATTTTATTTTTTTGAGATTTTTCTCGGTCGGTCGCGGGTTTTTAAATTTTTTAAATTTTATTTTTTCCTTAAGTACTTATCTTTATTCAAAACTTCTTTAGTCATGTTTATTTTTAGGTAGAAATAAAGAAACAAAGGGTAGATGTTGAATATAAACGCTTTCCAAGGGCAAAACGAAGCAAAAAGGTTATTAAACCTTCTAATAAAGTTAAAGCAGTTATACCGAATACAATGCGAAAATCTCAAAAGATTAATATAAAAACTTACGTGAACAGTCGGAAACGACCACATGTAAACTCAACTTACATGCCTGATAACAATAATATACAACCTAAAAATAAAAATAAAATGCCTCCTAACAATTTGACTGGTCCATCAAAACTAGTAACTGCGACTTTTGATGTGAATCTTATTAAAGGGATACTTGGGGCTATGAATAAACTAGTCAACGGATTAGCAATGTTGAAAGGTGAACCAACACAAAACAAAGTAGTTAATGGAAGTCGAGATAAAATTTTGGTGGTTGAAGAAACAGACGATGAGAGTTCACACAGCGACGAATCCAATAGATCAGATGATAACGTCCTAATTTCGAACAAATACGTTAATATTGAAAGTAATGTCCAGGAACATGAATTACTGACTGAAGTACAACAAAGTACGGCTACTATTACTCAACAAAATAATATAACAGTTAACACAAAGAATGAAAATAATTTAAATGATACTGTTATAACACAAAATGGAGAAGATCATTCAACTGCAAATGATACGGGCGAAAAAAATAACACAGAAAATGGCATGGCACCGACAGAAGACAATATCAATAAACAGCCACAAAAAATACTTAGCGATACTCAAACACAAAAAAACATAGCAGTCGACAAACGGATTAAAAAAAATGTAAACAGGACGCCTCACCAGAAAAATACTGATGGAGAAGGTCAAAAAGACGATAGGGAATGGGTACGTAACTTTTCTTACTGGATTCTATCTGATAAGTGCACAGATAGTGACATATCTAATTATTATAATACGATTGATTTCAGGTACCAATAGGAAGTGGTAAGACTCTCATCCACAAAGACAAGTTCAGAAAAGTTAAATGGTCTTCTTACACTGTCGCCACCAGAACCTTATTGCTGGCCTTATTTCCAAGGAGGTAGCTATCATCTTTATTTAAATACACAATTTTATTATTTTACATCAAATAGCGTACTTCATTGATTTTCTTTTTTTTTCTTTTCAGGACACTAGCGACACATTCTTTAACTGGAAAGAAATCACCAGCTTTCCAAAACAAGCCAGCAAAAATGTGCTTGGATCCGAAAAAGATATCCGATATAATTATCGAAGTTATGGACCGATTCGACGTCAAAGAAAATCTAGTAAGGTCAGTAAATGCAATAAGAATAAACTAAAGTTATAAAATTCCAGATCAACTTGACTGATAAAAATCTTATTTGTAACAGGGGCATCATAACAACTAAATGTGCTGATGAAAGCAAAATGTTCAGAATGAGAATAGAGAAGAAGAACAATTCAATACAATACAATCAAAAAATGGAAAATAGTCATGTCAAACATGAACTCAATAAAGAAAACAGTTAAATTGTCTCACCAATATGATGCACTTAATTCTACTTTCTTTAATGTATATTAACAATTTGTAGGAATGTAACCAAAAATTCTAAAAGTCTACGTATTTATTTACGCCCTGTTTCATTTAGATCTGTTGAATTATAATGGCAGTGACAATAATATACGTTATCTATTCTAACTTCGTATTTATTTCTCAATATTATAAAGCCATTCAAATCAAAATATTTATTCTTCTTTCCTTAAACTCTTAAAGTGACTAGACCTTACATTAAAAAATATAAAAGCTTTGGGTAAAATTGTGTAAACTTAAAAAGCAATAATAGTTTTATTATTTGCGTCTAGTTACCCTGTTGAAAGATACCGAGTGGAGTAAGGACTAGATCTGTGTTAGTACTGGCTATGATGGCTCTCATAAGCATCATATCGTCGGGGGTGAACTGCCAGCCGCTCAGCTGCCCTAAGCTGGTCAACTTAGGGCAAGTTTCCATCAAAAGTTCCACCGTAGATACGGTTAGACGAGGCGCATTGGGAAACCAGATTCCTTCGAGGTGCTCAAACTTGTGTCGACGAAGCATTCTGGAAAGTTACAGAAAACCACATTTTAAATAAGTTCATCCAATCATATTCAAATAATTACTGTTCTAAAACCTATGCAGTGTCTGTAATTAATAGTTTCATAGACAACAATGACGTTATACTGTGGTTATACGTCCTAGTTATGTGGCTGTAAAATGTATGAATAGAATACCTGGCTACAGAATCGTAAAAATAATTTTACAATCGCACAATACTTACTCAAAATTCAAGCATTAATATTTTAGTCGAAATAAAGTTGAGTAATAAATATTTATTAAAAAAATGCCTAGAACTATTAATCTGCCTTTATAAAAAGGACTGGCTACATCAACACAATTCTATAATACTAGCGGATCCTCGCGGTTTTACCCGCGTGGTACCCGTTCCCGTGGGAATATCGGGATAAAATATACCCTATGTCAGTCGGGAAGAATGTAGCTTTCTAATGGTGAAAGAGTTTTCTAAATCGGTTCAGTAGTTTCGGAGCCTATTCGATGCAAACAAACAAACGAACAATAAAATTTTTCCTCTTTATAATATTAGTATAGATTTACCACTAGCGTTTTCTGTAAAATGAAAATGACACGTTAGCTAAGGCACTGGACTCTCAGATTTTTGGTTTCAGTTTTTAAGGCTTTCCCAATAGTATGTATTACTTAAAAAAAAACTTACCTGGACATGTCATTATCGTCAAGTTTTATTTCATCACCGATAATCAATTTCTTGAGCATAGGACTGCCAGTCATCAAATATCTGAGGCACGACGTAGACAAGTTTCCATGAATAATTTCGATGTGCTCCAGTTTATTAAACGGTATCTCTTCTTCGTGAGTTGCCGTCTGTATTTGGAAGAACTCTAAAGATTCTAGATTTCTGCATGTTTCTGCTACCCTAGTGAAGTTGAATGACCCTGATGAGCCGGATAGCATCAATGTTATTATCTTGTGTCCAATTTTATCCAATAGTTGATGTAGTTCATGACATTGGAATTTGTTTAGTTTTATTTTGTTGACTTGGTTCAACTCTTTTATTTGCTGTAACACTCCCTGGTCGGGTTCCTCTAAATATATTGTTTCTAAATCTGGACACAAAGCTACGATAGATTTCATAGTTCTCATATTGGTTTGATGATCATGTAAATATTGTAATTTAGTTTTGAAATCGGGAGGACAGTTAGTATTATAAATGTGCAGTATAGACTTCCCTACAAACGAGTAACTGCCAAGGTTGGTGAGATTGGGTAACCGTCGTATCAATAATGCTACGTCCACATGATCAATGTTTTCTTCGCCGTACATTCCAATGTTTACGACTGTCAAACTTCTCGTCAGCTCCGGGTTCCCATTGAGCATAGCATCTATACCAATCTCCGTGATATCTGTCTCTCCCGACACGTCAAGTAGCTTCAAAACTTTATTGTGCTCTCCAATGTACTTCAATACTTCATCATTAGCTATATACGGTATGTTGAGAGCTGTTAAATTAGTAAGATTTTTAATTAGATGGTACATTAAAGACAGATGTTCTTCTTTCACCCATACACCTTTCAAATTGAGAGACGTCAAGTGGTGTCCTTGTTCGATAAGTAGTTCAAGGATTTTTCTATAATAAGGGCACGGGAACATTCCAGTTGCTAAACTTTTTACATTTTCTTTGAGCAGAAGTCGCATTGTAAAGTATCTAACTGACGGATCCAGGTACTCTGAACTCAAAATCAAGTTCATGAGATCTTGAAATATGTCGTTGGTTGCCCCCATACTTTCGTAATAAGAAGTTACCATGGCGAACGGGAGGGACACATCTTCTTCCGCTGCGACCCTGGACAGGGTGTGTATCAGCTGTCTTGCGACTAAAGACAGCGTGATATCTTGTAGCGGAGGTACTGGGCACTTTGGAGACATATTCACTATACTTACTAAAATGGAACTTGTTTTAAAATATCACTTTCACTAACGTATTCACTAAATGTGCTACAAAATATTGAGCATCGCGATACTGACGAGTTTTGGGAAGAGAAAGAAGTGAAAAATCCTCACAGCTATTTAGCTCACGCATGCGCGCATTTGTTGGCGCGCTGCCAGCCCACGTTTATAATTCAAACTCGCGCAAACTCAGGCGCATTATGTATTTATAGAACTTTTATAAAAGGTGTTTCCCACTCGCTTCGTATACTATTGTGATAGTAATCGAATTTCTTATGTACGGCGACTGGGGCTCTGTCACGAGTGGGCGAATAGATAAAACATGTGTAATTTTAAGGCTGAATTTGTGAAAATAAGATGTTATTATCAGAACTGCTGGTCAATAACAATATTTTATCAAAGAGTTATTAAATATTAAGATTTCACTTCTGTACCCATTAGAATAATGAAGGTAAAAATAAAAATTTAAACAGTTTAATTAATTTAAGGAATACTTATTTATTACAAATATTTACATCTTAAATATCAAGACTTCCTTAACTTAACTTAACTATTCATCATGTTGACGTTTTGTAACGTCCTATTAAAGTGATTTTCTTTCATCGAAACATTCACTATATTCATAGCAAATAATATGAAAATTTAAATAGAACACAAAGCAAAATGATTCTATTATTTTAATCTAGATCGTCTGAACTGATATCAAATCATAAGTCTTCTTTGAAAATATATTTTAGGTTTAGATCTTATTCATATTTAAATTCCAGCAACTTCAATTGAATTATACAGTACCATATAATATCATGACGCAATGTCACAAAAGCTCCCATAATGGACACAGGCAAGTTCTTGGCTACCAACAGATGCTAAAGAACCAATTCGCAATATCTTTAGAAACTTTACACCAGTACTCCCCGTGATGTGGCTCAGTGACTTCGCACCGCGATTTGACGCACTCTTGCTTATTATAGTTTATTAATTTAGTCCAGAATTTCAGCAGCTTCAATTGAATTATACAGTTCAACATACACAATGAATTATGACAAAATAACCTTCCTAAAGTTGCTACAAAAACTCCCCAAAATGTATCTAAGTGGGCACAGGTAAGTTCTTCGCTACCAACAGTAGTATTTGCTCGATGCTAAAGCACCAGTTCGCGATATCTTTGGACACTTTACACCAGTACTCTCCGTGGTGGGGCTCAGCGGCTTTGCACCGAGATTTCACGTCCTCTTGCTGTTGCTCGTTGCCGTGAAGGAGCTCGAATTTGTAGAAGAACGCCCAGGCATCGCCGAGGTCGGGGTCAATTTTGACCTAAACCAAAAAACCTTTTTAAAAAAAAATTAAGAAAAAGATTTTTTTTTTGAGAGCAACAAGAACATAAACCCCCTTAATCCAAAACGTGGAGTAGAATAGTTCTGGATTAAAACTGGTACTAATCTGGTGCTGTCACTTTCATTTTCCAAATGAAAGACAGAATTAGCATCAGTTTTAAACCTGGTCTAACTTTAGCCCACGTTTTGGAATAAGGGGGATTCACTTTAAATTAGGCAAAGTACGGTTCCGACTCGGAACAGAAGAAGTGGGCTGTATAGCTGGACGCCGCTGGACAAATCTTAAGTATCATAACAAAGCTTCGATTAACAATACCACTAGATACCCGGTTGGAGTGTCAAAACGGCTGTGCGAATAAGAGCGCACATATATTCCTGATCTTTTTAACTCTCTATTTCTCTCTCGGTCGGGGAACCCACATATATTATACAATCTATATATATAAAAGAAAGTCGTGTTTGTTACAACACTTATAACTCGAGAACGGCTGGACCGATTGCCATGGTTTTTGATTTGTTGGCTTTGACTCCGTCCTGATTATCAGAATAACTAATAAAAACATTGTAAAATTGACGAAAAAATAAAATAAAAGAGAAAACATTTTCCCATACAAATTGTTCCTGAGTTTCGTACCTGTCAAACATTTGATGTTCATCCCGTCAATACGGTCAACTCTCCCCTCAAATTAAAGAATGTAATTAAATAAAGGTTTCGAATCGACAACATATATTCACAATAATCGGATTATCGCGTATTTTAGATGTAGGGTAGGGGTAGGGTAGGGGTAGGGTAGGGGTAGGGTAGGGGTAGGGTAGGGGTAGGGTAGGGGTAGGGTAGGGGTAGGGTAGGGGTAGGGTAGGGGTAGGGTAGGGGTAGGGTAGGGGTAGGGTAGGGGTAGGGTAGGGATAGAGTAGTGATACGGTAGGGGTAGTGTGGAGTAGGGGGTAGGGCCACGCGAACGAAGTCGCGCCGGGTCAGCTAGTTATGTATATATGGGGTCCCCGAGCCCGACCGAGAGAGAAATTTGATTTAAGAGTCTTTTTTTGTGCCGGTGGCGGTTGTTTAATTTTTTTTATTTATTTGGCGTAAGATCGTAACATTCGTACCATTTTTTCTCCGCTTAAAAAAATGACACTCGCGCCATATTTGCGTTGTGTTTTAGTTTGAGTTTGTGAGGCGGCATCTAGTGGTATTGTTAATCGAAGTAACAAAGTCTATAACTGGAAACAAAATGCTCATCTCTTCATCGTCACACATTCGTAGCGGGGATGTTTGGTCAAGTTTTGCTACAATAGGGGTTCCGAATAGAAGTTGCTATACACAATGACAAAACTAACTCGCGATTTAGTGAGTCGATGCGTGTCAAGTATTTGACAGGCAATAAGGTTTCTAATAGCATGACGCATAGCCGATTCTTCCGTCTTTTGTCGACAACTGAAGATGATTGTAAACATTTTATATGAAAAAGATTGCGGCAGCACAGTGGAAAACCCTCATTTCTCTCTGAGAATTTATGATGTAAAAATGAAACCGAGTGATTCGGTCTATTTGGCTTCACTCCACATTACATGCAGGCTGTCCGGTATACCTATCGAAAATAAATAACCGACAGAACGCTTACGCAAATGTTTCGGTAAGTATCCTGTTGGCTAAAGTTTGGACAGCTCTTGAATTGGGCAGTGTCTTCAAAAACAGACTAAGACTAACGAACGGACTTGGTACCTAAATAAAATTAAGTATTTAAAAGTATGATAGATTGTCTAAAACTGACGTGGCTAATATATTGGAACCTTTTCTATAGACATTATAATGCTGTTGTGTTCTAGTAGCAATGTAATGGAACGTGGAATCTAAAAAGGCTAACCATGTCAAAACTTGACCAAAATCAAAATCGTACAAAAGTAAAATGGATGGAGGGTTTACTGTTTTGAGCAAAGAGTTTTCTGCATACGCCCCGCCCACTACTTGTATCGTCTTTCCAGTGTTTGTCGTTCGGGTTGACACTTCACTTGGTGGCAACACCAGCCCCCCTAGACAAGTGGTATTCTATTATCGAATTCGCCAGTCGAATAAAAAGAAAATGTATGGGATTGACATAAGCGATTGAAATGTCACGTGACAGCTAATGTCAATCCCATACATTTTCTTTCTATTCGACTGGCGAATTCGCTAAGAGAAAGCCACTTGTCTAGGGGGGCAGATCCCCCAACTTCATGGGTGCCATGCCGTTACACCTTAAAGAGGTTATTACATCATCCTGAATAACGGATCCGATATTCAGTGTCCGATTTAGGACACGAAATTTAGTCGCCGAAGCTCCTGATTACACGTTCACTGATTCAGGGCTCTGAACCAGACGTTAAGGACGAACGACAAGTGACGGACGTGTCGAGGGAACAGAAAAGTGACGAAATGGCTCTAATATTATCTAAAATAAAAAAATTGGTATTATCGTAGCACGTTCCAAGATTTAGACTTGAAAAAAGTAGAGGCTCGTTTTTGGGAAAAGGCATAGGATTCTTTAATAAAGTTCCACAAGAAGTAATCGAGCTGCCTTTGAATAAATTTAAAAAACATGTTAAAAAGACGCTCTTAAGCAAAGGCTATTACAAAGTAGAAGATTATTTAAATGATCATAACGCATGGTTGTCATAATTATAGTAAGTAACACTAACAATGTATAAAAGGAAAATATTCCTATACTTAAGTATGAGAAAACTTTCCTTCAGCATTAGCCTTTTGTATAAATTTTATTATTGTAACATTTTGTCTAGCAACGACATAATTATTTGTAAATGCGTTGCTTCTGTTAAAGCTGATGAGTTTTTTTCGCCTGTTTTTCTTGTCAGTTAAAAGATGTCCATAACAGGTGGTAGGTAAAAAAATGTTTGACTTTGACCCTAGCGCTTGGCTCCATTAAAATTAAAAAGAGGAAAAGGAACGAGATGGTATTTAACTTGGATCACTTTTGTTCCACAGATATGGCATATCCTTATTTAATTCCAACACATTTGAATAACCTCCTTTTCTGTGGTCATTTGTTTGCGTATGCACACAATCAAAGAAAAAGCGTGCGCTCGCGACGGTAGGCGAGCGGCGACTGGCTGGCCTGGCGGCACTAAGCGTCCTAAATGTGATTACACCCATCCGATTTAGCATCCGTTTTAGATTTAGAACGTTGGAAACCATTCTTGTCCTAAATCGGATGCTACCTTCCTTAAAGCGATTAAACTTATCTGAATTCAGGAAAGACTAAATATCGGATCCGTTATTCAGGGTGATGTAATAACCTCTTAAATACTTACTACTTAAAACATATTCCATTCCACCGGTTAGTCTTGCGGTCTTACTTAAGGGACTTTGCTGGAATTACCTTACTCAGCGAAGCAAAAGATTATTAGTAAACAATCTTGATTTAAGTCTCTTTTTATTTTATCACTACATAGTATAAAACAAAGTCGCTTTCTCTGTCCCTATGTCCCTTTGTATGCTTAAATCTTTGAAACTACGCAACGGATTTTGATGCGTTTTTTTTTAATAGATAGAGTGATTCAAGAGGAAGGTTTATATGTACTTTTTATCCCGATATCCCCACGGGAACGGGAACCACGCGGGTGAATAATAAATAAGGGTAAAATATGAAACTTTTGTTATTGCATTTTATATTAAAAGACACGTCAAGATTGTTTCGGTAAAATCTTTTGCTCCAGTGAATAGACTGTAGTAATCCATCAGTACGTTTCCAGGCAATGGTATGGGTGGACATAATATATCAGCTCAGCATGTGGTCATAACTATACTGACCGTTCGGTTAAACCATTCTCGGCACTTATTCAGCTTCCTCTCGGTCCAGAACAACTGTGAAACTGCCAACAACACGTGTGCGTCATGTTCGCATTTCTTCAACGCATCCACCTGTACAGAAGTTAAATATAATAGTGATTAAAGTAGTCAAACTCTAAATACTTAGTTTTTCAGACAGTCAACAAAACATACTTTCAGTAAAATTAAAGGAACGCGAATGCGTTTCCTCCAGGTAAAGAACATATTTATTATTTTATATGCAAAATAAATGAATTAATTCAACAAAATGTGATTCCAATAAAACCTGTGCAGTACGCGAAGGTTTTATTGGAACCACATTTATTTTATTTTTATTTTTAACATAATTTTTATTATTCTACGGTATTTTGCACAACAGTAACTCAATACTTACGCTTTTAGTCTTCCTTTGCGGCCTAGACTCCATGAATATAGCCTCCGCCCACAGTCGGCCAGCGTTGGGGCATTCTTGCAACGCTTTAGCCATCACAGCGTTGGCGATCTCCGCACTGCCATTCCGTCTTTCAAGCCTCACACTTTCTAACCTGAATCACAGATAAAATTATAACAGAAAAACCCAATAGTTTCACTAGTTTCGGATATTGGACCGCATTTCCATGCTTGCGAGTTCAAGACCCGTCCGAAAATATACTTTTCTATTGTAATTTTCCCTATACTTAATGTAGGTACTGGTGTTAAATCAATGACGGAACTGTCGATAGCAAATCAAGCATAACGGATGTGATACTAAAATCGCTCTCCTAAACCTAATACTTTTTAAGTAAGGCTAAGTATGGCAGTTTGGCGGCAAAATATGTACAACGATGAAACTTTGTTTATAACTTTATCTTGGCACGAGAAGTAAGGATCTGCCGAGTCCTACCAAAATTTAGGGGTCCGAAATTTTCATGCAAATACAAATTAGGCGAGTGAGGTGTCATTTTCTACGTATTTTTTGGGCTGAATCAAATGAGACCATACCTATACTTATAGGATCAATATTGTGCGAGATATGTACTGTATGTACTAATTGTACAAACAGCCATAGAACAATCTAAACATCACTTACTTACGATAGTTTCTCAAGATGTGGACGTGATGGTAATACTGATTGATCTCAGTGATCCTGAGAAACCTATAAATTGGTCCAGTTAAAAGAAAAGTATTGATATATTATTTTTTCTTTTGTTCCAACAAAACCCGACATATCTCGCAAAATATTAATCCTATAAGTTTAGTATGGGTATGGTCTCATTCGATTCAGCGCAAAAAATTACAAAGAAAATGACACCACACTCGCCTAGTGTGCAAGATTTGCATTTTTTAAATTTCCTCCCTGTCCACTCTCCATACCCCCACAAGATAAAGATATAAACAAAGTTTCATTGATGTAAGTACATAATTTGCCGCCAAAATATGCTATTTTTCGTGTAGTAGTATATTATGTAAGTGTAAGGTCATTATTTAAACAAAAACGCAATAGTATATCGTAGTAAAAGCACAATAGGGGCGAAAATGTGTATGGGACACTGAATGAAACCAGACTACTGGCACAGATTACTAAATAGTTACTATGTAACAGATAGCTCACTCCGCTAAGTCATTTAAATAAATAGCAACTCTAACTATAACGCAATAAAGTAGAATTCAGCTTGTACGGCGCAGCCAATTACGAACGGCCACTCGTTGTCGTTGCATCTCTTTCTATCGCATATATTCTAGCTCTTTTGCGGACCTAATTTCTATGCCATACGCCTGCCCGGCAGGCGCGCCGTCCGAACGTACCTAAACTGCGGAGTGACACCCCCCTGCTACTGGTATGAGTTTGAATTGGACACTTATTTGACGGGCACTTATTTAAAGGACGGCTACTCAGAAAATAAATAGAAGTAGAGATTAAATTGATTTACAAACCATAACTCGGCATTCTTTGGGTTTCTAAGTCTAGCTTTCTCCAAAACTGATCTGGCTTTTGTAACATGTTTCAACTTTTCTTCTAATCTTGATAGTAATATCCACATTGGCACACTTGTAGCGCACTTCTTCAACTGTGGAATACAAAACATAAGTCATTTACAATGTCGAGTAAATTAATCAGACTTATATTTTAAAATACTTATTTGAAAATAATTCTATAGCCTGGAAATGTCTGATAAGAAATTATACCTAAATCTAGATCAAATAAGAACTTAAATTAAAATTTAATGCAGACGAATAATCACAATACTTATTATCCTTATTTTTAACGATATGTAATTTGAATGTTTAGGTTACCCCTTGAGAATAAGTGTTATGTGCGTCTTCATCTTTGCCCATCTGTTCTTCAATTTCTCCCTTCATCATGTGCAGTTTGGCGTAATCTCCAAATACCTTGATGGCTTCTTCAAGCAATTTCAGTGCTTCTTCCATGTTGTTTAAGGCCCATTCTAGTTTGGCAGATTTAATCATCACCTGTGCGGGAAAATTTTACAATTTTATTGATAAGTATTGCAATGTATATGGAAAGTTGCTGTCAAAATGTTTCTTACTCAAATTTTATTATATTTCATAAGAACCTGTGCAACCTGTTGTAGAATCTGATTGATTGATTGTTGAATTCTAATTCAGGTTTGAAAAATTAAATAATGAGATCTATACTAGATCTCTGATTTTTTTCCTTTTTTCGCATTTGCAATGCTTTTTTTCATAATTACATTTAATTACTGGAAAAATCGGCCTGCCACCTAACTAGCTTGCTACAAGAATCGAACCTGCGACCTTACATTGTCCTAGAACTATGTATTATATCTGTTGGAACATACCCTAGGCGTCGGCGCTGATGCTCTAGCTTTAGCGAGCAGCCGTCTCGCTCTGTCGTACTCTTTGTTCTCGCTCTCGAGTTTGACGGCGGCAAGCCAGATCTCTTCAGAGTTGGGGTTGGCCTGGAAAGCCAGCGATAGGATACCACGGGCAGCTGGAACGTCACCTGGAAGAGATATACGATTATGAGAGTGAAATGAGATGAGAGTAATTTGTGAATTGTGAGGCTAATGACTAGCGTAAGAAAATATTTTAAAAAATCGACCCGTCTCACAACAGCTAGCTCCGATGGGAACCAAACCCACCTTTCACTGTCCGGGTGAATGCTGAGCTACGGTACGGAGTCGTGATGGGAAACGTCTTGTTTATCCAATACCTTTTAACGCTGTTTAGCCAGCATTTAAATATGCATTAGCCCGGATAGTGAAAGGTAGTCGGTTCAAGTTCCATTGAAGATAGTTGTGACGGGTAGATTTTTTCTAATACTTTAATTTCAATAAAAAAAATTGTTTTTACTTTTTTGCATTATGAACGCAAAAAAGTAAAAATAATTTGACTAGCGTTTGACTAAAACCCCCGAAATCGGATCACTACCTATTGTGTATAGTGCAGCAAGCTTTTCTGTTCCGGTGATTATCTTTGGAACTAAAACAGTTTTCATACGACATTCCATTTTGACAGCTAATTTGGTATTGCAAGTGGCTCCTCTGTCACGGCTGTCACCGGTACAGGAAAGCTTGTGGCACTGTACCTATTCTGTTGCAGTTTTCAGTGTGTTTATGTCAGTGTGAGGAGTCCTGCCAAATAATGCATTAAGAAAGTGTTACTATTGAACCTAGTTATTACGGAAGTAAATACTAGGTTCAGTATAGAAGGAATTCTATACTTCCTACGATAGTTCTCTCCTTCTATTGGATAGATTAAGCATGGATAAGATTCGGTAGTTTACAACATTCTGGGACGTTTAAACCGAATGTCAAACATATAACCTACAAAATTACGATTTTCAAGCCTCAGTTGTGTAGAATCAGACTGTAGAATATTGGTGGTAGTACGTAGTTGGTCGACTATAGTATATTGAAGAGCGAACAGAGTAATGTAATGTATCATAGTCATAATAATAAACTACAAAAGAATTGGTCTCACTAAACTAGTAGGCAATTCATTCCCATAAGGGAAAAAAATAACCAGAAGCAACCTTAAAAATACACTTATTGACACTTTTTCGATATATTCTATAAAAACATCTTCCAAGAAAACTTATCCGCCCAGCCACTTGGACTTGGCTCCCTGGCTTGGCATGGGTTCGATTCCCAGTGCGGGTACATGGTGGTATGGCTTGTTCAAAGTCCGCCTGGCTAGCTACCACCATCTTATCTAAGTCTGACGCCATTACAAAGATGTTTTCAGCATTGTTGTGTTCCGGCAGTTAGAGATAAGATAGCCGGTTCCTTAGTAATTGAGGATCCGGGAGTAGTGCACTTCCATCTTCAGCCTTATCATCACTTAACATCACGTGTGATGAAGGCTAAGTGCGACCCCGTTGTGGATAAAACAAATAAAAAAAATAATGAATCATAGAGATCACAACTTACCCGCCAGCCACTTGGACTTGGCTCCCATCAGCCACAGGACCTCAGATTTGGGGCAATGAGCCACAGCTCTCTGCAGTAACGCTTCTAAACTAGCCCTTGTCCCGTGTTGTTTCTCAAGGTACGCCGCTCGAAGCCAGATAGACTTTTTGGACGGGAACACTGATAGAGCGTATCCGTATACTGCGCGGGAGCATTCGTATGCTCCTTCACTTGCACACTGAGAAAAACATTATTATTTATTATGCCTTTAACACAGCAGCAGTAATTTTAGAGCTGGACTTTTTTGCCGAATCTAGACAAGTGTTCAGCTGCGTACGAATTAGAGGCAGCCTCGGGTTGAGGCACGCACGGTTCGGCAATTTGCTCAAATTCGTACGTAAGAATCAGAAAAAAAATTGTAGTATTAACGCAAAGGAGAATGCCCAAGTTGCAATGGACGGCCGTCTAGTGTTGCATCAAAGCCATACCTGTTTTATTATGTAGGTAAAATATCTAATTACTTCTCTCCATCATTATATTGAAAGTAAAAACAAGGGTTTAGAAATTATTTCCTAAAATGTAACAGTAAGTATAAACAGCGATTGTTTCAGTCGAACATTCTTCCAAATAGCAATGCACCACGCGAGTGATTCGATATGTTTATAGAAAATATCACGATTCACAAAAATACCACAATTTAAGGTTTAAAAGTCTACACCAACGATTTTTAAATCAAAATAACAGAAATCTAGTTCTTAGATAAGCTCCGTCCGATGTTGATCAAAGTGTATGTACAGTGCCACAAACTTTGCTGTGCCGGTGGCCAAAATGTGAAACTAACGTGATTTTTTTTAATGTCATTTTGCTGTCAAGTTGATGTCCAACCATAGCACTGCTGGCGGCTGAAGTTCTTAGAAGTCAGGGCCGGTTAAATTACTACAAAAAAAAGAAAAACGTACGTAGCGCCGCTGTCACCGGCACAGAAAAGGTTGTGGCACTGTAATCAATCACTAAAGAGTATATCGCGCCAGATAAGTCTGCGCGCGGTCAAAATCGAATACTAATATTTCCCATAACCTTAGAGCAAAAAAGTGTATTGAAACTAGCGCCAAAAACGCCCTAATCGCGCGCAAAGTTATTACTCTTTGGTCGATATTGTCGATGACTGACAGTCAGTGTTGCCGCCTATCAAACTAGAAAAAGTCCGTAACCGAATCAGAAATTACCCGGATTCGTCGGGGCTAGGGCGAATAGGCTAAAGAGAGTAATAATTAGTGTTTCAATTAACATAATAATATGAACTTTCATAAAAAAATAACACACAATAGTTACTATTTTAAATAGTGTTGGGTTCCTGCCTGTAGTTGTTATTTTGGCTTTTTCTACAAGATCGCCACAAAAATACCCATATTTATCCGACAGTCGTCGCTACCCGTAAACGTATCCGCTCAAAGCCTAAATTATCCGAAATCAGGTAGAAATACCCGCAACGGCAACACTGCTGACAGTGGCAGTCACACAGCAGTGTCCTGGCTTCCGTGGTTGATAAATACACTGTTACTTTAATACCTAAAAAGTAAATCCCTGTTCAAAATTAAAACTCTGGGCCATGAAAAATGGTCAAATATTAAGGAATTAATTATAGTATCTTTTTTATCTTGAAGCATGACACAAATGAGTACCGGCTATGGGCATTCTCCTTTAAAAATACAAGCCATTCCAAAATCAAAAGTTTCGAATAATTATGTAAAACATAAACTTAGAATACGTTTATCATCAGGAATACGGTATGCCACAAATAAAACTTAAAAAAATATTTCTGAACACGTACCGCGTCGGCATCTTCCATCCATGTGTGTTTTTGATCTTCAGGTTCAATACCGTGCCCTATCACAGCACGAATTATAGCCTGGAAAAAGTATGTACACAATGATAAAAGGAAAAAAGGTATGAAGTGCAGGGAATCTTAATAAAAAGAGAACTTTTGTTTGCAACATGCCAGTGTTGCTGGTTTACATTGCTACATTTGGCTTCGACAAAAGCGCGTTTGACAGCCGTGCAACTGCATAGCGATTGCATCGGTGCTGTATCGCTGCAAATATGCAGGGTATAAACAGGCTTAGTACTTGTCATTTAGTAGCTTGTCCTGTACCCCGAGTGTAAGTTTTTATGTCAAGCAAACGCAAACTATTTCGAGTACGTATTTATGTCAATTTGTATGAAAACTGCATAAGCGCGCTACTCGCCGCTAGAGGCGCTGATACAGTTTTCATACAAATTGACATTAATACGCATTCGAAATAGTTTGCGTTTTTTGACATAAAAACTTACACTACGGGCACAGATTAGTGAAAAGTGAGAGGTTTACACGGTGGTGTTAGCCGATCATCCGTTCAATATGGATCGCCGCCATTTGTCACTAACCACTTGTCGTGGCTGTTTACACAACACCGCAAGTGACAAGTGCTTAGCTACGGATCACTTTACGACTTTATCCGTACTTTATTTATAAGCATGATGTGGCCACCTTTAATGGAATTTTACATTTTGCATGCAATATTTTTAAGCTTTTATGTTAAGGTAATGTAATTTTCTCTGGTAGTCCTAAATAAATAAATATAAATATAAATATAAATATAAATATAACTGTGCGTGGGTAACTTGTCATTTAGTTAATAGGATGGACTTCTATTCACTCGCACTGCCAGTGACACTAATACTAAGCACTTATTCAGCATGTTTACATGGTGGGTATTAGTGTAAGTGACAAGTACTAAGCATTAGCTACTAAGCCCGTGTAAACTCTACAATCGTCGCAATGTAAAGGGCACTTAAACCTAATAAATCTTATTTTGTACCTGGCAAGTGTGAACAGCACCCGATTTTTCTGCTTCCATAGCTTCCTTGAACCAGTGTTCCCGGTTAATTTCTACACCGTTGGCACTGAGTGATGTGATCGCGCGATCTATGATCTTTTCCACCATGTGAGTGTTGCCTGTTGAAAAATATTAGTGTTGCCTTTACACATGTATTTTTGTGCGCACAAAATTAATATCTCAATTGATGGGTACTTAATACAACGAATCTAAGTCCACCTTAGATTGCCTAAACATGTAGTTATTTATTCTTTAGTTATTTTAAGGGCACTATTTTTTATAAACATCAGAACACACAACCTTTTTAGGTTAGGATGTCTACGAAAACCACATTTGTTGGTTGATTTACTCCTTTCATTTTACAAATATGGTTAGTATTACAATTAATGAATTAACTTACCATGAGCCTCCTCCAATTTAGCAGCAGTGACCCAAATCTGCCTGTCTGTCGGTATGTTCTCTCTCGCCTTATTCAACACTTTCCTGGCATTCTCGTAAGTTTCCAACCTCGCCAAAGCCAACCACAGTTCGACACTGGTAGGACAACACTCCACAGCTCTCGACAGTAAGATCCTGGCATCTTCAGGGTTCTCGAGCTCTACTGCTGCCTTCCATAAACGGACTGAATTGGGTATGTGCTCTAATGCTTTCCGGAATACGCGGCGTTTAGCCTGTATGTAAAAGTCAAACATTATAGTTGTTATTAAATCTTTTTACTTACCTACCATTCTGGACAAGGGCAGCGCTCGACCGCGCTCACTGGAAGGAGTTGGAGGAGGCCTTTGCCAAGAGGCACTCCGAAATCAGAGATCTGATATAATAATGAAACCATTTGTACTCACTTGCATAACAAATTTCGGAACGAAAGGCTTATCATCATCAAATCTTTTTAGGGGGGTAAAGTTAGTCGCGTACGTAGGATATTCCATCTTTCCTAAGAATCACCCTAGCCCCCTTTAGGTGCTAAAGAGTAACAACACCGAGTCTTGGGCGTCGGTAAATTAACCCGATCTAGCAAAGGTATTAAGGAAAAGTTTTTCTTTCGTGTGTGAGGGTTGTAATATCTTCACGTTGATGAAATTAACATAGCCAACGTTAATTTCATCAACTGTGGGATACTATTAAACTCCCACTCGTGTTTTAATACCCCTCCTTATGCAACAGTCACATAAACTACTATTACATGGGCTTAGATAATTGGTGTGATTGTAAAAAGTTATTATATTAATCGCCTCCATTGCCCCCTCTAGTATCCGCGCCTGGCATGCGCTATCACTGCTCGGGCAATGTTGGGCGGTCGCAAACGAGTTGCTTCTAGCCAATTTCTAGCCACAGCTCCTTGCTGCTTGGGTTGACTTCACAAACTTTCTTTATGAATCTGTCCTACCTTAGTCTCCTGCTCCAAGTCCGCTGCTTTGACCCATATTCTGACACTGTGAGGTAAGTTTCTAGCAGCGTGAGCAATCACCGCACGAGCTGTGTCGGGCGGTTGTAATCGAGCCGCTTCTAACCACAGCTCTTCGCTGCTCGGGTTGACTTCACAACCTTTCATTATCAGGTTCCTGGCTGATTGGATTTTGCCTAGGAAAAGATAAATAATGGGAGCTATAGCTTTATGTGAGTCTAAAATAAATAAAGGAGAAGATTATGCAAAATATTGACCAAGCAAACTAAGTAACTTTTCAAATAGAACTTTCACGCAAATTCGGTAAAAATCTTGTTTTAAAAAAAGCTTTCAATTGAGGCTCGTAATCTCGTAATCAAAAATCGTATGGTAGATGCATCAGACATCTACTCATTTTGACTGAAAAGTACTAGGTATCACACTTAATATAATTACACAAATATAATTTCGTATAAACAAATTATTACCTGTAACTTCCTCCAATCTGGCACTGGCTATCCAAGCTGGTGGATGGTTAGGATTTGTTTCTCTAACAGATTTCAACAGCAGTCGTGCCTTCTTGATGTCATTGATATCCCCACCATATGTAGGGATCATGGACTGCAAATCAGTTAAGTAGCCTTTAGGATCGACCACCGTCTGTCCTGTGACTGAATCTGACACTTGAGACAGTTTGACTGTCATTAAAGTATTTCTTGCTTGACCAATCTTTCTTAAATCCAAGTCACCTGAAAATCAATATTGTTAGAGAAATGAGAAGAAATAATTGCTGTTAAACAGTTTATTTACACGCAATCGTAAATAGGAGTTTAATATAACATTGAAAGCACGCTAGTCAGAAAATGCACATAGATAAACACTTTTCCGCACCTACTACAATTAACAGAACTTTATTACCTGATGGAGTCAACATTCCTGGTGTCATAACACCTGGCATCATAGAAGCAAGACCAGAGCTTGGGTCAATAGAAGATGTAGATTCCCCTCCCAGGTTCCTAGACAGCACACTATCAGGCAAAGGAGTGAACTTCTCGGCGCGAGGGTTACGCTGTTTCCGGTTACGAGCATCACCCACTTCTGGTATGGCAGCCCATTCTTCCTCCGAGACTTGTTTCAGTTCTCGTTTAAGATCAGAAAATTGCTGCTGAATTTTTGGTCTAGAATGAATAGTGACAAATTAAACATACATAAAACAAAAAGGATGTCATACTAACAAAATAAGAAAATGAATTGGTTGACTTAGTTGACCTCAATTGGTTTATCTTGAGGGCGTATAATAGCCTAATGGGTTGTATTTAATTGATCACCATTCTTACTTAAGCTACAAAGATAGTGAAATGCACAACTCAGTTTTTTTATATTTCCCTTGCCTATGTAATGGGAATGTTTTTTATAATCTTATTGGTACTACAGTGCCGTGTAGTGCCGGCACATAAAAAGAATAGCACTACCCCCTCTCTTCCCGTGGGTGTCGTAAGAGCCGACAGAGGGAAAACTGCCAAAGGAGATGGGCAGCAGCGTCTCCATTTAACAGCAGGCCATACTGCGATCGCCAACCCGCCTGCCAAGCCTGGCGATTATGGCAAAACCCCCCGAAATGGTTACACACACTAAAAATCGGCCCCCAGTCCCCGGCGGCCCCGCTATTCCTAGCTACGGTAGCGGCTATGGTAACGGCGGGGCAGGGGGTGCCAAGAATCCCCGGGTAGGCTCCGGCTACCAACACCGACGACTTGACCTGGCAACCTACAACACGCGCACGTTGAGGCTCGACGCGAAGCTTATAGAGTTGGAAGAGGCAATTAGTTAGTTGCATTGGGATATTATTGAGTTATCTGAAGTCCAAAGAGAGGGGGAGGACACGATTACCCTTCAATCCGGTAACTTACTATACCACCGGGAGGGCGACCAACAGTCCCAAGGTGGTGTCGGGTTCATCGTCCATAAATCCCTTGTCAACAACGTCATCACCATCGGAAGTGTTTCGAGCAGGGTAGCGTACCTAATACTCAGAATATCGGAACGATATTCGCTGAATGTCATTCAGGTCTACGCTCCGACCTCGAAACACGACGATGTCGAAGTGGAGGCTATGTATGAGGAGATCTCTAAAGCCATGCATAGCTATAAAACCCACTACACGGTTGTGATGGGGGATTTTAATGCTAAGTTGGGGCAACGTTGCGGTGATGAGTTGAGAGTGGGGCAATTTGGATTTGGGCAACGGAACGAAAGGGGCCAGATGCTGGCAGACTTCATGGAGAGGGAGAACCTCTACATGATGAGCTCCTTCTTTAAGAAGCCCGTAAGCCGCAAATGGACCTGGATTAGTCCGGACGGTAAAGTCAAAAACGAGATAGATTTTATTATGTCAACGAGGAAGCAAATATTCAATGATGTCGTTGTGATCAACGCAGTAAAGACGGGAAGCGATCACCGCATGCTTAGAGGCACATTGAATATCAACGTCAAGCTGGAAAGATCTCGACTAATAAAATCTACGCTCCGACCAATACCGGCTCAAATTCAAAACCCCGAGTGCTTTCAGCTCGAACTCCAAAACCGCTTCGAAGCCCTTGAGAACAGCATCGATATGGACGATCTATACAACACGTGGTGGTGGACACTGTCCGCACGGTAGGGTCCAAGCACTACAAAACCCACCGTCCTAAATTAAAGTAACTCTCTAGCCACACTATCCGACTCATGGATCAGAGAAACAAAATGAAACTACAGAACTCAGCGCCCTTCGTTATCGACAGCTAAATAGGCAGATCTCCAAGTCCTTGACAAGCGACCTTCGCCAATTTAATACCGAGCGTATTAAAGAGGCCATTGAGCGGAACAAAGGCTCCAAAGTGTTCGCTAGAGATCTGGCTATAGGGCAAAGTCAACTGACGAGGCTGCAAGCTGAGGACGGTAGTATCATTTCATCAACACCTGAAATCCTGAGGGAGATTGAGAGTTTCTATGGACAGTTGTACTCCACGCAAACACCTGTTGAAAGTAAGGCTACAGAACCTAGAGCCAAACTTACCTGACACTATACCGAAGATATCCCGGACGTCAGCCTGTACGAGATTAGAATGGCTCTCAAGCAGCTCAAAAACAACAAGGCGGCGGGCGATGACGGAATCACAACAGAACTTCTGAGAGCGGGCGGTAAGCCGATACTTAAGGTCCTCCAGAAGCTCTTCAACTCTGTCATCCTCGAGGGCAAAACGCCAAAGGCATGGGGCAGAAGCGATGTGATGCTGTTCTTCAAGAAGGGTGATAAGACTCTCCTGAAGAATTACCGACCCATCTCGCTTCTGAGCCATATCTACAAGTTGTTTTCGAGAGTCATTACGAATCGTCTCGCTCGCAGGTTCGACGACTTCCAACCTCCCTAACAAGCCGGGTTCCGAAAAGGTTATAGTACCATAGACCACATTCATACGCTGCGGCAAGTTATACAGAAGACCGAAGAGTATAACTTGCCACTATGCTTGGCGTTCGTGGACTATGAGAAAGCCTTTGATTCGATCGAGACCTGGGCAGTGCTGCAGTCTCTCCAGAGGTGCCAAATAGCCTACAGGTACATCGAGGTGCTGAGGTACTTATACCAAAACGCCACCATGTCGGTCCGATTACAGAACCAGAGCTCTAATCCTATCCAACTACAGCGAGGTGTGAGACAGGGAGACGTCATTTCTCCGAAACTGTTCACAGCTGCGTTGGATGATATTTTTAAGCTACTGGACTGGAAAGGATTCGGGATTAACATCAATGGCGAGTACCTAACACACCTGCGGTTTGCCGATGATGTAGTTCTCATGGCTGAGACCTTGGAAGACCTGAACACAATGCTCGAAGATCTCAGCAATGCTTCCCAAAGAGTGGGTCTGAAGATGAACATGGATAAGACGAAAATCATGTCCAATGCCAATGTTGCATCCGCTCCAGTTAATGTTGAGAACATTACACTCGAAGTTGTTGACCACTATGTCTACCTAGGACAGACAATCCAATTAGGTAAGTCCAACTTCGAGAAAGAGATCTCTCGTCGAATCCAGCTCGGATGGGCAGCGTTTGGGAAGCTCCGGCATATATTTGCGTCCAAAATTCCTCAATGTCTCAAGACTAAGGTCTTTGACCAGTGTGTGTTGCCAGTTATGACTTATGGAAGCGAGACGTGGTCTTTTACTATGGGTCTCATAAGAAGGCTCAAGGTTACCCAGCGAGCAATGGAGAGAGCGATGCTTGGTATTTCCCTGTTCGATCGAATCAGAAATGATGAGATCCACAGGAGAACTAAAACGACCGACATCGCTCGAAGGATTGCTCAGTTGAAGTGGTTGTGGGCGGGACACATAGCGCGGAGAACCGATGGCCGTTGGGGCGGAAAGGTTCTCGAATGGCGACCGCGAACCGGACGACGTTCCGTGGGCAGGCCCCATACAAGGTGGACCGACGATCTGGTCAAGGTCGCGGGAAGCCGCTGGATGCGGGCAGCGCAGGACCGATCGTTGTGGAGATCCTTGGGGGAGGTCTATGCCCAGCAGTGGGCATCGTACGGCTGAAATGATGATGATGATGATTGGTGGTTTGAGCATGATCATTAAAAATTAACCCTTCAGCTTCAGTAAATAGACATAGATCAGCTTACCTTTCCTGACGATATCTTTCCAAATCTTCTTTGAGTCTCTTTTCTCTGTACTCTTTTCTTTTTTCATCCATCCTCTTATCAATAGATTCATAAATAGCATCTGCTTCAGCATCATCCTTATCATAAGGATCCTAAAATGAATAAAATTGAGTAACAAAATACCACTTAAAATTATAATTGTAATGTCACACATTGAAAATGTATTTTTACAGAAGTTGAGAGTGAAAAAGTCTGAGTTAGTAACAGGTTTTCACTCTCTCTGTCCTTAAGATGCCCCTATGAAACTAGGTATCAAAAACTGTGTATTTATTACATTAAGTAAATCAAAGCTTGATAATTCTCAAGTCAATATAAACAGATCTAGTTTTATTTAACTAGTGCCACTTAACACTCATCTTCTCTCTTTATGGAATGGCGGTGCCCTTTTGGATTTCCCTAAATTCCATAATGTCAAGTTTTTAGCTTAGTTGTTCGTTTCTACATACTGCTTCTTCAAGGTGTTTCGTAAGATGACAAAGTCTAGCTGCATTCGCAGTTAAGAAAATAAGTCTCTTAACCGATATTGAAACGGCTAGAATAGTCTATTTTAGTTATTTTCATAGTGTTATGTCCTACGGCCTTTTGTTGTGGGGCTCAGCCGCTAACATCCAAAGTATATTCGTGCTCCAAAAAAGGGCTATTCGCGCCATTTACAACCTCCGATCGAGAGATTCTTTAAGAGATCTATTTAAAGAAATAAACATTTTAACTGTTGCAGGACATTACATCTATGAAAATATAATTTATGTGAAAAAGTATTATAATACATTTGTAAAGCAGAGCGATATTCATCGCTTTAACACAAGAAATAAAGATAAACTTGTCGTTCCCAAGTTTAGGCTAGAAAAATCCAGAGCCTCATTTCTGGGGAAAAGCATAGCCTTTTTTAATAAAGTTCCACAGCATATAATTGAACTTCCATTGCATAAATTTAAATGTTACATTAAAGAGTCGCTGATGAACAAAGGATACTATAAAGTAGACGATTATTTGAATGACCGCAATGCATGGTCATGATGTAACACATAACATAATCACTGTTTAATATTATGATGTATTTTTATACTAAGCAATTGTTGTATTAGTAACGATATGTTTTTTTTTTTGTAAATGTCGTTACCTAACTAAGAAACGCTGGCAAGTTTCTTGCGCCCATTCTTCTTGTCAGTTAAAAAAGTCTTGAATGGGTGGTAGGAAAATATTGACGATTCATAAGTACATATTTATTATGTCTAAGTGAATAAAGAATATTTTTATCTTATCTTATCTTATCTTATCTAGCATATTAAGGTGGTAAAATCTAATCATCATACCTTTGAAAATAAAGAACCACTATATCCTGAAAACTCATCATAGTTAGAATCATTCAAGTCTTCATCATCATCTTCTTCCTCAGTTTTTTTACGTTTAGCAGCTGGCGGTGCATGTCGATCATCACTAAAAGTAATCCATACTAATATTATAAATGTCAAAGTGTGTTTGTTTGTTTGTCCGCCTTTCACATTAAAATAAAGCAACGGATCAACGTGATTTTTGGTATGGAGATGGTATGGCAGCAAGAGACTTACATAGCCTACTTTTTATCCCGGAAGAAAATCACATCCTCGCGGGATAACGACGTGTTGTCCATGCGGGCGAAGCCGCGGGCAGAAGGCTAGTATACTATAGTGATATTAAACTGTGTTAATGTTGATTTGATATAATCATATGATACTGAATACTTCGCCTTTGTGAGATAATAGTAGTAGTTGTATTTCTTGAATTAAGTTTGGTAAATAATTTACAAAATAAAACAAAGTTGCAAGAAACTAGGAAATAACAAATTAATATTAACTACTTGTTTACCTAAATTCTAATATAAAAGAATAAATCTATCAAACAATAATACTTACGAAACATCATTCGCATCACGAGCCGGACCAATATCAGACCGTGTAGTGAATCCAGTGGCACTGAAATCACATAATTTTGGGTAAGAACAGTTTTGATGTCAACAACATACAACTTATTATAGTTTTTTTTTTATTTACAGTTTACTGCTAAACGCAGAAAATGAAAGAAAAGTTATAAAATTATAGACGTACTTGTAGAGATGTAACTAATTTATGTAAAAAAAAAATTATGTACTCACCCTCTACCAACACCAGCCACATAACCTAAAGGAGCTGGAATACCAAGAAAATGCTTCTTGTGTTTATTGACGAATGCTTGTGGTGGCACTGCCATGTTTTCAAATTATAAAATAACTCCTATCAGATCAATATCAGATTAAATCAGTTAAAAACGAACAAACAAAATAATATGTAAATTATTTATTTATTGTCAACAAGAAATCACAAAATCCAAATCACAAATCACAAATCACAAGCACAAACGTCAGTCGCAGGGTTGCCAACTCAATACCACAAATGGATTTCCAAAAATAGTGCAAGATAATGGTTGCATTTACCAGAACTAATCGTTGACTAATCGATTACAAATAATCTGCTGAACGCACACAAAAATGCGATGACTGCAGCGATTTACAGCAATCGGACGCCATTTTTTCCATCGCATTTGATTTTCGATGAGAAGCAGCGATTAGTTGCAAGTAGCTGTCAAACGTAGTGATTTTGTGTTTGTTGCTGTCATTCGTCATGTCAAAAGCAGAAAAACGCTAAAGCGCGTTCAGCAGAATCTATCGAAAATAGTTATCAGACAAGTAATCGGTGACTTAGCGATTAGTCAGCGATTAGTTCTGGTAAATGCAACCAATATAAACAATCATAAAATTATAAAAAAAAGTTTTTTGATTGTGCATGATGCTTATTTCGATTATTTTTGCATTCATTTCTGTTTTGCAAAATATACACATTGCTTTCAAGCTATTACCGAGTGGCCTATTTAGGCCATTTCTTGTATTTCGGATCAAGATAGGTGTGGTTTTGTGCCCCAAGTGTCTACGCAAGTGGACGATGTGAGGAATGATTAAAATATGCGCTATCTCGCATATCGCGCGTATGCGGTAACGTGATGCCGAGTGTTTTAATGTAGTGGTGACTACCTCAGCAAGAATTACCGAGAAGACCGACTCGACATTCTTGACGCCAAATACTCCAAGAGGCATTAGAATGTAACACACCTACATTACATTCTAATGAAAACATAAGAAACTATAATAACATACATAATACTCAAGAATTGGCAGTATGGCTGAATGTCTTCGCCTGTCCAAAAGGACGAACTTTTTTACCTTGTCAAGTCCTTGTCAATATGCAAAAAAAACAACTGTCAAAAGCGTCGCTTAGCAACTGGTTTTGTTTGATTGAAAATTTTATTGTATGTATTGTAGCAAATAGCAAAACATAGCAACTTGAGTCAGAATTTTAAATGTGCCTTCTTTGTATTATAAGATAGCAGCTATTAAAATAACGTAAAAGGGATGTCTCATTGCAAAGTGATGCCTAACTCTGAAATGGCTTCGAACGAAAATAGTTTATCTACTAAAGAATTTCTGAATATGGAAAAGACCTGTGAAGCTTACAAAGACAGTGATGAAGAAATTAAAATGATATTTTCCGAAATTAATAAGTTATCAGCAGGAAATAAAAATAATAATGTCATTGATGAAGATATAGATGATGTAGAATTCATTTTAAAAAGAGCTGAAGATATAGCTTTAGAGACTGAAAACTTGCTGAAGAAGAGTCCTATAGCGGCTGTTCTTAATGGCGAACATCGCAGTCCAAGTGCTATTCCCCAAATAAAAGTAAGTAAGCCTAGTGAGCATACTCCAAACAGTGAAGAAGCTGCTTTCTGTCCCAAGGTAAGGATTGTTTTTTAGATCTATAGAGATATCAAAGTGGGGTATCCCCATTTTGAATCCCACCTGGGTACTTGGGGACTGGTGGTTTGTTTTCTAGTATTTTTCTCTTACCTAGAATTGTGTATGCAAAAATTAAAATCTTAAGTAACAATCATTATCATTTATTTAAATTTTGTTATTATATTTGCTTGTTATCATAATCTGCCAAAACTTAAGGTCGAAATCATGATCAAATTAGTCTTGATGTTTTGGGTTCATCATCATCATGTCAGCCGAACAACGCCCACTGCTGGGCATCAGCCTCCCCCAAGATTCTCCACAACAATCAGTCCTGCGCTGCCCACATCCAAACCGGGTTACTTTGACCCAAAATATTTTTTTTTTAACCTTTTGTTCTGCAATATAATAATCAACTGAGCATAATAATACTTCTCTTAATTCCTCGACAATGGCTTGCAGCTGATAGATAAAAGTTCATACCACAGGACGATAGGTTTATAATATACTGTTTTCAAATTTGAGCCAAAGTTACCCCCTAGGGTCAAAGTAACCCGTTTCTACGGTACCCTATGCATGTTTTTCTTAACTTCAAAGTATTGGATGGCTCTTTCAATTCCATCCAATGGTTCTTGCAAATTAAATGCATCATTGATATATTTAATGAGATATAACAGAAAAAAAGAAAATATTAAAATCTTTTATTATTTTAATTACTAAAGTATAAATTATCATAAATAATAAACTTAAATAAATCTATCCTACTAAAAGTAATAATTTAATGGCATATAAATTCAATATTACTATATCACTCTCTGTTTATTTGTGCTGCTAACACTCTTAAGCCAGCAAGAGATCCTTTAGCCACTGGTTCAATGTATGAAGTCGGTAGGACAAAGCCGTAGCGACCTGTGTCGGACAGTTCAATAGTGTAGGAATACTTGATGCCTTGTCCTTTGGCCCAATCATCGGAGCCTCCAGAAGCTGGATAAAGTAGTTTGCTTGAAGAACCAACTTGGTACTGATAGCCACTAGTACTTTGTATCGCCTGAAATAAAAAACATGTGAATAAATTGGTTCAAATAAAAATGGTCCATATGCTATTGATACGAAGTTGTAATTACATCAGCCATCTTTTGTCCAACTGCATTCAATTCTTTGTAATCAGGTGGTACAACATTGTCATAGCCCCATGGGTAGAGTAGGTACTGTCCATAGCTGTGGTAAGTCAAGTATGCTGTAAACTTAGCAGCACTGCTTGTGATGAAATCCTGAAATTAAAATAACTATTAGCTATTTGTAGGTATATTAAGACTTTAGGTACATCAAAGTAACCAGTGCAGTGCACCTCTTGCCGGTGAGCTATCAAAATCATTTATGCATAATTATGTATGCAGGCATATAATATATAGGCAACATATTTTATACCATCTATTGAATTATAGCCCCCGGACGGAGCACTATCGCTTTATAACGCGGAGGCACTTGGGGCCCCCGGACGGGAGTTTAAGCTCTGCTTCTGCTCTAGGAGGGAACCTGGAGGCGTTCCACCACCTCCGCCCTAATGTGGATTTTGATTACAATCACATTTTTTTTTTTTTACTTTTTAATTTGCGATCGGTCGCCAGTCAATAAGCGAATTTGTGGAGTATGGAGATTACAATACCTATTATACCTATTATATTATCACTGCAGTTAGTAACTATTTAGTAATCTGTGGTGCAGTCACTATGTTTGGCAGGCAGGTTGGCTATCAAAGTAGCCTAGATCTCCGAAAACTCTGCTTACCATCTTTTTAAAGCTGTACTCCCTTAAAGTCTACAGTTCTACACTTAGGGCGTGAGCAGTTTGGATACGAGTTAGCATCGCACGTAAACGTAAGCTCAGTGGTCGTACCGTACGAATTTGTACGTAGGTACGACTGACTCGCACCCAGTGTGTGTGCGCTGCGCTCCCATTGTACTTGGATGGAAGTTCGGAATCATTCGTGCACGTTCGTACGTGTAAAATTCGTAAGAAAACGTACCCAACCCAACTGCTCACGTCCTAATGCTGTTGCCCGCGATTACGTCCGCGTAATTTTTCCCTGTGCTCTTCTATAAGAGGTTTTAAACGATGCCTGAATCAGAGTTGTAGGTCCTTAACTCGCTTCTCTAAGAGTGTGCAATTGAAACTTCCTCAAATAATATACCTATAGAGAGAGATTCAGCTCCATTCGCTCGTTTTCAAGTTTCTAACCTTTTCCAACGCTCTTGTCTATTCTAGATCGTCAGTCATTATACTAGAGCGCGAAAGAAAATCGTAGTCACTAATTGAAGTTTTCCCTTATGAGACTTTTATATGTTATATGGGTGGACGGACATACTTACAGATAGAGCTTTCGATTCTGGTTCGGAGAATGCTCTAGGTCCGCGGTAGATATCGCTGCAAGGGTTGCTAGAGGTGCCCTTACCACCCCATCTGTATCTGTTGTACAAAATTAAATCCGTTAGTTGAAAAAGAAACAGATTTTTAATGGAAAAAAATTGCCCGGAAAAGTTCCTCCGTTTTGACGTGAATGTGGACAAACAAACAAACACACTTTCACATTTATAATATTAGTGTGGATGTTACTCAGGAATAATGAAACTAGATTTCTTTTATGAACTGGATTAATGAACTGGATTTCTACTAGTGAAAGAATTTTAAAAAATCGGTTCAATAGTTTCAGAGATTTCCTCAAACATCCAAACTATTCCAAACAAGATGAAACTATGAAAGTGGTACATAGTAGAACCACAGATAATATAATACAATACTGTAGAACTTATTTTTGAAATACACGGTTCACTTTTGCCTTTCAATTTGGATGAAGCAACCAAATTGAACAATGTAAACTTACGCAAAAGTGAATCATTCGATGTCAATGTGCGCCTGTATTTCTGCGCCTTTCAACCAAAGTGAATCAATTTGGTTGAACCGTGTAATATTAGCATTAAAAGTAGATACTGTGAAACAATCGGTTACCCAAAGTTTCTGTTCAAGTCGGTTCCGGAGCAGGCTCTACCAGTGAATGGAATCCTCCTATTTTTGCGCCACAGCCGATCGCCTACGTGGGTGAATTCATAGCCATCGGGGTTCAAGACTGGTAGGAAATACCTGTAAATATAAAAATACACTAGATAACAAACTTACTCGTTAGCGTCGCGTCGCCGCACACGAGCCATACGTGACAGCCACTAACGCCGCCACTTGAAGCTAGAACCGGCGACCGCCCGCGTAGTTACTTTGTGCTAGAAGCGACTACAAATGTAGCTTACGTGACACTTGTGCCCGGTAGTAGAAACTTGCGGTCGGTGCCTGCTTCATTATTTGACCCATTTGCTTGCAGAGTGTAGTGTCCATACTTCGATCAACAATTTGTCCATATCATATCTATTACCTACCATATCTGCCTTGTGTTCAGAAATATTATTATGTATCGGTTTTTATCTAGCTCGTAAATGTTAATAAAATATTTCGTCTCTAACTTATTGATAGTCAAGAAAAAGAATATACCATAAACAGAACTAACCAGTCAATATTCTTAACGTCTTCAGATTCAACGTCGAAGTTCTCTGCGAATTGGTTAATGAAATAGGTGACAGTCGCGGGACTGATCCATTCTCTGGCGTGGATGCCACCGTCGATGAATACAGCCTTGTTTGTGGGTTTCCCATCTGATATACGGAGAATCTAAAAAAATAGATAATTAGAAATTTTACCGACTCCATTGTCCATTCAATCCACAAGATTGCCATCAATGAATTACCGTCTAGTATCTCTAGGTATCTCTCTGAGGGATAAGTTATTGTAAAATAACTGACTGTAAGCAGGTTTGAATAACACGTACGTACCTTCAAATCTCGCCCTTCATAAGATTTGCCTATGGATTTGACACTGACGATAGAAGGGTAGGTTTTAGCGAGGTAGTCCATAAATCCGTGGATATCTTCCAATCGGTGGTACTGCTTCCAGTTCATGCGGTGTCCTGTAAAAATCATTTAACAAGTTGAAGTTTTTACAAGTCAACTGACTTGTCCGATTTATACGATACGATGGTGATTAATTTCAATTCACGCAGTTATCTATATTATTAACGTTGGCTGTTAGATCCCAAACAACACATAAACATGCAGCCAAACCGACGACATTTTAAAAACACTGAAATCAGTTACAGTTAGTGCCAGCGCACACGAGCAACTTTTGTTTTCACAATGGCCTAAGATACCTACGAATAGGGATCGACATTCACCTATCTGTTTTAAGGATGAAATGTGTTTTATATCAATTTAAGTACGCTACATAATATATCGCGAGTGGGTTGGTAACAAATTTCCTGACAAAACATATTTTTTTAAATATTTCTTTCTTTTTTTAACGAATATTGCACCTACCTGCTTTTTTTAATAAAAAATTGATATAAAAATACCAATCGATAGTATGAGGCCTAAAGAATGAAATATTTAAAAAACATATTGCTGCAAATTACTATTTTATTTATTAAAATTTCAATTATGTTCTGACAAGAATAACGTAGCCAAGCCAACTTTTTTTTACATATGTGGACTCCATTCTAATAATAATAGTAAGTATAAAAAATCTAATAATAAAATAAACTTACCTATAAAAATTATTCAGTAAACAAATGGGAGCAATTCGATATCGATTTGATTCGATTGCAATCTCGATTAAATATACACATTAAACATTGACAGGAATATCAGCCAACCCACTGGCAACATATTATTTAGCCTGCTTGATGTAAAATATTTCTGATCCATAAAACAGATGAGCGAAGATCGATCCCTATACGTAATCAGGCTGCAACTTATTTGTCCCTCTCATCACGTCTATTGGTTTGTACGAAAGTGCGCGCATATAGCAGCGAACAGCTAGAAGAGATACCCGGGAAACTTTACACATTATCAATAGACTAAAGATAAAAGTAGCGGAGACAAAAAAATGCTCTTGTGCGGTAGCACTTACAATCTTACACGCACAATCGTGCAACATTTTAGTGCAATTTCTGTTCAATATGTTCAACGAACCCCAGTAAGCATATTGCCAATACTCCATGGGTACGTCAAGGGAATTGACACCCATGTACGCCCCTAATATACCAAGTCGACGAGCCCTGTAACGCCAAAAATTGTAAGCTCTCGCTGGAACAAAACGACACCACCCTTGGAATATTGGAATAAATTCAATTTTACCGCTAAACTTAATTAAATTTTGTATAGGTACATAGATAGATAAATAGGTATTTTAAGTATTTATATATTATAAATTATACTTAAACAAACAAATGCACACTGAATTCTTATGATACAGAGCTTACCCATTCATTGTTTCTTTTTGCTTTTTAAGTTCACTTTAAAGTCATACAAAGTATCGTAAAGCAAATTATTTATAGGTAATACAAAATTGAGGTAATTAATACCTACGCACCACGTCTATCCTGTAATTCCGCTTCATTTTCATCAAGAGGTGGGTTTTCTTCATCAATCATTTTCTGTAGATTTTCGATGGATACTGTGTATGTAATATTCTCTCTTTTTAGTATTTGTGTAACATTTTGTATGGCATTTGGTTTTACCAATACATCTATAGCAGTTCCATTGCTTCCCCATGGTGATATTACTGCAAGAAAATATACATAACAACAAATAAAAACACAATAAATTTGGTATAAAGCTAAGCAGTACCAAATTTTTTGTTACTTACAATTTCTGCGTCTTAGCCTTGAAAGGACCACACGGACCCCGGTTTTATCAGTTGACACTTTCCACACTTGAGCACCTGTATAATCTACCTTCTGCGGTGCATCACTGTTTTCAGTCACTGCTTTAGTTGAAACGGCATCTGGTTTAAGATCACTTACATCTTCAACTTCCGAAGTAGTCTCTTTATCTTTTAACGATTCTTTGTCTGTTTCTTTATTTTCATCCACTACTATATTTTCAACAATATTTCCTGCAACTGGTAGGGATTCTTTAGTTATTACTTGTTCCAATTCACTGGGTTCTGGGTCTGATGGTTGGTTCACAGAACTACGCGGTGGCCATTCTGTGAATACGAATAATTACATTCAAAATAATAAATTCAATCAGTACTGCTATGCGACAGTAGTGAATTAGAGACACATTTCAGTAATTTGTCTTATCTACGTATTGGCAGTACCTATGCTTGTAAATAGATATACAAATATGCATACAATTTGCTAAGCCTATTATGCAATTACCCTGTGCGATTCCTACATAATTATTATACTTAGCAATGATTAGGAATAAACGTGATCTATTAAACAGTTACTATAATAAGCTGTTGGTACTCGGTTACGATTAACGTCCTTTACATAGTTATCAGGATGTGCTGGTAATTATAATGAGCAGATAGTATCTTTGCCGTTCAAAGCTTTTGTTTCATTCGTTCTTTGTTAAGTATATATTTTAAATTGTTTTTATGTGTCACGATGATCATTATTTTTTATTAAATATTCTTTAAAACAACTACTTATGATTCGATTCCGATTTTTTTAAATTGTCGGGCATTGTTTTCTCTTTAACCTTATTACATTGTTCTGTTTAGAACAACAGTTTAGTTTTGAACAATGTTCTTAACTTTTGTAGGATAAGAGGTTAAATAGGTAATCGTTGAAAGGAAAGCATTGAAACTAGGTTGACTACTTTTACCATATTGTTAATTAATTGCTGTTCGTATATAAATGAACGCAATAAAGATGTAAATCCCAATAAATCTTACTGCTAACTAGATTTATTTGCCGCATCGAATCCTTATCGCTAATGATTGAAACATAGTCAATAGAAGACGGCAGATAGTTTTACTGAATAACAAAATATAAAACAATTTTTTGGTAGAAACTTTTTTTCCTTTTGGTTTGGTTTTTTTACCTTAACATAGCGTGTGTCTAAATGCAAATTAATAAGTTTTAGATCGACGATAGGTACATCTACTTTTTTTTCTTATGTAGATAGATGATCTATCCTATAAAATTGTTCAAGTAACATTTGAGTGCAAATACGTGTCTTACACCCAATTGCAGGAAGCTCCATTAAAGTTAAAGCTTCATTAAATCTATTGCTGTCACTTTTTATTTCTTGACAACGAAAAGTGACAGCAATAGACTTAATGAAGCATTAACTTTAATGGAGCTTCCTGCAAGTGGGTGTTTATCTAGTACACAGTTAGTAACACCTTTAAGCTTTATCACTTAGCGATGCACTAAGTTGCACTTAAGATAAGACCACCAACTTAACTTATAACTTTAAGGTAAGACCTACTTCAGTGTTCACGCATGAAAAACGACCTACCGTTTCTGGTTTTGTTGTGCATCACTTATAAATAATAGAAACATGTTTAAAATGCAAGCCCCACGCTAACGCCATGACATGTTTAATGACTTTCTCTGATCGTAGTTTCCATTCGGTCATCTTGTACCGAATAATTTCTAAAGTGGAATTGATTAACATTTCCGTGAATATCGGTCACTTATTTACATCACGTATGTCGAAGGCGAAACTTTGTACGGAATCTTAATTCGCTTCGATACGTTGTATTTGTTTCCGATGTTTTATAGTCATTTTAATAAGGTACATAAATATGCCTACTCCATACTTGTTTACTAATAAGTATAGCATACTTTTAGAAATTGTTAGTAAAAATGGTTGGTAGAAAATCTTCAAGTACCTACTTACCTACATAAAATTAAATCCTAATTTGCTCTAATTCAATGTGAAATTCAAGACTTTTGTACACATTTTTGATAATGAAAGATTTTTTATATTAAGAAGTTATTGAAAGTATTTTCAGTGTTGATATTTTAGTGTCCTCCAATTCTCTTCCTGAAATTACTCATAGAGCTCTAAAGTGGCTCTTACATTGTTTTAATTTTTAATTAAACAATAAATAAATTAAGTAAATAAATCAATTCAAAATACTTAAATACTTATTATTTTGATTTTTTCATAAGTAGGTACTTACTTTTGTACCTAGTTACAATTTGAAAAGCTTTATTTATTTGAATTACTGAATGTAGTTCACTCTCACACTATAAATCTCTGGTTTGTGTCCGCTTAATTATTTAGACGCAAGATTCGAACATTTGACTTTTTCTATGTAGGACAAGTAACTATGTTCTTCCATAAATTTTCTTTCAAACTGACTCATTATTTCCTGTTAAGTACTTATTTAAGTTTTCTGTATGTTAATAGGACACTAAACTTTTTAAAAGTTTACAAAAATACTGTCGAACTGAGCTCTAGATATTTTGGGCACTCTCAAAAATTTACGATAATTTAATCCCATATTAAACCTAGGTGTTTCGTAACAATAAACACACGTACCTTGTCCAGCTGGTAGGTCGTTCACGAACGGTGTACCAATCACAAAGGCAGCAACCGCCAGGAAAACTCCAGCTCGCACCAAAACACCCATGACTACTGGCAACGGCCGCTCCGGTGATCGCTCTGGAGCGCCCGCGCAGATGCTAAGCCTTTTAAGCTCAGTATTCGTCGATGCGTTAGATACGAGGAAAACATACTCGAGTTGCATGTGCCGTACTGCCGTAGTACAGAAGCGGTTGTTTACATTGTTGTAAATAAATAAGTAGGTATTGGGTTCGGTTTCACTTTCGTGAAACAACCAAAACCAATGGAATTTTATTACCGCAAAATATTCTTCAGTGGTTGAAAATTTCTCAAAAACATTTGCTTTTATCACTATAAGAATCTCTTGAAGAAATAATCATCATATTTTTGTATTTTCAATAAATTGATAGGTAATTAGCAAGTTAAAATACTATAGTGACCGTAGGTTGAAGTCATAGTAAAGTAAGTTGTCAACAACTCGTCGTTGACAATTATAATAACGGTAATCTTTCTTATTTACTTATGGTAAAAAAAATGTGCGCAGGCCGTAACTTTGCATTCGCATTCTATAATCGGCAGTTTAGGAACCAGAAAGACAGCCTCAGTGAGGTTGAAGCGCCACGGGCGCGGTCATTGCCATCCGATGCAGTTATTTAGCGCCGGTGACAAATCGTATCTACTGTGAATGTGAACACGTTTCAAATCATTTGTTTATCTCGGAACTGTTTAGATATTCGTCAAGTTGCGGCATGTCGTCTGTTTGAATCATCGTCCTTTCTCAGATAGCTGAAGAAAACTAGGTTAAGCTAAGCTTTTTTATTGTTTTTACGATTCCAGCTTATTATTTAAGTATTAAGCTGAACAGAGGTTTATAGTATCATCATCATCATCATGTCAGCCGAACGACGCCCACTGCTTAATAAAATATAAATATACTGAATAATATCTAAATGCTCAATAAAATAGTAGCTACCTGTGCAATCACCTTATTGAAAACTTCTTTTTACATATAAATGCTTAATGTCTGGCGTGAAAATCTACTCACTTAGCCACTAAAACCCATTTTCATGATAATAACATATTACCTACCTACCTTTATTAAAGGTTTAAATGATGAAATTGTTATTTTAGGTAAATCGAAATGTCAAACAAAATGCAAAAGAAAATAATGAAGTTCGTCGAAAACCAAAGTTGAGACCATATTCTGCTGGAGTTATTGAATCCAAGAAAAGAGAGACTGCGAAAGTTGCTAGGTTTGTTACCAACTCGCCAAAAAGGAGTACACCTTGCAAGCACGAAGGATTGTTAGAGGAATTAAAGGATACTAACGAAAGAACCAAAGGTCTCGAACTAGCCAATGTACAATTAACCGACGATAATAAAATTCTTCGCAAGAAATTGGATCAAATCAATGAACAGAAACATGTTGCTGATTTAAAATTGGCAGAATGCGAAAAGTTTATCAGTAGACTTGGAAAGGAGTATGAGAGCAGAAATATGGAACTCAGAGCTGTTAAAGAGAGCGAAGGAAAAATTATGGCGGAACTAAACAAAGAACGAAATGAGAGGAAGAATTTAACAATACGGCATGATAAGGACACAATCGTTATCAAAGATCTTCAGAGACAAGTTAAAGAAATGGAGCTTATACTCAGAAGGAAACACCCAGATTCAGTGTCGGCGTTAATAGGTTTGTACTTAATCTTAGGAATATAGTAATTTAAGAAAAAGCTTTTAGTAACTTCTTAACTGTTTTAAAATCTTTTCAGTGGCCTCAAAATCGTCGACTGTAGAAGACAATAAGAAGAAGTTATTAGAAGAACGAATCGCTCGTTTGGAACAAGAATTGAAAGATAAAGAGAATCATTTTCAAGGTATATTGTTGACTCTGCAAGAAAAGTTTAGTGACATGAAAGGAAAATATGAAAACCATATTATAGACATAGAACGCCAGTTGATGGAAGACCGCAAAGTTAATACTGAGCTTAAAAATAAACTTAACAGAACTAATGTGGTTGACGCTGCCGTCCAAACAGTGCCTAGATTTACACATACTATTTCGACTCAAACTTTTTTGAAACCGGATAGAGCTTCTTCTGCTGTAAGTAGGTTAACTCAAAACTCTGCTCTGTTATTAAATAAATTGAAAGAAGATAGTTATTTGGTAGCGACGATAAAAGGATTGCAATCTGAACTTACTGTGAAACAAAGAACTATTGCTAAGATTAATAGAGAAACTGAGGAACTTAGAAAAAATCTTCGGAATCTGCAGAAGGAGAAAGAAGGTAATAATTTACTGTACTTGTATTGTAACCTCTTTCTGATTTATTGATTTTTGACATAGTACTTAACAGTTTAATGATTTCCAGTTTTACTCAACTTGAATCCCCAAAAGAAGACTGGTTGTAAGCCAGCAAAGTCAACGGAAAATATACTAGCAAGGATGAATACGGAAATGGAGTCAGAGCTTGCCGAAATAAGAAAGCAAAAAGAAGGTTTAATGTTGGAAAGAAGCAGTTTACTGGATTCACTGAAGCGCACCAATGAAGAATTTATTCTGTTGAAGAAAAAAAGGATACAAGATGTAAGTTCTAATTAAAGAGTTATAAAAGGCATTTATACTTAATTGTTATTACAATTAAATTAATTTCCAGGTTTCTTTCGTTTCTATAGTGTCTTCTTCCTGCAATATGTTTCCTTAGCTTCAGGGTTTGTTGTCTAAACAACTGTGTTAGCACATTTTAGATTTCTGCGCGAACTGTTCATTTAAATAAAACGCTTTTATATTCTTTTATATTATGCTTATATACGCTTTTATATTTTTATATTCTTTTATTAAAATCAAAAAAAGTGGGTACTTTTCCATGACCACGGCCCCTGGGGGCCAAGCCTGCTAACGTTAAGTCATAATCGTGTCTCAATCGTGTTTCAATTGTAGTTCAATTGTAAGTAGTGCTTTTTTACACACTAGTTACAAGAATTATGATAATATGATGTGATGTAAATGTAGTGTGACCGTCAGTAGTATGGTGAAAAAAGTACACATTTCTTGTAACAAGTGTGTAAAAAAGCACTACAATTGAACTACAATTGAAACACGATTGAGACACGATTGTGACTTAACGTTAGCAGACTTGGCCCCCTGGAAAGGTGCCGAAACGTCGGATAAAAACATAAAATCCTTTAAAAACAATAAAATTTAACCAAGTTGTTTAATAAATGCGTGCAAAATCCGTGAAAGCGTTTTACTTAAACACTTGTGTTAGATTAAGTATAACATCGGTTTTAGGCCTAATACAATTTAAATCTAAGAACATCCTTATCCTTCTTTCAGCTGCACACTTTACAATTGGCCCACGAAAAGGAGTTGATGCAAATGAACATGCAAGTCTACCCTCTTCAAGAGGAAATCAAACTCCTGAATCGAACTGTTGAAATCCTACAGGAGCGCGTTCGTGCTGCCGACGACAAACTCGTGAGATATCAAGCTGGCATTAAGGAGCCTGATATGCATGCTGGTGGCGATACAGGTAGCCTTAAAAGTGTGGGGAAAAGGGATAATCGTTCGTGAATATTAGACTGACGCACACAGCAGTTAAGCAATATTTGTAACTTTTATCATGTGGCCGTTGGTTCGGATCTTTAGCGCTGGGATGAATTATGAGGTTCGGCATGCATATGTACATCATCATCATCATCATCATGTCAGCCGAATGCATATGTACATTTTAGGGTAATTATATTATTATGGTCTACCGGTAACCGATCAATCACGATCCCTTCCAGGCACACAAAACGAAGAACCACTGTTTCTTAATGGGACAAAAAATGTACTAGTCACTCACACTGTGACTCGTTAACGAAACGTTAACGAATTTTTTATCCCATAGATAGAGAAACGGTGTTACACGTTTGGTGTGACTGGTTGGAAACGAAGGCATAAAACTATTCGAATTAGCGCAGATATCGCTCAACGCTCATGATCGGTATTGTAGTTACTTTTTGTTTTTAGTATCTCAATTAATAACATTCAATAATTTATAAACATTTTTTTTAGTTAAATACCTAATAGCTACGCTTATTTTTGTGCGCTTGTTTTTCTATAGAAGTAAGAAGGGAGCAAAATTATTTTTTATACTATGTTGGATCTTTATGTTATTCCTATTCTTTTTAAGTTTCTACTTTAGATATCGGTTCCGAACCTTGAACTTTGAAATATTTTTATAATATTAATGGATTTTCTGTTGAGGTGTTAGTGGTTGTTTATGAATTGAAAGCAACTAAGCTTTAGTTTAATTTTACTTACATGAGATAGGTTTACAAGTCATTATTATTATAACTAGCATTTAATTGTGTGGCAAAATAAGGCGTTATCACTACATAGTATAAAACAAAGTCGCTTTCTCTTTCCCTATGTCCCTTTGTATGCTTAAATCTTTGAAACTACGCAACGGATTTTGATGCGTTTTTTTTAATAGATAGAGTGATTCAAGAGGAAGGTTTATATGTACTTTTTATCCCGATATTCCCACGGGAACGGGAACCACGCGGGTGAAACCGCGGGCGGCCGCTAGTACTTTAATAATTTTTAATTTTAAGCATTTAACATGAATAGTCCTACATACCAGGCGTTGTGTTGATACTAAATTCATAAATTGAAATCAAATCTGGCATCGTCGCTTCTCATTTACTCGTTTTTTTTATTCTCATGCTTTGATGCGAGTTTGTTCCTTCCTAATACACAGCGGGGTAGCACTTAGCCTTGATCACACTTGATGTTCTAGGTGTGTTAAGTGGTGATAAGGCTGAAGATGGAAGCGCACTACTCCCGGAATCCTCAATCACTGAGGAACTAGCTATATTATCTCCAACTGCCGGAAGGAACACAATAATGCTTAAAAATAAAGTACAAAAATAAAATAATGCGATGCTCAAAACATCGTTGTTATGGCGTCAGATCAGACTTAGATAAGATGGTGGTATAGCTACCACCATCTGGCTAGCGCCAGGCGGACCAAGTACAGGTTCTACCACCAACTAAACCGAATACAATATGAACCTCCACTGGGAATCGAACCCGGGACCTCCTGGGTCTGATACCGCTGGTGTGTACCACAAGACTACATAGGCCGATGAATACAATCACGAGTGTGAACAGTCACGAGTCATAATATGTAAACAACATAAGACTATGTCATATTATTTGTGGCGTAGTTTGTTACGGAATGCTTCAATGTGACAAACTTCTATAAATTGTTAACTATTATTGCTCGTGACTGTACAGCATACTGTGTCCTCCCTCACACGGTTCCTCAGAACATTTTTAAAACTAGGGAAGACTGATGTGATGACCCATACGTTTTGTTAGTTTGGTTAGTCCAATATTATTTCAAATGATATCTTGTTTTTTTCATCTATAGTTCTATTTTCGTTTAGTTCGACATAAGTAATAAGTACCTACTTTTTGTTTTTCAATGTCCTGTGTGGTACGACGTACGACCACAAGGCTTTACGTCATAGCAGTAGCCACAGCCGTCTCTATCGTCTTCTACAAGCCATGCTATGATACGGAACGGCAACATTGCTGTGAACCGGTTTACTCCTCTGAGTACTAAATCCTATGGAGGTGGCATACCTACGAAAAAGTGAGGTGTAACTAAGTAACAATGTAAGAAAATCTTGGAATTCAATTTTAAACTACTTCTAATTGTCGTATTAATCGGTCCGTCAAAATCGGTCCAGCCGTTTCAGAGATTAACCGGAACAAACAGACAGACAGACAAAAATTGTAAAACATGTCATTTTGATATACCTATGTACCGTATATTTAATCATATGCACGTAGTAAAAAGCGGTTATTTAATGTTACAAACAGACACTCTAATTTTATTTATTTGTACTATGCGATTATTATAAGAATAGGATAGGGACACCGCCATGTTGTGACGTCAAGCTGTCAAAATGCTGTCAAACTAACTTCACTTTACTTCAGTATGGTGTGCAAAAAAAGAAATTTATCGTGAATCAGGGGGCTTATCATGTCATAGCTTACGATAAATAATGATGTTCGTGCAAACCAAAACATATGAATAATTTGCAGATAAATAAATAACTTGATTTTTTCGGAAAGTATAGTAATCATGAAAGTATGTTTTTACGAAAATTATCAGGTACTTAATTTGAATCTCAATCAAATTAAAATTTTGTGATATTTAACTGAAACCATTTTTTCATACATTGTTCTGCGGGGTAGGTACTTTAATACTATGCTTCAATAACACAGAATAAATTGATTTTGATTCTATTTACTGGTTTAAGTATTTAAATAAAACAGGAATTTAATTTATGAAAATAATTAAATAATCAACTTTACAATAAAATTTAAAGTGAACATAGCACGTTTGTTTGAAAAAAGCCCAGTGGCCCCTAATTTCTTTTGAGTAGTATAGTATTGATGTAATCTTTTGGGCAGTTATCAGAATGAATAAAAGAGGAGAAATAATAATATAATTGATGTCCGAGCGAATAAGCGCGCACGCCAAAAGTACCTACACTCTTTCCTGCCATTTTTGACGTATACCCGTTCCCCGTTTAAAAAAAAAGTCATTCGGGAATAGCTATATCTAGTGGTATTGTTGAACGAAAGTCTATAGGTATATAGGTTTAAACTTGGTATACCTACTTACAATCATACCCTATTTACAACAGTCGTGTAAAAACAATATATTTAAAAGAGAAACGGTAAGAAAATAAAGATCCGATGATCTGAAATTGTGTTTCTGTTGTTTACTTTCTACTTTACGAGTAACAGTTAATTCCACTGCCTTTTGATTGCAATGCTTGGTTGGGCCCAAAACGGTAGATAGGCCTAATAATAAAAAAATATGAATGTCAATATTTAAATCACGAGACTAAAATTACAGAAAATAAAAATGATCTAATTTTATAGTCTTTATACCTTCTGCTACCCCTTTTTGCAAACACCCGGTATAGGTTACTTATTAATTAGATAGGGACCATACATAAATAGTCATAAGAATTAAGTGTTCTTGAGTGCCTAAGCCGATGAAACGCATCCTTACTGTTAATTGATAAGAAAATAAAGTCATGTTTGATAGTAAAATTGATTATACACTGGTTATACAGTGAGCAATATTATGTCTTTATACAATGTATAATATAATAAACTTACTCCCTAGAACCTTATCACATTAGAACGTTTTGAAACAAAACTACTGTGAGCGAATAAGAAATTCGATAATATAATGTGGCATAGATGTACCTACCTATGTAGGGGAGACCGAGATAGTTGACTAACTTTTGACTTAAGCTCGTATATCTCTGATGCTTAACTTATTATAACAAAAACAACAGTTAATACAGATAGAATAACTATTCAAGTACCTTAAATATTTATCTATAATCTATATATTTATAATTATATAATACTTATTTACTCGATTTTCTAAACCCCTAACGCTATGTCAAGCTACCCCATATCGGGGGTTAGTTGGCCATAAGCATGGGGTAGGTTGACCTAGGCAGTAATTAGTGTAAATAAAGAGGATTACTATT